>ULGS01000004.1:840380-1571120 GCA_900519055.1 Yarrowia galli
GGTGGCAGCCTGTTCTCCTCCCAGCCGCAGCAGCAGCCCATGTCTACACAGCTCACTGGTGGCAGTCTGTTCTCGACTCAGCAGCAACAGCAGCCCTTCCAGCAGCAACAGCCCTTCCAGCAGCAGCAGCAGCAGCAGCAGCCTTTTGCCACTGGAGCGTCTGCTTCGCCTTTTGGAAGCCAGCCTACCACTCCTTTTGGTCAGCCCCAGCAGTCGGCCGGTATGAACTACTTTAACAACATCCAGCCTCTGCAGCAACAGCAGGCGTTTGGCCAGCAGATGCAGCCCCAGCAGACCTTCCAACAGCAGCAGCCATTCCAGCAGCAGCAGCAACAGCCCTTTGGACAGGTCCAGCAACAGCCGTTCCAGCAACAGCCTCAGCAACAACAACCGTTCGGAGGTCTACAGTCGCAGCCCACAGGTTTCGGCTTTGGCAACAGCTCTTTTGGAGGCATGCAGAACCAGCAGACCGGCGCTCCTTCCACTTCTTTCGGCCAGCAACCTCTGCAGCCCACTGCCACTGGTCGACAGCGGGCCAACCTGGCCTCTGCCACTCCAAACAATCCTTTCGGTTTTTGATTTCGAGAGGCTATGTATGAATAATGTTATGATAATGTAAGTATTGGAGAGCACTTGTGCTGTGTGAGTTTATTGTCTTTTGTATAATCCTATGCCACCATGAGAGGTGTTTAAATTCAATATGGTGAGATCCAAAACGGAGGTGAGAAATTAAGGTTTCAAGTAGTACTAAATTAAGGTTACGTTGTTCGCGGAGGGTAAACTTCCAGAAATCCGACTGTCACGTGACTCATGCGTCAGGAAGAAACCTCCCTCGCGATGTAACCAACCCATCGGAGCGGCATGGCGCAGTGGAAGCGCGCAGGGCTCATAACCCTGATGTCCCTGGATCGAAACCAGGTGCCGCTATTCTTTTTTTTGCCGGTTGAGAAAGTTGTGCTTTTGTTGTGAGTGTGTGATGGCGTACGGAGGACAATTTAGACCAATGCTATTTTGGCTGGGACTTTTGGATGTCCTTGACGAGGGTCCCACGAGTGTCGTAATACTCTTACTGTACTTGGAGACACCCGGAACAACTATTACGTCTTCGGTATACTTACTACTCGCGGTGTAGGTTGTCCTGCTCCTCAAGCTGCTCCCTTCGATCGTTTCCCTTCCCTTCTACGAACCCTGACTAATCCTGGCTACAAAGAGTTCCTTGTCCATGTGCTCAAGACGTGATACCAGCCACAGTTTCAGCTGGACTATTGGTTAACAACAATACCATGGCAAACACAAACAGCCCTACTGAGGAAACACAAACAGCTCTACTGAGGAAAAACACAAACAGCTCCTCTTCTTCGTTCAACAATTGCCAAGTAACTCTCCCAACTGTGTTAGCTCTCTTCAACTATTGAATGACATCTGCCCTACATCTCCACGATCCGCAGTTACCGGGGAAACGTGTCCTAGATTTCACCTACGCTCCTGATTCGCCTAGCCACTAGACATAACTACGGTAGTTCTCTTTCCACCTACCTTATAGTGTCTTTTTAGCCTCCAATCTCGCATCTCCAGTGTATGCTTATCAAGCAACTGTCGCAAACTTTGAACCCTTCCTCCTCAACCCTTCCAGGATGTCTTCCAACCTGTTTTCGCCCATCCAAGTTGGCAATTGCCAATTGCTCAATCGAATTGTCTTTGCTCCTTTGACCCGGTGCAGAAACGTCAAGACTGTGCCTTCTGAGCTGCAAGTGACCCACTATGCCCAGAGAGGCCAAGATCCAGGCACTCTGTTGATCTCTGAGGCCACTATGACCTCGAAGAAATCCGGAGGATACCTGGGTCACGAAAACTTGCCCGGAATCTGGTCTCCCGAGCAGATCGCTGGCTGGAAAAGAGTCATTGAGGCAGTCCATAAAGCTCAGTCTTTCCTGTTCATTCAGCTGTGGGATCTTGGACGTGCCTCAGATCCTGAAACTATCAAATCCCTGGGTTACGATCGAGTGTCGGCCTCAGATCACTACACTGAAGACGGCAAGAACTTTGTGCGAGGTCTGGAAGTTAAGGAAATCAATGAACGAGTTGGTTTCTACGTTCAGGCCGCCCAGAATGTCATCCAGGCAGGCGCTGATGGCGTTGAAATCCACGCAGCCAACGGATACTTGCCTGACCAGTTTCTGAGATGGAACACAAACACCCGAACCGACGAATACGGTGGATCTGTTGAGAAACGAGCCCGTTTTGTGTTTGAAATCGTGGCTGCTGTGGTGGCTAAGATTGGCCAGAAGAAGACCGGAATCAGATTGAGTCCCTGGACTCGGTTCGGAGATATGGCTGTGGACGAACACCGATCACGTGAACAATTTGAATACGTTGTGACTCAGCTACAAGCCAAGTTCCCCGATCTGGCGTACATTCACGTGATTGAGGGCCGAACTGATGGTCATCAAGATCTAGTTGTGCCTCAGTGGATGAACAATGACTGGATCCAGAACATTTGGAAGGGTCCCATTATCAGAGCTGGAGGATACACTCCTGAGAGTGCCATTGCCGAGGCTCAGACCAACGATAGAACCCTTGTTGCCTTTGGACGAATGTTCACGTCCAATCCTGATTTGGTTGATCGAATCAGAAACAATAAGGACCTGACAAAGTACGACAGAAGCACTTTCTACACACAGACCGGAGAGGGTTATGTTGATTGGAAGAATGCTGATTAGATGCAGTACTAAGAGAGGTGATGTTTGTGAATTACTATAGAGTGAATGAAGTACAATGTGCGTAAGTACCAGTGAGATGGGCCAAAGGACCGCTTAGAGGGCGTCAAGGGGATGAAGCAGCAGCTTGGCTCTGTCGAGCAGGCCGAGAGTGATGCTCCAGTCAAGGGGACAGATGATAAAGAAGCTGAATGAGGCTACTGACAGGCTGGGGCGTTCAAGAAGAAGGCTGATGCTGAGAGGCCTGCAGCTGCTTAGATTAACGAGACCAGCCAGTCTGAGAAGAAATAGTCTATCGATTCATGTTTGTGTATGTTGTAGCCAAGAGGACAAAGATAGATGTACTCTAAGTGACCAACAAGACATTCAGAACAAGGTGAGCAAGTAGGTACAGAAGGCAGGACACTGAAGACTTGAATAATATTAAAAAGGGCCCTGTTGACATCAAGCTTGAAAGTGAAACTGTCTCTGAGCTACTTGTACCTTCTTCACTAGTTTTATTGGACATACGGATGTGATATTGTCCATGGTTACTGTGTAGCACCTTTTTATAGTGCTCTGTGCTGACTCGATAGTGGCAAGAGCTTTTTTATCAAAGCTACCAAGTCAGATTTTGTCGATTGCCCAATACTTTACACTTCTCCGGAATTTATTCGATTTGTCGCTATTTTCCCCCCTTCTTCCTTCCATCCAGTTATCTCCACGTGATTGCCAACCTAACCGGACTTATACTTCAACCTATCAGCATTAACGAGGAGTTCGTTACTCAACCTCATCCAAATGAACCAACTACCGGCCGAGTTGGTGGTGAAAATCGCCGAGCATCTTCGCCACGACTTTGTGTCGCTTTCAGCTCTTACTGACACGTGTCAAATCACCCGCGATGTGTTGGCCGACGCTGAAAACGACTTTCTGTGGAAACAAGCCGCTCGGGATCTATGCTTCTACATTGACAGAAGCTATGGAGGGGGCGAGAGCTGGCGAATGACGTGTTACCGACTTTGGAAGACTGTTGGCGAGCCACAGAAAAACTGGTGTCACGTGGAAGACAACTCCGTGGTCAAACGGTACTGGGATATGCGAATCGACAAGGGAAGCATCTATACCATGGGGTTAAGAGAAGTAAACACAAAGAGCGAATCACAAGCCAACGATATGGACACCGAAGCTGACGCCGACTCACCTGGCACAAAGCCCAAACTACTGTGTGGAGGAACGTTTGCTAATGCTGCTCAACTCAACACTTTGGACACCCCTCCTCACAACACGTATGACGTTGTGAACCGCAAAACGGCGCCAGTTGACGTTTTGCCTCTCGGAAACAATCTCTTTGGACTCATTGTCAAGTTCAACAACTCGGGGAACAATATGACGGCAAGTTTGACAGACTTTTCAACGTGGAGATTCGATTTGGTTATGGAGAGTGATTTCCAGGTATCGGGACTAGTGATGCTTGTCCACTGTGCTCTGGTTGATCCGGATGGAACAGGACACTTTGTGTTCAGCTACACGTCTTCCTCCGGTGTCAAGAAGACACTGTTAGTGTGCCAGACCGGTCAGCAGGAGTTGACAGAAGCCGATCTAAGGAACACAGAGCTGAGATTCCCGCCTAAATGGTTCGTTCCTACGCGCAGCTTCATCAACTCCTTTTCCCGCATTTCGGCAACCGTCTACTGTCTCTACTTGCAAACCAACATTGCGTTATTTGACTGTGAGACTGGCGAGATTTGGAATTGTTTTCATGGCGTGAGCAATTGGAACGCCACGGTGGTCTTCTGCGGACCCTGGGTTGTCCTTGCAATCGACAGAAACGTCTACGTGAGCTTTTTAGCGAAGAAGCTGCGCTATCTTCCCCAATCAAAGGAGTCTGGCGATGCAGAGACTACAGGGACGCGTCAATACCGCACTCCACTTGCCAGACGAGTTTCCAACACTATCAGACACCGCTTCGAAGAGGAGGACGAGAACTGGGCTGTTTTGCTGGTCAAGAAGCGTATCAACATTAACCGCACATTTGAGGACGAGGTTCTACTGAGCACAGAGAACACGCACCAGAAGTACATTTACTTACACAGACCGTTCCAAGAGACGGACCACGTCTTTCTGGATGTCGAAACCATGGAGGGTATCAGGATTGCGGTTCAGTATGGTACAAAGGAGGTTGCTGTGGATAAGGAGATGAGGGTTTATGAGAGGAGGTAAGAGGGGTGCGGATGACGGGCTCTTCAGCCGGGCAGTACCTATCAGCTGAAGGAGGCTGTTCCCCCCCACATTCACCACAATTACACACTGTATAGATTATTTATTTGCCAAGCAAGCGATCAAACAAACGATCATCATCATGTCTCGGGCACTCTGGCTGAATGGGTTTTGCCAAGGTGCATGTTAATATGTGAGCCGGTTATGGTGCATGATAATTTGTGGCAGTCATCTAGATGATTCGAAATGAGAGTGGAGAGGGTCGTAAGGATAATCCATGACCTTTGACTGTGACTGTCAAGTGAGTTGTAACATACTGTACTACAGTATCTCACTGTCAACTGTTCTCAAATATACGCCTACGCCGCATCCACTGCGGTATATTGTATCATAAGTGTGTGGCAAACCCCATACGTCCAAGCACGTAATTAATGAGGTTTGAGGTCTCGTTTTGATTAGTTTACATGAGGCGGCTCAGCACCGGCTCTCTTGATTGTTTGTGGGAGCATGTTGGAGGTTTTGGTTTGCGCGTTATTTTAATTAGAATTACTTGGATTTATTGAACCAATAATGACGTAAAATCGAGAATAAATTGGAGAAAATCGGGGAGCGTTGGAGTGGGTGAGGTTTGGCAACAGACTCTCAACAGAAAATACACAGACCATCTATACCTGGCAAGATATCCCAAACACCCAAACAACCCGTTCACCTCGACCGTCTTCAACACTGCCGTTTGCTCGCCTGATCACCTGCCGGCCAAATAAAGTTAACAGTGCGTTTCAGAGGCACTGCATGGCTTAGACCTGCTGTCAGAAGGTGAAACAAGAGGGTTTGACCAGAGAGGGTTTCGAAAAGGGGACCAAGCTGGTATTTATACTTGACAAGCGGCACTAACAGGAAAACTACACCACACGCACACACTCACATCTCACTCACACAAGACGTGATCCAACAACATGAAACTGCTACTGCTACTCACAATTCTGTTTGCCACTCTCGTTTCGGCAGCAAAGTACATCCCCAACAAGTACATTCTGACCTTCAAGGATGACACCACTCCTGAGGCGACTGTCGACCAGGTCAAGAAGGCCATCACCGCCAAGGGAGGCAAGATTGGCTACGAGTACTCGTTCATCAAGGGCTTTGCCTTCTCTGCCCCCGACCAGGCCATCCAGTATCTCAAGAGCACCAAGGACTATGCAAAGTTCCCCTTTATTCTGGAGCAGGATCAGGTGGTGTCCCTGAGTGATGGAGAGGCCGCCTAGAGTGAGAAACGACTGGATCGAAAGCGAACTCGAGAGCTAAGACCTCGGCTAGATTCTGAACAATGGACCTGTCTACTTTTACAATGCTGGTTGACACTTACTGTCTGAGTACAAGTACGAGTACCCGAAATCGCCACAACACCAACTAACGACGAAACGAGTGTTTGAGAACACATATATGAATATAACTAACGATTTGGATTGGATAGATTGTGTAATCTAGCTGTAATAACGACCTGCTGTTGGTTGGTAGTGGAAACTCGAGCTTTGCCACTCTATCTGGATATGCTTGAGACAGCACCCGAAGTAAGGCAGGACTTAAAAGTGCTGCAATCTCGCTCCACAGAGTCGATGGAGACAAAACAAGCACACAACAAGAACCTGCTCGTCGAGGGCATTACAATGGTACTGCCTATGCCTTAACTATCCCCTACATTAATATACCGAGCGTGGATCTTGTAAGATGAAATGAGGCGCATGTCAGGAGTGCCGTGCCATGCGTGCATCATAGACTGGGGAAAAGATACGAGAAGGAAGAAATTGGCGGAAATGTATGATGGTACTAGTCTCACTGTGGTCTACGTTTCAGTAAGCAGTGTGTACGGCTCTGTACACTGATCACCCGAGTACCGTTCTCCCTCTTCTACTTTCTACATTGGCATAGTCACACGTCAATGTCATTTAGTCACTTGACCAGAGTACAGAATAGCTCTATCAAAATGAGCATCAAGTCCTCAGTGTCCGAACTCCCTTGAAAGGTGCCCTCGGGACCAATACCTCCATTCTACAACCTCGACTTCTGTCCATGCACCTTCTCCAACCACTTGACCAACTCATGGTTGAACTCATCAGCTTTCTCAAACATGAGCCAATGGCTGGCGTCAATCCACACCTCGTCCAGTCTGCCTGGTTTGACGTACTTTCGCAGACTCTTGATCATCGGAGGTCTGAACGCCATATCCTGCTCAGCTCCAACATGGAGGTACGGGACATCAACCTGCATGCTCTCTTGAGTCCGGCCCTTGTCCAAAAAGTCCTGCTTTTCAATCTCAAACGTCAGCCGACGAGCCTTGTACGTAGACACCATGTAGCTCATGAACCGTCCTCCGGTAGCAAACTCGGTCATGTAGTTCTGAAACTCAGGCTCGGTCATACTAGCAGAAGGATCCGAGCCGCCCCAGCCTTCGTCTCCAAACACCTGCCGTAAAAAGGACTCGCTGCCCTCTCGAGTAGAAAAGTCTTTGGAAGCATCGCCAATAAGATAGGCCTGGTAAGACAGGGATGGGGCGAGCTTGATGAACTCCGGAATGGAGTAAAACTTCTTCAGAGCGGGAACATAATGCCAACAAGACGTGGCAATGGCTTCAACTCTGTGTGGGAAGTAGAGGTACAGTTTAGGACCCAGGTAGGCGCCGTAGTCATGTCCAATGATAGTGACAGTAGGGATACCCAGCTGAGTCAGCAGCTCATCCATACACTGGGCGTAGAACTTTCCCGTGTAACAGTACAGATCCTTCAGAGCGTCAGCGCCATCCTCGAGACCCAGCTCGGGGTACTCGCCCTTTTCATTGGGTTCGGGAGTAGGGTATAGAGGGGCTTCGGAACGGGTGTATCCCATTTGGGAAGGTACTAGCAGTCTGTACCCTAGGCTCCGGAGCACAGGAATCTGTTTACGCCACCCGTACCAGCTGTCAGGGAACCCATGGCACAGCATCAGGGTCTTTCCCGATCCCAGAAGAGCTGGGCTAGGCGAGGTGGGTGGTATGTCGAGGTAATGCCATCTTTTGCCACCGAGAACGGCGTATTTGTGGAAGAGTTCGTAGTATCCAAGTGATAGTGAGTCTGTCATTGCTGGAAGAGTGACAATTGAGGGTTCAAGTGTCTGTGATGAAGATGTAGATCGTTGTGATAATATGGGGTTGACATGCAAGGGGTGCATTAGCGAACGTGATTTCGATGAGGTTGGTTATTTAGGATTAGTCAAGGAGACAGAGCCTAGGTGAAATTGTAGTGAAGACCATGGCAGATGCTGTTCAAACTATATCTTGCAGTTGAGTTTTGTTGGGAGTGAAGTAGTTGGCGAGTATGGTGGTCACCAAAGGAAGAGTCTAACAGTGTTGATAATGGGTCAATCAGAAATTTGAAAGCTGCAATCAAATCCGACAGTGCTTTTGTATCAATTCCAACACTCAAACCAACTTCACTTCGCTTTTGTCACCCCAGAACCACAGTCACCACATTTCACCACTCACGTCCCAATAAAGTTCAAATCCGGCCAATCACTGGGCCCAAATTGTTATTACTATACTGCAGAGCATATTTACACTACGCAGAACGCAGCATTCCAGAACGGACCTCTGAAAAGAAAGAAGACAAACCACCACACACAATGGCCATCATCGCTACCGCCTTTGCCGAGACCGTCAAGTTCTCGGGATCCAAGAAGGAGCTCCAGAAGCGAACCCTGTCGCTGTACCGACAGTTCCTGCGAGGTGCCCCCACCTTTGCCGACTTGTACGAGGTCCAGTTCTCCATCCCCACCATTCGAACCAAGATCCGACAGGAGTTTGAGCGACATCGATTTGTCGAGGACCTGTCCATCCAGAACGTGCTGTACGCCAAGGGACACATGGAGTACCAGGAGTGCATCAACTTCTGGAAGCAGCAGGCCCAGTTCCTCAAGTACTTCCCTGAGGAGGACGACATCCAGGGACGACACCAGCCCGACAACTTCGTGGACAAGTTCCTCAAGGTGAGTAATAGAGAGAGACGAGGAGGTTTCAGGTGGAATTGTAGATCCGAAAGAGAGAGAGAGAGAGAGAGAGAGAGAGAGATTGGAGAAGGATAGCCCGAGAGGAGAGAAACTGAACGATAGGACACGGATTCAAACGACAGAATCAGGCGATAAAACCAAATGACCGAAATCAGCTGCGACAATAATCAGCATTCGACACTGAGACTACTCATGGCATTGATGGCCTCTTCGACATGTGGCTTTAGCCAGTTACAAAGTGCCGGACATTTTCGACAGATTATGGGAATGGAGACAAACGACGAACAGGAGAGAACGAACGTGCGTACTTGTGCACCACTGTCGTTGGTAGCTGGATCAATATTTAGTATTCGATCCAGACATTAACGATTGGGTGCGTTGGGTACAAGTTTCCATTCTCCGTTTTGATCCGACAACATGAATGCCTAAATGTGATACCCTAGAGAAGCCTTTTTGAGCGCCGGGAATGGTGAAACGAATGCAAAGCGACGAGCGATTCATCGACACACACACACTCAACAACAGGGAGGAGTCAGCATGACACGAAACAATCACGAGAATGATCGCGTGACATGTCGCGTGGTCAGTCGGAGAAATGTACTCAGTGTCGTAAATGGTACCGAGGTACCAGTACTTCCAGAACTTCCATATCTTGCGTTGTGTGTCTCTTGATCCTGACGTTTGACTGTCCCTAGCTGAGTTGTGTTATGGTGGTTTTCTAAACGAGGTGCTGTGATGGTGTGGAAACACTCATGTTGAGCATTGTCTTACTCGTGCTGCACCCTGGTCATCATCTACACTCGCCTTCTACATTCAACCCTGGCTTGGCCGTCATACATACGTTCATTCCCAACTCTTGATGCAGTCATACGAAGCCCCCCGCCAACTCCTCTTTTGATATTCCCTCTTCTACGGCACAGACCTCTTCTTTCAGTTCTCTCTCTTCAACAACCACCTACATCCACTCATACTAACCCAGAACCGTGCTTAAACACATTATATATTGAAATGATACACTATTATAGTTGGACCTTGTCCAAGACTCGATTCAGAGATTTGTTTGTAGCTGTGTTAGTTAAGATCTCGTGTGAAGATTTCCTCTTGGTGGTGGACACGTTGTTATCACCACTCTGTTCATCATACTGTCTTCCCCCGCTCTCTTCCAGTCCATACTCACGATCAATTCCTACCAAAAAGTCACACAGACTTCCACATAGACCCCACTCGCCCTGTTCCTTTGCCTGCTGCATCAGGTCTATCGTGTCCGAAAAGGCCTCTTCGTCCTCCTCAGAATGCAAAATGGGAAGGTACTTTGAAGCCGTCTGTAGTCGTCCCTGTTCCATACTCTGCAGAAACAGAGACCGAGGAGAACCCGTCGAATTGAACAGCGTGGGCCAATACGACGCCTCCATCTTCCGCGCACAGTTGGCAAAGATATCCAAATGGCCCGGGAACGATCTGCACAGCTTGACAATCAAGTCTGTGGAAGTCTCAGTCGACTCGGCAGCTTTACCCTTGCCATCCTTCTTGCCATCTCCATTCACAACGTTGGTGTGAAGCAGAATCTCTAGACAGTGGTTGAAGTAGTCAAGCTGTCTGTACTGGCCCGCCAGCTCCACAGCCTTGGTGTAGTCGCCTCGACTGATGAGAAAGTTGAGAAGATCCGACAGGAAAATGTCAGTTCCGAACGCAAAGCGGAAAATGGGGAACGAACAGGAGCGCGTAGACAGCAGGTCCGAATAGATGCCGAGCATGATACCCTTGGAAACCAACGGCATCAACGGATAGTTCTCCACATCAATCTTGCAGGGCTCGATTTCATGAGGATTGAGCCATAACAGCACATTGCTGCCATCGAAGGCCCAGATTGTGTTTTCGAAATGAGGCTCAGAGGAAGAAGACTCGACCAGAAAGTACTCAATGTGATGATGCAGAGTGCGTTTGGAAAATCCCACGGCCTGAGACGAGTCAGAGCTGATTTCCGAAGGGCTGAAAAGAACCAGAGTACCGTCCACAAGAACCAAGAACTCGTCCTTGGAATACTTTGTGATGGCTCGGACTCTATTGGGAGACTTGATGATCTCTGTGAACGACAGCATCTTCTGGAACACAAGTTCAAGCCCATTGACACCTGTCGTTCTGATGACGAACTCATACAGACAGTTGTCAAGAGTGTAGACATACAGGAACGAGCCTGACACACTCATATGAATGATCTGAGTCGGCACTTCTTGCACCAGTACAACCTTGGAAGAGTGCAAGTCCAAATCACGTGAGTAGACTCGAATCTCGTATCCTCCCGTGGTGAAGCTATAAACTCCACAGATCAAAAAGTGCTTGTACCAGATCATTCCTCCCTTGACAACAAACTCGTTATCCATGTACTCCTCCGCAAACATTTTCCATCGTCCAGAGTTGATGGAGTAGTGACACAGACCTCTGGCTCCAGCCACTGCAAAGTACTCATGGCGGCTACAGCACGCAATCATGCGAATGGGCCAGTTGGAGGCGGTGTATGAGGCAGGCATGCAAATGAACTGCCACAAAATGGAGTCACGTGAAATGGCAGCAAACCCGGGCTGATGGTGGCCTCTATAAATGGCCAGTTTGTTGTTTCTGAACAGCACGGGGCCCTTGAGATTATCTTGGGTGAAGTTTTCAAACAAGGAAAACTTGGCCATATCCAAACAGTACAGCTGGGGCGTGTCAGCTGTAGACATGAGAGGCACGAGGAACAGTCCATCTCCTGCACCAGACCAGGCTGCCGACTTGATTCCCCGTAGCCAAATTTCCTTTTCATCATCAGTATCCAGACCTTGGAAAGAGTGAGAGAGAAGCATTCCATAGACCGAGAACAGACTCCATCCATTCTCGTAGCCTGCAAACAGACAGGTTCCTTCGGGGTTCCATGCGAGGCACGTGATACGAGCTGGAGTATCTGGGTGGACCATTCTCGTGACTCGCAGACAGTTGCCTTGGTAGTCTCGAACTGTGTAGAGAACGATAGAGCCATCTGTGGCACCCAGAGCAATGACCGAGAAGCGCGAGTTCACTGCACTTATCGTTGCCTTGATTTTCGATTTGTGGAAACAGTATCCTGTTATTGGTGGGTTTGTAGGTTTTGGCGTTGTTGTCACTGTTAGAGGTTTCAGCTCAATGTTTGTCGCGTCGGATGTTGTTGGGAGATCGTCGTCTTGATCATTTTCCGAAACATCGACTTTCGCGGCCTCGTCATTTGCTTCTGCATCCTCCCCTGTCTCTTGTTCCTCCTCATCCTTATCTCTGTTCTCTTTAGACACAACCACATAGCCTCGTCCTGATTCTCCCACCCAACAATACATGTCCATGGGACGTGAGTAGTCGATGTGAACAGGATAGTCGACCTTGCCGTTCTCTCCCCGAAGCCACGGCAGCTTCCGAAGAACCACGCTTGTTGGTTGTAGTGAGTCCAGCGGTAACATTTGCACAGCTGGAGGGTCTCTTGTGAACAGCACTATCTCGTCTTCCAGAACCACGGCATTTTCACAGAACGAGTCGACTCGAATACTGGTTCGCACCTCGATTCGCACGCCCTGCACGCCCACGCTTTCTCCGGGTCCTGGGTACAGAACAGGTTTGGTGCCACTGCTTTCAAAGGTGATGTTGCCCGGCTCCAGTTGGGGAAGAATAGACAGAGAGTAGAGCATCACGTGGCCGCCGGAAGTGATGACGCCAACGTGGGAGCCGTCTCGCTTGGTCACAATCTTGCGATTCACACCGTAAGTGTCCAGACTAGACGCACTGCGAGCATGGACAGCAACCGGGAACAGCGGGTTGAGTTGGTAGATGTAGATGGAGGTGTGGGTGAGAGCAATGAGAAAGAAACCGGATCGAGAAGCCTCAATTGCTATACACTCGTCATCGGGCGCCAGCAATTTGACGCTTTGTGGCGCAGACACCGGCCACGACATGTTTTTTTGGCGCTCACGGAATGGTACTGTAGCAGTCGATAGTGGTGACACCTATGTTATGCATGCTCAAAGTAACCCCGGCATATGCCGAGTTCTGTTAGAGTGGCATTTAGAGTTGTTGGTGAGGTTTTGTTAGTCTGTCAGACATAGTGTGGTTTTGAGCCCGAAAAAAACGTGTTCTTGGCATGTCGCCCATATAGGAAGGATTAGGGTGATTGTATTGTTGTTTGAATCTCTTTCTGTGTCATTCAGGTCGAGATAAAGCACTTTGAAGAGACTGTACTAAGAGCTTCACTATTAGGGGGGGAATAGCTTAATAGGTTATAGTGTATGGTAAGTGAAGATGGGTGGATATCTTCGTGTTCAGTGATTGAATGTAAGTCGATTCACCGTGATGAAATATAACGAGCTTCTGTGAGTCTGACAATACCACTTTTGTAGTCCTTCATTAGTTGTGTGGCCTTGGGCAGAGCAAACGGGAGAACTGAAAACCTCGAAAACTAGAATTCGTCATATCGTTGTCAGAAACAGATAAACTGGGATTGTAGCCACTCTGTCACATACTACTGACTTTTCTGAACATCTTCCCACTTTTATATTTATTTACAACTCCCTGGAACACTCTCAAAATCGCTTTTGAAAATTGCGCGCACGTGACTTATTTGGCCCAGTGTAGCGTCCCAACGCTAACTTCACTTCAGCTGTAATGGCATTCTGTCGGAGTGGTAAATCGTCTTCTTGTTGTGCGTTCGAGTCTTGGACTCTGCACTTGGCTATTTGGTTGTCCTTTCCGAATTCTGCGGTTGATGGGCGTCTCGGTCTGAGTAATCGGCTTTGAGATTTCCGTTCTAAGATTAACTGGGATACTTCAGTGGAGCAATCCAGCAGAGATCCAGTTGCCGTGGGTATGGCGGTGGGATCGCAACCAGGTGGTATATGTTATAGAAGATATTTGCGATCACGATTTTTTTGCCCAACTTTACAAGTGCTGATGGAAACGGCTACCACACGCTGAACGACTTTGATAGTCATAAGGGTATCTGCTGAAAGGTCACCGTTAATATTGCTGCCTCTGTTCAGAACTCTCGGAAGACTCGTCACCGCCACTTTTTGTCACCATGTTAGAGTTTGGTAAATTGAAAGAGACGCGTCTTGGACACTGCATACTGTATACAGTCTTTCTTTTCCTTCCACACACACACACAACATAGACAAGATACACGGTCACCATGTCCATCGTTTCGTTACTCAACATTGACGTTCTCAACAACCCTGCGCCGTTCGGCAGCCCCTACGAGTTTCAGATCACCTTTGAGTGTTTGGAGCCTTTGAAACATGGTGAGTGAGAGAGATGGAGGAGTTGGTGTGTTACACAGAAAGAGGAACGCAAACCCTTGCAATGGATGAAGTGGGGATGTTGTTGCCTACTCGGGGATTGACTGGTTTGGGCTGCGATGGGATCTTGGCATTGATTGTTTCTGGATCAGTTGATGGATGTGTGTTGGATGACAGACGTATGGCCAAGTCACTCAACCTACGTGGTGGTCAATCAATGGTTGTCGACGGCGATCCGAATGATACAGTCCAGTGGCGATTTGTTGTTGATTGATCGAGGATTCAGGGCGCCAATCTCGCTACACAACTGATGTCAACCTGACGATAATCAACGTACCGGGGTTCTCAATCCGCTACATCATTCGATTCTTCGATTGGCACTGGCTACACCTGTCGTCTTCTTGGATCACACACCATCGGGCGTGATGTTTGCAAGTCATCAGGTCTTCTCGCCACCTTACTAACACAGACCTCGAATGGAAACTCACATACGTCGGTTCCTCCACCTCATTTGAACACGACCAGGAACTCGACTCGCTTCTGGTGGGCCCCGTTCCTGTTGGAGTCAACAAATTCGTCTTTACCGCCGACCCTCCTACAGTTGATCTGATTCCTGCCTCAGAGCTGGTTTCTGTCACCGTCATCATTCTGTCGTGTTCCTACAATGACAGAGAGTTTGTGCGAGTGGGCTACTATGTCAACAACGAGTATGACAGTGAAGAGCTACGTCTCAACCCTCCTCCAAAGGTGCAGGTGGATCATGTGGTGCGAAACATTCTGGCAGAGAAGCCCCGAGTGACCCGATTCAACATTGTGTGGGACAATGAGGGCGAGCAGGGCGAGGAGTTCCCTCCTGAGCAGCCTGATGCCGATCTGGAAGACGACGAGGAAGAGTATGGAGCTGGAGAAGAGGAGGAGGAGGTTGAAGAGGTTGAAGAGGAGGCTGAGGGAGAGGCCGAGGGAGATGCCAAGGAAGACATTGAGGCCGAGGGTGAAGGCGAAGCTGAAGCTGAAGCCGAGGGTGAGGACGAGGATCTCGAGGAGGCTTCCGACGAGGAGATGGAGGTTGTGGATGATGAAGTTGGAGAGGAGTCTGAGGGTGAGGATGACAAGGAGGACAAGGAGGACAAGGAGGATAAGGAGGACAAGGAGGACAAGCCAGAGGACGGCAAGGACAAAAAGGAGGACAAGTGATTGGTAATTTGTAATATATTTATTTGTATTGTACGTGATTAGTAAGCCGGTAATAGTTGTGCTGTTTTGTACAGCGTCTGCATGTATCAGGTTTGGAGTGGACCAAAGCAGTCTCTCCCAAACAAAGCCGCCCTAACCTCGAGACGCGGGTTCTCACCCTTTAATTAATCCCACAACCTTATTTACGCGTTGCTAGGGGTAACCATAAGTGGATGTGAGAGACGTTCTAGAATGTGATGAGGAGGTGGTGTGTAGATTTTGAGGGTTCAGCGACATTTATCGGGTCCCAGAGACCCCATATACAGGTTCAAATCATCTATTTACCCCAAAACACCCTCCCTGCAACGGGTACATGTTTATTGTCAACGTCTTGATTAACCTTTCGTCATGTCCCAAATAGGAATAGTAACGAACGCGTTTCCTCCCAAGCAGACAAAAAAGGGCCTCTCATTCACACACTCACCACCCACCACCAACCACATTCACCATGTCATTCGATACCGGAAGAGTGTATTCCACGCAAGTGTTGCCCGGCGACGACGACCGGGTCGAAGATACCAACGTCGGCCTCACCCGCAAGTACGCCGACTTCATCCGCGAGTTTTACATTGACGGCAACTTCATCTACCGAGATCAGCTTCAAGACAATATTCTGGGCGGCATTTTGACCATAGAGGTGGACATTGCTCACGTGAGAGCGTACGATGGAGATCTAGGCCAACGATTGGCAGATGACCCCACAGGAATGCTCAATCTCTTTCAACAGGCCGCTGCCAACGTGGCAAGAAGACTCATCAATCCTTATATGGACGAGACTGATGAACGTTTGCGAAAAGAGGCTCCCGACGCCATCTCCAAGGTCCCCTATGTCCAGGTGACGCTCAAATCTGACGCCTCAGTCACCCAGATCCGAGATCTAGGCTCCACTCACGTTTCCAGATTGGTCCGAGTTCCGGGAATCATCATTGGAAGCGGCAGCGTCTCCAACAAGGTCAAAACCGTGACTCTCATTTGCTCGTCATGCAGAGACCAGATCAAAATCGACGTGACGCCGGGATTCGCCTCTCTCAACATTCCTCGAGCCTGTCAGGGTCCCCCCAACCCCAACGGAGAAGCCAAAAACTGCCCCCTGGATCCGTACAAGATTCTGCACGAGAAAAGTGAGTTTGTCGACCAGCAGGTGCTCAAGATGCAGGAGGCGCCCGAAATGGTGCCCGTGGGAGAAATGCCCCGTCACGTGATCATCTGTGCCGACGGATATCTCGCCAACAGAGTGGTCCCCGGAACCCGAATCATGGCCATTGGAGTCTATGCCATCTACTCGGCCAACAAGGGCAAAAACAACAACAAGAACGGAGTCAAGGGAGCCGTGGCCATCAAGAGCCCCTACGTTCGACTTGTGGGAATGACTGGTCTCGATTCTAACAATGCTCCTGTCGCAGATGGACTCAACCCCTCCAGAGAAGTCATCTTTTCCGAAGCCGAGGAGCAGATGATGATCACACTCAGTAAAGAGCCCGATCTGTACGAGAAGATCACCGCATCTATAGCTCCTTCCATTTACGGCAACACAGACGTCAAAAAGGCCATTGCTTGTCTTCTGGTAGGTGGCTCGAAAAAGTTGCTTCCCGATGGTATGCGGCTCAGAGGAGATATCAACGTGCTGTTGCTCGGTGACCCCGGAACAGCCAAGTCGCAGCTGCTCAAGTTTGTCGAAAAGGTCTCTCCTATCGCCATTTACACCTCCGGTAAGGGTTCTTCTGCAGCCGGTCTGACTGCCTCTGTGCAGAGAGAGTCTGGATCTCGAGAGTTCTACCTTGAAGGAGGAGCCATGGTGTTGGCTGATGGAGGAGTGGTGTGTATTGATGAGTTTGACAAGATGCGAGACGACGATCGAGTCGCTATTCATGAAGCTATGGAGCAACAGACCATCTCTATTGCCAAGGCCGGTATTACTACTGTTCTCAACTCTCGAACCGCTGTTCTGGCAGCTGCCAACCCCATTTTCGGCCGATACGACGACATGAAGTCGCCTGGAGAAAACATTGACTTCCAAACCACCATTCTGTCGCGTTTCGATATGATTTTCCTCATCAAGGACGAACACAATGCCTCCAGAGATGCCACCATTGCCAAGCACGTGATGGCTATTCACGAGACTGGAAACAAGACGGAAGAGGAGGGAGAGATTCCCCTGGATCTTCTGAAACGGTACATTTCGTACTGTCGACAAAAGGTGGCTCCCGTTCTTTCCGACGAGGCCTCTGAGCGTCTCTCGGGCCACTTTGTCGAGCTCAGAAGACAAGTTGCTGCTGCTGAGCGACAAATGGGCAGAAAGTCATCCATTCCCATCACTGTTCGACAGCTGGAAGCCATTGTTCGAATCACAGAGGCTCTGGCCAAGCTGGAGCTTCAACCTGTGGCTTCTGCAGCTCACGTCGAGGAGGCCATTCGACTGTTCAGTGCATCTACCATGGACGCAGTCACCCAGGGAACTTCTGGAAAGGATACCATCATGGAGGAAGTGTCACAGATTGACCAGGAGTTGCGACGACGTCTGCCTATGGGTTGGTCGACGAGTTACTCGCGTCTGGTGACCGAGTTTGTCAACACTCGTAACCATAGTCAGGAAGCTCTTGATCGAACTCTGCATGCCCTGGAGCGGTCCGAAGTCATTCAGTTCAGAATGCAGCGACAGAGAGTCTATCGAGTGGGTGTTTAAGGACATGGAGGGGAGGACAGTATAGAAACCAGTTAGTGTAATTTTATTAATTTATAATCCATCAGCACCTGTACCAATCCACGTGACTTCTCTATGATTACCTGCTGAACTTGTGCAGCTTTCTTAAGAGTAGCCTTCTGCATCAATGTTTCATATGTAACTATTTTGTGGGGTCTGAAGAAAGTCGGTAAACTCCATTATGACTTTGTATAGTCAACCAAGGAGCTAGGACAAGACAGTAGACTTACTTCGGAGTGTAGCCAACAGATTGTCTCGTGTATTGTGGCCTTGAACCTGGCCGGTGTAGTTCTTGTATCATTGTTCAAATGCGTTCACATATTCTACATTGATGATATACTTGTTCCATTATTTCTCAAGTACCGCTCCAACAAAACTGGCTCCCAATACTTAGACTAACGGCTGCATAATCATGCACTGGGACAAAACACCACTCACCACTTGACTTTCATCAACCAATCCATCACAATCCCATCGCCGTAATGACAGTGCAAGTGTCAGAAGGGATTCGGACCGACTCAAGGACTCTGTGTCAACTTTTGTTTACCCCACAAATCATCCGTGACCTGTTCTACTGTCGACATTGCTCACTACACGAAAACCACACAAACACAGAACCACGATACCACCGCAATCGGTCTGTAACTCGATATTTTGCAGCAGGATACCAACCAAATACCCACAAGATGCGATTGAGCCATATGACATAAGTAAGCCCACCCCCTTGGGGCCACACCCCCTTGGGGCCATTTCGCCCTGACCTTGTTAAAGGCACATCGTACTGTAGTCTGGAGTCAACCACAAGTCGACTCCTTCTGACCTTTATAATAACATTCATGATTCGTGATGATGAGAGAAGAGATGGTGGTGAGAAGAGTGGCATGGGTTGTGTCTAGTCAGGAATAGGTGTTCTGAGCCTTGAAGAAAGTCTTCTTAGAACATGATGTGGTCGAGTTCAGAACACTTTATAGGCAAGAGCTGAGCCTAGAATGACAGAGACAACAGACCAATCTGCTTCTTGAAAAGAAAAGTCGCCATGGCACCATGCTGCTCCTCACGACACCTGTGTCAATGTAGTAGTGTAGATTGGTCTGTCAGAGACAATACCATTCCAGTCGAACAAAGTCGATCAAGAAGCACAGGCTCTCCAGAGCATCGGGATGATGGCGAGCGCTGACGGAACGCAACCCTTTAGAAGGGACCTCATTGACAAGAGGGGCATGGTCACAGACAGAGAGGGGGAAGCAGGGATGTACTTACGGGGAGCCGAACTGATGAAGAAGAGAAGAGGAAGAAGGGGGTGTGGGCCTCTATATAGACGGCGGGCTCTACTTGTGTAACTCATGCACTCTTTAATCAAGACAAGCTATCATAACAAATGGATGGTGGGAAAGTGTGGCCTTACAGGTCTAACAATGTGTTTATCCCGACTACACAGACGTTCTCTAGGAGGTGCTTATTGGTGTGAGATCTACAATCAACTTCCTCTTCCACTTGGCTTACCGTGTGGTACTTCTTGCTAGACTACCTCCGTGACAACCCACCCAGTTCTTGGTCTTCTCCGGTGAGATGCTTATGGTACGTACTGTGAGGGCAGCCCTAGTTCCCGAATCTTACACCTCAATAGGTAAAGAATATTACGCGGCAAGCCCCAAAATGCCCATTCCTCCTATGCCCTGTGAACTATCCGACCATGAGTAGCATGTTTTGTTCTTACTCAAATGGAGGTGGATCATCATCCTCTAGTTCCTCTGGATCCTCTGGAGACTCCCGGAACTGGGTGAAGGAGATGAGGCATGTTCATGGATTGAGCAGGTGTGCTAAGTATTGCACGAAAGCAGTATTAGCTCTGGGAACAATGTCCAGTATTGCACGAAAAGGTTAGTTGGGACATTTGGCCCCAAGGGTGGGTTTACCTACCCCCGTGAGTTTCGATGGCCACTTTGAGCACTCCTTTTTTGAAGGTCGTGTTATACCGGGTCAGAAGTGTGAGAGCTGACTGGCTGAGGCAGGCCTAAACTGGCCCCAGTGAAGTCCAACGAGTCCAAACAAGCAAGGGTCTTCAGTCAGGACTCTTCCGTGTCTCTTTCATAGTCTTGTGCGAGCCCTCCAGAAAGACGTTTGCCAAAATGTCCAGGTTCGACAACGTTCATCGTAGTTTCATAGCTGTTTGCACGGCCCTCCTGACCCTCCTCAATGAACTCCCTAGGATCACTACTCTTTGATTTCACCCATTGTACATCTTCCAAGAGCATCTACAGTAGCTGCTACCAAATCCTCCATCACTTTAGCCCATCCCCTGATACTATCTATTATGACAATTACTCTATAGTGTCCTTCCTCTTCATCATCATGTTGTCCGCTCGTGACCTACGGCCACTTGCTACCAACTAATTCTTTCGCTTCTTTCTCAACGTCTCTCCAGCAGTCTGGGGAGCAACTCCAATAATCTTGTCATGCGACTTTCCGTCCAGAACCATCTTGGCCAGGTTGATACCGTTAGTAGAAGTAATGTACTTGGACGAGTGCCGTCCCAGAGGTTTGCTGAGCAGCTGCTCGAGCTCCTTTCGAGATCGCGCCATCTGGTCCTTGCTCATCACATTCATGCCCTTTTTACTGTTGTTGCCCATCTTGGTTCGCACATGACTCTTGTGATCGTGAGTATCGTTCTCAAAGTCAGAAAAATCGACACCAAGATCCTCGGCGGCCTCCTTGAGCCACGAGTCCTGTTTGCCGACCTGAGACGAGTCCAGAACCGAGTCTGCCAGCTCCTTGGCCAGCTCCACTCGAGGCTTGATCTGTGCCAGAACATCGTAGTTCATGGTCAGAGGCTTGAGCTTGGCCAGGGCATTGTCACGTGACAAGGCGGATCGCAGCTTTCGCAGAGGTCCCGAAGCCTCGTCTGGCGAACACAGCAGCACGGAAACACCCTCGTTTCCAGCTCGAGCAGTTCGGCCAGATCGATGCACGTAAACGTCAGCAGTTCGGGGCAGATGGTAATGAACAACGTGGTGAACATTGGGGATATCAAGACCTCGAGCAGCAACATCTGTGGCAATCAGAATACCGTTCTCGTTGTCTCGGAACCGCTCCAGAGACCGCATACGGGCCTTTTGGATCATGTTGGAATGCAACTGAACAGCAGGAAGCTGAAGGTTCTGCAACATGGGAGTCAGACGCTTGACGGAGTCAATGGAGTTGACAAAAATGATGGACTTGCCGGGGTAAGTCAGCAGGAAGTAATACAGGTACTGATCCTTCTCCATGGCTCCACACTCGACAATACTCTCGAGAACCTGTCTAGCAACAACTTCTGCAGGGTTAGCATCCACAAAAGTAGGGTGGAACTGTCGGAACTTCATCTTGGACACGAGGAATCGAATGGTTTCCTGGTCAGTGGCCAGACCGGTCTTTTGCTTACGCTTCTTGTCCAGCTTGAACATGAGCGACTTTTGGAAAGTGGCAGAAAACACACAAGTCTGTCGCTTGGCAATCTTTCCTCGTCCAATGAGATCCAGAGCCTTGTCGAGATCCTCATAGTGTCCATCCTGAAGCATTCTATCGGCCTCATCCATCACCACAGTCTTGGTTCGAGTGAAGACATCAACCATACCGTCAGTGTCGGTGATAAACTCGTGGAAACGACCAGGAGTAGCAACAACAATGGCAGGGTTCCACTTCATCAGACGTCGCTGCTTCATGATCGATAAACCACCAGTAAGAGCCATGACTCTTGGTCCAGAAATGGGACAGAACTGAGACACAGCATTGAGATGGTCGGTGATCTGATGAGCAAGTTCTCGAGTGGGAGCAAACACAATGGCCTGAGGAGGCTTGACAGACGACATGTCTCTCTCCACCTTCTCTGTCTCTTCGTCTAGCTCGATTTCCTCACCTTCTCGGTCTTCTCGCTCTCTATCGAGAATAGGAAGATCTGCAGGTCGGTCAGAGATGTTAAACCGAGGTTTGGGTGCTTCGTCGTACATATCGTATCGTTCCTCCTCTTCCTCGCCCTCCTTCTTCTTCTTTTCAGTGGCGTCAGTCTTTTTTTTGTTGTTCTTCTTGGCCTTGTTCTGTTTGGTAGTAGTGGCCGCAGCCTCCTCAGGAACATCCTCAGTCTTCTTCTCCTTCTTGTCGGACTTTTCAGCCTCCAGGAATCGATGCAAAATGGGCAGACCATAGGCCAGAGTCTTACCACTACCGGTACTAGCCTTACCGATCACGTCATCTCCTGCCAGAATGGGAGGAATGGA
Organism: Yarrowia galli; assembly: GCA_900519055.1. Taxonomy (NCBI): domain Eukaryota; kingdom Fungi; phylum Ascomycota; class Dipodascomycetes; order Dipodascales; genus Yarrowia; species Yarrowia galli. The sequence continues at coordinate 862,807 of ULGS01000004.1, forward strand.
CTTTTTCTGAATCTCGGTGGGAGACTTGTAGCCAAGAGCATACAGACCCTGAATGAGCGAGTAGTTGAGCTGCTCACCGTTCAGAGTCCAGTCAGGAAGATGGATATCGTCGGGCACAGAGCTGAGAGCTTCAAATGCGTTTCCCTCGGGTTTTTTGCTCTTGGTCTGCTTGGGCTGAGGTTTGGTAGCAGCTCCCTTGCCATCTTTGCCGTCCTTGGCAATCTTGGCCTTCTTCTTGGCAGGCTCGGAATCGGTCTTAGCGTTAGATGTCGACTCGGCAGCCTTCTTGGACTTGTTGTTGTCCTTCTTGTCAGTCTTCTTCTCATCAACACTAGCAACAAAAGTGGGACGACCGTTGTTCACAACAATGTCAACTCCGTCCAACTCCTCGAGACCGTAGAAACCCTCAAAGTCCATCTTCTTGTCGCCCAGCTCCACCTTTTTCCAGTTCAGTTTGTTGATATCCACGGGCTTTCCGGGCTCAGGCAGATCGATGGTTTCTCCTCCATCAGAAAACTCGGCGTCCGACCAGTTGTCCATTTCAGTGTCGAGGGGTGCAGGCTTAGCAGCGGTTTTGTTCTTGGTCTTGGTGTCCTTGGCGGTTTTTGTGTCCTTAGCAGTCTTGGTGTCCTGGGCAGTAGCCTTGGTTTCCTTTGCAGGCTTAGAGTCCTTCTTGGCGGGCTCCTTGACAGCAGCCTTGGCTTCCTTCTTAGCAGGCTTAGTGTCCTTGACAATGGCCTTCTTCACCTCCTTCACAGGCTCATCCTTCTCATCACCCTGAGTAGCCTGAGAGAAACCCTCAATGGCGTTGTTGGAGTTGGACTCGGCCTTCTTGACAGTCTTGGGCTCAGCCTTAGTATCAGCCTTCTTGTCACCCTTCTTCACATCCTTCTTATCACCCTTCTTATCACCCTTCTTGGTGTCCTCCTTACCACCCTTCTTACCACCCTTCTTGTCCTTCACATCCTCCTCCTCCTCCTCGTCAAACTTGGCAAAGTTCTTCAGTCTGTGCTCGTCTTCGTCATCACTGGGCTCCAGATCAGCAGCAGAAACAATATCCATGGCCACCACAGACTGGCCCTTGGGCACCTTGGCTTTGCGAGGCTCCACAAAGCCGTTTTTGATTTTTCGAAAGATCTTCTTGCCGCCGGCGGGCTTGGCGCCTCCGGGAGGCTTTCCTCCGGGCTTGCCGGACTTGCCACCCTTCTTTGCGTTCTGTTTGATCGCCATGGTGATTGTGTGTATATGAGATATTCGGCCTGGAAAATAATTTTAAGACGTGCATCGAGGTGCGTCGGGGTTAGGGTTGGAGGAGGATGTCAAATGGAGATGATCTGGGGGAGTTGTAGGTGGTGGGAGAGGTTAGGTAGGACGGAAACAAAGAGTTGGATAGGTCGGCCAGACCAAGGGGATGTAGTGTTACCTTCTGTAAGCCGGTTTCCAGCAATTCACACCACATTACTTCGCTTACTTGAGCTAATCTAATACTACTTGACCAATACTGAGACTCTCCCAATAGAGCTCAACAAACTTAACCACCATTGCCTTATCCCAACTACCATGCGTAACACATCTATCACACACTCTTCCTTCTCAGATGACGTTATCAGATCCTGTGACTCTGTGTCTCATCTCTTTACGCCTCTGCGGCTCGGCTCGGTCGAGCTCTCGGACTCCGATACTTGCATTTGCTTTCAACGTAGAAAGGATGGAACGGAAGAGAGAGAGCCTGGAGAAAGAGGTAGTACTCGAAAAGGGCCTGCAGTCACGTGATCAATACCATCTTCCATCCTCTGTGTCACGTGACAGCCCCTTTGCCCCTCCAACAGCTAATCTCCGACAATACTACCCTGGAAGACTAGCTACAAGTAGTTCAAAGATTTGGCTCCCGCACGCCCACATTTTGGTTGCACTCAAAGTAACCAACGGGGCTGCAGAAACGACGCAGTTGCACGCGGTGGGGAGGCTTGGCGTCACGTGACCAGAGGCCATTTCGAACAAGTGGATGGGGGGGTTTCAGCTATTGCATTCTTTCATGGGCGTTTGACGTCTGTAGTTACAAGGGTCTCTCTCCCATTGCCGTGCACTCCGGATTCAGTTAGGTTCGAGTTTGAACTAGCGTGGCTAGGGAAAAGTGGAGATATTATTGTATGAATGTGATCCGCAAGAAAAGGCGATGCCAATGAAGCAGGTTGTACTCGTATCCGAGCAGAATTGACCGAGATTGGTGGTGATGTGTTGTGCCAGATGTGAACAAGACAGTAATCATTGCACTGTAGCAATTCGATATCGAAGATCATTGTATAATCCGCTTCGGACAAGACCAACTCGCTGAATAAGCACCGGAACTCTACCGGAGATGTACCATTCTGATTGGCCAGCTCTGGGGAGTTCATCTAGCTTGGTCAAAGCTTAATCTGAAGACTCAGGGCTTGCTCAGCACGTACACTTCAACACTGCCCTCTGGTTTACACTTTCCGTTAGCCGCAACGTGACTACACTTCGATTTTGCGTTTCTGTTTTGAGCCGTGCTAGTCTAGTTGTGGTAGGGGTGGGAATGTGAAGGGTGGTGGCTGGTGGCTGGAAAAGTGGCTGTGGGGTGTGAGTCACGTGACTAGAATATCTGGGCCACGTGACTTTTGCCACTCGGATCACGACACGGCCAGTGACACCATTCGCCACCGTATCCTGGTAACTACAGTTACGGATAATACACACAAGAGAGGAGAATAAGCTCTGGATAAATAAGGTTCGGGAGTTATCAGATGGAGCAACATCAGATAAGAGAAGCGTTAGTGTGGGTGTTGGGGTGATGGAAATGGACTGGAGAGATTGTGAATCAGTTTCTGGTCACGAGACATGTCTATCTGTACACTACCCCACGTTCAAACTGCAGATTTAGCACTCGTTTAACCCTTCATAAATGTCCACCAACTACGCCCAACTTTAACCCCTACGGAGCTTATTTTGAAAAGTCACCTTGTAATTAAGAGAGAGAGCCCTGACAACAAGTTCTGCTTCGACATCATAACTCCACAACACAACATGGTCAACTACGCGGACTTTTTCGAGAACTACTTCTCGGTGCAAGTCTTCTTCATCATCTTCCGAGAGACCATTGAGACGGCGATCATCATCTCCGTTCTTTTGGCGTTCCTGAACCAGGGTCTGGGCGACAATGTCACCTCCAAGGACCTTCAGGTCTACCGACGACTGGTTACACAGGTGTGGTTGGGCGGAATCTTTGGTCTGCTCATCTGTCTGGCCGTGGGAGGCGCCTTCATCGCCACCTTTTACATCTATGGCCACGATCTGTGGGGCATGACTGAGAACGTGTGGGAGGGAGTCTTCTCCATTGTCTCGTCCATCATCATCACCATCATGGGAGCCGCCATGCTACGAATCAACAAGATGCGAGAAAAGTGGCGACACAAGATTGCCAAGATTCTGGTCGAGACCCATGAGGGACACGGGACCTGGGGACTCAAGTACCTGTCTCGAAAGTACGCTCTGGCCATTCTGCCTTTTGTGACCACTCTTCGAGAGGGAATGGAGGCTGTGGTTTTCCTCGGAGGAATTGGCGTCAACCAGCCCTTTACTGCTTTCCCCCTTCCCGTCATCACCGCCGTTGCTCTGGGTGCCTCCATTGGTTACGCCATGTACAAGTACGGTAACGCCATCTCCATCAACTACTTCCTCATTGGCTCCACCTGTTTCCTGTACCTGGTGGCCGCCGGTCTCTTCTCCCGAGGAGTGTGGTTCCTGGAGCTGCAGCAGTTCATCAACAAGGTCGGCATGGATGTGTCCGAGACCGGCTCCGGACCCGGCTCTTACGACATCACCAAGTCCGTGTGGCACGTCAACTGCTGCAACGGCCAGACCGACGGTGGCTGGATGATTGCCAACGCTCTGTTTGGATGGACCAACTCGGCCACCTACGGCTCCGTGCTCGCCTACAACTTTTACTGGATCTTCATCATTGTGGCCGTCTACGTGTCGCTCATCAAGGAGAAGACCGGATACAGCCCTCTGTACCCCCGATCGTGGCAGGCCAAGAAGTTTGCTCGACTTCCCCAGAACGACGACGAAGACCGTCTGTTCCAGCGAGCTTCTGCTGTTTACTCCGCTGATATGAACATTGAGGGCCAGGGCACCAACAAGAGCTCTCAGTACGGCACCAACAGCATGCCCAACTCGGCCAACACCGAGGCCCACAACCGAGACAGTGTTGATTCCGACGCTCCTCTTCTTGCCAGCACTTCTTAAGCCAAAGTGTGTAATGGCGTGTTACTACGGGTACGAGTACCACAATTCTCATTGGTACTCCAAGTAGTGCGCAACCCACCGACTTCAATCGGTGCATGATAAATATGAACATATGATATATATATATACACCCCTGATGAGTGTCCAAGTGTTTTGTAGCCAAGAGCTAAGGTTACGGTAAATCATCTCCGGTGCATATGAGCAAATATCTAATCATCTCAAAGGTTGAGATAATGCAAGCTGATTGTGTAGAATGTGAAACGGGTGAGCAATTATTGAGCGAGATTGTGGGGTTTGTCGGGCGAGTGAAGCGGTTGTCAAGTGGTACAAAGATAACTGAACAAAAAGTGTAAGTACTTGTATGTACCACAGAGCCCATTCGCCAAACAGAACCACAGGACCAATAAAGGCTATACCAAAAAACTCGCCTTGAGATGAGCTTTCCAACGGTGAAGACAGCTTATCGATTGAGGGACTACACAACAAGCTGGAGAATGACTCCGCTGTCTAGTGTAGGCTAATGTATGAAAAGCTGTAGGATGAAGTATTGATCTCGCTACAAGAGGTAGACCGTAGCTACAAGGCGAGGTGGATAGTACTCTGTGTACTCATCATCGACGACGTCACTCTGGCCTCTCGATTTATTAGCGTCAACAACTCCCTTACAGCATTTAACGGCTTTGTAATGACCAGAAACATTGTGGTATCTCTGAAAGCCCAGCTCAGACATTCTACGACTGCGATATCGTCTGCCAGTAGCTCCCATATGACGTAGTATCTCTCAAGTCGTCGTTTCATCGCCTTATGTCTCAAGCAAAGCATATCACCAAGGGCTCTTCATCTCCACCACCTCTACACCCCCTCAATAGTCATCATTCATCAATTATATGCAGTTAGCTGGGCGTCTGTAGTGTGTACCCGGTTCGGGCAACGCCATACTATGTCTGTCACCATCACCCGTCTACAAAGAGGCGGGGAAAGTGACAGTGGTCAAAAGACAGGTGATAAGATCGTCATCAACGGTGTAGGCTCGAGCCACGGCCACGTACTTTCCGGGAGGAATCTCGTTGGGCAGCTCAATCTGCTTGTTGAGCTTGAGGTCACCAGCCTTGATGGGACAGCTCCAGTCAACCTGCTCCGACTGCTCGCACAGATCCAGCGTCTGGCTGATGAGCCGGATGTAGCCGTATCGCACCTCCACCTCGATGTACGCGCCCTCCTCAACGTCCTCGTACAGGTAACCGGAAGCCTCGATGGTGAGGTTCTGGCCCTTGGCGGGGGGGTTAGGGTCGATGGAGAGATGCTTGATTTCCAGCAGCTGTTCGTACTCGGCGTCGCACAGCGAGATGGGCGAGTCGCCAGGAATGTCTTCGTCGTCCATCGTCTTGGCAATGTCCTTGAGTCCTCCCTTGGCCACAGACATGCCAAAGTCCTTGGCCTGGTTCATGAGTTTCATGGAGTTGGCGTCGGGTGCGGGCGAGGCGACCACGGCGGTAGAGGCGAGTGCAATGAGAGGCAGAATGGACAGTTTCATGATGAGTTATGTGTAGTGTTGTGTGTGTATGTGTCTGTGTGTTTGTGTGTGTGTGTGTTGTTGAGGAGAGGATAAAAAAAGGTCGACGTTCATCAGCAATGTAAGCACGTCGAATATGCAGCGGTGGCGTTAATCTAACCTTATTGAGGTGGCTGTGGTGGGGGTGGTTATTGAGGGGAATACTTCGATAATATATTAGAATAAATTGGGCAGAAATATAAAGACGTCACTGGATGTGTGACTGATTTCTGCTCATTTTTTTTGACACTGAAAAGTCCCCACATATCATCACCTATCCTCTCTTTCACGCCAAAGTTACACATCCCACATCAACCGAGATAGGATGTCTCAGATCCAGATACAGCCCCAACAGAAAGTGTGAGAGGAGTGGATAAGAGACTCCGGCGACTTTAAGGGCGGGTTTAGAGTGTATAGGAAGCGTATTGGAGTCTCTTTCGAGACCCACAAGGAAACTCACGCGAACTCAGACGGGTTATTGTGTCTTGGTTCTGTGTACAGTGAGTAGTGTGGACATAAAAAAGTACCCCTTGGGACGGCTGTGCATGTGGACGATTATGTAGCCCTGCGATGCACGACGCGGAGGAGAAAAACAAATGCTGTGGAAATGATAAGAGGGGGTCATGTGATACCAAAATGATTGCGTTGATGAGGCGGATTTGATGGTGGGGTTGTATTTGTGAAGTGTCTCACAAGTTGTGATGATTTACCAGGTAGTGGTCTTGGTTGAGCAGAAGAGGAAAGTCCAGACTCCTGAGAATAAGTCGGAAGAGTGAGAATAGATGGGTTGGGATGGTGTTTTGAGGTGCTCTTTTACGAGACGTTGTTTCACAGTGAGTTGTAGTCCTAAGTTCTGAGATAGAAGTGTTCGCAACGATGTTGATGCCGATAGGTCTCCTAGAGTACACCGTACATACTTGTGACACTTGAGAAAAGCTCAGCTAATTACCAACATCTGCTACTGTCTAGATTCCAACAGCTTATTAACTGCCTCTCTTCAGTTTTGTTGCTTCTCTAACAGACATCTCTACAATCGTGTAAATGCTAGTGCGGATCAAGTGTATCAAGGCACCTCTCACCTCGTTAAGGAATCATCCAGTATTCGGCATTGCTCACTACTATCACCGTTCTATACCTCTGATACAGCCTGCTTTATCCATATCAATAAGGCATCCTCTGAACATCAATGGTAGCAGTGTCAAGATGGCTCTATCGACGCCTGGAGGCCTCATTGTTGAACAACGATGCTAGAAGGCTACCTGTAATCCCGCGAGTCCAACATTTTGGTCTGCTAACATCTCACCAGCCATTTCTCATTCTTGAGTGTTTGCTGTTGGACTAACCTGAACTAATCCTGAATGAGGGTGTAAGAGGAACTCATCGTGAGGAAAGGTGTATACATAGTCATTAATCAAGGGAAGACTGGCACTAATCATCATCTAACTCTCAACTGAACGAGGGACATTTTTGGATTGAGCACAAAGAAGATCCAGCTTAGACAACAGAGCATCTGTTCAGCACATCCAGCCAGCCACCCTGATAAGTGAACATACCTAGAACTATTACCGTTCGTTAACCGAAGGTGAAAGACACCAGTTAACCAAACATGGTAACTACACTCGCGAATAACCATCTCCAACCTACTCTATCACACTACCCTCAATTCTCACCGACATCGTATATCTCACTCAAATGACGTCATTGAGCCATATCCACGCCCAATTGGGACTAATTGAACTTTGAACATGTTGACGAAAAGGGAATGCTCTAAAATGAAGATATAATTCGTAAACAATTCGAACGCTGGTACGGACTAGATACAACATTCTCTATAAATCTGACTCGGTCTCAACCACCACTTCCGCACTCCTCCCTCTTCCCTTTCCAATTTACTCGAATTTACACTCTCAAACTCTGCAAATGCCGCCCCCACACTAAGGCGTTAGCTCATCCTATAGCTTCTCAAACTTCTTCATAGAGATCGTCAGGTGATATTTCAGTCACGCGGGGAACCTACGTACGAGCTTCTTCTTCTAGAATCCGCTCCGCAGCACAAAAAACTTCTGGTGCCTTCATTTTCACCGCAATCTTTCCTCCACCAGCTGCAGTTACCCTACCTGATTATTCGCCTCCAGCCAGCCCATGTGCAGATCACACTATCAGACATGGTTGCTGCACACTAATGAGGTCCTGAAGCTTAACGGAGCATTGCTGGATCTGAGGTATAGAATTGATGCAAAACTTATCACACAAATAGAGCAGAAGACCCGTACTATTCAGCTCTCCAGCTCTCGATTCGTTCTACTCCCATTCCAATCGGCCAACTCCCCGTGATTCTGTCCGATCCACCCACCCTCACAACTCTCTCACCTGCCTCTTTGTGCTCCACCTTCTCCATCCTCATATTTGTGCACACCACCCCCAGATACTTGCAGTCACCAGGGGTACAGACGACTTATACTTAACGACAGCTGCCGCCCTTTTCAGGCCCCCCACAACCTTGCGATGCTCTCTCTACCGCTTGAAATCATCCACCAAATCGCATACTATGTGGGTCTGGACAATCCCCAGGAGATTCTCAACCTGATGCGCACCAGCCGATATCTCCATGCTGCTCTGGTAGACAGTCGTGAGCATTACTCCGGGCTCTCAACACACCTTTTCCCGTTACAAAACCCGCAACTGGAGGGACGACCAGGTCATCTATCAGCTGCCAAACTGAGAGTCGAGAACGCTATCAGAAAGACCAGGGCCTTCAGACAAATAATGGAGCTTCCGATGCCCACAAAATCACTCTCACAACACATGGATATCGTCCAACATCACGACCAATACCTTCCCATGGACACAAACATCAAACAGCTCTTCAAGGACTCAGACGCTGCCCCGCTCAACCGATGGGCCAGTGAGGGATTGAGACTCAGATGGTGCAAGACTGTGGGAGTGGGGGAACGACAAACTCATGTTGTATTCTCTCTCAATCTTATCACTGGAGGCGTGTTTGTCGAAAACACAATCCCCGCAAACACTCTATTGAGACTACCCCATGTTTTGCAAAAGACAGAATACTTCCACATGAACCCGGATCGGGATTTTCTGGCCTCTTCACGCCAGGCGCCCGTTCTGGTATTCGATATCGCTGACCAAAGACTCAGTTACCAGCTCACAGGAAGAGACGGAACTCCTCTGGCTCTACGAAGAGTGGGTCGAGGTAAAATCACAGATCTCAAGCTGCCCCGATGCTTGACAGACATCGACAATCTGCGAGTGGCCCAACTATGTGATCGATTCTCACTTGTGCGGGTCTGGAGATTCAAACTGGAGATGCTTCTGCTGTGTGACTATGAGCAAATGACGTGCAGGATCATCAAGGGAGGTCCTGTGGGCCATGTGACGTGTGTGGCCGTCGTCAAGGGTCTTTTGTGGCTCACTGTGACGGAGGAAGACGATATGAGTGAAAAAACCAGCATCCAGGAGTGGTACTTGGACACGAAAAACGCTTCAGCCATGTACATTCGAAACGTGTGCGAAGACGGCCCCCAAAAGGATCTCTTCTCTCACGCCACAAGTGATATCATTACTGGAAGATACATCAAGACCAGGAACCGGTTCCTCGACACAGAATCTCTCTCTGTCATGTCTGTCAAGCCTATTTCGGTGTTTGGAGTCATTGACGGCCAAGTACATTGCTGGTCCTTTTCCAAGGCCTGGTTGGAGCATCAGGAAGAGAGGATTGATAACATGATCAACAGCGGGTGGTCTGCCATGACTGATACTGGCACAGGAGCCATTGGAGCCACTGACATGAGCCTTATCCTGGGTCCACCACGCCCCAGAGAAGAAATTGCGGCTTCCTGACAATCCGAGTATCTGGTAGTAAACCTCGAGGTTTGCGTCATGACCATAGTCAAGGTCCTGGAGGGTACGGGCACCAAGGACGGTGTCAGAGACGATGACGACTTTTAATTCGGTTACGAAGACGTTTCCATTTATTTATAGTACAATATTGTAGTAATATATGCATTGAGATTTATTGGTGGTAGAAGTTGGATTGATAGAGAGCCGTCAGAACTGGTGCTAGACACTTGATATGCTCCAGGTACTAGTATACGTGAGTAGCTTTCCCTCTTCATCACATGTTTCAGACTCTACAGCTTCAAAGGGGTGTTTTGGATGACTCCAACTTCCTCCACCTATGCCATTAGTTAACATTAGTTGAGACAATAACTAAGACGTAACAAACTTGACACTGCAGCTGTATGACGTTTGAGTTATCAGAAAGTTTCAGCTATTTTATGTGATGTTCGTAAACATGGCCAGGTCTCTCTGAAACTTCTAAAACATCAGAATATTCAGCATATCACTCTCAAATTCCAATTTTGCCGGATGACTAATCCAAACATACGCTCATATCGAAAGTTCACTTTTTCACATTAAGTTTCAGACTTCGTGGCCAAGTTGGTTAAGGCGTACGACTGTTAGTCACCTGAATGGCCGCCATCGTAAGATCGAGAGTTCGACCCTCTCCGAGGTCGTCTGAAATCTTTTTTTCTTTTTGCCCTTGTTGTCTACGAACGAAGAGATAACTCACGACATCCATTAATTCTAGCTTTTTGACCCCGGATCAGTAATCCCTGATGAAGTCTTGGTGATACTGGTGGCAGTAGGGCAGGTGTTTGTCAAAGGTGTGGCTTCGGAAGTAGCCCATGCAGACCTGGCATTTTCGCAGAGGGTTGCTGAGGAACGAGATCTTGGCCATGATGATTGTTGGGTGAGGTGAAGAGGGTCTAATGGTGACTTTCCACGTGGTTATATAGACGAGATATGGACATCACACAGGTGTTGACGTATCGTGTTTTTGTACAATTAACCGCTTTACTATGCCCCAACAAGCACATACGTAACAGATCGTGACTTTTGGGGCCACTGATGTAGGTGTGCTAATAGTTGTTCAGTGGTTGTGTCCGATGTTATGGAGAGATGTTATTATCTCTTCTGGCTGGTTGTTCTAGTAGACTACCAGGGTTATTGGGATAGATGTTGTATTGCCAGATCCTCAACTCTTCGAGATCTTTGTTTGTATCATTCGACGCACTTTGCCTTTATTATTTCGACCCAGAGAGAGTAGGCACGTTCGTTGAGTGTTCTACGGAGTACTGTACTCGTACTTGTACAGTGTAAGTGACGATACTTGTACAATACTCAGTGTGCATACATAGATTGCTCGTCTATATGATTGCTCGTCTATATGATTGTGCGGTTCATTATTACATGTGCTGTAGATGGTTGCCTTCTATTGTCCTGATTTTGATCACGTGATGAGCTTCCCATTATCGACTACTCGTCGTTCCTGGCTTGTCGACATTTCCCCTTAGTCGTCATCTCCCTGACTTCTTGGATAAGTACCTCCTCTATAATACACCCCCTTAGTTGACCTTCATCCTGATGCTTCCCTCGTTCCAATATGCATACCATACCAACATCAAAATGCTGCACCAACAGGCCAGTTTCACAACGTACTCATATCTCAACGTCCACACATGCAATGACATCATTCAACAAAGTGTCGAACCACCTCCCCCACATAGCTAGGTCCTGCCCATGCTATTAACGGTTCTCAGTACGTTCGCCGATCTGACTTCAGATATCGTCACTCAATGTTCAGTCCGTCAAACTCTTAATGATTATGAGTCAACACTTTTCCACATCCACAAAGAACGTCTCTGCAGCTTCGCACACCCTTGCCAGCCAGCTTCTTGGCCTCCTTCTCGCCCTGGTGTTTTTCACTCTTGGGAACAAACTTGAGAGTCACCTTATCAGATCCAGGCATGGCACTGTTCTCCTTCAGAATCTCCTTGATAACGTCGGCGTTGGCCACGGGCTTTCTCTTGGAATTGCGCCATCCCTTCTCCATCCAGGTTCGACACCACACAGTCGTACAGTCAATGGCGTACTTGTTACAAGTTCGGATCTCGTACTTTTGGTCGTCGTTTCGCTCCCGAATCAGCTTGTACGCGTCCAGAAGAGCCACAAGAACAGCCCGGTTGCTGGTGTGAACAAATCCAGGCAAAGGCTTGGACTGGTTGTCGGAATGCTCAACTCCTGCAAACAAACCGGTACCTGCAGAAGCCACGCTGGAGGTCTGGTTGTCTAGACATGCTCCGGCCACATAGAGAACCACTCTGCCGGTTTCTCGATCCAGAACATAAGCAGTGGATCCCTTGGGTCGGTTGGGCTTGATGGAAGCCTGAGTCTGCTTCTTTGATCGCGCCTCCTTGAGCTCTCTGTTGGAAGGAAACTTCTTGCCGTTCATGTAATCCTCGGCATCGACTCTGTTGGTGAAGCTCTTGCACTCCAACCCAGGAAAGCCCTTGACCTGCTCCTGGCACTCGTCCCAGGTGTTGTAGATGCCGGGCTGGTATCCCTTTCTGACGGCGTAGAACCTAGGCGCAGTTGACATGGTGTTGAAGAGTGTCTTCGATGATGATCAAGAGAGAAAAGACGTGAAATTTCAGACGCTCAAAGTTTGCACCAAATTAGCTCACACATTGACATGTTTGAGAGGTGGGGGGTGATCGAAGAAGGGAGGGGGAGGAGTCGATGTGATCGTCAGTCCTTTGTGGACAGTCGTGTCAGATTTTCCATCCTTGGATTCGTTTCTGACTTGAGTTGTAGGAGGAGTAGGGAAGAGGACGTATGGATAGAGTCTATTGTGGGTGGGGGTGATCTGAGGGGATGGAGGGGCTGAAAGTGGTGGTCCGGATGGATTAGTGTATAGTTAGCGGGAGTTATTGTAGCACTGTTCTACTGTACAGAACTACTTTCTTGGCTGCCACACTGCTTCGGTCTCAGACTGTTGTAGTTAGCTTCAGCGTAGATCTTATTTCAACAAATACGATGGTTTACTGCAGCCTTTAGTTGGTTATTTGTTGGTCCCAACAATGTAATCAAGTAATTTCGTTATACACTCCGACGTCGTCCAAAGTGGTTCCATTCTGTTCGTACTTGTATACTGTACTGAAGGCGATTCAGTAGTTGGCGAGCAAAAGCACCATTTCACCACCAATGAGCACTTGCTGCGTCCACATTTCCAAGCACTTCTTAACGTCAACGATTAGACTCGATAAACAGCATATGGATATCAAAGGCATAAGAGTGAGGAACACCATGTCTCCGATGAGGGTCCAGAACAGATCGAGCCTGTTTGCAAGATCGTTATCAAGCGAGGTTTCAGAGTGTGTACTTGTACTTGTAAAAACTGTTTCAACTTCGCACAGCTCCCGTATCCCAACAGTTGCCCAAGTATGTACTCGTACCAGATCTCCCATATTCTACGTTCGCCACTGGGATTTATGCGCGACTTGATTTTTACAGAAAAACACACAAAGAGAGATCGAAATAGCTCCACCCACAATCGAGTCGATTTCTGCAAATCAATTGACCCCTTCACTTGTTCACCACCACATATACAACCACTCATCTGTTAGTAATCACCCCACTTTCCATGCTGATGCAAGTAGAGTACAACACCAAACTCAATCTTGGACTTATCTCTCTCTTGTCACCATCCCATAATGACTATCGACAGACTGCCTCTCAAGCAGCGAATGCTCAAACTCAAGGACATTGGCTCGCTATCCATTGACGAATGCACCTACAAAAACATTGAGTTGACACTCACCGACAAACACAACAATGCGCGAGTTTGGAACTACTCGGCCAAGAAGTTTGGAACCGAGTTTTTCCCGGGCGGAAAACGGTACTTTAGCGCCAACTACGCCAACAAGTGGTGGTACGAGCGGGAATCCAATTGGATCGACTTCCACATGGTTCAACAGGACACTCGCAGTGTTGTGCTCATCTTAGCAGGACATCCCTATACTCTACAGGTACCAGACAAGGCCAACATCCAACCACACCTCACTAGAGCTCCAGACGTGCCTGTTCCAGTCAGTTACGGAGCCACGGCGCTTCAGAAGATCTACCTGCACCGAGAATTGGCCGACTTCAAGATCATCGACGAAGAAAACAAAACCCACCTCATCCATACCCAGGTGCTCCTTCCCTTGTGGCCATACCTCGCTACCGTTCTGGATAGTGGAATGACCGAAGCACGTGACAGAACCCTCAAGCTGGAATACCCCTCCAATATCATGGAAGTCATCATCGGCCACCTTTATGGAACAGTACCCAATGTTCCTGAAGAATTGGCGCTGGAGCTCCTCATTCCCTCAAAGGTGTACTTCCTTGAAAGTCTGGAACGGGCTGTGGAACGAGCAGTCACGGGCTCTTCACTCGAAGGAGACAGATGTTTGATTTCGTGGCAAACAGCTAAACAGGCCGATAACCAGGTCATCCGAGATTACTGCTCCTGTTACTTTCTGGAACATGTGGGACACCAAGCCACGACCTACCTGTGTCCCAATCTGTCACCTGAAGAGCTGGCGGAGTTCCAGACTGATCTAAACAAGGAGAGAGAGAGACAGCTCAAGTTTGTCTGAGTCATGGAGATGTCGAGTGTGTTGGAGTCGAGTATCTAGGAGTCGAGCTGTTGAAGTTGAGCTGTTGAAGTTGAGCAGCTACTCCGTACTATTTATGAGTAATGAATGACAATGTGACCAATCGTAGTACGGAGTACATACAGGTAAGGCGTTCCTGTTCATAGAGCAAAAGCAAGAGCAGATTCGAATTCTGCAAAAAGAATGGACGACACCGGAATCGAACCGGGGACCTCGCGCATGCTAAGCGCATGTGATAACCAACTACACCAGACGCCCAAAATTGGTGCTCGTTTTTGGACCCTGTTCGCCAGTATGAGAGAACTGCTTAGTCATTCGCGGAAATTGGTATAAACGGCGATTGAGGCGGTTGATACAGTGTTAAAGAGTACCCCATCATTAATCGTCATCATATACATGCTATGAAACTTGTCCCACCAGCTCTACGCCCCTACAACAGCTACTGAGTGCTATTGTTCAAATATGCAGATTGAGTTCCCTTCCCTTGTTCCACATCTTCAATCACGCGTATATCGCGTTCAAATAAATATATAAATACTATGCTAGGGCTGTAAACTTCCTCCAGTGTTTGGGAATGTCAACATGATCATCCTTCAACAGACTCTGAAGATAGTCGTTGAGCTGCTGGTCTTCTTGAGAGAGGAGGGACAGCTTTCGTTCAACGGCATCAATGAACGAGTTGTGTAGATTGACGATTCGCATAAAGTTGGACGTCTTGCTGACACCTGTCTGGAACCTGTACCATTCAGCATCGATGATTTGAAAGTGACAGTATTGCAGTTGGATGAGGAAATGGAAACTGAACCTATGCTTCAACTGGAGAAAGTAGACACATCGTGCAAGCTTGAGAAGACGCGCAAAGATGCGCTGGTATCCTTTGATAATGTGGGGCATGAACACGTATTTGAGTTCTTCAGGAGGAGTGTAGAAGACTGTAATGTATCCTGTGGCCATGATGGAATCTGGGTCAAAAGACTTTTCGCCACCATCAATGTTTTGAGGAGTTCCAAACCACATTCTGATTTCTCCGTCGGGAAGCAGGTCTGCCACAAGGTCTTCTGTTATTCGTAGATCTGAATTCAGCGGAGGCCAGTTCATGGAAGATCCAATTTTGACAGTGTTATCGTGGAAGATCAGCTGGCAGAGATCTGTAGATCCCAAACCCATCAAAAAGAATCTCTTGGCACTCTCCAGGTGAGCAAAGAGATACTTCTTCACGTGCGACATGAGCGAGTCATTAACTGCCTGCTGCTGTTGCTCAATCGATACCTGAAAGTCCTTCAATGGATCATCTGACTCAAACAGCGACATGGCTTGAGTATCCTGAAGTTTTAAGAAGGAGAGCGTATCTGAAAACAGTTGAGCAGGGGCTAGCAGACTGGCTGTATCCTTATCGAGGTTCGATTCAAAGTCAAGGGGAGGAATGAGTGTTTCGAGGGTTTGAGTGTTGGGCGTTTTTGTCTTGGAGCTGATAGACGCATCCACAACAACAGTGTCTCCTAGCGAATAGAGAATATGCAAAGCGGTGAGAACTTCGACACAATTCTGAGCATTCTCGGGACTCAGGAATGTGGGTAGTCGAGGCTTGTTAACGATTAGAAACCCCGAGTTTGGCTCCTGTGCAACAAACAACTCGGCGTCTACCATCTTTGACGGGGTCTTCCAATAGGTGGATCCGTTGAGTCCAATAATACCATGCAGTTTGAACATCCATGGGCTCAGGCAGCGCTTGAATAGTTCAACAGTCAGGATGTACAGATTGATATCCGAGGTTTGATAAATAGACAGCCGTGTGTGAAGTTCAGACAGAAGTTTCACGGGGTCGGGAAGGCTCTGAAGAGACAGTGCTCGCGACAAATCTCCGCAGCCTAGAATATTTGCTAGCAGATGCACAATGGTAGAAACAGGTCTGAGGTTAACAAGTAACGGAAACAGAGACTCGTTGTGGGAATCTAGTGTCTCAATGTAGTGTCGGATTGCTGCTAGAATGTCGGTGAGAGCTGATCTGAATGCAATCATGATACTGTCTTCCAAGGTGGCCATTCTGGCAATGTCTTTGGCAGTGTTTGATAATCGGGTAAACAGGGAGCCGATCTCTAAACATTGGTCGACCAGTCCCTGTAAAGCCAGAGAAGAAAGTCCCGGTACTTTGATTGGCTGTGAGAAATGCTTGGCCACAAACCTGCCGGAGCTCCGTCTCCAGTAGAACATGATTGATTCTCTTCCGACAAGCATATTGATGAGGCACGACAGAAACAGGCTGGTGGGGATCGTGGCACCCTCAAACAGCGTCGAGATGGTTTGTTGGTTGTTTTCGCACAGTAACAATGGCGTGGGAGGCTGAGTGTGTCGTTTCAGCTTCTTTTGAGTCTGGTGTTCGGTTTCGGAGGTTGGTGACGCGTTGATTTCGCGCTTGATTTCATTGAAACTGGATCCTAGTACGCAGAAAGTTTCCAGATCGATATCCTGCGTCTGCGGTCTATTGAGAACGTCCTCGTCAACTTGCAGATTCGTTATTGAGAACATGTCGTGTGTGTGTGGCTGTGTTATCTCATGATGTGTAGATGAAGACGTGTAAATAGAAAGTTAGGAGGTGCATGAGACCATGCATGGGGTTATGCAGAAGATACACATACGTTGATACAAATCAGAAAGGGCTATCAGAAAGGGCTATCAACTACTGTACTGTAGTAGCTACTTGTACAAAGGAACCACTGCTGGGTTAAAACTTGGGTTATGTGAACAGTTAACTCAACTGACCACATGAATCTAATTAAGCTATAAAAGCGACTCTTGACGTGTCGTACCTGGTAGGGCACCTTGATGATGTTGGAGCCTGTTCGCCTCACCTCGGAAGCGTAAAAGGGCTATCTGAAAGCCATGATATTCGAGTTTACTCGGGCCGTGTCGCTCTTACACTGAATGGAAGTGTTCAGGGGATAGTCATCATCACAAATGAGAGTAGAAGGATTGGACGACTTGACATAGTGAGACAGTTTCTCTTCGGGATGGCGTTCCTCGTTGAAGGCCCTCCAGCGGTCTTTGGTGGTGATCAAAATAATGGAGTCGCTACCTTGGAATTGCATCTCCAGGGCAAAAGGGCGGAAGGGTCGACCGCGAAGACTTGTGGATGGTCTCGTCACGATAGAGAAGAATACGGTCGGAGAGTCCGTACTAAGTAGGGACAATGAGACGGAATCACGTTGATATTGGTACCAGCGGAGAGCTCTATTTGAGCCGATTCCAACCATCTACTTCTCATGCCTGTATCTCAACCTCAACATGATCTATATATAGCTGATGTAGCCAGGATCTCTGTTTCTGCACACTGTGGCATGCGAGACTCGAGAGCGACTGTCTCAAACACGTATCTGAGGATATCAGTGCCATTTCTTTACTTGAAAGATCTGATGAAGAAATTCACATAGGAATCTCGAGACCTCAACCAAATTACAAGTAAAATCATCGAGTATAGTTGATGTATGGGAATCACCAAAACTTCTCTATATCATCCAGGACTAGACAGAATAGTAAGAAAGGTTGGGTGATAGAATGTGCACCTTTTCCGGCTACCCTGAATGTCCATACGAGTACAGCAGTATGTACAGTACTCGTACCAGATACCTGTGTCATATAAGTACTTAGTTGAACATTAGTTGGTACAGACCCTGACTGTAACCAGACTGGGTAGGAAGGGGTATTATAGAGTTGAGTACAGTATACAAGTAGTTGTGAACAGAGGCATACATACTTAATGGGAAAGCTTTTGAGTCGCTCGCATCACCACAGTCGTCTTGTCTCTGACTGAGTCTAGCATTCCACCAACTATACTGGGTATAGGTAATCCGATCACATCTAAGCGAGGTGCAGAGTTACCTGGACAGGACATCTCTTTTTGGGAGATGTGCAAGATTATAGAGTTGGCGATAAACAGGAGAGTGTGAATTGAAGAGAGGGGCCTACCCAGAAAGGGAGACAACAAAGAAATGGAAGCTAGAGAAGCCGGGGTGAGATCATTGGAAGGGGGTTACGGATTGACGAGAATGGAACACTCTGACCAGTCGACTCCTCCGAGGCAGATTCGTGTTTCTTTAACACTTTCAAAGTCACGCCACATTAGTATTCAGTACATACAATTGTACCTGGTAGAAATCGCAAGAGTTAATTTGTCATGTTTATCAGATGGTTGAGAGCTATACACAAACTCTTGGTAATAGCTCTTGTAACTAATAGATCTGTTGTAGAGTTATATACTTGTGGCTTGGCTTAAGGAGTCAAGGCATATATGAGTACGTTGTCCCACAACTGCTCCGGATAACGAGTTCCGAAGTCTCCTGCCACCAGAAAAAGGCGCATTTATAACATGCTTAAACCCACAGTTTAACGCCGTGCACTTTTCAAGCAAGCTTCCGCAGTGTTCCAGCATACAGATGTGAGGCACACTGACCCTCTTCTCGGAGCGGAATATTATGTGTCGCTTAAAAGAAAGAACAGGTTTGGCACAAAGAAAAGCGCATAGTCTGGGGTATGGGTCACGTGGTGGCCTACATGGAATGGAGCTACTGGGACTGACTAGTCACTGTGAGGCATCATCATAGCTAATTACCAGTACGACATATACTGTAGTCTAATTATGAGACAGTTGCTTGGCTTGTTTGCCAGAAACGGCGTGGATGTGTCGTGGAGAACACGAAAAAGAGACGTGACGCTTATGTGTGCCGGCAAAGGACGGCTTACATAACCCATGTACGTCTCAAGCGCCGTTCCCAAAGACTTTGCTCGTCCAAACTGAGCTTGTCCCGAAACCCATTCTCGGACGCCCAGAATAACGTGGGTGAGACCGGGCGTAGGGTTTGGGTTTCCGAAATAACGCGTGTTAACTCCGGAGGACACTCGGTATAACTGGACATGTGGTTGGGGGAACGGGGAGATAAGGGTATGATTATAAAGGCCCGTGTCTGTGTTTTCGATTGCGCCAAAAACAACGCTTATAAATCGCCTCCCCCGCCTCGTACAGTGTCCCCTCTTAACCTTCCTTTTGGGCTTGCGACATTTAGCGGAGACCCGCATATTAGCCTTAGCTTCGCAGACAGACAGCACATAGACTCTGTGTACAGCAGCTGACTCGACTCGACTCGACTTGACTTGACTACTTTGACTTATTTGCATTTGTGAGAGTGGCGCCGGAAACGACTCAGACAAGAGAGACACATACCATACGACTCAGACACACTCAAACACGCGGCCACACGACACACCCTGATTACATCCACATCCCTCACCCTACAAAGTTCATTACGATCATTGCACAGCCCGTCCACCCCAACTTGACACCCCAAGACACACAAAGATGGTAGACGACGTGTTCAAGCGAAACCGGTCGACGTCGGCGTCCGCAGCACTCACCCTGGGCCCCAACGACGACTCCGCCGCCTCCGGAAGAGACACGCCCAAAGAGATCACCTTCCCCCAACGGCTCAAGAGCTTCTTCAAGTTCAACAACACAAACAGCCCCGTGGTCAACTCGTCCAATGGCCCCGACGAAGAAATTGCATTCCCCAAGTACGACCCCACGCCCACCATCCACGTGCAGGGCGTCTCGGGCTCGTCCAACACCTCTCCTCCGCCGGAAGACAAGGAGACCAAATCGTCGTTCAAACAACGGTTTCTGCGAGGCAGATCGCCATCCACGCCCTCCACGAAGGAAACCAACACAAACACAAGCGAGCAGTACCACCAACAACATCACGGCTCCATCCCCAACGTTCCGGACATTCCCTCCGAGTTTGCGCCCAAGTTGCATTACCCCAGACATGTGGCAGCACACACTCCCGAAGATGAGGCAGTCGACCCCATGGACTCCACCAAGCCCGTGTCTGTGACCGACGAGTGGCCCGTGCAACAACCTGCGCACATGAGCGGATCCGCCTCCCCCAAGTCGCCAAACTTCCACTCGCCCCCTTCTTCACCCTCCCCCAACAACAACAACAACAACAGCAGCAGCACTAACTACGGAGGTCTGGGAGTGCCCGGACAGCATCCCCGTAAGAACATTCGACGGGTGGCCTCCGAGCCCAACGTCAAGAATGCCATCACTAACCCGCATTCCCACTCCGGTGGCCACCACCAACAGCATCTGCCCATCATTCCTGCCGGCTCGGAAGATGTGCGGCTGGAGGACCTCGTGCGCGAGGAGCAACAGCATCCCACGGACCCCAACACAGACAGAGCCAACTCCGCGCCTTTAAACGACGGCATCAACCACGGCAACGGCAGTCATGGCCAGAACAGCCGCTCTGGATCGGCTACCCCACAGTCGCGATCTAGAACTAACTCCAAGTCGTTCGCGCGAACATACTCATCAAACTCGATAAAGGTGTGTGACGTGGAGGTCGGTCCCTCATCATTTGAGAAGATTCGACTGCTGGGACGAGGAGACGTGGGAAAGGTGTACCTGGTCAAGGAAAAGAAGTCGACCAAGCTGTTCGCCATGAAGGTGCTGTCCAAGAAGGAGATGATCAAGCGAAACAAGATCAAGCGGGCGTTTGCCGAGCAAGAGATCCTGGCTACATCCAACCACCCGTTCATCGTCACCCTCTACCACTCCTTCCAGTCCAACGACTACCTGTACCTGTGTATGGAGTACTGTATGGGAGGCGAGTTTTTCCGGGCTCTTCAGACCCGGGAGCGAAAGTGTGTGGCCGAGGCCGACGCGCAGTTCTACGCCGCCGAGGTGACTGCCGCTCTGGAGTACTTGCATTTGATGGGATACATCTACCGGGATCTCAAGCCCGAAAACATTTTGTTGCATCAGTCCGGCCACATCATGTTGTCCGACTTTGACTTGTCCAAGCAGTCGGAGCAGCTCGGAGCTCCCACCATCCAGAGCTCCACCAACGTGCCCCAGCTAGACACCAAATCGTGCATTGCCAACTTCCGAACCAACTCGTTTGTCGGCACCGAGGAGTACATTGCTCCTGAAGTCATTCGAGGAAATGGTCACACATCTGCTGTCGACTGGTGGACG
This sequence comes from Yarrowia galli, assembly GCA_900519055.1. NCBI lineage: Eukaryota > Fungi > Ascomycota > Dipodascomycetes > Dipodascales > Yarrowia > Yarrowia galli. The sequence goes on from ULGS01000004.1 coordinate 884,171, forward strand.
CTGGGCATTCTGATCTACGAAATGCTTTTTGGCATGACTCCATTCAAGGGCAAGAATCGAAACCTGACCTTCTCCAATGTTCTCAAGCAGGAGGTAAACTTCCCCAGTGGCTCTGGGTACCAGTCCATCTCGTCGTCATGCAAAAACCTGATTCGAAAGCTGCTGATCAAGGATGAGCACAAGCGAATGGGCTCCAAGGCTGGTGCCTCGGATATCAAGAACCATCCTTTCTTCAAGAACACACAGTGGGCTCTGCTGCGAAACCAGACCCCTCCCTTGGTTCCTGTTCCCAGTCGAGGAGCTGATGCTGTCAACTTCCGAACCATGAAGGACTCGTCGTCTGTGGACTTTGTGACCGACAAGAAGCAGGATAAGTCGATATCGTCGGTGCTGTCGGTCAACACTGACCGGTCATCGACAAATTCGGTGGCAGGACCTCGAAGCTATGGACGGGAGGGAGACTACGACCCCTTCCAGAACTTCAACTCCGTCACTTTGCATCACGTGGGAGCCGACAGCGAGGGTGAGGATGACGACGGGGACATCACGATTACTAATCAGGATATTCCACACACCTTCCAGCCCAACCCTGCAAAGAGCCCCAACATGAAGAACGGCTCGGGCTTCTTTTTCGGTGGCCAGAAGGATAAGCTGTGGAAAACGAGTCGAACGTGACGTTAGTGTAAAGATGAACAATAGCATCTTAAAGCAAAATAGTCAAGCATAAGTTATAATACATGGTGATAATATTGGTTGTGTATTGTAGGTGAAGTGGTGCAGTAGGCGCACCAAGTAAACTCGATTAACGCTTCAAAGAACTGTCTTTCAGAGCCTCGATGAGCTCCAGTCGTTTAGCCTTGGTCAGATCAGCCTTGGCTTCCTCGAACCCGGCCCATTTTCGTTTCCGGTTCTCGGGCCACACGTCTGCGAGATTCTCCACCTCCATTTCGTAAAAGTGGAACTCCGTCTTGGGGATCAGGCTGTCCTTGTACTCGATGGGTTTTCGCATGTCGTCATACTTTCCCAGGTACTTTGTGATCTTGCCGGTGACTCCCGCCTCCTCCCATGTTTCTCGCACGGCCGACTCGCTAAAGTCGCCCTCCACGCTCAATTCGTCCTTCTCCACGCCTCCCTTGGGCAGGATCCATCGATTGGGGTGAGCGGCCGACGAGATCATGAGCACCTGCGATGAGTCATTATTGACACAGACACAGCCTGCGACGACTCGAGACCCCGACGCCGAGTACACCTGGTTGTCTCGCCCTTCTCGGGCCTTCATTGACTTGTCCTTTTTGTCCTTCTTGTCTTTTCCGTCTTTGCCGTCTTTGCCCATGGTTGCTTGTGATGGTGAAGATGCAAAAATCGATTATGCATGCAGATATAGATTAAGCGAGAGTGTATTTGATTACAGTGAAAAGGGGTGTAGAAGTAGTGAGGGGTAGGAGGATAAAATAACAAATGGACACGTGACTACGCCCTAGAGCAGCCAAAACACGTGCTTTCTCTTACTTGTTTTTTGGATTGCTTAGTCAGCTTCCGCTGGTGGTACATCTTCTCACGCATCGTACATGCAGCTTCACTTTATATCTGTGGATTCATCTCGATCATTCAAAATGGAGGTGAGTATTCTGGCAGGAATTGCACTCAATCGCGACCCGACTCTAACACAGATTACGTCGTTTGGAAAGCAGCAGGAAACGTCCAATCTCGACCACAAATTGAGTCTTGCGCTTCGGGAGGACTTTAAGAGTCGAAAACAGCCAAAAGACGAAGATGACGACAATTCAGACGATGACGACGACGATGATGATGATGATGACGAACTAGACGAATTGCCGATCTCACACGAACTTTTCGCACCCATTTCAAAGCAACCGATTACTTGCTTTGCGCAAGAGAAATCGGGCCATAGACTGATTCTGGCCGCTGGCCGTAAAATGGAATTTTACGACTTTCCGACCCTCGACAAGCCCTTCAGAGAGGTGGATGGAGACGCCCAGGTCACTTGTCTAGCACACGATCCAAGCAACATTGTTCTTGTGGTTTCTGAGACGAAAAAGGTGAAGATTTACAGCAGAGATGGTCAAGAACTAGCGGAGTCTGTGGAAGGTGACATGTATCTTGTGACACCTCAAAACACAAAGGGACACACTGCAACAGTGCTGACGGGAGTAGCATTGGGTGGGTGTGAGTTTGCGACCTCATCACGTGACCAGACAGTTCGTATCTGGAAGTACAGCTCGGGATCATTGAAACAGACCCATGTGATTGTGACCAAGCCAAAGGGTGTCAAAAAGGTTGCTGGTGACGATTCGGGGGTTGTTTATCATCTTGCAGCTCTCGATGATGTCATTGTTGCAGCTACCAAGGACTCTTTGGCCACATACAGCAAGTCCAATGGGTTCTCCCGACCCATGTCTACCTTGCAGGTTGAAGTTACCAGTTTGACGTCGAATGGCTCTAACCTGGTGATCACAACTTCCAACGGGTCTCTCAGAGTTCTTTCAAAAGATCTCAAGACTCAACTAGAGACCAATCTCGACGGAGCTGTCATTGCGACTGCTTATTCTCCTGACTCCAAGTACATTGTGGCAGTTTCTGACTCGCTACGAATCCTTGATAGCAGCGATCTGGCTGAGGTTTATAAGTGTCAGCTTCAGTCGCCTGCCAAAGCTGTTACTTGGCACTCAACACTCAACCAGATCTTTCTGGGACTCGAGAATGGCCAGCTGCAGATGCTATTCTCTCCCGAGCTGTCTTCCAAGGGTGCTCTAGCCGTGCTCGAACGAGGACATCGAAAACGAAACATTGACGATGTTCTTCAGACCGTGGATGTCTCGTCCACGTCCCTAAAGACGATCAACCCTTTTGCTGACGACTTCAACAAGAACAACCAAAAGCGCAAGAAGCAGGCAGCGAGTCACCATCCTGACAACAAACTCGATGTTTGGGGCACTCCCGATCAGAAGCATGTCGATGCCACCACCGATAAGGCGTACAGACAAGATCCTCGAGAGGAGCTGTTGAAGTATGCCGAGAAGGCAAAGGATTCGGATATCTTGGAGAAGAAGTGAAAGCCAAGAGTGTTGGTGATCACTCCTCTTTTCGGACTTGTATAATATTGATTATTGATGTACAGACTCGTATGGTGTATGATTCGACCGTAGTATTGAACACGACTTGACCACCAAAATTACAGACCTTTTCCCCGACCTAATGTTCACCACATACGGAACACTGTCGCTTACTAATCCCACCCACAATGAATCGTGAATGGGCAAACTTTGTAGCTATAAGATTAGATCTCGCTTAAATCTGTCTCCTTGGAGCGCCCACGTGATCATCTCCAATAGTTGTATATTTGTGTAATTTCACGTGACCGGGGGATTCTGAACACGTGAATCTCACGTGACTTGAAACTCTATGGCAACATAGCTACCGCGGTATGTCTCATTTACGACGATCCCACCACACTGATTTCAAACAAGCTTCAACATGCATCGACTGATGCAACTAATGCATGACACAGATGTAACCCCAGAACAACATCTCGAAATGACGATACAGCCGACGAAAAACACATCCGAAAGTGCCATACCGCTCGAAATAGCTCATGTTATCTTCTCCTTTTGCGAACTCGAAACCTGTGTGGATTTACGCCAAGTTAGCTCGTTCTGGTACGACGCGTTCAATAATGCTGATAAGTCTATAGAAAGCAAAGTGCAGGCCCGAAATGCGGTGATTCAACCCGGGGAAGCAGGATCAGAGCTCACCACGTGGAAAGACTGTGCCTTGGTGTGTGTTGCTCGTTTACGCAGCCCGAAATGGACGTCTATCCAGTCTGTTGAGCAGGTGGATGCCCCTCCAGGGAAAAAGACGGGAGCTCAGATCTTACATGCTAAAGAGGTCTATGGACGGCTTCCCAGCGACTTTCAGGGTCTCCTTGTCGATTGTGATCGGTCCAAGGTCAATGAAGAGCTTATCTTGAAAGACAGGTATGCTGTTGATGGACGGTCTTTGAGAGCACGTGAAGTTGTTCCTGACAGAGATGAGATGGGCAGAGTAGTTTCCGTGGACAGTCACACGGCTGAAGTCACGTACAAGGGTGTTTCTGTGGTCTTGCCAGCAAACATGGCGGAATTGAGCAACATTTACATGAACGATGCTGTCATAGTGGCTCGATCACGCACAGACTGTTTCTTGCTGCCACGTGATTCAAGTGACTTTCGAGACGGTCATGGATTCGGCTATAGTCAAAAGTACTACGAGTCGCCAGAGTTCTCCAACAGGTCAAGCTACATTTCGACATATTATGAGAAGGCTCCTAAGACGGCTAGAACGTTTCGTTTGGCTGACCTATACCACAAACGCATGGTTGATTTGTTTTCCACATCTGCGAATATCGACGCAGTGGCCACCTTCAACGGACTCATTTGGTTCACAAAGTGCACGGGGAAAGGTTTGGCGTATGTGCCAGTGTTTCTGGATGGAACAGACATGTACTATCGCAAAGACAGAATGATCCATGGCATCGATGGTAGGTTTTGGGGTGATCAAGGGAGCAAATCACGAGATGGACAAAGATACACGTGCTATGGAACCGAAACAGGAGCTGAGATTATTGACCTCGCCAAGGGCGTAGTTATCGACATTGACACAGCTTCCGAAACGGGTCATATCTTTGCTGGTCACTCTGGCGGCGAGTTTGGAGCTTGGTACTTTGCGCCCCAGATGATGGACGGTTTAAACAAGATGCTTAGGGTGCATCTCAAGGTGGACCCGGGGAAGCCGGAGTATGACCTGTCCAAGAAGCCGGAGAAGGCAAAGTGGTGGAAGAGTATGTCGCTGGGTGTCGGAGGTAATGTGAACAATTAGGAATGCATCAGTCGGTGGGACTTTGTCATCAGTAGGTCTTCGCTGTACTGGTAAAAAAGCTGCAGACACTTCAATCGACACCATCAGCAAGAGAGACGGCGTAAAAATGAGGCACCTGTGCAGGGTATGCCCTTCGTGTTATCTACAAACACTAACTTCTCCCCGCAGTCTCCAATTCAAACCAAATGAACGTCTTGATCGGAATCTGTAAAGTTCAAAAGAGTGCTGCCCCACTTCATCATGCTTGTATATCTAGCTACTCGTTGGGCACGAAGTCGTGCAATATGTAAATCGGGCTTTAGTGCTGATTATGCAGGGGGTCAAGGAGATAGGAAACCTTATTGTTGCAATCCCGAATCGTAAACTGGAACTTTGTCGATAATCAGTGCAGAATCATTTGACAATATGAATGTTGCTTGTGTATCCACCTCTTCCATCCCTTACTGTGGTCCTAGGTTTAATACATTGCAATTACAGTACAACTCACTGAAACACTCTATAATTGCGAAGACCAATTCAGTTGTGCTAGGGCGCCTCTGTCTCTCTAGGTGGAGGAGGAGGGACATTGCCCACAAAGCCTTTGGAGTTCGGACAGCTGTATTTTGGCGTTTTCAAATATTGGGACCTAACACAATAATTGCAGCTGCAGAACTTCTTTTCCCCAACCTCATCTGACCGGGCACCCATCTTCGCAAGGTGATCGGCCTTATCATTGTAATAATCCTGTGAGTGGCCCTCACACTTTTTAAGAGTGACGTGGCGACAAGAGGGCCTATCTCTGACTAATAGTAATGCTCTGATAAGGTCCTGGTTCTGCACAGGCGACCCCTCCGAGTTGATCCATCCTCTCCGTTGCCAGGTGGGGGCCCATTCAGTCAGACATCCAATCGCGTAAGCTGAGTCTGTATGGATCTCGTACTTACCACCATTGCCTTTGGCATCAATGACTTCATATGCCCTCTTGACGGCCGCAAGTTCGGCCCGCTGATTCGTTTGGGGCGACCCTGGAAGACGCTCAGACACGTTCCACGGATGCCATTCTCCAAAATGAACCCCGACACCACCTATCGCGTTAGACGCTCCATTGTTGAGGCACGATCCATCAACGTACACCTTGTAGACCGTCTCCCCGTTCTCGTTTTCGTAGGTGTTGAACTCGCCGCGATTCATGGTATAGAAACAACGTCCTGATTCTGAAACCAACTTCCAAACCTCCTTCTCCGAGTGACATTTGTAGACAACCCTTCCCCCAGAAAACTTTTGCGCAGCTTCCAGACTGGTGTAGACAGCGCATCCGTGAAGATAGAACGTCTCCTTGTCCTTTCCTTCAACTCGAGCCTCAGCGTCCGCGAGCGCCTCAGCTCTGGAGTTGACAGTGGCCCAGGCTATCACCAGAGCTTTCTTCTTTGTCTCAACATCAGCGAGAGCTTGCGTCAATTCGTCTTCTTTCGTTTGAGCATCCGACTGGGCTGCTGTCACAGCTGTTTTGGCCTGGTCTCTGGTAGCCTCGGCTTCGGCTTTGGCTCTTGCTTCAGCTCGTGCCTCGGCCTCGGCTTGTCCAGATCGCGATCCGACTGCAGTTGTATTTTGCTGAGCTCGGGGTCGAGAAATGTATGCCAGTGCCGCATCGTGATTGTTGAAGCCTTTCATCTGGCCCCTAGGGAACCCGTTGGTCTGTTCTCGGGCATGTGCATGGCTCGCATAAACGCCGGGAATCCGCCCGACCTTGACTGCGTAGAATCGTTTTCCCATAGTGTCTAGGTCGATCGTTCAGATATTTCCGTCACACTCGCAACTGTGTCGAAAGCCCGACGTTGTGGGGAGATGATCGTCTCGGAATACCCGTGCTGGTACGTGTCATCAAATCACGATATTTAGAGTTGCCTCAAACAAGTATTTGTACATTGGTGCTGCATCATAAGGTCCAAGATTGTGGGGTACAAGTATGGTTGGTGAGCTCAAAATTTGTAAGCTATCAGCTAAGTAATTAATAGCAGCATCACCACTAAATGGTTGGCTTCCGGCTATGTATAAAATATGCACTGGAAGCTAAACACCACATCACACATGACCTTCCATCAACCAATCCATCATGATGCCATCCGTACAAGGGCCATCTTTGAATAAACAGGCCCGGAAGATAACAACGCAACACCACCTCTGATGATATTCGATCTACAGGCTGTTCTGTGTCCGGCTCCACCCCCCACACAGGAACACAGATACCTACGTCCCATGATACCATGATAAGACACATGTCGCACCGAGACGAGTAAGAGATACCCTCACAGTGATGCGACGGAATGAACCTCAAGTGATTTTCAACGACTCGCCTTGTGATATCCAACACACGGACTCTAACAAGGGACTTGCTGTACGAGTAGCAGACACGTATTAGATCAAGGGTGGGAAGGGTGAGGAACGACACAGGACCAAAATAACGGCCATCCGACTTCGCGAATGGCAAAAGAATTGCAGCACCCAGGATTCTCGTATGGTCTCCCACTACAATACTAACTGGGCTCTCTGGTGCTTGACTATGGCTGATCGGACGGGAAGCCGTATTTTCACCAGGATATGGCCGCAACTGAACGAAAACGGGGGTTGAAGCTGTTTGAGAGGCTGAAAAAGTCACGTGTGCCCTAGAATCAAAAAAAAAAAGCGCGAAATATTGATTCAGGTTGAAAATCAGGGTGTAGAGAAGATACACACTGGGGTTTTACTGTCAATCTGTGTCAGCCGGTAGCGTCACTGTTTCGCTAATATCACTCCTCGAAACCCAGTTCGTGATTTGTATATTAGCCCTAAAAACCAGCGAAAGAAACGCAGCACCCCTTTGTGTACTCGTACCACCTTTCATTGAGTTACTATCACCTTACCACAACACCGTACAATAAGCTTTACTACATCGTACGTAAGTGGGAATCTGTGTTCCCTTCTGTGTCCTCTCCCAGCCTAACCCTTCTTCTTCCCACCCACCACTGTTACACCCCACCACACTCTTCAGATCACCAAGCATCATCATTCACCATGCCAGGTCTCAGAGACGGCCTCGTCCCCGAGCCTCGCAGCCTCACCGAAGGGGAGCGCGCCCAACTCGCGATTATCCGGCAACCTCGTGTTACCTGGGAGAATTTGCGTCATGACACCACCGAGGAGGAGCCACCTGTCGATGACGCACTCATCCAAGGGGATCCGGATCCAGACACCACCTGGGAGAATTTACATCATGACACCACCTGGGAGAATTTACGTCATGACACCACCGAGGAGAATTTACGTCATGACACCACCGAGGAGGAGCTACGTCATGACACCACCGTGCTACCTGTCGATGACGCACCAATTCACCCCCCTCACCAGCGCCCCCAAGAGGAGGTCCCACGGAACCCAATTCCCGCACCTGGTAGAAATGCTAACCCACACGAACGACAGGGTGATTCTGGCCGGGAAAGTCGATTCAACGGTGCGAACCACTCTTCGCGTCGTCGCAGACCTTACCCTGTTTCCAGTCACAACGCTGCGGCACGCCCTCGCTACTCAACCAACCTAAGCAACCCAGGCAATGGTTCGCCCCGATCAAATAACGGTTCATTCACGTCAAACAACTCACCACCCCGGTCAAACAACCAAGCTAGTCCAAGCAACGATGTTGCCTCCACCAGCGGTTCAGGTCGCCATAATGTCACGATCAATAACTACGGAATCCTCTTCCACATCACCCAGCCTCCTGGTTGGTACCCTCATCCTGACCAAGGACACCCTGATCGTCGCCAACCACCCAATTACCGAGATGACGCAGAAGTCGATTGAGCCCAGCGATACCACACCTCACACACGCCGAACGTAGATGCTGACGAACGTGCCGTTGTCATCAACAATGATGTCACCTCGTCGGGATTGGTCTTGGCCATTGATGACAGAGATACCAGTAGTTACCCACGGCAATGATACCCGGACCATCACTTGAAAGACATGGCCCTGAACCTTGTGATTCCCAAGCTCTGGGGAAGACTGAAGTCATGTCTATACCCTGTTTCTATCCTTCGAGTTTTCAGGATACCCCGTTCACCCCGTGTAGTATTAGCTAGAGGAATAAACTGCTATTATAGTGCCAAGTAGAGTTGGGTGAGTATCACCAACCAAAGGTGGCGTGTATGCACTGTGCGGTATGGTACACTGTACGAGTTACAGGAAGATATACTCGCGCTAATATAGCTTGGGATATCTCACCCGCATAATCGATGCAAGGAAAGGGGCCTGGCAGGGATAGATACAGGCAGTCTGAATAGGAGTTACCAGCTGCCTCAATATTGTCCAGATCTCTGTGTTGGTGTTTTGCACGATTTAATCCTACTACTTGTAATTAGTTTATGGCAAGTGATTTAAGCTTCATTCAACAGTTTGACAGATCCCCCCCCCCCCCCAACCAACTCAACAATATAGTTGCATACTGTGCATATTATAGACAGGAAAGACGCTCCAGTTGAAGTATCTTTACAAAAGCTGAACTAACGTCGAGAGCTTGGGGAGGAGTTCACATGACAGGTTTTCTTTCGGAGGATTACTCGAGAACTCCGACCACAGCACTAAATGCCTCACTTTCTTCTGGATATCCCCAACAAAAACTGTTGGCAACCTTAAATGCAGTTGCCATAAACTACAGTCACATGATCACTCAGCGGAGTGAAGGGTGACGTCATGGTATACCTGGATACCATTTTGATCACCCCGATAGGCTCGAAAAACACATCACACAGACTTGATAAGTCTTCACAGCTGGTCATAAGAAGACTTGGTGAATGCTGACGATGGTCTCAAACAAGCCTTCGTGAGTGTCGATAGCCAAGGGAAGTGAAGTAGTAGCATTCCGAGGAGCTCCATATCGCAGTGTCTAGAGAACTGAGGATATAGGGTCATACTATTGACTAGATACGAGACCTTAATTACATATAGGTTTGACTCCCTGTCACCAGATCGATCTGGAACAGCAAGTATTTGTGGTAATATTGGGAATGGAGGAATTATAACAATACCACCAGAATCCTGAGACTCTCCTCTTTCACGAGATATCGTTTTTGAGTGCCCAAGTCCACATTTCTCGATCGTCCAGAATCGTGGATTTCGCTTCTCAGTTTTACCTACTGTTGACTTTGAATCTGACGTTTGACAGAAGGACTCGACTCAGCTCAACTTTTGAGGAAAAACACGACAGGTTCAAAATCGCTCGAAAATACATTCACGTGAAAGCTCAAACGCGGGGACTTTCAATTCAACTTCCGAATCTGCATTTGGCTTTTGTTCGAGCTGTTTCGAGAGTTCTAAGATTTGACTTAGCATTTGCTCTATATCCTTGTTTAGGCAGCTAGTCGAGGACACAAGGGGATGCGACGATAACCTGACATTGTCTCTACTGCCTCGTCGAGTTGGCTTCTCATTATGAGTTCTCCTGTAGCGGTTACAATCCATATGGTGACATATTCAGATACTTCCATATAAGGAAGGTATAACCGTGAACCTTAAATCTATATGATGACATCATCACTTAAGGATGACTTTGATATGCCATGTCAGCCCCAAATAAAATCCAAATCGTCTGAAGAGTGGTACTTTCGGAGTGCTGGGATTCAGGCGATTCTAATGGACCCATAAAAGATTTTTCTCAAATTTCACAGTTTTTACTTCCATCAAGTCCAAGATTGACAATTAAGGTTTTCGCAGGAGATCCAATTTCGAGAAATGTCCAAAAGGGCCAAACTTTCAAAAAGAGATTTCGTTGGAGGATAGATCAACATTGGAGGCGACGGGTAGGTAAGTGGACTATCTCACTGTAATTGCCCCGCTCTGAATTTTCATTTAGTACCATTTATATTGCCCCTAGACCAATATTTGCAAAAATTGTGATTAGTCAGCAAGTCGGAAATGGTCCGTTTCGTCACATTTTTCCGAGTGAGGGACAGCCGAATTGGCCGATTTTCGACTTTTCGGAAAATGTCGTTGTTTCGCTCCAAAAAGGGATCGGCGTGATAGTTTGGATCCCGGCGAGTTCTTCGGTATGGTACTTCCGCCACTGTGATAATTAATGCCACTGTAATTAGTGAGGCTTGAAGTTCCCTGTCAGGGGTTACCCGGCCTCGATTAGTAGGAGTCGGGTGAAGTTTGGAAGTTGTCAGAATCAATTCTCCTGTTTTTATAATCAATACGGGCCACTCTCAGATTGCTTTTCTGGTGATTGATGTCCCTTGGGACTCATCCTGTGTCCTAATTATGTTCTCGATGCAGATTCAGATGGAGTCCATGAAAAGTCACTATTAGAGCAATAACAGTACTAGGGTGTAATCGAAAGACTTTGATCTCTTTGTGGTAGGTCTTGGATTGGAATTGGACAGTCAGTTGAGTGTACTCATTGGGCATGTTCATTGCATATGGGATGGCTTTGAAGGGGTGTCTCTCGGCTTCGAATGACAGTAAGGTGGTGACAAGTAAGTCATAGTGCCCAGAGTGTAACAACGACAGTTTCGAGGTTCTGACCATAAATTATTCACAAAGCTGGGGAAACAGTTATGGTGGTGATTCAGAAGTCCATTAGGATGAGCTGGTGAGTTTCTTCTGGTTCTCTAGATCTTATTGATCAAGTTATCACGACTTGTTGATGACCAACCAGGGGTGATGTTATTGGGCATGAACCAGGGCGAGTAAATTTCAAATTGCAACAGAAAGCACATGAGTTTACTAGAATTACCTCTTTCATGCTCACTGAAATCAGCTTTTTGCGATTTTATTAGCGACTTTCAACGACTGTGAGAAACGGACCAGGTAGTTGGACATGCAGAAGAGCGTCAATGAGATCCGAAACACTTGTTCATGCTACGTACCTGAAGAAGTCTTCCCCGTTATATCTTTGTAGCGTCTACTCAATTCAGATGAAGTCGATTTCATTCATCTTTCGGTTGCCAAATCAAGGTCTGCCTACTGCACAGTAGTTTGGATTTTGCCCGCTCTGACTGAACAAAAACCGAAAGGCACCAAAGCAGTTGTTGCTGCTTTCAGGCTCACTTGAGGCTTGCTTCAGGCTTCCAGTGAATCTTCTTCCCGGGTTTCAACGATTTTGTTAAACCCCCTCTGGCCTTCACCAGAGGCAAAACCCATCAGATGAAGGAGTGGTTGCCATATGTAGCTGGCTACACTGGAGGGCTTTGTATAGATGAGGGACTGTTCGGACTGTGCTTAAGTAGGGATGTCTCTTAATATGTTTTTCTCATTCCCTGTCTATTCTGATCTTCCACGAATTAGTGAGACGGTTGCTAAGCCACGATCTAAGAGGGCCAATAGACTGAAAGGTGACTCTAATCATCTGTTTAGTTGCTTTGGAAACCCCTGGACGCGTGTCGGGCGTTTAGTATCGTAGAGAGGCTGGTTTCGTATCAACTGTTTGTCCGTAGAAGCCGCACAGCACCCTAGAGGTTAAAATGGCTCACTGAAACAATAGACACACATACAAACAGCATCCGCCTGTTCACATCATACGTCATTACCCTATATCATTATATCATTTCTTTTGTGTCCTTTTGTACTAGAAATCTGTATTGTATCTCGTTTCCAACTCACGCGCCCACTCTACAGGAAGTAGTCGGGGGTTCGTCGAGAAACAGAAGGCTCTCCAGGACGAGGACAAGGATCGTATTGCAAAAAGGAGTTTGACAGGTTTTCGTCCACCTCCATGATGGCGGCCTGGTTACCGCATCTGTAACAGTAGTTGGGGGCGGAGAAAATGGTCACCACCTGCTGCTCGTGAGCCCAACTGAAACCCTCCATGACCAGCTGGTGCGCTCTCGAGATGAGACTCAGGTTGTTTGTGTGGTTGAACTGCTCGGAAATGTCGGCTCCGAATGTGAAGCCGGCTCCTCGGGGACTCATTCCCCATCCTCCTCGGTCATCGGGGTCGGACCACAGAAGGTCACACATGGGGCCGTCATGAGGCACCTCCTGGAATCGGTTGAGCTCTCGGATGTTGTCGATAGACTCGATCATAGGAGACAGACCTCCGTGCAGACAGAAGATTTGGTTCTCGACGAGCGCAGTGACGGGGAAGTAGTCAAACAGCGAGGTGAAGGCTCGCCACACATTGGCGTTTCCGTACTTTCGCAGACACTCGTCGTAGAAGCCGTAGACCTGGGTGATTTGTCGCGACTCGTGGTTACCTCGCAGAATGGTCAGTCGGTTGGGGTATCGCACCTTCATGGCCACCAGATAGGACACGGTCTCGACCGAGTAGTAGCCTCGATCAACGTAGTCTCCCATAAACAGGTAGTTTGTGTCTGGACAGGGGCCGCCGATTTTGAACAGCTCCATCAGGTCGTGGAACTGGCCGTGCACGTCTCCACAAATGGTGACGGGGGCGTGCACAGGCTGCACGTTCTCCTCCTTCTGCAACACCCCCTTGGCCATGTTACACAGCTCGTTGACGTCGTCTTCACTGAGAGGCTGACATTCGGTCAGTCGGGCGATCCAGGCGTCCAGCTGGCCGCGGGTTGTGGGCGTCAGTTCTGTGAACGTTCCTTCGGCGTTGGCTCCCATGGGATCGATGGGCTTGAGGCCGTCGTCGTTGATATCTCTCATGAGCACGTCTGAGTCTTCCATTGTGGCGGTTGTGGGGTCGGTGATGAGTGGATGTGTGGGTGTGGTAGATGTGTGGTAGATGCAAGTGGCGGGTACTCCTCCGTGGATGAGTTGAATAGATGTGTGGTTATTGCTGTGTGTGGTGTGGTGTGTGTCGACGTGTTTACACTGAAGTGAGGTGTGAACTTTGAGGGCCAAACCTTAATGTTTTCACCCAATCCCTGGCTTCTCAGAACGAGACGCAAATATCAGTGTTCCAGGGTACTAGGGACGAATCCGAGGACGTAGTTATTTTTGCCTTGCTTGCTTTGCTCCATTTCGATCTTCTCCCACTCGATTCGGCTACATCCTCACTGTTCTGACCCCTACCCATCCCCTCTCTCGTAACCACTCCATCCTGTGCCGCCGCTATCTGCTTCGAGTTCTATGCTGCAGTGAGTTGCCCAAAACTTTTTTGTGGTCTTGTCGCCTCCTGATAACCAAACAAGATAGTCTGACAGATGTTTGTGTTGGAAGACGGGTTGCTTCATCAACTGAGAATGGCTCTCAAACTCGAGACTTTTTTTTTCGCCACCCGGCCGAGACCCAATCCCATTTTATGACTCGCTACTTTTGTGTTACAGCAGTCAGAATATCGATAGTGAGGGGTGTTACCCTCTCGACGTTGAACGAGCTTGATTGCTACAAAGCTCGCAAGGGGTGACGTATTCGTACCCGAGATAATATTGGTTATCTACAAAGTAGTGTTTAGCAGAGTCGCGTGACCAGAGCCGAAAATAGATCCCGCAATCGTTAGTTTGCTCGAGTCACGTGACCTAGTCTGGGCGTATGTTATCTGGAGGGTAAAAATATGCGAGTGGCACCATAATAATATGTATGTGATGATGCCGCACAATGCACCAAATGCTTGGCCTGGAAAACGGTGGTGAACAGCATACACTTGGAGAGTTAGCAGTGGTCACAAGGCAGAGATTGATAGCACAGGAACACTCAGAGAAAAACAGACAGCTAACGCACTTCTATGCGTTGTGTCGATTTGTAATGCAGTCCTTCGATTCTGCTGAGCGAATACACCTGTTCAGCCCCGCCATACGAGGTCAAGAGTGTTTCACTGCGCCATGACGTAATTAGTCGATGGGAGATGATCATGGTTAAAGGCGATTTTCTGATGATAATTATTCAAATATATCGATCAAAAGTCGAATATATTGACTGTTGTATTGAGACAGATGGGCGCCTGTATAGTGTTCAATATAGATGAGGATTTGCTACGCTTGCACTCTCTAGTCCTGACCGGTTCCAGAAAGACCTCACACAAGCCCTGGGCTGATCGTGACAGTTAAGTTGAATCAGAGGAGTAGGACAATCAAGAGATCGGACTTCACCCTTGCGCTATTCGCGACGCTGGGGTAGAAAAGTGTTCATTGACAGCATACTCTTTTTTGAGCATTCCACACCGGACTTCGTTTCCAGAACTGTAGAGGTCAGCGAGTTGAGGGTCATTGCATACAGTCTAGGTGCTCCGGTTCTACCGTATAAAGGACAATAGTCGCACATCCTGTACAATTACAACCCTCGCCACGGACCGATTGATTCCAGCATTAAAGTACAGGGCTCTTCGATCAGGCGTGTGTTGTAGCACACTTGTAATTACTAGTACCCGGTTGTACAGTGCGTCCACTCTTCTCGAGCACTCACCACTGCAACACCTGAGACAGTCAGGGGACATGAAACACGGGTTGGCAGCAGACGTCAGACGCTCCCCAACGGATCTAAATTAACGCTCGTCACTAGTTTCTTCAGGGGTGCATGCTTGTTAGGCGTGTGGGGTGCTTACATAAGCGCAACGTGACACAGAATCTGCTCAAAATCTGTAGTCCATCACGTGAGCACCTGCTGTCAAGGGCCGATCTGTCTAGCACACTTGCCATGGCGAGTACAAGAGCATACACCACCTTCCCTTAATAACAAAGTTGGGTTTCAATGAACGATATGAAAGTTCACGTTCTGTGAAAGTTGAGTTAAGCGTTCTGGTGTCATTGCGCCAAGTTTCGACACGTCGAGGAACACGAACCAAAAAAACACGGAACGCCAAAATATATCTCGATCTTCACCAAAAACGATGAGTCTGGAAAAGCTTTGGAAACGTGACTCGGACGACGACGATGACGACGACGACAAGGTGGTCAAGGGTCCCTCCACCGACGAGAACGGAGTGCCCTACAACTATTTGACCATCATCGACGCAGGCTCCACGGGGTCTCGAATCCACATTTTCAACTGGCTGAGCTCTCGAACTTCTTCCGAGGAGGAGAGAGATGACAAGAACGACAAGAACCGAAGCAAACAAAAGGGAGCCAAGGGCGGCGCGGAGCTGCACTTGCTGAAAATGCTGGAGGTGAAGCAGGATCCTTCGTGGTACAAGAAGGTTGACGGAGGCATCGATTCGTACGTCAAGGATCCCAAAAAGGTCGGCAAGAAGCATCTCAAGAAGCTGCTGAAACACGCCGCCAAGGTCATTCCAGACGACCAGATCGGAAGAACACCTATCTACGTTCATGCCACTGGCGGTATGCGAGGTCTCAGCAAGCAGGATCAGCTCAGTATCATCGATAACGTGTGTGGGTACATTTCGGATAAGTCCAACTTCTGGCTGCCCGATTGCAAGACTCACGTGCGAGTCATTGAGGGTGGAGAAGAGGGCTTGTACGGCTGGATTGCCGCCAATTACCTGATTGGAGCCCTGGACGATCCCGGAAACCACGATCACGGTAAAGACCATTCCACTTATGGTATTCTGGACATGGGCGGAGCCTCTATGGAGGTGGCTTTCGAGCCTGTGAAGGGGTCAGGTGAAGGTGGAGCAGCTACCGACGACACCTCTTACACTCTGCACCTGGAGGGCAACTACGATATTCACACCCAGAGTTTCCAGGGTTACGGAGTCAAGATGGCCCATGTTGCATACCTGCAAGCCCTGGCCTCACAGAGTGCCCAGGAGGGTGACAAGGACGTGAAGATTGAGGATCCTTGTGCTCCCAAGGGCTACCGACGAGATCTCCAGCTTCCCGACGGTACCAAGATCGAGACTACTGGATCTGGCTTGGTTGAGCAGTGTGAAAAGTTCCTGAAGGTGTTGGCCAAGGATCAGTGTCGAACTGCCGAAAAGACACGTGACATGGACGGCGAAGAGCCTCCTCGAGGGTGTCTTCTGGACAATTCGCCTCTGGACAATCTCGACATTCACCATTTCATTGGAGTCTCCAAGTACCATGACATTATCACTTCCCCTGCACTTGGTCTCGATGACGGTTCCAAGTACGACCATGACAAATTCAAGCATGCCGTGAATGAGTTCTGTGAGGACGACTGGGACGATATCGTCGAAGAGCATCACGATGTATCTGAGAAGCACCTATCTAACCTCTGTTTCCGAGGAAAGTGGCTAGATGCCGTTCTCGAGGAGGGTTTCGGTTTTGTGGGATCAGCGGAGAAGAGCAAGGAGGAACAGGAAGAGGAGGATAAGCAGGATCAGGAGGAAGATGTCAAGGAAGAGTCTCCTGTCGAGGAGACTCCTGAAAAGCCCAAAAAGCGGCCCTCCAGACCACCCTCTGCCATCGTTGGGTTTGTGAAGGGCTCTGGTAATAAGAAACCCGATAACGATAAGAAGGTTGACGATAAGAAGGACGACGACAAAAACGATGACGAGAATGACGACGAGGAGGAGGAGTTGGAGGAGGAGGAGGAGGAAGAAGAGACCAAGCTGTCCTCCAAGTCTCAGGCTTCAGTTTCTCACAACGACAAAATGGTCTACAACTCTCTGGACAACATCAACAACCTGATTGTGCGAGATACCCTGCTAGGACGGGACACCACTACCTATCTGGATCCTTTCCAGTCGGCTGATCTCATTCAGGGACGTCAGTATTCTTGGCCTCTTGGTCGAGCTGTCCTGTACGCCTCTGCCGAGAACCAGGAAATGAACATTGTTGGTTACGAGTACAACCACGAAACCGTGCCTGGAAAGGTGGAGATTAACGGAGCTGAGCAGAATGTCGAGTGGAAGCGACCTCAGTACAAGCGAGGAGAGGTCCCCACCGACAACAAGACTGATGGGGAGAAGGACTCTTCGGATTGGCACGAAATCATCGAGGACCATGGAGGAGATCGAGTTTGGGGATCCGTGGCGTTCCTGCTCATCCTCGTGATCGCCGTGTACCTGCTTCTTGGAAAGACTCGACGCCAGCAGATTTTTCAGTCTGTGTCTTCTCGAATCTGGAAGCGAAGAGGTGGTGGACCTGCTCGAGGTGGTGCTCGACAGCCTTACCGACCTATTGACGAGGACATTGAGCTCGGAGACGTCGAGACCGAGTTCGAGGTGCATTCCGATGACGAAAGACTTAGAGAATGATTGGCAAATTAGATTTAATGGATGGGTTTGTGTAATTATATCAACTGCAAGTATAGAGAGATGGTGTAGCATGGAGTTGCCTCGCCATTCCATGTTGGAACACTATTTGCCTCACCACTCCGTACCCATACTGGCGGGGCCATCGTGCCCCTCTCAGCCTCAACCAGTCTGGGAACCCGTGCCGCCTTCACAGTTATATGAGGAGACTGTCTTCTCAGACCTCTCCCTAGTTAGTCTTCAATACGCTCGCCTAACTCTCTATGAGTAAGCCAGCTTGACGGCTACATGTACTACATTATTTGCATGTACACAAATGCGTTATAACAACCTGCCACGCGACAGGATCAACAGATGACTTGGGCTTAGCGAGTTCTTGGCCCGCTCGATCAGGGAGCGAGCCAAGAGCCTAGAGTGCTAGCCGTTTTCTCTGGACCCGAGTTCACCTTCTTGGTCTGTGGTGGATTATGTTCTCTGTTCAGTGTTTGTATCTACGTGTGTCAGTGTTCCTATTCGCAAGTTGAGATGAGGGCACATAAACATTCTGCTTCACCGCGTACCGTTATCGCCTGGACCATCTGTACTTTAGCAAATCCACGGAAAGCTATCATCCACTAGCTTGTGTCCACTATCCGGGGGAGTCACGGGGCTCAGGGCTCAAACTAAGGAGGTCTTCTGGAGTGTGGGGGTGGAAGTTCTCCGACACTAGTCAACTGTTACAGCCTTGTCATGCAGCGCGCGGTTAGTGTAGAGAGTCTTGATGGGATATAGGTACTCTCCGGAAATAGCTATATCTTCTGCTGTCGGCGTATCAGTATCACTGGCTTATTCGCAGTTCATGTTTCTCTCAGAGCTTCTCGTATGGAACCCCCACGGAGTATCCCCTCCACCCCAACTACTGTAACAGCGATAGATGCTACTTGTAGTACAGTAGGCTTGGGTATGAACTACTGTGCTGCACTGTACTCCACTTTAGGCTGTTTCCTCCAGGTATTGAGCTGTTCCCCGCGCATGCCCGAGTAAATAGTTAGACAGTTCTTAATTCAACCCCTCTTGAGTAGGCAATGTTCACTCGAGCTGAGCAAAGAGGAAATGGCAGGTGGATATGGGCTGCTACGAGGTCTTTCTGACGCGTGCTCGGCCCGAATCGTACTCAGCTTCCCCCAAGTGACACTGAAGTGAGTCTGGTTCACATACAAGTCTGTCGAGGTCTAGACCCCACTAGCCCCGCCACTTCTTAGTCTCCCGATAATCAATCAGGCTAAAAGTGCACAGGTCGTCTATCCTCCTCTTTATCGTGACGACGATGATCATGAGATTGAACGACTGAGAGTTGTGAATGTAGACTCAGAGCAGATTGTAAAGAGCAGCTGAGAATCCGTGTTTTGTACTCTTGGGATAAGAAGACTGTGAATGGAAGTAATCAGATACCATCCGACTCTGGGCCCGAGATGTTCCAATGATCTCCATCAAAAAGACTCGCACGGCTCACGATGCTACTACTAGTCGCTTGTTTCTATCGTACCACAAACCCCGCAAAGGACATCTCGACAATAGAGAATGTTAATGATGTGACTCTGCAGCGACAAAAGCTGCAGGTTGGTGTCTACAAGTCTGTAGAAACTCGTCCATGAACAAATTTGTCTTCTGTCACTCACCCCTGTAACTGTACACTGCACGACCTCTTGAACTCCCCAAAGTAAAGTACTGTACACCCTGACTATGCTAACAGCGACTAAAGCGTTTTTATCCCGTCGTTATCCCGACAGTGAGGGGCGAGTGGGGCTCATATAAGCCACGATGTTTGCGATCCTCAAGGCAACTCACCAACCATGAACCACTCTCCTGATAGTGATCCCTCGCCAGATCACACTGGCCCACAAACTTTCGACGACCTCACTTACAATGTGAACTCTTCTTCTCCCGAGAGAAATGAAGAGATCGGGTCGTCACTTGAGAAGTCAAGTGAATACGGACCGACGCCAGACAAGACAAGTGAGAACGATTCTTCTCCAGAAAAGTCTGTGGCATGCGGAGAACTACTGGAGTCCACATCCAATGAAGACATTCAGCAGACCTCCGTTGATCCAGTCAGCGAGAAAGATGCCCTTACACCCCAGCAGGCCAAAAAGCTAAAGTTCGCTACCAGCCTCAATGTCGGTCTGCAGCTCCAGGCCTTCTGTGCTAGTCACATCATTTGCAGAGACGTCATTTCATCGGGTGCCGTGGGTATCCAAGAATGGCTAGCCCCCAGACGATACGAGTGGTCCATTGCCTGTCTCTACTTTCCTTACGCTGTTTTCCCTCTCCTGTTTGTGTTTCTATTCAAGAGATGCAATCCTCGAATCTTCTTGGGATCTGAAATGTTCTTGTGGGGTCTTAACTGTCTCTTGTTTGCATTTGTGCACAATTATGGAGGTATGATCATGGCAAGACTGTTTCTGGGGCTGCTGCTTAACTTTGGAGTCCCATCCATGCTCTACGTCGTATACGAGAATCATGGAAGATACAATGGACAATTCATTCTAGCCTGTGCTTGGGGAGTTTCATGGTTCTTGGTGCCGTGTTTTGCCATGATTGCCATTGCTCTTGGTCTCATTCACGATGGTAAGGCTGGTTGGGCCTGGATGTTTATCATCACTGGCACTGCTGGTTGTTTACAGTCTTCTCTGGTGTTCCTCACACTCCCTGAGTACTTTTACAGCTCGCGATGGATTCGAAAGAACGGACTTGCTGCTTATCAATACTTCAAGGAGTACACCGAAGCGGACTACAGCAATGGCAACCCCGTGGAGCCCACAGAAACACTGATTGAGGGACTGGTCATGACTCTCAAAGATCCTATGGTCTGGGGATGTGGTATCCTAGGCATGTTCACAATGTATGGTATCGGATCCTGCTACAGTCAGGTCATGACCTATACACTCAATGTCCTAAAGTACTCACCTGCTGAGGGACAACTCATCATTTGGCCCATCATGTTTACCTGCATGGTATGGTGTTTGCTTCAGTCGTGGTTCAGCGGAAAGTGGAAGGTCAACTACTACTTCCTGCTATCCAATTACATCTTCGCCATCATTGGGTGGGCCATGATGCTCGGAAGAGTGTCTGATCACAATCTGTGGATCAAGTATGGAGGAGCGTGGTTCATCTTGCCCAACATGGTGTCTGCTTTCGTGACCAATGCCTGCTGGTTGGGCAGTAACGTTCAGGGAAGAAACCGTCGGCTCATGACTTTTACCGTATTTGCCATGATCGTCAACTGGTACGGCGTTCTGGAATTCCGGACTTTCACGCACAATGAGATTCCGCTGTTCCACAGAGCTCTTTGGATCAACATGGGTTTCATGATTGGCGCCTGTTTCCTGTCGACAGCAATGTTTCTGTGGATGAGACGGCTCAACCTGAATGGTGGAGGCCGAAACGGATTCGAGTATCTGCTCTAGTTGCAGCAGTGTCCGTCGTTCGTGGAAGAAAGTTTGTAATGAATTCAATTAGTTAATGTCGACATGGTTCAGGTGTAGTTAATAACGAGCAAGGTACATACCAGCAGAACACGTCACGACGCTGGACAACGCTCCCCCCTCTTACAAATCGAGAGACGGAGAGTTTAACAGAAAAAGGCTCTGATCTAAAAGCCGTTATTTAAACCAACAAAGGGGCATTGACGAGGTGAATCAAGTATATACACTTGACTATGGAGAATCTGAATGACTGCTCTGGCAACAGATGAAACCCTCCTACTCGCCTTTTCCGTGTTCACCTTTCAAACATGTTATACCTGCAAATAGATCACCTCCACCCCGCCTGCATAATCGCCTTATCTCCGTTGTCATTAGTAATTCGCACATGTCTCATGCACAACCTTGTGAGCACGCAAGTTAACCTTCAGTGGCTTTCGGACCCCGCCCTTATACAACTCGTACTATATAACACTCTACTCAATTGCTACCTCTAACACACTCAATTGCCTCACCACACACCCAGCACCTACTAAACCAAACATGTCACTCATCCCCAAGGAAGAATACCGATTCCTCGGCCCATCCGGTCTGCGAGTTTCCTCGCTGTCTCTAGGCTCGTGGATTAACTACGGAGACGGAGGAGTGGAAGACAAGAAGACCCTCGAGATCTTCGACAAGGCATTCAAGTCCGGTATCAACTTTTTCGACACCGCCGAGGTCTATCGAGCTGGAGAAGCCGAGACCTCAATGGGCAAAATCATCAAGGATCTGGGATGGAAGCGAACTGAGTACGTCATCTCCACAAAGCTCTTCTGGGGGCCCACCAAGACCGTCAACGCCCTGGGTCTGTCTCGAAAGCACGTTCTGGAGGGAATTGACGAGTCTCTCAAGCGTCTGCAGCTGGACTACGTCGACGTTGTGTTTGCTCATCGACCTGACAGATACACCCCCATCGAGGAGGTTGTGCGGGCCTTCACTCAGGTGATCAATGATGGAAAGGCTTTCTACTGGGGAACCTCCATGTGGACCTCTTACGAGATTGAGCGGGCTAACCACGCCGCCACCAAGTACGGACTGATTCCCCCCATCGCCGAGCAGCCCGTTTACAACCTGCTGGAGCGAGACTTCTTTGAGAAAGAGCTGGGACCCGTTCTCAAGGATTACAATTACGGAACCACCATCTGGTCCCCCCTTGCTCAGGGCATTCTCACCGGTAAGTACCTCAAGGAAGTGCCCAAGGACTCGCGATTCTCTCCCGACAAGATCAAGAACGATCCCATGCTGAAACGTCTGGCCGCCAAGGAACTGGAAAGTGACAGTGGTTTGGCCAACGCCAAGAAGGTTTCTCAATTCGTGGAGCTTGCCGAAGAGCTCGGTGTCAAGCCCTCCAATCTGGCTCTCGCCTGGCTCCTCAAGCAGCCCCATACCTCCACCATCATTCTTGGAGCCACAAGGGTTGAACAGCTGGAAGAGAACCTCAAGACCTACGAGATTCTTGACAAGGTGACCGATGAAGTCCTCGAGAAGATTGAGAAGATCTTCGATAACAAGCCCGCTCGTCCTGAGAACTTTGGTCGGCTGTAAAGGGTTGGACTGGAGAGATCAATCTATAGTTAACTAAAGACAGTAAGAACAACAATGAGAGTATGTACCAGGTAGTGACATACAATACAAGTAACAGTAACAGCAAAGACACTCGTGCTGACATCATCTATCACTAACATTCGCATGTACCGTTGATTTGACCAAACATGGGCTTGGCACAGGTTACGAGTAGACGTAACACCTGCAACACGGTGCACGACGATGTATGACATAAAAAAGAGAGGTAGGAGACCATCTCTCTGAAGCAGGTCGTACCCGGACTCGAACCGGGGTTACTGGAAGTCAACTGATTTGAAATAGTCAGAATCCAAGGTGATAACCACTACACTATACAACCGATGAGAATCCGCTGTGCTGTTCGGGTATAAGAGTGAGAAGAAGTGCTTAAAAAAATTTGGCTCTGGAGCATCGAATATTAGAGATAGGACGATGGGAAGTTCACCAATGTGATGGTCGTGGTGTATTTGGTCATTACCACTCATTGCCCTCGTACATCCTAGTAAACGCGCTGCTTCTACTCAAGGCCGTGCCTCCAATACCACTCTACAATGTTTACATACAAAGTCTGTGCGTTCAAACACAACTGCATGCACAGTAGCAATAAATATTACAAGTAGCTAATTCTCTAGTCATCCTCGCTCTCAGAGCATCCGCTCTCATTCTCGCTTTCATCCTCACTGGCACTCTCGTTGCCATCGCTGCTCTCGTCGCGCTCACTGTCGCTGTCGCTAGAGTCCACTCTCTCATCGCTCCTGATTTTCTCCGCAACCACAATGCCAAACTCGGCACTTCTCAGTCTGATCTGATCTGCCTCCTCGTAAGACACATTGCGATCATTCATGATAAGTCGAATCACCGTTTCAGGAATGCAAATGGCTGTCTGAAAGTGAAACAGCAGACCCGAGCGAAGGATCAGATCATTCAAGAATTTGTTGCTCTTGACGTGGTCTTCGAAATCCTGTGCGATGCCGGTGTCAGTCATGTGCTTGTTCAGCTGGTGGGCAAATAACTCGGTATAGTAGCCTGTAGTGTACTTGCGGCTGCCCAGGTACATGAGTAGTGTGCTGTTGGAGGCTCCCTGAGCTGCAGGACTTGCGAAATAGCCCGTGATATCCTTGAAGAATGCATTGTCCTCTCCGCCACCCTTCTTGAGTAAAGGCAAGATGTGATCGTCGTAAATTTCCTGAAAATTGGTCTCGATCTTTTTTGTGATGCCTTCTCGGGTGAAAAATGGCCAACCCTGTGCCTCGGCATGCTGATTCACTTGTCTTCGCACCTTTTTCTCTCGCACGTCCAAGGTGAATGCGTCGTTGTAGCCTACAGGCAGGAACTCGATATCGTTCTTGCCATCATCTTCCCTCTCCTTCTGTTGAGCAATCATTTCGTTTCGAGTTGGCGCCATTCTCAGTCGAGCCTTGATTGTCTCCCAATCTTCCTCCTCCTCCTCTTCCGGCTCGATCTTCACTGGGTCTGGGGTCGACCGTGTCACTACAACAGCGTCCTGTCTTTCTCGGGCCTTTTTGATTTTTTCCAATGTAGCGGCCACGTCGTTGTCTTCCAAATCAGAGAAGCCAGAGAGCTCGTCTTCGTCTGAGAGCTTGGACTTTTTGGCGCCATCAGGACCGAGGGAGTCTGTTTTGCGTCTCTTTGCGAACAGTGCGTCATCATCCTCAGGGTCCGATGCTACTTTGTCCTTCATAGTTGTATTAGCTAGGCGTTGGGCCCTCCTTTTTGAAAATGTCTTGATCGGCTTCTCTCGCTCAGTCTTCGGGAAGTGTTCTGTAATCGATCCGTCGACCTTCCCTTTCGATGCTGCTTGGCTTCTTCTCTTGGTCGCTCCTAGACCGTTTGATTCAGTCGATCGCTTGTCGGTGATGATGTGGCTGTTCGCCCTGGCTCTTCTCGCGTCTTTCTCTTTCTCAATGCTGCTGAAGAAAGCAGGAAAGCCACCCGTCTGTGTCGATTTCGTCATTGTGTCAGTTTTCTTTGGGCAGGTGCAGCCGTAACGAGCAGTTGATAAATGAATGTGTGTGAGGATCAATTTGCGAAGGCCCTAATCCAGATGCGTGTGAGCTGCACGACGCGACTAGGACCGTGATTCGTGGAACAGGGAGTCATCTGTTTTAGACAGTGATACGTACTATATGAAGTGTTCGTCGCCAGAACGTTGAAACTCCCGACCTGAGCGTCTACATGTCTGCATTACATTATCAACACGTCATATCCTTCATCTCCACGAGTGTCAGACTTTCGAACCTAATGTCGAGATGAGAAGGCGCAGACGCGAAAAAGGTCAACACGAAGATTAGCCTAACACAACGTTTATTCTCCTAATGACGATTAGTAATCAACGATATAGCACAGAGTGTACACCATACCACAGGCAAAGGTCGAGGAGTGTGCACGAGAACAAGCTTTCGTTCAGTCTCTGATATCCACCATGTCTATCCTTTGAGATACAATGTGGTCGATGTTGAAGACCATGGCGTCAACTGGCAGAGATTGGGTGTCTCATCTGTGCTCACAACTACAGTATCTGGTATGTACCCGGTACCATCGCGTATGCTCTAACGAACCTGCTGCTGTGGGTATTGTATCGTACCCGTTCTCCACACAACTACAATACACCATAGTAATAACAATAATAATAATACATTTACCCTAATCTTACATAAACTTGTTCATGAGGCTGGCAAAGCCACTGTTCTTCTTCTCCTTCTTGAGTCCTGCTCCTGCCCGCTTGGTCTTGGATGCAGACGGCTCGTCAGAGTCGTCAGAATCATCGGAATCGGACGAGTCGTCATCCGAGTCGTCATCTGAGTCATCATCATCAGACTCCTCCTCCTTTTGTGCCGGTTTCCGCTGAGAGGCTTGTGAGAAACGAGGCTGACTCGAGGGGACGGATTCCTTCACTTCGGGAACACCCATCTTGGCCAGAGACTCGAGAGACTTGAGGTTGGAAAAGGGACGACTTTTTGGGTGCCTTGGCAGCACCAGTAGCCTTACTAGTAGCAGCGCCATTGGCATCAGGCTTAGTCGCAACTGCCGACTTGGACGTAGAAGTCTTAGAAGCAGTCTTGGGCTCAGTCTTGGGCTCAGCCTTGGGAGTCGCCTTGGGTTCTTCCTTGACTGCCGTCTTGGGGTCCGTGGGCTCCACCTTGACAGTGGTCTTGGCGCTTTTGGAGGGAGTCTTGACAATGGTTCTCTTCTTGGAAGTGTCCTCGCTGTCAGAGTCGCTGTCATCAGAGTCGTCATCATCGGAGTCTGAATCGGAGTCCGACTCTGACTCCTCCTTCACATCCTTCTTTGGAGGAGGAGGCTGAGAAGAGGACTTCATGGATGTCTGCCTCGCCTTGGCAGGAGGCTGGGTAGAAGGAGGCGCGCGCGAGACATTCTTTGCTCCCGAGAATCCCGGCTTAAACTTCATATCGTCATCGGAGTCATCGGAGTCATCAGAATCATCGGAATCATCGGAGTCATCGGAGTCGGAATCAGAGTCGGAGTCAGAGTCAGAGTCAACATCCATCTTATCGGCATCCTCAACCTGAGAGTCTGAAACATGTGTGTCCTGGGAAGAAATAGCAGCAGCAGCAGATTTCACCTTTCCAGCGCTGGGCTTCGCCTCTGGAGCTTTATCCTCTACAGGCGCCTTCTTCTTAGCCTCCAGCTTCTTGGCCTCACGAGCCTCCTTCTCAGCTGCTGATTTGGCCTCTTTGGCTTTGGCTTTGGCCTCTCGAAGAGCCTTGGATTTAGCATCGCGTGCCTCCTTGGCCGCAATCCGTGCTTCACGCGCCTCCTGAGCAGCCTTGGCTCGCGCTTCTCGTGCCGCGATGAAAGCATCAGTCGCCATGGCAGCCTCCTCCCCCTTAGTCTCATTGGCCTTCTCCGCCGCAAGTCTTGCTTCACGCGCCTCTTGAGCAATCTTGGCTCGCTCTGCTCGTGCCTGCGCCCTTCTTGCCTCCTCCTCGTTCTCCTTCTTCCGTTGAAGCTTCCTAGCCTTCTTGGCCTCCTCCTCCTCCGTCAGTTGAAGCTCCCTAGTCTTGGCCTCCTCCTCCTCCTCCTTCTTCAACTGGAGCTCCTTAGCCTTCTCGGCCTCCTCCTCCTTCTTCAGTTGAAGTTCCTTAGCCTTCTTAGCCTCCTCCTCCTTCTTTAGCCGAAGCTCCTCGGCCTTCTTAGCCTCCTCCTCCTTCTTCAGCTCGGCCTTCTTAGCATCCTCCTCCTTCTTCAGCTTGGCCTTCTTGACATCCTCCTCCTTCTTCAGCTTGGCCTTCTTGGCATCCTCCTCCTTCTTCAGCTGAAGCTCCTTAGCCTTCTTAGCATCCTCCTCTTTTTTCTGAAGCTGCCTGGACTTGGCCTCATCCTCCAGCTTCTCCTTACGCACCTCGGCCTCCTCTGCTTCTCGAACCTTGGTTTCTCGCGCAATCATCGCCTCTCTGGCAGCCGCCTCGTTGGAAGCAGAGGACTCTCGGCGTCGTTTAGTTTCCTGCACTCCCTTGGGCACCCGTCCGGCCATGAGGGTCCGAGCCACCTCCCTGTTAAACTCCTCATCTGCTGCCTGCCTCTCAGCAGCAGCTTGCTTGGGCGTCAAGCACTTGTAGTTCTTGTCGGCACGCTTGCCGAAAACCTCGATCTCGGCCATCAACTGGGCCTTCTTCTCCTTGTCGACAGTAGTAGCTAACCGCTTGGTGGCGGCATTGGCCATCGCTGCAAAGTTGCAATGAACAAGACGATGTCGTGCATTCTCAATGTCGGGAGAGTTACTCTCCTGGGCTCTTTTCCAGCTCGCCCATGCGTCCAGGGAAGCCTTCTCGTTGCCAGCAGAGATGTTCTCGCCCACATCGGGGGGAACGTGGTACCGTGGGCTCTTTATGTGCAGCCGAAGAGCCTGCTGGGTGAGTCGGGCCTCCTCAATAGAAGCCTTTTGCCGGGCTCTGGCGAGCATGAGAGCTGAGGGATACTTCTCGTCTTCATCAACACTATGCAGAGACGCGTCACTCTCAGAAGTCTTGGGTGCGGGCATTGGTGTAGCTGCCACAGGCTTGGTCGAGGCTGCCACTGGCTTGGTCGTAGTTTCCGTCTTGACTCTTTTGGCGGCAGGCTCCTTTTTCGCTGACTCCTTCTTCACTGGCTCCTTCTTCACTGGCTCCTTCTTCACTGGCTCCTTCTTCACTGGCTCCTTTTTCGCAGACTCCTGCTTCACTGGCTTGGCAGGCAAGATCTTTTGAGCGTGAGGTGGGCTCTTCTGAGGGGAGCCCTTGATGACAGCCTTGGGCTGAGGAGACAAATCGGGGGTCTGGGTGATATCCAGAGAGGTGCTGCCTCGAACAGGAGTAGGGTTGGACACGTTTCGTCTGTCAACCACGGTGGATCCGAGTTTGGATGAGACACGGATAGGTGTCGACGATCCAGCAGCAACCTGGCTGCTCTCCAAATGAGAGTAGTGGTTGTTGGTGACAGAAGGAGACGGTCCAGCTGACGAGGACGAGGCAAAGTCGGGTCGAGGAGGTGGAATTAGAGAAGTTGCCGAGCTTTCGAGAATGGAATTGTGGCCAGAGCCTCCTCCCTGGCTGTAACGAGCACGAGGTCGTCGTACAGTCAATGTGCGGGCGTAAATGGCCTCTTCCTCCAAGGTGTGGTCGAACGACTCGGTGTCTCGGACGCCAACGCCGTCAGAGTAGACGGACGAGTCTCTCTTCAGTCGCTTTGTAATCTCCTTGGGAAGTGTGTATCGTCTTCGCTTTCGGCCATCTCTGCTGATAGTGCTGTCATCCGCCTCTGCTTCAATATTGCTCTCCTCCACTTTCTCAGTCACGCCTCCCTCGAGAAATCGAATGCTGGGAGCCTCTTTCTGGAACTTTCGGAACTCGTCCACGTCTGTGGGCAGCCGCAGAATGGCCCTCACCACATCTCCGGAGTTGAAGACATCGCCAGAGACAAAACTGGGCGATAGATCGAGACCCGCGTCGGTTTGAAGAAAGTCGATTCGAGGCTCAAAGTTGTCGGGGTAGATTGACTTGAATCGCTCGGCAATCTCGTGACACAGCTCCAGCAAGGTGGATTGGGGGTCCGTGAAGTGCAAGAACTTCTTCTCCACCTTCATGCCGGAATCGTCAATGGATCGCGTCTGGATGGAGCGATCGGGAGACCATTCCCGGGAGATCTCCGTCTCCACGCAGGGCGAAATCGCGTACACTTGGAGTCGCAACATGGGCGTGCCTTAGTCAGAATCGCGTGGGTGGTTAATTGGGCCGCTGTAAAATTTAAATCCACCACCATCAGTCTTTCTGTGCATTTAGGGTTAGGGCGCATACCATTTTCTTGCCCATGCTCCATTGGGTCGCAAACTGGCGCTTTGGGTTTGAGTCGCAGAGAGATACGAGGGGGGCGGCCGATAGTGGTGTGATAGCACAAAGGGTCTGAGGAGTCCTTTAGGTGAAGCACAAAGTGGATGTGGATTGGGTCTGTCAGTCTGGGTATCCACTTTGTGTCTTTTGTCTCAAGGCGACGTGTTTGTGTACATTTCCAGGCATGTAAACCATCGGTGAGGAACTGATAATGATTGTATGATAAGACTCCAAGTGAGTTCGGGCCGAGTCCTCACATGGATCCACTGAAAGTCTAATAACGTCTAACAAAAAGTGGTGATGTTTGCACATGATGATGAATACGGAATTGAGCTGAAAGTGGTATATGGACAGGACGTGATGCAAGTACTTCTATTGTGCTTGAACTTGTAGTACGATGGCTACTTGTACTTGTACTGTATTCTACTTATACTGTATTCTACAAGTCGGTTAGGCTCCACTGTACCTCTTTTGTTCCTAACCCTTAGAGGAAAAAGGTGGAAATCCCACAAACTCCCAACAATGTCCCAGCTCATGTTTTAATTAATTGTGAAGAGCGATTTGAGCCCAAACTGGAGTTTTTTAGAGGCCACAAAAGGTGCTATACAATGACTGTATCCCTGGAATATTTTGACATGGTGTACACACAGTTACCAACTACACAATGGGACCCCATATTTAGCCAAGGCTGCCATACAGGCCATTTAATCAAGATTATTCGTAACCCTTACCCTTAGAGAACGAAAGAGGTACAGCGGAGCCTAACCGACTTGTACTTGTAGTCATGTCAGAGATGAAGCTCAATACAAGTACTTGTACAAACGCGTTTTATTGTACTTGTACAAGTACTCATCAAAACCTCTTTATCATTCAAACATAATCATCATCTACTTAATAAACACGGACGCGATCTGAGCAATGGTGATCAGCAGATCGTTTCGTTTGGCGTAAGCAACAATGGCTGCCACAATGAGCCACAGGAGCTTGTTGCCAAGAATTCGCTGAAGAACAGTGGCGTCGGGTCGACCGGTTCGAGGAATGGTGACGGGAGGAAAGAGGATTCGGAGAACCCTCATGTTGTAGTCCGAGTAGGGAGGGTACCGGTAGTACATGAGGTACTCGAAGAAGGGCCAGGTGGGCTGTCCCATGACGGCCTGCTTGTGGGTGAAAACCTCAAACGAGTGCTTTCCATGGTATGCTCCGTTTCCAGAGGATCCAACTCCACTCAGAGGGAGAGAAGCCAGACCAACCTGCTCGATAACTTCGTTGATGTTGACAGAGCCAGCTCGGATTCGTCTCTGTAGCCAGTCAATCTCCTTGGGGTCATCAGAGAAGATGTACATGGCCAAGGGAGTGTCATGGTTCTTTGTGACGTAATCAACCTGCTGACCGAGAGTTCGGGGCTTGATGATGGGGATGATGGGTCCGAAGATCTCGTCCTGCATGAGAATATCGTCATCAGGGACGTTTGAGACAATGGTAGGCTGGATGAACTTGTTGTCTTCGTCGGCAAACTCCAATCCACCGGCCTGAATATCTCCCTTGGTCTGGTCGATCAAGTTGTAGATTCGTTTCCAGTGGGGCTTGGAAATGATATGAGACAGATCAGGATGGTGAGCGTCTCTCTTTGAGCCGTATCTCTCCTGGAGAACCTCCTTGATACAGGCGACAAGCTCAGCCTCCTTTTCGGGTGCGACGAGAATGTAGTCTGGGGCCACACAGATCTGACCTGCGTTGACAAACTTGCCCCACACGATTCGACGGGCTGCCAGCATCACGTTGTTACAGTTGGATGTGATGAACACGGGCGACTTTCCTCCGAGCTCGAGAGCCAGAGGAGTCAGGTTCTTGATGGCGGCCTTGGCAATGATTCGACCGACGTTTCCGTTTCCGGTGTACATGATCTTGTCCCAGTGCTGGGCAAGAAGAGCAGTGGTCTCGGGGACACCTCCATACACCACCTGGATGATACCGGGGTCCAGGGCCTCCGTGAAGATTTTGCCGAGAACGGCAGAAGTGTGGGGAGACAGCTCGGACATCTTGAGCACAATGGGACAGCCAGCGGCAATGGCGGCAATCACGGGCGAGATGTTGAGCATGACGGGGTAGTTCCAGGGAGTGATTACCAGCACGACTCCCAGAGGAACGGGTCGGATTCGAGGGTTGGCAAACTGGAAGGGTCCTCCAGGGTTGGCCACCTTTTCCTCCTTGACCCACTCTCGCAGGTTCTTGATGACTGTGGTGAACTCATCTCGCACAAACAGAATCTCTGTGAGCTCCGTCTCGAACTTGGGTCGATGAAGATCTTTGGTCACGGCCTCGTAAATGTTGTCGAGGTTGTCGTAGACCTTGAACCACAGCGTTCGCAGCTGCTCGAGACGGTAGTCTACCGAGTCGAGCTTGCCGGTCTCGAAAGAGTCTCGAAGACGTTGCAGGTTGCTGTCGAAGGTGTCGATTGGCGTAGGAGGAGTGATTGTTTCCCAGGACATTGTGGCGGAAGGTGTAGATGGAGCATTTCAGGACCCCCAGACTGTCTTATACTAGCGCCCTATTCGATTTCACGAGGACGAGGGGTAGAGGCTAATGGTCATAGACTCTGGCTTAAGGGTTAGTGGCAAGACATGTTTTCTTAAGAAGGAGTGGAAACCTCACGATTCTTATTGAGTAACTGAAGACGACTGTGATGTTGGTACTCGATTGTACTGCTAGGAGCCTTTTGTGTCCTCATTGAATGCCCGGATACACCATTGCCAACTATGCACAAGTCCTGATAACTGCCGCAAGATAAAAACCTTGCTCAAGAGTACGTTCAGGTATTGTGGGGTTGTGGGGTCGGAGGTCTCAGACAAGAACTAGACTCATTTGGTGGGGCGTACAGTAGCTGCTAGGAGAAAGGAGATTATTGCTATTGTTTTCACACTTTCACGTTGACAGCTTTGTGTGATTTCTTTTGAGGTTTGCACGCCCTTGTGGCCAGTTATTTCGATCGGACATTTTCCATATCGTACCTCCCCACCGTGCATGGCCAGTTATTGATTTGTCGTATTTGGCTCTCCCAAAACTCGTTTTTTGATTACTCTCCGTTCTGAGGTTGAGCCGACGACGAGGATAAATTAGAGTTTGGCTGTGGAGGTCGGCGCTTCAAGTAAGTGTCAAGTAAAGAGAGGTGTCCTAACTACGGTTAAGTACTTGTACTACCAACTACAAATCATTACTATACCTAGGCAAATGACTCAATAAATATGTAATTTGTAGCTCTTGCAACTTTCAGCACTTGTAATTGCAGCAGATAATGTTGAATGTGACTCAAATGGTCAGGTTAGCACCCTTCAACAGGTCTTTCTCAAGATTTCGCCAACGCATAATCTCAACTCCGACCTTATCAATCGGTTGTCGGCAAACAATGATGATCCAGAAGATGAGGTTGCGCATACCAAAGTAGGTCATCTCATCTAAAACCTTCATTCCCAGCCGGTTCCACATCTTCTGATCATTGGGGATATCCTTCTTGTGATCAGGGCAGTCCTCAGGCCCAAGAGGGACCTGATTGCCCACAATGGTCTTCAGTTTCTGTAGAGAAGTAGCACTTGCACGCAATGTAGACATTCTGGTGATATCCTTTGCCAGCTCGTTTGGGTGAGTATGTGAGAGGGTAGGCGATCGTCTAGGGGCCTTGGTGGTTTCTGCCAGCTTCTTCTGAGCTTCCAGCTGACGTTTTAGTTCCTCCACCTCAGTGAGTGCAGAAGAGAGGCGTTGTTGAAGTTGTGCGTTCTCAGATCTCAGTTTATCTTTGACAGACCCGAATTCTGTTCTTTCCTTCTCCAGCTCCATCAGGACGAGATCCTTGATAGGCTGGAGGTACTGTTCCCAGGAGGAGTCGATGATCATGGCGAAGGGAATGTGAGTTGAAAAAGAACACTGAGGGTTGACAGAAGTTGGCCAGAGATGGTGGCCAGCATTTTGATTATATACATTGGGAAGTGACATCATCGTTGTCGTGGAGCGCAAATGGTGAATGTCCGGTTTTGATCTTTATTGGTTCAGGTGCAGGCGCAGGTTATGAGTATGTCCGGAGTACTGTACGACTAGTGGCAATGGAAGATGCGATGACACTATCTCTATGATACCAACACTGGAACAGGCTTCTTCTGACTCGGTTAGACCCCCAACTCTGCCGTCTGCCTGTGAATTGTTGCACTGGCAACGCTCATCAGGACTCCATGGCACAGTTTTCAAACGGACTCAGTGTGAAAAGGCACCGTCTCAGTGGAGCTACAAGAAACTTGGATCCACAGGTCACTAGCTAACACTCGTATCTCGCCTGAGACCTCTTCTACCACTATCGTACATACTGACAACCATGGCCACTTGGGACACAACGACCCATGGACGATACGAGTTAGTCAATTCAAGCTGTTGCTCCCTTCTTCGATCACGATGCCGCTCTCGTGAACCTGACATCTTTCCACACGGTATCTGCTCTCCGCCAGGCATAGCCACCAGACGCATACCCGTCAACCTCGCCACTACCTGCACTCGATGGGCACGTGACATGCGTACCATGTCCTGGACCGCTTTAACGGACACTGACACGCGTACCACGTCTTGGACCGCTTTACCCGACCCTGACACGCGGGCACGTCCAACACATCACTCTTCCTCTAGAGCTGCGACACGGTCCGTCTGTCTTGCTACTGCTACTGGCACCTCAGTAGCACGGATCTATTAATAGCTTGCCGTAGTGTGCTGCAGGTCTCGTCGGCGTGAGAGCTCATCGCGTGTAGGTACCGGTACGAATGTAAAGCACGCTGACTAAGACGCATATCACGTGATAACGGTTATGTGACAGATGAATATTTGATCGAGACAGATTCTCGGACGTCCGATGAGATGGGTCTAAAATTCTGCAATTCTCAAAAATGTCAGAGCCACTATTGCGCATCATAATCGGGGTGTGCATACTGTCATGCAATGAGATACGGGAGTGCAGGGTCAGAGTTTGGACCATTGTGAAAAATAGAAGCGCTCGAAATAGTTCATCTGATAACCAGACAAACAGACACAGGCTACTTGTGGAGCACAACTAGAGCATCCTTTTACTACTACAGCCAGTGCACTGAACGCCAGGACTGCCAGCGCGTCCACCCGCCTCCACGGCACGTGCAGAACATGTCACTCTGCTGGAGCTTAGGTTATAACTCCGAAGTCCGACTCCGACTCCGACTTCAGTCTAACTGGGACTCTGAAAGAAGCTGAGTTCAGTGTTTCAAGAAGAGCAAGCTATTGTGTTGACTTTCGACGTCATCATACGTTTATTGACGGGCAGCGATGCCCGACCAAAGCGAGTGAAACTACGTCATGGTGCTCCGGAAATGGTAGACACAAACACGTAACCTGACCACGTAACCTGACCATGTAACCTGACCATTCACGTCGCGTGCCCGAGCTCGCGCGCGCTACACGTCGTACTGTACCATCTTTGACCGCCCACGTCGTGTGGTGTGGTGTCTTGTTCGGATTCGTTTGTTTACGCTAGACGCGTCCAACTAAGGTTTCATGGGTATAGCGTGCAAACACAAAGTCCAAGGGCAAACAAGCCCTGAGAACAAGCCCAAAAGCTCATTCCACGCCTACCAATAGCTATAGCACCAACGACCATAAACACAAGGTCGGTCAACAAGCTACAGGCACTATTGCAGCAACAACAGCGGGGGAATTTGTCGATGCATAATTCACCACTGGTGAATCTGACATATCTGCCTCATCTCATCCCCCATCCCTCTCATCATGTACAACGCACAGATGATATGCGGCTTTGGAATGTGGTGGTCCTAAAACAACACACCGACAACACTGGTGGACAGACAGACAAGCGAACAGCAGTTGATCACAGTTAAGGGAGGGCAAATTGTGGGGTTATTGATGATGGAGTAACAAGTGGGGGTAGGAGTGGTGGTTTCTTTAAAATCGCGCAGACAGCTATTACAGCAACTGTACCTCTGGTGGATGTCTTTCAATGTTGACAAAAGGCACATTCCCCGTTGTGCGCTTTTACCTCGAGACATGGGCATCGCAGAGACGGACGGTAAACAATGGCAACCATCGGGGTTGCATTGTCCGTGACATCATCATTCCGCGATCAACTGATCCTCGATGATAAAGGCCTGATAAAGTGGGCTTAGTCGAATGTCTGTATGTACCGTCAGTAGGGTGACACTGACGTGTTTTTCGTTACCAGTACGATACTCACATACGGCGATAATATTCTTGACTGGATGTTTTTCACTCAATATTCTCCACTCATGAGGCTCTGCTGGGGTGGCCATGAATATTGTCCATCTGTTTACAATTCCAACAGCTGTTTCAGGTCCAGAGCCTATCTGGTAATAATCCAGTGTTTTTATTGTCTTGAGGCTACTGCCGTTTGAGCTCGGCGGAGCCCATACTTTTTGGGCCTTTTTAGCAGGGGAAAACACGATCGACAGATCGCCGTGCTACTGCCTTAAGCAGGGGACCTCACACTCAATTTCGACAGCAAGCCAGAACGAATGTGGTGTCAAGGGTTTGTAATTACTCGTGGTTGTAAATTACTTGCACAATAAACTGACCTGTGGTAAAGGGCAGCTCAGGGAAGCCCATCGTACTGTAGCCCATTGTAACCCCCTAAAACGGAAGGTCAACTCACCAAGTGTGCTAATTAACTACTCCGACCTGTACTTGGCGTTGACACGGCTGTATTCGCTGGCGCCCTGTGGTTGTGGTTGTACACCGCCAAGAACGCCCACCAAACACATCCCCGAGAATGTTCTCTTGCGGCCAACATAATCAGGGGGCCCAAAAGGGGAGTCGACGATAATTATTATGAGTTCCCCTTTAGGGCTCTCGGCAGATTACTCCGCGTTGGGCGGCGTGGTTAGATCTTCTTGCAGGGCTGTGGGACCACACTAATGCCAGGAGATGAGCGGGTTCAACGGACTCAAGAAAAGGCACACGAACACACGGGTACCAGTGTCACGAACCGTCATAAACAGACAGCATCCTTCACTACGGAGTACGACCGTATCTTCCTTGACGTCACCTGACCAGTGTAGCCACTCCCCCCCTCACGAGACCGTACGTAATATTACCACCATGCACTCTGCAATCAGAACAGAATCTGTGACAACACCTGAGGCAAGTGTCAGAGGAAGAGGGGGGGGAAATATAGGGCCGAAAATATGTCTCCACCGTCCAGATATTATCCAGTAATCGCACGATGAAACAGAACATCAATCTCCCCCGTTCTGTAGGTCCTTTTGGTCTTTTTGGTCTTTTTGAGGCCGGTTACAGCAGCTCACAGCATTCCAGATCTCCGAAGATCAAGAAAAGAAATGACTGGAGTGGAGTGCAGATTCTCGTGACAACAGAACTACGGGGCTACAGTTACAAGGTAGTTATACGTACAAGTACAAGTACCAGATATGTACGATACAAACCAAACACACCGGCTAACAGCAAACGACCCGTTTCTCCCGAGATGCTTGCCCACAAGAGCCCCCGTTGTTGTGTATGGTCTTTCCTCTTTGTGGGCCACTCTGAGATTACTTATTAGCTCGAGAAGCCTAAGTAGAGCGGCCAAAGAGTGGCTAAAATAACGGTCAAAGTATACACTGTATAATCCAGTATGAAATAGACGCTCTTTAGGATGCATCCAAGCATGAAAGAGCCACGGAAGCATCAGAGAGAATTCGGTCGTGTGCCTTTTTTGGCCGGTTATGACTATTCCCGACGTTCTACTGTACTGACCCCTGCCCCTGACTGGACTCGTCATCAGCCCCCCTACGCATACAGATTTGAGCCCCCTTGAATGCAATGCATCTGGTCAACCCCTTACATGGCGTCACACACGTTCTTCTGCTTGACGCTGCGTGCACCACTGTTTCATCCACCAACTTTTCCGCCCCAACTGCATGGTGCGCGTTGGAAATAGAGTTGGACCTCTTTGTACACGCCAGCCTGTTTTACTCTCGATGAGCCAGCACGAGTGACAGCCAGCCTCACGGCAACCAACCCCACAGTGGACATTGCGCCCAAAGGAGATTCAAAAACGAAGCTCAGAACAGGTGCAGGGTATGTCTCGGTGCTCCGCGCACCCCTGAAAGAATATTATCTACCCCTCCGGGCTATTGTAAGTGCTAATAGATGCTAGTCTCGAAAATACGCGTGGCTGAGAAGGGAATCTAAATCAGCTTGTCTGCGCAGTAATGCACAAAGTCTAATTAGGCTTTTATCACCACCTGGCACGTCGCGCGCATCTTTGTTGTCGATGCAAGTCCGAATTGGGCCACCTCTATTATCACTTTGAGTTTAGAGGAATATGTCGATTCATATTGTTCTGACGAGACTGGGCCACACAATGGCACCCGAAAGAGCTCCTCGAACCTCATCTTCT
This sequence comes from Yarrowia galli, assembly GCA_900519055.1. Classification (NCBI taxonomy): domain Eukaryota; kingdom Fungi; phylum Ascomycota; class Dipodascomycetes; order Dipodascales; genus Yarrowia; species Yarrowia galli. Next base: position 921,917 of record ULGS01000004.1, read on the forward strand.
CAGACGTCCAAAAAGGGCTACCGCAATAGCACCAAGCGGCGCCCCACTAGATCTATAAATGGTACCGCTCCAATGCCCAGCACTCCCAAACCACATTCCAAAGCAGACAACCTAAAAGCTAGTCTCCTTGATGAACCTTGTGTACCAACTCTAATCCAAGACTCGCTACACACTTCCCCTTCATCTCCTATTTTTATCGTCTCTGCTTTCCTCATCATCGTCTCGGATTTTCGCTCTTTTTCACGGTCACCCCGTTTTCTCACCCTCAGTCATTCCTTAGTGAGTATCGCAACACAGACACGGCTGGAGGAGCCCCATGGAGGCCAGGAACATGCCCCTACACAGACAGAGAGCGCCGCAGCAACACAGAACACAGACACAAACAACAGAGAGTAGTAATTCACGCGATACCCAGAACCAAAAGACACGACAACAATCTCGACACAGACACAGACACAGTGTCATCAACAGGGCGACAGGGATACACGAACGACAGTGCCAGCGACACAGTGGACACAGTGTGATACCATGCCATTCTCAACGGCAGGAGCGCCCTGGAATGGTGCCACTAGAGAGTTGTGATGGATGGACTATTGGGGGTGGTTTTGAAGCGTAGTGACACAGATGGCTTTTGCCACGGGTGTCACATCGACGGAACTCCACTATAACACACGACCTGTACTCAGACTTCTGTTACATGTGGTGCGTCACATTTCCGAGCCGCTTAATAATCACTCCGCACAACACAACACACCATACCACACAACACTCACAACAAACAGTACCACTCACGAAAACATACCCCACAAAAGATACACAGCGTCATGAAGCAACCGTCACATGACAACACCGAGCTCAAACAGCCCCTCTCGCAGTCCCATCCGTCAGCCCCTATTACACACAACACATGATACCCTGGACCACACCCCCCCAACCACACCCCTGGTTTCGAACGTTATGCACATGCACCCACACAGAGGGGCTGTGACAGAAACAACACCACACACACGACGACCCACCCAGTGCTATACGCCCATACTCCTCTGCTGCGCCGAGTGAAAATATTTTCACACCTCTCTCTGTCCGTTTCGGTGGTTCCCTTTTTTTCTCCCGCTCCTCTCACATACATCGTCCACTTATGCCCTATGTGCATGTTACATGTGCATGTGCCTTGTGGCATGGCGCATAAGTGGAGGTCTAGACTACACGTTTCTTAATCTCTGGGCTATGGTTTCGAGTTATTACCTCTGTGGCTTGATGTTACATTGCTCTCGGGCGTCTTTCAAGGCGTCAGTGATACTCCCCGACCACCAGCGTTACACTTTTGTCCCACACAACCTTCCACAGCTTACGGTTCTGGGGTCCTCCCCGAACGAGATAACCATTTTCTAGATTGGGAATACGGGATCTTAAACCCAAAGCTGTGCTGCAGTGTGGAGCCAACTCTGTAGATGGGAGATGAGAGATGCGCGAGAAGAAATAGGGGCTCGCAGATTTTTCGGAGCTCCAGAAAATGAAAAACGTCATACTAACCCCAGTGAAATTCTCATCCGCCGTTATCTCGGCATTTCTCTCCTTTGCCTACGCCTCCGGATGCCAGCAGATCGCTGGCAACACCTACTGTAATGAGGTGTCCGAAGTCACCTACCAGAACATTGGTTTTGCTGGATCCTACAATGCCATCACCGGCATGGACTCCAACTCTTGTACCTGTTCTTCTGCCGTCAAGGCCTTCTCCGGCCCCCTGGCTCCTCTGAACGAGGAGCTGTCCATCTCTTTCCGAGGCCCCGTGTCTCTGAAGCAGTTTGCTGTCTACTACCCCAACAGCGGCAACGCCAAGCGTGATGCCGTTGAGGAGGAGGACAAGGACTGCGGCGAGACCGCCAAGCGTGAATTCCACGCCCACCACGCCCACAAGCGAGGCGTCGTCACTGAGATTGTGCAGGTCACCCAGGTTGTCTACGCCGACCAGAACGGCTTTGCCATCCAGCCCTCTGACGCTCTCACCTACGCCACCCAGACCGGTGCCCCCACCGCCGGTCCCACTTACGTCGGCCCCCCTCAGGGATGGGAGTCTCTGTCTTCTCAGACCCAGTCTATCCCCTCCTCCACCATTGCCGTCCCCTCCAACGTGCCTTCTCACGCACCTGTTGGCAACGCTGACTGGAAGCGATCTGCTTTCTACAGCTCTTCTTCCGGCCAGTCTGACGGTCTCACTTTCCTGAACCACCAGGGAGGAACCGCCGGCTCCGGTACCTGGGACTCTTGTTTCGGAAACTCTCTGTCTTTCTGTGGCACTGACGGTGTCTCCGGTGCTGGTTCTCCCCAGGTTCTCGCCGATGTCACTATTCCCTCCAACAAGGAGTTCCTGATCATGTCCGACAAGCAGTGCGGCGGCAACGATTGTGGTTACGTCCGAGAGGGCTCCCCCGCTTACCACGGCTTCGGCGGAACCAACAAAATCTTCCTTTTCGAGTTCTCCATGCCCAAGGACAACTCTCAGGGCTTCAACGCTGACATGCCCGCCATCTGGATGCTCAACGCCCAGATCCCCCGAACTCTGCAGTACGGCCAGGCCTCTTGTTCGTGCTGGACCACCGGATGCGGTGAGCTCGATCTCTTTGAGGTTCTCAACTCCGGTAACGACAGACTCACCAACCACCTGCACACCTGGCAGGGAACCGGTACCCAGTACGGCGGTGGAGGATCTGCTGATTTCTTCACCCGACCCACTTCCGGTACCCTCAAGGCTGCTGTCATCTTCTCTGGAGACAACTCCGAGATCAAGATTGTCCAGCTCGACGACTCCCAGGACTTTGCTTCCGGTCTCGACGCCGATCAGGTCCAGCAGTGGATTGGAAAGCAGCAGGCTGCTGCCTTTGTCAAGATCAACTCTTAAGTATCTCCAACGATGTACTAGACACAGATCGAGGTAGGGCTTTTTTTATATATAACCAATGAATAACTTTTGACGTATAAAGTGCGGGGGCGCGAGTCTTCATGTACGTATGCAGTCTTTGATGCGATCAAGTGATACCAATCAATCTCAACGGTCGTCGTACAGTGGAACAAGAGGGCGTGCATGGAAGTGGTTTTGGAAGGCGACAACACGTCTGAGATATTGAGTGTAGTCGTGGTATTAAGTACCCTGGACATCTTCATAATAGTGCAGGGCCACAGTATTATAATAACCGATGGCTTAAGTACATACCAGTACAAGTACTGTGGCATTACAATAGGTCCGGGTCTAGAACGCTTTAGAGGAGTGGAACAGGCCCCTTAGTCTGAAACACTAGTTTGGCGTGGCACTTGTTGCAAGTCCCGATTCCAAATGGGGAATAGACGTTTGTACAGTCAAGCGACATTACTGATAATGGTGATGTAAAGTGAAAAGGTGTGTTTATCTCAACTTATTTGTACTGAGAGAGATTGATATTATAATACCATTTGAATCAGCGGAACGAGGCGAGTAAAACGGTGTAACAAAACCCACCCTCTTCAGTCGAGATATTCCCAGATGTACTCGCTTCTCCACTCTGACACTGAATGTGATCATGCAGTGTGGAGTTGTGGAATCGTGTTTATAACAGTCGTTTCTCTAGACATCACGGTAACGGAAAACTGACTGCATCATCTCGTAGATCTTGTCAAGGCGGTCATTCTGGTACCACTCATGTCATTGTAACTGCCGTACAGGAGATTGTGAGTCCGTCTCTGTTTGTTTTGGACTCGTAGTTGAAAAGTTTACTTGGAAATACTTGAAGTAAAAAGTCCTTTAGGGGTGCGAAATCGATGTTCTGGGGCTCTGATGGAAATGACAGAGATACCACAAGGTAGAGAGCTGTCTATTTGCTAACTAATATGCAGCCAGAATTATTACATGTCTCACAATATCTGGAGATGTACGGGCTTCTAAAAAAGTGACCCCACTGTAGTCTAGTTAGGTTTAGATGGGTGATGCAATGACAGTAGTACAGTTAAGCAACACTATAGATTGAGGGTTTTCTCAACATATTTGTACTACGAGTGGTGGATATTATTATATCATTCGAATCAGCGGAGGGAGACGAGTAAAATGGTGTAATAAAGTCTGCCTTCCAATACTCACAGTAGCTTTTCCACTCTGAGAAGTGTTCTCTTTCATCTGGGGTTAAATTTGACCGTTGGGCACTGGGCTTCAGTTTATGGTTGGTCATTTTTACAACAGGCCGAGGTAACCTATGGGGTGCTCTACGTTGACAAGTATAGGGACGTTTATATTAATGTGACCAAGAAGAGGTGAAGAGGAGTGCAAAGTTGTGTTAAATACTCCTGCTGAAAATGTCAGTGGTCGATTCCACCATGCTGCATTCAGTGTTATTCATGTCTGTTCATGTTTGTTCATGATCCCTGCTTACCACGCAGAAATGCAAGCATATTAGTTGCTGGAGGTTGCTTCAGTTTGATATTGAGCTCTAGACTATGAGTGGGGAATAATTTGATCTAACGGAGTATTTGGCGGCCTACAGACTCCCCGACATCGCTCTCCATACACCCCCCTCGTCCATCACGTGATTTCTATCCATATTCTGCACTGACCAATCACACCCGTTTTCTTCCTGCTTACGGCTCCTCCTCCCAGCCCTAACTTGTTGCCCCTTTGGGAAGCGACCAAACTGGAAGGGGTGCGGAAATAAGGTTGGTAATTTTTCAAAGGGTGCAAAAATTTGGCACTGCAAGGAAAACACACAAGAACCACGACCTTCAACAAGACCAAAATGCCGCCCAAAAAGAACGAAGTCAAGGACGGAGACAAGAACACACGTATCGCCATTGTCAACGTGGACAAGTGCAAGCCCAAGAAGTGCCGACAGGAATGCAAAAAGTCGTGTCCTGTGGTGCGAACCGGAAAGCTGTGTATCGAGGTGACCCCCGACTCCAAGATTGCCTTCATCTCCGAGACCCTGTGTATCGGATGTGGTATTTGCCCCAAAAAGTGTCCCTTTGGCGCTCTGCAGATTATCAACCTGCCCACAAACCTGGACTCTGAGGTCACCCATCGATACTCGGCCAACTCCTTCAAGCTGCATCGACTTCCTACTCCTCGACCTGGCCAGGTTCTTGGACTGGTGGGAACCAACGGTATCGGTAAGAGTACTGCTCTGAAGATTCTGGCAGGCAAGCAAAAGCCCAACCTGGGCAAGTACGAGGACCCTCCCACGTGGCAGGAGATTCTGACACATTTCCGAGGCTCCGAGCTGCAAAACTACTTCACTCGAGTTCTGGAAGATAACCTCAAGGCCATCATCAAGCCCCAGTACGTCGATAACATTCCCCGAGCCATCAAGGGTCCTCTGCAGAAGGTCGGAGAACTGCTCAAGGCCAAGCTGGAGCGAGAAGACGACTTTGAAGACATTGTCAACACCCTGGAGCTCAAGGGTGTGTGGAAGCGAGAGGTGTCTCTACTTTCTGGAGGAGAGCTGCAGCGATTCGCCATTGGAATGTCCTGTGTGCAGCAGGCCCAGGTTTACATGTTTGACGAGCCCTCTTCATACCTGGATGTCAAGCAGCGTCTACATGCTGCCGCCATGATTCGGTCTCTGATTGACTCCACCGGTTACATTATTGTCGTGGAGCACGATCTGTCCGTTTTGGATTATCTGTCCGATTTCGTCTGCATTCTCTACGGTGTCCCTTCCGTCTACGGAGTGGTTACTCTGCCCTCTTCTGTGCGAGAAGGTATCAACATTTTCCTCGATGGTCACATTCCCACCGAAAACCTGCGGTTCCGAACCGAGTCTCTTCAGTTCCGACTTGCCGATGCCACCGAGGTCATCCCCATTGACCAGTCGCGATCGTTCAAGTACCCCTCCATGAGCCGAACCCAGGGAGACTTCAAGCTCAACGTTGAGTCTGGAGAGTTCACCGATTCCGAGATCATCGTCATGATGGGAGAGAACGGTACCGGTAAGACCACTCTTTGTCGACTGCTGGCCGGAGCTGTGGCTCCTGATGATGGACAGAAGGCCCCCAAGCTCAACGTTTCCATGAAGCCCCAGAAGATTGCGCCCAAGTTCACCGGAACCGTGCGACAGCTGTTCCTCAAGAAGATCCGAGCCTCCATGCATCATCCCCAGTTCCAGACCGACGTCTACAAGCCTCTGCGAATCGACGACATTATCGACCAGGAGGTGCAGAACCTGTCTGGTGGTGAGTTGCAGCGAGTCGCCATTGTTCTGGCTCTTGGTCAGCCCGCAGATATCTACCTTATCGATGAGCCCTCCGCTTACCTCGATTCCGAACAGCGAATCATCTGTGCCAAGGTCATCCGACGATTCATTCTGCATTCCAAGAAGACCGCCTTCATCGTCGAGCACGATTTCATCATGGCCACTTATCTGGCCGACCGAGTCATTGTCTTTGACGGACGACCTTCCGTCGAGGCCTTTGCCCGACGACCCGAGTCTCTGCTCACCGGATGCAACCGGTTCCTCAAGTCTCTTAACGTCACCTTCCGACGAGACCCCACCTCGTTCCGACCCCGAATTAACAAGAAGGACTCGCAGATGGACAAGGAGCAGAAGGCCCATGGCAACTACTTTTTCCTCGACACTGCTGAGGCTTAAGTGGAAGACTGGAAACGAATGGAGGATTCAACAACGAAAAATGGCAACGAGTAATAGCAAGATAACTAGGATAGTTAGAGGCATTCTAATAGATGTGTGAAATACAAGATTGAAAGACGGAATGTTAGCAATGTAGGCTGACCCAAATACACTGTACTTGTGAGAATTCGGGTTTTCCTACAGGCAAATTATTCTCAGTTTTACTACGAATAATTCCCACTATAATGTTTAATAGAGATTTAATGGCCCAATATATCCACCTAATTCATTTCTGACTTACTAAGAAAATAAGGTTTGGGAATACTCTGGAACCAACCAACCACATCACAGATTTATCACCAAGTTAGACTACACACCTCGAAAACGAAAATGTCTGGTGAGTACGAAATCGTCTAAAGCGCTCATTGAGGAGTGATCCGGGCGTGTAAATGAGCCGAATCGATACCTCATTACCCCACAACACTACCCATGTCATTCTGGACCCCCAAACACCACTCTGGTCAACACAGAAACTAACACAGAACATCAGCGACCCGAGCTCGTGTCTTTTGACGACATCAACTACAACGACCACAAGAAGGTCCGAGAGGCCCAGGAGAGCTACACACGAGAGCAGTTCATTCGACTGGAGGCTCTCAAGACCGTGCGAAAGGCTCTGGAGAAGTGCTACGAGGAGTCTGGCCCCAACCACTTTGAGGACTGCAAGAACCTGGCCGAGCAGTACCTGGACATGCTCCCCACTCACCGACTTCAGGGATACCTTGGTTACCAGCGAAACGATCCTTCCAAGTAAGTAGTTATTTATGCATGTTTGATAGATGTGAGTGGTGATGGACCATTTGCTGAGCAGTAGATGTGGACGCAATGACATGTAGACGACTGCTGGACCGTTCGCCGGCTCGCGTAGACTTTAAGTCGTATCTTACTGTAGTTTTGTACAATTGGCTGGTACGAGGTGAACCAGATTACGTAAGTTGGACTGATTATGACCTGTGACGATGATCTTTCGACCAATGCGACTCAGCTCGTTCTTTAGCCCTCTTTGAGTGATGCCGATATTTGCGAATGTGTGTGGAATTGCTTGACATCGCCAGTATCTTCATACATTGGACGGCTTATGCCTTCCTTCCTCTTCATCTCAACTCTATCATGAACTTCACACAAGACACACAACTGCTGGACCAATGGCAGCATCTAGTGGGCAAGAAGATCGTGTCCAAGGAGGAAGTCGCAGAACTGTCGCCGTCTGAATTCTACAAAGAAGACCTTCCTCAACCAAACCGGGTGCTCGGGCCAATGTCACCCTGTACAATGGACTTTCGACCCAACAGACTCAACGTTATGGTCGATGAAAAGGGTGTTTGTGAAAGGGTTGATGTTTGTTGAAGCAAGTCTGCAATCTACAGTACGTGTCTCGTCATTTGCCACGAACAGCAACGTTGGCACTGACTAAGCAAGCATCTGCTAGCACATCAACTCAGGATATACAAATGGTCTCATGTCAGTGACTCTTTCCACATGTACCCGCACCCTGAAGGCTCGTTGACTACAACACAACAACTACAGCACCAGTAATCAATCATATACACTTCAATCATCTACCCTCACATGCTATGCTAGTTCACCCCGGTCACCTCGGGAACCTCCGAGACCATCTCCGAGACCAACTCCTTCACCTCCGCTGGAACCACCCCATCTCCATCTCCCTCTTCTTCCTCGTCCTCTCTGTCGCCATCAATCTCTTCCTTCTCCTCCTCAACAAGTTCTGCTGACTCGCTGGGGATCAGGTTTCCATTCCACTCTCCACATCCGGGACACTTGTATCTGATCTCTGCAGCAGTCTTGCCGAAAGGAGCCAGACCGTTGTGGTTGTGGCACTTGCTGCAAATCAGAGCCTGTCTGTTCTGAGCAGCGCTCTCGTCTTCTCCAACGAGCAGGTCGAGGACTCGATCAAACCATTGACGCTGGTAAGGGCCCGTGGAGACAGGAGCGACGGAAACACCAGCCTTGTCTAGCGACTGCTTTGCTGCCATAACTTCCTTTTCCGAAACCGGCACCGGCTTGGGGATGGCAGGCACAGCAACAGGCCCATTGGGTCCTGGTGCGGGCACCACAGGCGCCACGGGAACGTTGGCCGTGGGAGGGAGGTTTCTGGGTACGTTTGCCGTAGGAGGGGGAACGCCTTGTCGTCTGTTAGTGGGCACATTCTGTTTGTTTGCTGGCTGCTGTGTAGGCTTCTTCGCCTCCTTCTTCTTGGGCTCGTAACGATCGACAATTGCCTTGGTGGAGTAAAATCCTGTCTTCTGTTTGAGCTCCTCCAGCTTGCCCTCTTGTTGCTGTCGTAGATACTTGATTCTGTCCTCGTCAAACGACACAAATCGGCCCAAGACAGCCTGGATGACATATCGCACAATGTAGATTGCCGGGGGTCCAAAAAGGACTCCGAGTGTGAGTCTGTTGCCGGAGAGAAGCTGGTCACGTGACAACTGGTTCTTGGCCACCACGATCCCGACGTAGACAATGTAGACGACCAGCGAGTATAGTGTGAACAAACCCTTGGTGCGTCGCAGCCGCAAACGTCGCGATAGTAGCCGTTTTTCCGTCTCGGCGAGTTTGGTCTGAAGCACTTGTAGCTCCTTCTCGTAATTGGCCGACGGATCGGACCGCTTGAAGAGCCCGAGGAAAGACGACATGGATGTGATGATGATGACTTGGCTTGTTAGGTTGGTTTGGCGAGTGTGCACATGGCAATGCATGAGAGAAGTGGCGAGAGCTTAATGCCAGGAGTGCATGATGAGAAGGTGCTAACAACGAGCAAGAGATGAGATAATAAAGCGGCACTTGTGGGCGTACTGATGGTGTACGAGATTACACATCCAGGAGTTATGAGTCTCTGATTAACGGTAAGCAGGTATCTTCCTCCACGTGAAAGTCTGGCAATGTCAAGGTCTCGTGCAACACAAGTCGGCTGTACATACTGGGCTAGTACAACAGGCTTCTGGCAGCTACATCGCCAGATATGAGCTGGTACACTATCGTGCCGCTGTCTAGCGACATTACGAATCTCACATGTGATCCCACAAGCCTCGGTAATACTTGTACTAAGAACAATCCGTCACTCGGCTGGCAATAAAATGCACAGACACAAAGCCCTATATGCTGTCGCTTTCATTACAGTAGTCGGATTGGCACGGGATACCCACAAGCTACATGATACCAAAAGTGATCTGATGACTCAATGATTAGATACTTGTACATTGCTTCGCACACAGTTTTGACACCTTTATCACTCTTTCCGTACCCACACGGAAATCGATGTCGAAGGCAGATGCTGGAGTTTTGTTGCAGGAGCAGCCACACATTTGATGATTGTGGCAGTGCCGAAACGCTCTGTCACAAGCTACAGTACCATGGAGAATCCAGCTACAGGCAGGTACATTTGAGTGGAATCATGGCTGTCGTAGTAGGGTGGATACAACGCTAATGCCCTTGAAAAGGCAGTGCTGTGTTCTGACCGGTCAAGTCGATGGATTCATGTCTCGTTTGAAGAGTCTGTGTGTATAGATGAGGTACCATCTCCACCATCTCAATGACATGGCAAGTTGGCATACAGTACTTTGACAAGCTTGATACTTGTAGCAAACAGTGAAGAGACGCCTAACCTAGCAGAGAAGGGTTCACTGAGAGTTTACTGCTCTTTCTGCTTCTCATGTTGAAGTCAGCACTTTGATCAACTCGGGTAATTAGCGTCATTGGTGGGTATAGGTATTCTTAGTCAGGGTTGATGGCTTTGCTGTAGTGACTTTCCAGCAATAGGCACCCATATAATAGCCGACGTTACACGACTTCTCTGTCTTCTACTCCTCTATCCATACTAATCAATAAGCTGTAGTGTTGGACGGTGGGGACCTGCTGAAGAGAATGAGACCTGGGTGGTCTGAAAGCTGATACCATAGCATGAACCAAAGCGCTTTCGAGAAATTCTCAGTTGATTTCGACTACCTATCCATTAGCCATTCCATTTTATTAGCCCCATCATTAGATAGACCTGCGTATGTGCGATCTGTATGTACTCATCTCTCATCCTGGAAAGGATACTTGAAACTACGATACCTATAACAGTACCATGGGAATGAACGTATGTACTTGCACTTTTGGTTCATCCACAGCTAGCCCACATACTGGATACACGCTTACTGTTTGTTGATTAATGTTTCACCACAATGATCTGTAGTAAGGAGCAGGCAGGCCAATTGAAAACAAAGGAGAACTAGAAAAGTTGGAATGGAGTCGCTATTAGCGAATAAAAAGGAATTTGATGGTACCCAAGTCCCAAACACAACGAAAACACAGCTTAAGCTCTCTCAAACTTGCCACGGGTGGCGTATTCCTCACACTAAACGTCCAGGGGCCTCCAAAAGCTCCGAGTGCCAGGGAAGGCGAAGAACAAGTCCTGATACATCAGAAACTACGAGAAGAGACAAAAAAGATGGCGACATCCGCAGGATTCGAACCTACGCGGGGAAACCCCAAGAGATTTCTAATCTCTCGCCTTAACCGCTCGGCCAGGATGCCAGATGAGTTTCGGCAACTGGTGGGTCGCACCAAATCTTCAGCCAGATTAGTCAGCGCACCTCGAGTTCACCGAAACGAGCACCGAGACCGATTACGACGTGTAAGACTCATTGAACGCCAATAACCCGGTTTACTACCAGATAGGTAGATATAGCTATAATGGATCTTTGGAATCAAAACAACAACATTGGTTTCCAGGTACGCCATGACGTCACTCGTCACTGAGCTGAGTGATCACGTGACTGTAGTTTATGGCAACCGCTTTAAGGTGGCCAGCAGTTTCTGTTGGGGATAGCCAGAAGAAAGTGAGGCATTTAGTGCTGTGGTCGGAGTTGTCGAGTAATCCTTCGAAGAAAAGCTGTCATGTGAACTCCTCCCTGTGCTCTCGATGTTAGTTCAGCTTTTGTAAAGATATTTCAACTTAAGCGTCTTTCCTGTCTATGTTATGCACAGCATTTAACTATATTGTTGAGTTGTTGGGGGGGGAGGAATCAGTCAATCTGTTGAATGAAGGTTAAATCACTTGCCATAAACTAGCAGGATATAATCGTGCAAAATACCAACACAGAGGTCTGGACAATATTGAGGCAGCTGGTAACTCCTATTCAGACTGCCTGTATCTATCCCTGCCAGGCCCCTTTCCTTGCATCGATTATGCGGGTGAGATATCCCAAGCTAAATTAGCACGAGTATAACTTCCTGTAACTCGTACCGTGTACCATACCGCACAGTGCATACACGCCACCTTTGGTTGCTGGTGATACTCACCCAACTCTACTTGGCACTATAATAGCAGTTTATTACTCTAGCTAATACTACACGGGGTGAACGGGGTATCCTGAAAGCTCGAAGGATAGAAACAGGGTATAGACATGACATCAGTCTTCCCAGAGCTTGGGATTCACAAGATTCAGGGCCATGTCTTTCAAGTGGTGGTCTGGGTATCATTGCCGTGGGTAACTAATGGTATCTCTGTCATCAATGGCCAAGACCAATCCCGACGAGGTGACATCATTGATGATGACAACAGCACGTTCGTCAGCATCTACGTTCGCTTGTGTGGGGTGTGGTATCGCTGGGCTCAATCGACTTCTGCGTCATCTCGGTAATTGGGTGGTTGGCGACGATCAGGGTGTCCTTGGTCAGGATGAGGGTACCAACCGGGAGGCTGGGTGATGTGGAAGAGGATTCCGTAGTTATTGATCGTGACATTATGGCGACCTGAAACGCTGGTGGAGGCAGCATCGTTGCTTGGACTAGCTTGGTTGTTTGACCGGGGTGGTGTGTTGTTTGACGTGAATGAACCGTTATTTGATCGGGGCGAACCATTGCCTGGGTTGCTTAGGTTGGTTGAGTAGCGAGGGCGTGCCGCAGCGTTGTGACTGGAAACAGGGTAAGGTCTGCGACGACTCGAAGAGTGGTTCGCACCGTTGAATCGACTTTCCCGGCCAGAATCACCCTGTCGTTCGTGTGGGTTAGCATTTCTACCAGGTGCGGGAAGTGGGTTCCGTGGGACCTCCTCTTGGGGGCGCTGGTGAGGGGGGTGAATTGGTGCGTCATCGACAGGTAGCACGGTGGTGTCATGACGTAACTCCTCCTCGGTGGTGTCATGACGTAACTCCTCCTCGGTGGTGTCATGACGTAAATGGTCCCAGGTGGTGTCTGGATCCGGATCCCCTTGGATGAGTGCGTCATCGACAGGTAGATCCTCCTCGGTGGTGTCATGACGTAAATTCTCCCGGGTAACACGAGGTTGCCGGATAATCGCGAGTGGGACGCGCTTCCTTTTGGTGAGGCCGCGAGGCTTGGGGCCGTCTCTGAGTGGCATGGTGAATGATGATGCTTGGTGATCTGAAGAGTGTGGTGGGGTGTAACAGTGGTGGGTGGGAAGAAGAAGGGTTGGGGTGGGTGGGAAGAAGAAGGGTTGGGCTGGGAGAGGACACAGAAGGGAACACAGATTCCCACTTACACGTACCGTACGATGTAGTAAAGCTTATTGTGCTTGTGTTGTGAAGGTATTCTTAGTAAGCAGGTAAGCTGAGAGTAACTCGATGAAAGGTGGTACTCCGTACTTGTACTTGTACTTGTACCAGATACTCGCACACAAAGTGGTGCTGCGTTTCTTTCGCTGGTTTTTAGGGCTAATGTACAAATCACGAACTGGGTTTCGAGGAGTGAAATTAACGAAACAGTGACCCTACCGGCTGACACAGATTGATAGTAAAACCTCAGAGTGCATCCTCTCTACACTCTGATTTTCAACCTGAATCAATGTTTCGCGCACACGTGACTTTTTCAGCCTCTCAAACAGCTTCAACCCCCGTTTTCGTTCAGTTGCGGCCATATCCTGGTGAAAATACGGCTTCCCGTCCGATCAGCCATAGTCAAGCACCAGAGAGCCCAGTTAGTATTGTAGTGGGAGACCATACGAGAATCCTGGGTGCTGCAATTCTTTTGCCATTCGCGAAGCGGATGGCATTTATTTTCGGTCCTGTGTCGTTCCCCACCCTTGTTCTAATACCCACTTGTCCTCAGTGTCTGCTAGTCGTACCGTACCTACTTGTACAGCAAGTCCATTGTTAGAGTCCATGTGTTGGATATCACAATGCGAGTCGTTACTAGTCACTCGGGGTTCATTCAGTCGCATCACTGTGAGGGTATCTCTTACTCGTCTCGGTGTGACATGTGCCTTATCATAGTATCATAGGACGTAGGTACATGTGTTCCTGTGTGGGGGATGGAGCCGGACACAGAACAGCCTGTAGATCGAATGTCATCGGGGGTGGTGCTGCGCTGTTGTCTTCCGGGCCTGTTGATTCAAAGATGGCCCTTTTAGGGACCTTATGCGGATGGCATCATGATGGATCGATTGATGGAAGGTCATATGTGATATGGTGTTCAGCTGCCAGTGCATTTTTTATGCATAGCTGGAAGCCAACTATCTAGTGGGGTTGGTGCTATACATTACTTAGCTGATAGCTTACTAATTGAGCAAGGGTGGCACGGAGTTAAATTCTCCGTTGCGGGGTCCATTCATACCTTTCTTCTTAGTACTTTAACAGTCTTTTTCTTTCAGTGTTCCTCATGATCCCTACGCTTATTTTTTCACAGCTGTTCGGCAGTTCCACTCATATGCAATGATAACTCTATTTGCGGACACATAAACCTTAAATCTTTACCCCCATGAGGTTGCAAGTACCGACACACAAGTCCTGCTGGAAGAAGAGTATCGCAGGAGAAAGCCTCCTCATAGCCACCGGCAAAGTTTTCCTCTTTGTAGGGTCTCGCGGATTACCACAACCCTCTGTTGTGTCTGCTTACTTGTACAATCTGTGATGAGTAGGGGCTGAAGGGTAACAATATGTTCAGTGTCAAGTGGTCGGAGTGACAGCCTAGATACAAGTAGCTGGTGCTTGGCTGTGTACGTGTGTCGTTAGTAGTCGGGGTTTGGCTATAACAGTGGTCAGATGTTAGAGCACATGCGTCTGAGATCACATCGTAATAAACGTCGATCCCAAAGGGAGCATAGCACGCCGGTAAGCTCCTTTAAGTATCTCTTGCTGTCTCTTGTGAGACAGGCTTCGCAGTGGTGTAGCAGAATAGGGTGTTTCGAGATAGTGAGCGCTCCTACTTAGCTCGCAGATCCACAGCATGACAGGCGGTATACAAAGAGGAGAACCACCTCGACAGGAGCCAATAAGTTCGCATCCTAGCTAACTGGAGGTGTAGCCTTGAGCTTTCAAGAGAGGCGAGAAACCCCACGTGTGTTTGTATTTGTGAAACTGTAAGTGTTTCAGTAGCTCGCATATTCTCGCACGAGCACCTCTACCCAGTGATAGTCACTGCCCTGTCCTTGGTCATGTTTTTCCATACTAAGTTATGGTGGTCTAATGAGCCACACCGACTTGAAGACCTATTACATCCTGCCTTGGTAATTCAGAGGCCATCATCGAATCTGTCTCGCGATGCCTTCTTGGTGTTGCAGAAGTTGGAACAGTCCCAACCAGTTTTGGCAGGAATACGTGAATGGGGCATATACAAGACCCAAGAGTACAAAATCAAACATAAATAAACAATTACAGTACTGTGTGTCTCCTAAATCTTGGAGTTCTTCTTTCCACCTCGCTTCTTACCCTTGCCACCGGAAACCTTGACAAGAGCATCGTCCAGAGGCCGCGAGGCCTCATCGATAGACATGAGCTGTCGAGTGGTGAACTTCTGGGCAAGATTGTCAGCCATTCGAATGACTCGCATGTCGGTAATGTTTCGCTGGGAGACCTTTCGTCGGCCGTACGAGATAGCCTCCAGGAAGTCATAGAGCTTGCCTGCAGGAGTGATCTCACCCACCTGGACCACATTGGTGGAGGTGTCCAAACCGGTGTTGAGTCTGTTGAAAGCATCAAGCTTTCTAACAGCTCGGGAGGGCAGCCAATCGGGGTTGATGGCCACCAAGAGAGGAGACCGACCAGAAGAAGATCGTCGAGCAAGAAGAATGCCCTCGGCCACAAACTGGGTCAGTGCATCCTTCAGCATCTCCTTGTTGACGGACTCATAGTAGTTGATCTGGCCCTGGTGGTATAGGGACTTACCCAGCACCTGGGCCTGGTTGATCAGCTCCTTTTCTTGCACCCAGAGAGTCAGGGGGTCCTTGGTGGCTGTGATACGAGCAGAGTCGGGAACAGTGAGCAGGTACTTGGAACGCTCCTCATAATCAGCCTCGGTAGGCACCAGGGCGAACATGGCAAGAGCAGCCAGCCAGTAACCATCAGCAAAAGGCCACAGAAGGAAACCGAAAAACTCCAGAGTCTGTCGGTCTCGGTCAATCTCCTCGAGGGTGATGGTGATGTGACCCACTCCTTGCTCCACGTTGAGGTCGGAAGAGCACTCGATAACACCCATCTGTTGCAGGGAAGCCAAAGTGTGCTCCAGGTTGGTCTGAATGCCGTCAATTCCATAAACAAACTCTCCAGAGAAGAGCTTGGACAAGAACTGAACCTGGACAATGAGGTCAGAAATGTTGACTCGGGGCAGCACCTTTCCATTCTGGTATCGCTTGATGAGCGAGTGCAGAGCCACAGCGACAATGGCATCGGAAACAAACAGGTGGATGACCTGGTTTCGGTAGTAGGACAGCTGGAAGGTGTCCTTGGCGGAATAGATGGGCTCGATCAGGCCCTTGGACTCGACAGAGACAAGCTGGGGACCCAGCACGGTCAGACCGTTATCGACAATGTCTTCGGTCTTGGCTCCAAAGGAACCGACTCGGCCTCCCTGAAGCTTGATGGTGTTGATGAGCCAGTCGACTCGTCGAATGAGATCGCCTCGCGAGATACCAGATCCCTTGAGGGTTAGCAACACGGTACCAATCAGAGAAGTGGGCATGATGATAGCCACCTTGTTGATATCGCTAAGAACCTTGTATCCGACAGATCGGAGAATTCGCTGATGGATAGGAGCAGGCAGGTTCTTGGCGTCCACGGTGGATGCCTGGACGCCCACTCGGACGCACTCCTTGTTGATCATATCGAAAGCAAACTCCTTGACGGACCAGGGCTCGGCAAATCGGATATCGATTCGGCCGAGCTTGAGGTTGACAATGGAGCCTGCGGACAGGAACGCAAACAGATTCTCCTTTTCCTTCTCCTTTCCGAGCAGCTCTCGGACGTAGGACTCAGTCTCAACCACCTTGTCGTACTGGGTGGAAACAGGGCAGATCCAAGTATCTGACACGGCTCCCGAGAGAATGGCGTCAAGCACATACTTGATGATACCAAACTTGGGAGGCAAGAGCTTGCCGGTTCGACTTCGAGTACCTTCGATGAAGCATTCCATGTTGTAGCCCTTTTGCAGAAGGGTGGTGATGTAAGCCTGGATCACGGATCCATAGAGCTTGTCATCGTTGAAGGACCGTCGGATGAAAAAGGCGCCGAGGTTTCGCAGAATGGGACCCACTCCGGTGAAGTTGAGGTTGTCTCCAGCAACAATGATGGGCATGGAAATACCCACTCGGAAACACAGAGCCTGGAGAGCAATGTAGTCCAGATGGGACTTGTGGCAGGGCATGAAGAAGATGGACTCCTTCTTTTCCTGAAGAACTCGCTGTTTGGCCTTGAGCATCTCAATCTCCTGCATGTTGACGTGCAGACCCTGGTGGTAGGTTCGGCCAAAGATCTGCTTTGTCAGGTAGTAGATGGTCTTGACCACCGACTTGTGTTCGAATCGACAGGTCATGGCCTCAAAGTTCTGACGTGCCACCACCTGCAGCTGTTTCTCGAGCTCGGCCTTTCGGGCCTTCTTGTCCGACTCGCTCATGTTGCGGTCCTCCGCTTCCTTGGACACCCGCAGGTCCGCCAGCTGTTCGATTCGATGAGTGACGGCCGGGTTGTTGAGTGTAGCATCGGCAATCTCCTCCACGTGTCCTTCGTAGAACAGAGGCTGGCCAATGTAGTCGTTGTAGGCTCGCCATTCCTTACTTCGAGCATGTCGGCCTAGATCGCGGAAGAAAAACACGGGATCTGCTCGGAAGTTGTTGAATTCGCCCCACAGGTTGTCTGTGGAGGTGTGGTTCTCCTCGGCGAGACCCTTGGACGGTTCTCCGGGCAAAGGGCCGTCTTGCAGAATGTTGACCGACATGTTGTTTGAAGTGTTGTGGACAGGTGGGGTCTGAGGGTGTTTTAAATCGTGTTAATTGCAGGGGTTTAGAGTTGGCGGTGGTGTGTTTGCGTATGCTTGTGTCTGTGGGCAAACTCGGCGATAATGTGTGGCGGGTGGCGATTGTCGCTGAGGACGTGTGGTGTGGTGACTGTATATCTGCTTGGGTGTGGTTGTTCAAAAAGTTGTCTGAATCTGAATATCGTTACCTCGGTTCGGTCGTGACCACTCAATTTGCCTATATATAAACACTCGCTCCAAATCCATAGTACAAGTAGTCCCATCCAATGTTGAGTGCAGATCTTACCCTTTTGAGACATGAGTTTATTGGCTCCACCAGCACCAAGGGATGAGGAGGGACAAGAGAGACAAAAATTGAGGGGATGCAATTGAGGGGTTGTGTGCGTGACAAATAATCGAATAATTGAGCCGGCTTAATATTCGCCTGAAAACGACTATTTTTGCTAAAGCGCCCACTTGAGCCTCAGAAGCCTCCCCTCTTCATACTAACCACGTTCTAGACCACCCCTCACTCACACCTCTCTTGGGTGTGTCCCCCCTCCCCAACAATCCGGGGTGCATATGGCCGTGAAAATTAACATGCCCCAAAGTTTAACACACACCTTTTAGGCCACGACACGTGGATTCGCTTGATGGTGAACATAGAATAATACCACCATTGTGGCGGGCATGTGCCAGAACAAACTAATGCCCCCCCTCGGCATACGACTGAAACAATCACATCATCATACATCACGTGACCCACAAGGCCGCCCATCCCGGCTAAATGTCTCACTAAGCTGCACCATCGTATGATGCCAACCACAACCTTGTACCTCGCTATCATGCCCAGGCAAAAAAATACACGCGAAAAAACTCGACGAATATTCATCAAAAAAAATATTGACGGGCCGAGCAGGGATTTGAACCCTGGACCTCTCACACCCAAAGCGAGAATCATAGCTACTAGACCACACGGCCGACACGTGACTTGAAAAGGTCAATGTTCCATTGAGTGCCGTTTGATAAGTCACGTGCGCGCGCCAAATAACGGTGCTATCGACTTGAATTTGAGAAAGTAGGGCAATTGAGGTCGTCTGAATCGAATGGAAGGCTCAAAAGTTCGATTTTACTGCTACAAACGCCTCTTACGTCCGATATTGTCGCTCTTCAAACGCGATTTAAACTCGGATGATCGACATTCGACGCATATACGAGTGCCACAAATGGGTAATGCCACAAGGAAGAAACGTAATTTGACAGTGGGCAATTTGTGGATGGCCCGTACTAGCGCGTTGCATATATTCCTTGTGTTGTTCGAAAGCCTGATAAGACGATGACCTGATCGATCAATGTGAATATCTTGACCATCACCAATTGCCAATGAATCTTATGCAAGGCGGTTTCTTTAGAATTTACATTCTGTCGGCTTATCTCCATGATTGGCCCTCGGCTCAAGGGGGGCATTGCTTTTTGGCTGTCCATAAATATCAGGCTGTTCCCTGAACATTACGGAAACCTATCAAGTCTCACTCAACAGTTGAGTTTACCGGATTACAGGGTGTTCTCAACATTTGTTTTTTTTGTCTATGCACGTCTGCACCCAAGGCAGAAGCGTGAAAAAAAGGACATGTATAGAAGAAGATGACAGGGCGGTGCAGGCCATTCCATCTCATCGCTGGTTATAACAATGCAGATCCATGTAAGCCGAGGTAAATGTCAAAGTCTGATGGCCAACACTTGTGCCACAGAAGATCTCTCCAACGCCTACAGCCACAAACCCGTATGTACATGCCCCGATCTGCGTACATGCCGTGAGTGCATTATCGGATTTGAATTTTTGGTGGGGCACATTTTTCATGCCCATCTTTGGGTTTCAATATGGATGAATACATGAGGGGGACGTTATAGACATAAGCTTTCACAAGAGGAGCTGGATATCGTGTTTTAAACCAGGTAAACTGTCAAAAACGTCTTATCTGTAGATATACGATCCGCTCAGTTCGAATCTATAGGTGTCAAATGCATTGTTTTATTACTGGTGCTTACATAGACGCCATGAAGTCCAAATTAGGCAGTGACGAAACAATATCGTTCACCAACTTGTCTTCAGACTGTTGCTTGTACTTAGATCCAGGCTGAAGCGGGCCCATATCGAGCTCAAATGCCACGGGCTTCTTGGCCAGCTTCATTGGAGCCACGGGAGACCGGGAAGGCGACTTGGACTTGTGACGGGTGGCCACAGCTGAGTCCAGGAACGTGGTGTCGAAGAGGGACTGTGTGGACGACTGCGAAATGGACTGTGCTACCTTCGAAGAAGGAACGTTCTGAGAGTGTGAGGAAACGTCAGCTGCGCTGTTGTATGAGTTCTTCCGAGGCCGATTATTGGTCGCCACCGAGTCCGTGAAATCGCCCCATTCTTCATCTTCAGCCTGACTGTTGTCAATCTGGATAGAGGGTGTAGATGACGGTTTGTCGAAAATCTCGAATCCTGACAGCCCTGTAGACGATGGCTTCAGAGGGGCAGCCGGAGGCTGAGTGGTCTGTTTGACGGGTGCGGAATTAAAGATGTCAAACTCGGAGCCGTTACCAGTGCTTGTGATGGGAGGCCTTGTGACCGTCTTGGCCTGGGGGGCATCGAAAATATCAAAGTCCGAGCTCTTGGAGCCATAGCCAGTGCTTTGAGAAGGCTGGGTCGTCTTGGGAGCTGAGTTGAAAGAGCCGAAGATGTCGTCAAATTGGTTTCCGGTAGTGCCACTTGGGGTTGTCACCTTCTGGTTACTTGAGGTGGACCCAAAGAAGTCACTACTGGCAGGCTCAGGCTTCTTAGCAGTTGAGCCAAAAAAGTCATCCAAGGGAGATTCGGCCGGCTTTGACGTACTGGTAGGCTGCGTCTTGTTAGGGGCGATGTTTGATCCCCACAGGTCCAGACCCATAAAGTCGTTGTTTCCGTTCGCAGCCAAAGGAGATGAAATCTGAGGATGAGACATTCTTGGAGACGTGACCTTCGATCCAAGGGGAGATGCAGCTGGAGATCCGATTTTGGGAGAGGCGATGGGAGAGTTGTTTTTAGATACGACAGGCGAGGCAGATATGAAATCGGCAAAACTGTCTTCTTCAGGAATAGCTGCAGAAGGCACACTATTAGTCGGAGTGGCTGAACGGCTGGGTCCGCTTGGTGGAGTGCCTGTGAGCGTAGGGGACAGCGTGGGGACCAGGTTAGTCAGGATGGGGGATCCAAGAGGCGAGTCCATGGGTGAGTCGATAGGTGAGTCCAAAGGAGAAGTGATTGAGCTAATTGAAGACGACTTGGAGTGGCTCTTTGACTTTGAACCGAACACTCCACTTAGAGCATGATGATGATGATGGTGATGTGGTGGAGGAGACATTGTGGGGGACATGGAGGGCGAGTTTGATGCCACCCGCTGACCAACAGCCCCAGCAATCGCTGTCTGAACAAGTCCCTGGGGTTTGTTCCGAGTCATGTCTCTTCCTCGCTCTCTTAGAGAGGAAGATCTCGTCAGTCCGCCAGTAGGAGGAGCCGGAGAAGCCGTGGAAGCACGGGACATTGTAGACGAACGGGACAGACCGGGAATTTGAACAGCAGATTCGTTGTTCTTGGGAGGAGGCATGCTAAGTGGTCTACCTCTAGAACCAGATCTCTCAGCCCCTCCATTACTCCAACCAAACTTGAACACCCGCTTCAGATTCTTGGAGTCGTTTTCATGCAGTTTTTTGATTTCGCCCTTGAGGACCTTTTCGAATTCGGATCCTCGCCACTTGACCACGGTGTCGTCGCTTGAAGTTCGCTTCGACTCGATGAATTGGCAATTTGGGCGAATCAGTGAGTTGTAGAGCTTCCGAGACTTTTCCCGGTACGACAAAATGGGGGTTTCGGCGGCATTATCTTCAACTTGAGCGCTTTTCGAGCCTCGCAGCTCCTCCACAAGTTCCTCCATAGGCTGAGGGAACTCCAATTGTACGTTCTGGACGGCAGACTTCCTCGTTGAAGGGAGTGACGTAACCGGGGCTACCGACGCGTCAGGTATCTCGGCAGTTCCAACTGTAGTCTCCTCAGGATCATCAAATCCGTCACCTTCTTCAAAGTCCCCCCAGTCTCCTCCGTCCGCACCATCCCCCCATCCTTCATCTTCCACGATAGGTAGTGGAGCTTCATCCTCCTTGGTCACATCTTCAGTGATTACTGACGCTTCTTGCCCCGACTCCATCTTGGGCACCGGGTCTGACTCTCCCCATCCTTCTTTTAGATCTGCTACAGGAGAAACAGGCCCAACAGCAACCTCGGTCTTCTCCCATCCTTCCTCCTTGACTTCAAGAGGCGGGATCGCTTTCACAGGGACCACTGGTTCCGTCTCTAAATCTGCAGGAGTTTCTGTAGCTGCCTCCTCAGTCGTAGTTGTTGTCGTTGTCGTAGTTGTCTCTGTCACCGTCGCAGTGGTTGCTTCTTCTACCTCAACGTCACTTCCCCAGTGAGGATCGTCCACGGAAATAGACGACGCTGATATCGGGGGAGCTAGACCCAGAGCATTGGGCTTTGCTTCCAACCCCGTCTTCTCTGGCGCATCGTCCTCAGACTCCTCCTCCTCCTCCAACTGCATCTTCTGTAGCTGCTGAGTAGCTTCACTGACCCTTTCAGAATCACCAGACGCCTCAGCTCCCGGCTTGTCGGTTGTATCCGCTCCTCCTTTCTCTTCCACATCGCCAGCATCCTTGGAAGCCGGCCGAGGGCTGCTTCTCTCTTCCAAAACATCTTCCCAGGCGTGAATGTCATCAATTTCAGGGGTGAGCACAGCTGCTGGAGAACTCTTTGGAAGAGGCTCCAAAGCGCTTGCTACATCCTCCTTGACCGTCTCGGCAGTTGTCCACTCCGAGTCGGCCCATTCGTTTCCTTCCCAATCCATTTTCGAGGAAAAGTGCCGTTTTGTGTTGTTTTGGATGGCAACTGTGGTATTGAGTTCTGTGCGTGATTACTAAGGGGCGCGGAATAATTAAATTCAATAATGCCGAGATTAGATGCAACAAGACTGTATGAAAGCGGGAATCAAGATCAAAGAGAGTATTTGCAAGAGTCTATGAGCCCAAATAGAGCCCGACACATCATCGAGACCACAAACCGATCGTACATGGCGCAGGTACCTTTACTACAAGTACACTAATAGACCACCCTAAACACAACATTAAACCGGATTAATTGTTAGTGATCGACGACTGGGTGATTCTTAAGTGATTCTTAAATCAGATGGCTGGTTGTTACTTGAAGAAGCCTGTGGACAACTGAAAAAATGAAGAAGAAGTATTCGGTGAGAATTATATTGGTCACGTGACCTCACGTGCGAGAACGTGCGGCTCTCGGTTAGCACTATGACGTAATTACGAAACCTTACTATGTATGTGAAAGCTCGCTTAGTAATCGAGAACACTGAGTCAGGCTCGTTTGGATTCTGAATCTTGACTACGATACTGTACCAAGTGGTGACCGTTTGAGAGAGTTGCCATTGTATTGCCGTCAATTTTCCCTCATATGGGAGCCGCTTAACTTGGGCGGTTAAAACTCATCATCAGACAAGAATAAAATGGAACCGAATAATATCTGTAACTGGAGGACATCATAGGCATCCACTGAAACCCTAAATATACTGTCGATCAGGGGGTTTGAGGTCTTGTCACGAGAAATGACAGAAGACATTAATCACTCAGGAGAAACGTGCATCTGTGCTTCTTCGGATACGTGTTGTGTGACTCGTATACCGAAACACTCGCAGTCTGACGCTGTGCCTTTTCTGCATATGCACTCTGCTGGGTACGATAGGTACGGGGTTGGTTACGAGGGTAGGCGATAGGATGTGATTCAGGCATTGAAAGTGGCAAATTTTTAGATCAGAAGAATCTGCGATCCTAGAACATCTGATTTTCTGCGCAACCGTTTTCACCAAGCGCCCCTTTAAGTATCCCTAAGCCGTTATTTGGACTCTCGTCCACTTCCCTTCCCCAGAGCACGTGCCCGGGTCAAAGCCTAACTCTACTCACAAAAAGTCCCAAGCTCAGGTATCGTGAAAAATTAATTTTGGACAGGAGCCAGACACTATCAGAAACGTGAGTATTCGAGGATATCGAGGTGTTTTGTGATCCGGATCTGATCCCGAACCGACCCTGACGCCAAGCTTTTGCGATTTTTGCCACTCTTGCCGTCCGTTTACTAACCAAGAATGTCTGGTCTGGAGGACGACGAACGAATCAACGCATTCGAGAAACGACATGATTCGACCAACACGATTCGACCCGAGGTGAACGGGCGAATTCCCGCACCGCATCAACCCCAGCCTCAGCAGCCTCCCACTGTTAACACCTCTATGCCTTCTACACGGTCTAGCTCGGTCTCGTCGTCTAGATCCAAGCTGTCGCAGTACTCATACCTCGGACAACACGAAGGTACTCCTCTCAATACCCGAGTGGCCAGCCCATACACGCTCAACCCGCCCATAGATTTCGATGGCCTGTCGTGGCCTTCTGTTGGTGCCAGAGCTCGTCTCGAGCAGACTGAGGAAGAGGCCAAGGCTCGGGAGGGACGTATTGCCGATGCGGTGAAGACGATTCTGACAGAGCTTGGAGAAGACCCCAACCGAGAGGGTCTTTTGGAGACCCCCGAGAGATACGCCCGAGCCATGCTGTTCTTCACAAAGGGCTACGAAGATAATGTCAAAGATGTGATCAAACGGGCAGTTTTCGAGGAGGATCACGACGAAATGGTGATTGTTCGAGATATCGAAATCTTCTCGCTGTGTGAGCACCATCTTGTTCCCTTTTTCGGCAAGATCCACATTGGCTACATCCCCAACTCACGAGTCTTGGGTCTCAGTAAGCTTGCCCGACTCGCAGAGATGTTCTCTCGTCGTCTGCAGGTTCAGGAACGACTCACTAAGCAGGTGGCCATGGCTCTCTGGGAGATTCTCGAACCTCAGGGAGTGGCTGTGGTGATTGAAGCATCCCACATGTGTATGGTTTCTCGAGGAGTTCAAAAGAGCGGCAGCAGCACACTCACCAGTTGTATGCTTGGTCGGTTCAGAGACGCCCAGAAGACCCGAGACGAGTTTTTGACACTGATTGGAAAGAGATAGGAAAGACAGAAGAGATATTATTTATTCAACTAACATGTGCATCGATTCAACAGGCACGGAAATAATGTAGCTGGCACATACAACACCACCAGCTATGTACATAATAATACTATATCGCACGTGAAATGACGCTGAATACGAGTACAACATGATACCGTAGTTTTTACAAGCACTGTAACGTCCATCATCACTTGAACCTATAGTTTTTTGTCAGGCTTCATCAACCTCGGTTAGATTGTAACTCTACGCACTATCAGCTAGATAGAGAAACCCTAACCTCGATAAACTATAGTTCACACGTGACCTTGTTTGTGGAACTACGAGAGGAGTTGTTTCTGGGATGGTTATACTAGAGAATGAAGCGACTGCCTCGCGGGGATACGTGTGCCCCACCATACGCTTGTGTTTCACCGAGGTCTCAGACATCCACGGAGTGCATACTGCAAGACCTTGTAATATGTGGAGATGAACTTTGTGACTCTCGCTCACGATCCTCCAATGGACCCCTCAACACTGGCTCAGATCAAAGTCCATGAATCTTCGAAAGGCGCGTGACCTTGACGATGTAACCCCGTTCAGCAATGTGGGGTAATTCAGCACGGAGCAATATAAGACCAGCTGAGCTTCACGATGGGGCGATACTCAATGTGCAGTGCTTGGCAATGACTACAATCTCACTCGCCAAGGCATTTGAGAAGGCGAGACTACTTTCCAAGCCGAGAACGAACCTTCCTTAAGAGACCGGTCTGGCCGAGTCAGAGGGAAAACGCCTGTGGTAAGAAGGACACAACTGCGTGAATGCCCCTGTCCCAGCCAAACTCCCCGTACGTTCCAAGAGTTCTGTGAAAAGTTGTGTCTCAGAATGAGCTCTGTGAGGTCACCAATCTGGTTTTCTGGCATCTGGAGCGCTTCGAGGAGATGCTACGGAAAATCTGGGCATAGCGAGTACGATTTCCACGGAGAAGCACATGCTTGTGCTGTGGTAGATCTGTTCGAGGACTTTAATGATAACAGATCCAGACAATGCAGAAACGCACTACAGAGCAAGGGACCCAGGCTGATCGATAGACACACGCAGCCTCATCCACAGTTTCAACAGATAAGTCGCTTCTTGTGATTCACGTTTGGAATGGATTGCTTTCGGGCCACAGTTCATAACAGAGTTGTGCACGGCTATGGGTAAGGTGAAGCAGACCAGCAACCGTGTGGCATCGACTGTCTCATAATGACGATTCGGCCGACGCGGCTCTCCCGCACATCAAGTTGATGGTCTGCGATACTGTACGGTACTATCCAGATTTCCAAGCAGGAGTCGCTGTGGAATGTTAGAAGATGTCAGGTTATGTTGTCAAGCTCAATAGCTTCATGGCACGGTGTGTCTGCCTCTATGAGACCTCGCGATGTCAAGCCCATTTCCCCATTTGAGTTAAGGATACGCAAGATACGCCGTGCAGAGAGACACCAAGTCCCGGTAGCTGTATCTATCCGTAAGAGTATGTTCTTGAACGAGTCCTCGGGGAAGAGTCATGTACTGTCCACACTTGTTATAACCGGTCAGACATCTGCTGGAAGGAACAAAGAAGGAAAAAGAAATCCTGACAAGAAATGCCAAGTGATACGAAAGAAGGCGGCCGGAGGATTAGGGACAGAAAAGAACAACTCAAGGGTGATCGTTACTTTTTGTGGGTTGTCGGGTTTCAGGAGTACGTCGTCCGCGGGCTGTCAGGCAGCGGCAACTTCAGAACGAAGAACCATGGCTGTTAACTTACTTCACGAGGCAAACATCAGACATGAAGCTCGTGATCAAACCAAGCAACATACTCACACCGCTCTGAGCAGCGAGTCAGCATGGATGGGGTGATGCACAGTTCATCGCTGCAAGATAAAGAGTTTCTGCCACACGGAAACGAGCAACTGTCTTGATGGGAGGCATACGCATGGTACGAGTGCAATGGAACACTGTAATACAGTGTTTCGGCTACCTGTAACCAATTCACATGCCAAGTCTTGCATACTAACAGCAATAGTTGTGATAACATGCGGCGAAACCTACTAACCGATATTCACCGCAAGCTCTGGACGCCCGGTATGTACCCCCGATGCTTTGGTTGCTAGAGATCCCTTTCAGACAGATCAGTTGAGCCGTACCATCTATTGTTCTCAGTGTTTCAATGACGTGTAGAACAGATGTTTACCGTGTTCTGCAGTTGATGTCCATGAGTTGGAAACACTACTGTACATGCAACTCGGCAAAAAACACACATACTTGGTGTTCACAGCAATCAATGCCATGGAAGTGACGTAATTACACTCACTGCAGAAGCGGTTTCAACAAACCTCAAATACGCAGCAGTATGCATTCTAATGGTGTAGGTTGGCATGGGGAAGTTTAGGTTCATCTTAAAGACCGAGCTATTAGGGGTGTGGGGACGTGTGTTATCATCAAGGGGCTCATGTATCAAATCAGGGTCTCTAATCTTACAGGCATGTCTTTTCCGATTTCCCCTGGTGTCATTTTTAGCCTGCTTTTGGGTCCCGTAATGCTTTTATTGCTATTAGCTCTCAACTGCGTATAGAGTCGATCTAAAAGTAGCAATGAACTTTCGAAAGGATACCGTACTCTCACAAAGGGGCTGCAGCCACTTATAGACTTGAGCAACTTCTTATAGTGTCCATCATTTCGTAGGAGTGGAATTTGGATCCATTTGCTACCATTTATTGCGATCAGTAGATACCAGAAATCGCACCTTTCGGTATTTGAGTTAAACGCGAGCACTGCGCCTGACGCGAGCAAGGTAGGAGTGAAAGGGCAAGCGATAGCCAAATAAACTCCATCTACGGATTCTAGGTTCGCGGAACGATCCCCTACATTTTAGACCAAGACGGCTCCTTTTGAATACGGCTTCTCCCTCACATGCTGTGAAACAACTCCTGCCAGTATCACCATTCTTTCAACCCCATCGACACATCCACCGCAATGCCTCCGAGTGTTGGTATCGTGCTGAAGCTGGCCCAGCAGGTGCATGGATCAACGCAGGTCCCCATTGCAGCAAAACAGGCTGTAGTAACGACTCTGGAGTTGTGGAGTCGGAGAGTGATTTTGGAGATTGCTCAGCGGGTTGATCTCACGACTGGAACTGAAGACCTCCACTCTCTCGGACACAACCCCTATCCGCTACCGGCCTATGCCAAGCTGGATGGAGCCATTAGCTTGTCTACAAGTGGCCCCACCCCTCCAAACCTGCTAGACTGTTTCGACAGCATTGTGGGAGAAGATTCAGGTGAGTACCAGTCTAATATAATGAGTGTTTCTTGACGAGTTCCCCTTGCCATTACAATATCCTAACTAACACAGAAATCCAAGCTTCATACTCCCATGGGGATCTGATCGCTCGATCCCAGAACCTCATCGCTACAGTGCACTCTATAATCACAGACATTCCAAAGACTGGAACGCTGGATGAGGCCAAACTGCGAACGCTGTACACAACTGCTCTTGAAGGGTACCTGTTTGCTGGATGCATGGCATTTTCCATGAAGCAATTCGACAAAAGTGCCTTTCTCAACTCGGTCATCCTTTTGTTTGCGCCCAACTACGCGGAAGCCCTTTACAACCAGGCAACCACAATGCTCACAGCTGGACATAAAGAGAATGCGGTCTTTTGGTGGAAAATGACCCTGAGAGCAAAACCAGGCTACTGGGCTGCAGCTGAGCAACTCTCGAGCGTTCTTGTGGCAGAATCACGGCCTCAAGAAGCCGTGGCGACACTCTGTAACTGCATCAACTCGTCGATCATACAAAACACCGCTCCGAATACCCTTCAGTCATGGCAAAGATTTCTTTCTCTTTACCACACTCTTGGAAACATATACTACAGCCACAAACAGTTTGGTCAGGCAGTGCAGGTGTTTGCACAGGTGGTCATGTTAGCCTCGTTACCAGAGCATCTCAAGCTAGGACCCGATCCATTCTCGTGGACCAAAGTGGATGCCGGAAAGTTCATGGTGAATTTCGCGGCTGGCCAAACCACAGATCTTGCCATATCTGAGATTGAGTCGCTCACGGAAACCATAGCTAATGTCATGCTGGCATGGTACATGGAGGAGCGGGACCACATTGCAAATGTTCCCGTATCAACCACTTCTGCGCTCCTGGTGAGCCCTAAAAAAGCAATGAAGGTCCGATTCAAGTTGTATGGAGATCTGGGCTTGCCTCCTTTACTGCTGCGTCTGACTTTGATGCAATGTCCAGGACTTGGTAAGCTCACAAAGGGTAAGGAAGCAGGTTATGAGCTAGCTGGACGTGATCCGGAAAATGGTCGTGTGACTGTTCCTCCCTCTGTGTTACCCCTGTTCCAATCGATAACGATTACAATGGCCAATGCACTTCTGAATCTTGCCAAAACTCTGCAGGATGGCATCCACTCGGGCAAGACTGACCACGCAATCTCTTTCAACAGCAGATCTCCGACTTTTTACGACATTCTTTCCCTGTATCTGTTATCGCTTTCACTCAACCCTTCCGCTTCTACCGCCAACAACATTGGAATCTTGCTAAACTCCCTCAGTACGTCTATGCCGAACCGAAGCCACGTTAGAAGCCTGGCGCTCTTGTACTACCAGTACGGGCTGTCCCTTGACTCTAAACATCCGCATCTGTACACCAATTTGGGCTCGCTTTTAAAAGAGCAGGGCAAACTCCAGCCAGCTATTAACATGTACCTTAACGCCGTTAAATGCGACGCTGGCTTTGACACAGCCCTCGGTAACCTCGCTGCAGCTTACCAGGATAACGGTCAAACCAGTCTTGCCATCAAGTATTACAAAAAGGCTGTGGATGCCAACCCAGGTTTCGCAGAGGCCATTTGTGGACTTGCCAACTGTCTGAGCACTATCTGTTCTTGGGCTGGGCGTGGAAAGTCCCCTCTGGAACTTTGTGGAGTGGATGAAGACGGAATGATATGCTTCGAAAACTCTCCTGGCTGGATCACACGACTTGTAGGCGTGATTGATGAGCAGCTCAAGGACGGCAAGATCTGGGGCCACGGAATCGTCTACAAGAGTCCATCCCTGGCTGGAGACATTACCAAGGCTACCGGGGATTTGCCAAATGACATCATCAACAGACTGTTGCCTTACGTGTCCCCCAAATGCCAACTGGAAGGAGAGGGCGCCCAGATTGTGAGAGCAGTTGAAGAGGCCACTCGTTTGTGTCAGCTGAGATGGTATCGTAATCCTGAAGCTCCACCTGACGACTTCCAACGACCCAGACTTCCTCCTTTGCTTCACATTCCCGCGGCTTCTACTGTCAGCCCATTCCACACATTCACACTTCCATTGGACACGAAACAGGTGTTAGGAATTGCTCAGTTGACAGCCATGCGAATTTCTGTGAGCACTCTGCGTCAACCTTGGCTACCCAGACACGTCTTTCGGCCCCCCAAAAGCCCAGAAAAGTGCGGAGGAGTTCTAAACGTGGGCTATGTGAGCTCGGATTTTGTTGACCACCCTCTGGCACACCTGATGCAATCCGTCTTTGGCCTTCACGATCAATCAAAAGTCCGGCCCATTTGTTACGCGACCACCCCCTCGGACGGATCCTCCTATCGCTCCAGAATTGAAAAGCAGGCCGTCGTGAAAGACATTAGCGGCATGTCCACTCATCAAGTCGTGGAGACCATCCTCAAGGACAACATTCATGTCCTGGTGAACTTGAACGGATACACCAAGGGAGCACGGAACGACATTTTTGCGGCTCGACCTGTTCCCGTGCAAATCAGCCTCATGGGATATGCTGGTACCATGGGAGCCGGATGGATCGACTATGTGTTCTCCGACAAGATCGTAAGCGGGGAGCAACAGCGGGACACTTTCAGCGAGAAACTGATCATTTGCCAGCCTAGCTTCTTTTGCTGCGATCATCGACAGACTGCTCCTGATTGTTTTGCCGTGCGCAAGAGCGTATCTCGAGCTCCTATTGGAAGCGGAAAGATGAGCGAACAGGGCTCCATGCATCATGGGCGACTTTCTCGTTACCAAGACAAGGTCCACAAACCCCGGTCCCCTCCTCGGTCCTGCGGCAGTGGTGTTGTGACGACAACCGAAAAAAGTGCGGACACAAACATCGACATTCAGAAGTACGCTCTCTCCCAGCTTGAAAACTCGCCTCTGGTTGATGGATATTCCAGCGATGACTACCTGTATGGTAAAAAGGACGAGTGGGAAGACTCTTTCTCTGGTGACCTGGACTCGAAGTTGGACAAGAGAGGCAGCGACGTGAGCATGGAGGAGGAAGGTGTAAACACTGGCACTCCCAGGCTCCCCCCTTTCCCGCATGAGCTATCCAAAAGAGCCAAGCTTCGTCAACAGATATTCCCCAACCTTCCCAGAGAGGCTGTTCTGCTCGGCAGCTTCAACCAACTGTACAAAATCACACCCGAGACACTATTCATGTGGCTGCAGATTCTCCAACGGCAAACCAATGCGTACTTGTGGTTGCTTGAATTCCCTCCTTCTGGAGAGGAACAGATTCGCAAGATGGCATCGCAGTGGTATCAGGGCACGGATGACGTCAACTCTAGGATTCTGTTTACCCCAGTCACAGATAAGGATGTATTCATCACGAGATCAAGGGTCTGTGACCTGTTTCTCGACACACCGGAATGCAACGCCCATACGACGGCTGCAGACGTGATTTGGAACGGAACTCCAATCTTGACATTTCCCAAGCATGATCATAAGATGTCATCACGTGTGGCTTCCAGTATTATTGCAGCCAGCCTTCCCCATCCCCCTTCGGCTGCGTCAGATGACATGTATCGCACACTGGTGGTGAATTCCAGCCAGGAGTATGTCAGCAACACCCTTAAACTGATTTCTGAGCCTCAGTTGACAACCTTGACCAGATACAGACAGCTGTTCTACAGCCAGAGAGAATCGGGACGATTGTTTGACACCAAACAATGGGTCAACAAGCTGGAAGAGGGATTGTGGAAAGCCTGGTCCGATTGGACACAAGGAGTCCACGAAGACATCATCATGGACTAGTTACATTTATCTAACCATCAACAACCTGCATATATATCATGAATTGAATATTTATAACCATAGTAATCCATATCCGCTACAGCTGATAACCAGTATCGTTTCAATCGACAAAAGTCGTTCAGAATCACATGATATAGAAATGCGTATCGTAAGTTTGAGCAATGGCAAAAAAGCGGGTGCAGACTCCATTCTAGACATCCCACCTCATGTTTCATCTACGTTGTTCTACCTGTTGTGGTTAGACCAAAACTTCACGCAGTCCAGAGGAAAATGGAAGCTGGATCACGGACATGTACAGTACGAGTACTCGTACAAGTTGTATGTACTCGCTCTGCAGTCATAATTGTAATTTTTCTATTCAAGTGATCCGCAATTGCTATTGAGGCTGGTAAGATCCGGCCCAAGAGTACGAGCACTGTGCTCTATCTTGACCACCAGCACACTCCACCTCTCTCAATCTGCAATCACAACACCCATCATCTATCAACAACCTCCAGGTAAACACTAGGAGTTTCCCATGCTAACCAATCGGAGCGCGTGTTCGGCAACAGACCCATCTGTCCAAGCTTCCACACTCCGGCACCCATGGTTGCGAGCAGAATCAGCACATAGACCACCTCGCACATGTAAATCTGGGACTTGTTTGTTGGGGAAATCAAGCTGGCAAACTGCTTGTGGCATGTGACGAGCGATTTGAGAGGAGTCATGAAGAACATCATGGCAGTCATTGTGATGGGGATGATTTGCAGGGAGGATCCAGACATGTAAGACATGAACAGATTCATGGGGAGCGACTTTCCGGGAGCAAGAGCAATGTCCCATGCCTTCTTGACCTTCAGAACATCCTGCTCATGCTCTGATGCTTGTTTGCTGACAATCTTCTTTCCACTCTTTCCGAATGAGGGAGGCGTTTGTGGGTTGGCAATGTTTAGCGTTTTCCTGAGGTTAGCAAGCTGAATCACGTCCATCCACAATCGATGGCAGTACTCACACTGGCTTGGTAGTAAGCGTATTATACCATTGAGGCAACATGATTTTGGTGTTAGTGACTTGTCGTTGATGTCCTTCTGTGTGGTGGCATCAATGATGCAGTGGAGGGTTAAGGTTGTTGTTTACTAAGCATCCACGACGAACCGCAGAGATTGGGGGTTTTGGCCTACAATCCCACGGAGAAGTGGATACAGTACAATAGTTAGACATAGAACAATATCAAGTTGATGGCTGTGCTTAGATGCTCGAAAGGATGTAGCTCTCTTGTCAGTTTGATCACTATGAATCAATGGAGATTGTACGGCCGAGTTAAGCGTTTAACAAAGACGATAGCAGAAGTAGCGACGCACTATCTCGTTAATACCCATAGGGTGAACAGAATGTCTCATCTTTTAATGTGAATGACGACCGACGAGATTACAGGGTGTTAGTCTCAATCACCCCTCGATGCCGCCTACACCGATTCTGACCTGCATATTGCTGCTATCTTCAAAACGCCACAATTCTGTAGTCACGTGACTCAAATTAGTACCAAAATGATCACCCAGACGAGCCCGCTTCAATGATACCATTAAAGTCTCCGTAGGACTGCTATATCCTGCGAAAACTGCGTTTCCGTTTCAGCTTCGAATTAAGGTGAAGAGCACCAAAATCATTTCCGAGCCGCACGGCTGGGGGTGGTGGTTTTGGCCCTTTCCAAAGTGGGGCTTGGTGAATGGATCGAACTGTAACTTGACATGATAGAACATGTGAAGCTGATGAGGCGTCTGTTAAATTTTAAGCCAGAATTGGTTAATTCTGCAGGAGTTAGAGGACAGTTAAAAATGGTTAAGAAGTGTTAAGTGAGGACGTCAAATGCTAAGTACTTTTGAGGAGTGTTAGGTAGAGCATCCACCAATTCATTCAGGGTCAAGTAATATCTCTAAGAACAACTATAGATACAGATAGGGGTTACGAGAGGTCTGTGTCAACTTGACGAGCATCTGATATTAACCTGAAGCGACAGTCTCTTCTTTCAGCTGTTGGGGCACACCACACGATAAGGTTTGATATTGTCTCCGCAGCAGCTGTTAAAGAACAACTGAACAGAAGATATTGTGCTGCATGGGATATGCGGGTTGAACAAAAAATATCACCGTCTCATCAGTATCACTAAACACCATGGTTTCAGCACGAAAAAAGAAGGAGAAGAAGAAGGACTTTCAGAAGACCAAGCTGAGGGTCGGTAAGACCGCTCCCAAGAGCAACACTCACACGGATCTCAGTTTCAAGGCAAAGGCCATCTCTCTGCCCAACCAGAGTATCGTCAAGGGGATCACAAGCGCAGGAGGAGCTGCTGCTGCCACTGGCCCCGTGTCGCCTTTGAATAACGAGGATTTCAAGCATCACATTCTTCTTTTGAAGCATCATTCCGCGGGTACTCGAAAGGAGGCTCTTATCTATCTCACAAATGCCTGGAACAAGTATTTGGCTGGCAGCGACGATCTGGGTGTCAACATCAAGCCGATTGTCGATGCCGCCGCTCCTCTAGTTCTGGACTTGTCCGAGAAGGTGCGAACCGAGCTGCTAGCTTTGTTGAGAGCTCTTTGTTTTGAGCCCGGGCAGGTGGAACCCGTCCCTGCCAACCAGCTGGCTGACATCAACAAGCCCAAGTTTACACTTAAACCCGAGTTCTACACCGCCAATAGTCCTCTTTCGCTGCATATTCCCAACTTGGCCTTGTATATTCACTCGGCAATGACCCATATCACCCCCGATATTCGAGCAGACTCGACAAAGTTCTTGCTCCTGATGGTGACACCTGCTACAGGCGACTCGCACACATTCAATCATCCTTTTGATCTGTCTATTTGCTCCGTGCTCCAACGACAGTACTGGGCAAAGACTCTCAACTGCTTTTTTGCGCTATTCGGATGGTCCCATGAGAAGACCGATCAACAGCTCACCATGAGTTCCAGTTCAGTCACAGCAGGCCTGGCGTTCGGCAAGCAGGCTGCAAGTGTCAAGAAGTCGTTTCTGGAGTGTCTGCAGCTCTTTCTGAGAACTGGTCTCAGCGAGTTTGGGGTGGAGTACAAGGAGATCAAGCTGTTGGATGCATCTGGAAACGATATTGTCATTGAGCAGCGACAGCCTGAGAAGCCGTTATTTCACGCCATGACCCGACTGTTCACGCAGCCTCCCAACTCAGACCCCTTTTTGCACCTCAACCTGTTCAAGAGTACAAACACTTCGGCCACCACCACCTCCATCACAGAAGATGTGGAGGCTCGAAACCAAACACTCAAGCCTTACTTGGGGTCCCTTCACCACGGTCTTGAGCTGCTGGCCAAGGAAGGAGGAGAGGTTGGACGTCTGGCAAAGAAGACGATTGAGGCTTCTGTTTGTTAATTGGCTGCTGGATTATGAGGACTATAGACATTTGCACATATTTTAATGGGTTTCAACGATACTTACTTAAGAGCACACAGTAGGTTATACGGAGACCTCCTTTACAGTGGTCCCTTCGACTAGAGAACGGTCATGCCCCGGAGTACAAAGCCGCCAGTTAGATACAAGTACCGGTACTCCTTCCACACATGAAGGAGTCAAGATGACAGTGCAGGGGGTCGTTTCCATTGTATGGTGTGCAAAGAACCAACGCTTAACATAATTACAAGTACTGGTGCAGTGAGTCCAACACTAATTGGCACCATGTGGCTGTTTGATTATTTAGCCACAAATAGATTTACCGGCAACTTCGCTTATAGCTTCCGGGTACCTACCCTGGAACAGTACTGATTGTGCAAGTACTCGCACTGTAGATTGCTGACGATCACATGACTCTATACCTCTGTAGTCGATTGCCATGGGACTCTCTTCTTCTGCGTGTACTGTAGAAGTGCCGTATAATCGTTCCTGGCCATTACTCGTCTGACAGTGGCACGTCTTTGTGGGGTATTATCGCGTACACCGTTGTAAGTCCGAGAAATGCAATACCGTTGCCTACAGTATGGTAAATTATCATCAATAGATATTTTTGAAATGGTTAGACACAAGCTTCTGGGTGGGCAGAGATGCCAAGTTGTTCTGCACACCAGACCAGCATGGCAAGCAATTTCTGTGAATCCGTTGTCTTGTCTGATTCATTGCTCTGATCTTTTGCTGCCTCGAGCACAAGTGCCTAACTTGTCACAAAAGAAGTTCTCATCCTGCCCAAATATTCGAGGCGGTAAAAGTCCCGTCACAACAGCGGGTACCTTATGTGCCACATGTGTGTTGTTCCACCTGATCCATTGTTGCTGGTGAGACCACACATTCCACGATGTTTATTTTGACGAAGACGTCACCCTGTGAACGGTGTTTACGTGCAAGTAATCTCCGCCTGCTGCAAGCTCGGCAGCTTGTCTCAGCGGAGGGAAAAACTAGTTTACTGTAATCGGTAGGCATAGCGCCAGTGGGCGGTTAATCAGTCCAGTCGGAAGGTGCAGCCACAGCTTGAGGGTTTGCTTCTGGTCAAGCTAACAATGGTCTATTGTCTGTCGGGTTCGGCAGTTGTCTTCGCCCGTACGTGCTCGTGCCGCCCCTACAGATACGCAGCATAATCTTTAGATCCGCTTATTCCCGACCAAGCGTTCCCGACCAGTCATTTTTAAACTTTCAACGTCTTTTTTTCCTAGCCGACCGGGTAAGGCTTTTCAATGTCTCCTGGTGGAAGTATGGAAGCTCTAAGAGGTCTGGTCATGTGATCATGTGACTGTTCCTAGATTCCCCAGATTATGGCCCCTTTCTAGTTTATGGCTGCCAGGCTTGGCGAATCTAGGAAGTATAGTCCATTTGTAATGGAGTTGGGTTGAAACTCTAAAATGTGAGACGATGGTTGGAGATGTGAACCGGGTCGTACACTGAAGAGGTTTGCTGCTCTGAAGTAGGGAGATTAGAGATAGAATCTGACATGACGGATTTGTGCACTAGATTCCCTTTATCGCCATGTATTCACTCTGGTATCGTAACCTCCTATCTGACGCAGCAATCTTGTGGGGAAGACTGGAGATGCCATAATAATGTGGGGTGTGGAGAGAGTCAGGCCAGTACAACAGTTGGGGGCTTGGCGAACCCCAGAAAGTCGCAAGAGTTATGACAGCCTCTTTGAGGAGCTACAAGCCGTCCCAGCCGTCCATACAAGACCCAACCTCCGCCCGCTACAAAACCACCTCCTCCAGCCATTAACATTAAGCTCAGTGGACTAATATCCCGCACAGATCATCATGACACGGCCTTCCTCTCTCCCCGTAATAGCACTCGACGCCATGACCA
The DNA here is from genome assembly GCA_900519055.1 of Yarrowia galli. Classification (NCBI taxonomy): domain Eukaryota; kingdom Fungi; phylum Ascomycota; class Dipodascomycetes; order Dipodascales; genus Yarrowia; species Yarrowia galli. The sequence continues at coordinate 959,214 of ULGS01000004.1, forward strand.
GTGTCAACAACACACACACAACAACTGGCATGTCTTCGCTGAGCAAGTTGTTGGGCTCGCAACCGGGCGGGTCCCCTGCCCCCACAGAGGCAAACGTGACCTATTCAACCTCGCAGTCCTCCCAGGACACATGTCACTACTCCACCTCAGGACACTCGGAGGAGACGGCTCACAATGGCCAAAACAACGGCAAGGCCCAATTTTCGCTTGGAGGATCATCTCCAGCAGCCGCGCAACAGTCTTGGAGCGCAAACAACGCTTCAGACACCCCTCCCAGAAAAGCCAAGGGCATTCAACCCGGAATTGCCGGAACCTCTTTCATGAGAGGCATGTCTTCCACCAAGCAGTGCGACATTGAGCCCCGGTTCATTGTGGACACATCACGACTGTCGCTAGGTGGATCCTCTGGAGGAGACAGCCCAGGAGGGTCGTCATTCGGCAAGAGCCCCTCGTCGTTGTCGCTCTTCTCCAGATCGAGAAAGGATAGCCAAGCTGACCTGATGGCCACCAACAGTCCGCTCACCTCCTCGGGCTCCTCTGCATCGCTGTCCAACTCCCATGGATCGACCTCGGATCTTAAGCGGTTTTTCCAGAAACCCTGGAGACACTCTAGCAACAACAAGCTGCCCAGTGACAATGGTGAAATCTTTGCCGTCACCGGAACTGCGCCCGATGGTAACCATGGCTCCAGTCCCACAGCTCAGTCGCCCGTGTTGGGATCTAACTCAACCATGGGAGGTCCTGGTTTGGGGTCCCAGTCGTCCCACTCTTCCACACCCAACCTCAAAGCCATGTCTTCATCCGGACGGGCTCGTTCAGCATCACGATCATCCATCACATCGACATTTTCTTCATCATCTTCGAACACAATCAGATCCTTGCACGACGACCGACGTACTTCGCTGACCAAACACTACTCCAAGCCCGGAAAGGCGTTGGGAGAAGGAGCAGGCGGGTCCGTGCGCCTGGTGAGCCGCAATAAGGATAAGAAGATCTTTGCCGTCAAGGAGTTCCGCCGCAAGAACAACTACGAGACCCAAAAGGACTACTCCAAAAAAATCAGCGGCGAATACTGCATCGGGCTGACCCTCAAACACAATAACATAGTCGAGACAGTCGACATCATCTACGAGGGTGAGAAAATCTACCAGATTATGGAGTACTGCGAGTACGACCTTTTTGCCATCGTCATGAGTGGTAAAATGACCCGAGAGGAGGTTTACTGCGACTTTAAGCAAATCATGGCAGGCATCAAGTACATGCACGACATGGGTCTTGCTCACCGGGATCTGAAGCTCGACAACTGTGTGATTACTGCGTCTGGAATTGTCAAAATCATCGACTTTGGCTCTGTTGCAATCTTCAAGTACCCCGAGTCCTCCACCATTCATGAGGCTTACGGCATTGTTGGTTCCGACCCTTACCTTGCCCCCGAGGTGTGCCAGAATGTCAAGTACGATCCCCGCCCAGCCGACATCTGGTCCGCTGCTATCGTGTTTTGCTGCATGCTGATGCGAAAATTCCCGTGGAAGGCTCCACGACTCTCCGACTCGTCGTTCAAGCTTTTCTTGGAAACCGCTGATAGTCGCTCTGCTGCCAACCCCGACAAGCTGACTAAAACTGCCTCCCCTGTTCTCAACCTGGCGCCCCACATCCAGCCTGGCTCTGGCGCTGAGAAGCTCTTTTCGCGGCTACCTCAGGAAGTGCGGCTACTGGTTGGCCAAATGTTGCATGTTGATCCTTTGCAACGAATCGACATCTCCGACGCATGGAATGATCCTTGGTTGCAATCGGTGGATTACTGCACCTACCAGACATGCAAGACACATCCCCATACAGTGGTTGCGGACGACGAGGCCCACATTGCCATGTTGGAGAAGAAGAACAAGAAGAAGAAGGCCAGCGAGAAAATGTGGTAATCCAGTATATACTGTATATTATTTATCTTTATATCGGGTGCAAGACGTGTAGGAGGACTGGCACTGCTAGGTGTGCAAGTTCCAAGCTAGAATGTTAGGTGTGTTTCCCTTGATACCAGTGACGAGACCGGTATTGCGGGTGAGCATGTACTGCAAGTTTGCGTAATCTAGACTAGTCAAGGACATCCAATAGGCAGCCAGGCCAGCAAAAACAGGGGCTGACATAGAGGTGCCCGTCCAGTAGAGATAGGTGTTATCGGAGTCCTTGGAGGCCCCTTTGATACCCTCGCCAGGAGCCAACAAAGTGACACAATCTCCCCAGTTGGAAAAGCCACTTTGAACGTCATCTTCTCCCGTCGACCCCACTGTGTAGACCCCAATGTTACCCTTGGAAGATTTGGCAGGAGATGTTTGGCAGGCATCCTGATTGGCATTACCGGCGGCCACAGTGATAACAATGTTCCTCTGTTGCGCAATCTCCATGAACCTGTCATAGATATCGACAGCACCACTTCCGACGGACATGTTAATGACTGCCTTTTGATTTCGTTGAGTAGCATGGTTGATGGACCATTCAAGACCTGCCACGATCCATGAAAGGGCTCCGCTGTCGTGTTGAAGAACCTTGACGCCCCAGATGGTTGATTCGACAGACACCGCTGCTGCCATACTAGCAACCGCAGTTCCGTGTCCATTCAAATCACTATTGGTATTATCGGCGAAATTGGCACCCCATAGGGCTCGTCCTGCAAACGCTTCATGACTAGTTCGAATGCCACTGTCGAGGATGTAGATGTTGGTAGGGTAGCTAGTTTGTTCAATGTAAGAGTACTTTCCTGCCTCAGAAGTGCCCTTGGGATTCATCTTGTGAGAAATACGGGCCAAGTGGTAAGGTTGGTTTGTCACAGTCTTGTAGATGTCCTGACGTTCTTTCAAACGCCCTTGAGCATAGACAAGACTATCGGCTATCACCGAATCAACCGAGTTTGACTCTCTGATGTAATCGATGTTTCCGCGAGAAAAAGAGCCAATGTACCCGATCACACCGCTACCGGCTGAGTCATTGGAGATGTCATAGAGCTTTCTGACATGAGCGCCCTTGTCGATCAAGGACTCGACGTGAGCAAGCTTGTCTAGAATCGAGGCCGTCCCACTGAAGAGAATGATTGTTGCGTTATCGGACCTTCTAGGGTGAACAGTTCGTTTCTCCAAGTTCTCCATGATACTTAGAAGTTTAGAGTAGGCCTGATCGAGCTGGGGGATGGCTGCACAGGAACCGACGGTGATCCAGAGGAAGATAGAGAGTAGCTTCATGGTTGTTGTTGGTATCAATATTCAGAATGGACTGGCTGCCCTGAACTCGAGAACCTCCCTTTTTATTTATAAGTCTCATTCGCAAAAAACAGACACAATTACGAACTTCATGAGTTTTTTGGCTTTAGTTACACATTGCATTGTAAGCGCCAACTAAAGTACGTTCCGTTGCATCGTGTCCAAAACCGTTTTTCACGCTCATCAAGACGCCTATCAATTGAACCACCATCTTACACCAACCCTTGTCATTACGGTAGCCTGGGTTACATGTCGTGGGCGGCTACATTTTGGTGCCTGTGTCCTACTTGTAGTATGCTACGGTACCTCGTCTAAGTAAGTGTACTAGCCCATGGAAAAAGACCTCCATCGCGATGTCACGTTCGTGTCAATGGGGAACCGTGTATAAGTATGGCACACTTGTCTTTAGCTTGTATTGTGATGTTACTTGGAGGATATCTCTTCAAGGAGCTCTCTCCAGAGTGTAAGACCTGCGATCCCAATCACGTGTGCAATAGAGGCTCCGGTACACCGTTAGCTTCGAGTAGTGCTTAGTGCCGACTTTAACCAGACTAGTCTTCCGGAAACAGAAGTACTACGCACTAATGTAACGGTCACTACAACGGCTGAAAAGCCATGGACGTCGTATGGAATACGTATCAACAACAAATCAGAGTACCTGTATTGAACATATCGGCAATGTATGTTCGATACACTAAATTTGTACTTGCGGAGTATTGGGCACATTCTCAACGATGCCATTGCCTCAACATCAAGCGACCCACTGTCCCCCAAGAGTCCGAACTTTTCAGCTGTGCCCGCCGAAGATGTAACATCAATTGCCCGCGGGGTAACATTGGCAGTGCGTTCGATAAAGAAATCAGATGGGTTACGTGCGCAGATCCAGCTCTTGGCAGTCTTATCTGAACAACGTAAGCTTGGCACCGCATGTGAAACGAGAGCGTTGAATCAGAAAATAACCGCGGTGGTGGTTAGTGAACTGACATACAATTACGGTCTACAGATCAAATGTCCAAGGGTTAGCAATAAATATATAGAATCAGAGGCAGGCGTATCAAGACTCCTTTATCGCTCTCAAGTACGCAAGGAACTTGGCCCGCAAGTCAATGTCGGAAGCAAGATGTCTCTTGAGCAGACGGTTCAGCTTAGAGGGCCTGGCATTCGCTCCGCGCATAAGCTGCAGTAGCAGTTTGTCCTCCTTGGGCAAAAAGAACGACATGTGGCGAGGGTAGCGCAGTTTCTGTTGTTGCACTTGCTCCAGTGTCGTGCTGGTATCAACTTGGCCACTCATCAGCAGGCGGACAAGGAAAGCCTTCGCCACATGCGGATCATGCCCTTGAATGGACTCCAGGAACCTTCCAACTCCGGGTTGAAGATGGGCAATCTTCGCTCTAGCGTCTGCTGCCGAAATTGTAACACTGGCAGGGGCTTCAAAGATGATGTCCGTGGGTTCTTGCTTGACAAGTACACCACGGGGCGACGTGGGCGGCTTAACAGTGGAGGTGGAAGAAGGCGGACCTACCACTGGTGTCGGTTCGGGAGCTGCAGGCCCCTCGTTAGAGGAGACATTGTTGAGAAGATCATCTATTTCTGTGTCTCTTTCCTCTCTCACTGCCGCAACGGCGGGAAGATCTGAGGAATGCGTGTGGCCCTCGAGTGACTTTCCAGGGCTTTGCGTTTTTGCTGTCAAAGCCGTAGCTACATCCACACCTTGCCGTATCATGGTTCCAGGTTCCATCGATTCTCGAGAAACAGCGTCATCGGTCCTAGGTGTCCCGGACGATAGCTTTGGGGGTGACATGGCCATGAGCGACTTTCGTGGCATTTCCGTTTCTGTTATCAGCTTCGTCCTTTCAGTCTTTGGGGGAGAGACACCTGTATCTCCTGTATCTCTCTCGTTCACAACACGTCGAGATGCGATTTCAGCCAGTCTTGTCTCAATCTTCATCGATTTCAGCTTCCTGGGTGAGATTTGTTTCACCTTCCCGACACGAGTTAATGGACCTGGCATTATTGAAAGATTGGAGCCACCAGGGGCTCTATCGTTTTGCTGTCTAGGTGGGTTGCCTGAGAATGATGGGTTTGTAAGAGCGCGCGAGCCTTCGTTTCTCATCGCCTCTTCACGCACTTCACTATGTTCCTCCCTCGGACTGAAAGTATAAGGCTCAATGAACTTCAAAACAAGCAAAGTCGCATTCAATCGACTCAGTATCCGGGAAGGAGTGCCAGGAACAAGCAATGAAGCTCCTCGAGGGGATTGGGATAGAAGTATCATACGCTGGAGAATCTGGATGGGCGTGAACCTGTTGTGCGTTCTGGAGGTCACCATAGCAACAGCATCAATGAGTTCTCTTTCAGTCTGAGGCCAGGGGCATGCTCCCAACATCCGCAGGCCTCCATAGATAACATCGTTTTCCTCGGGGCCCATTTTCAACGAGCTATGCTTTCGAGAAAACCCGGACATGAGATCTTCCCAGCTAGGGGTTTTGGCCACATCAAATGCGGCATTGATGCAATTGACAAGGCCCTCATTTCTCGAAGGCATGGCATGGATGATATCTTTCGCGATTCCAGAGAGAGTTGATTGTGGGAATTGCCTCTGCAACTGCGCCAGACCGTAGTAGACGACATCTTTCATGCAGTTATCTTTCCGTTCCATGGCTTTTGTGAGAGTAGGGCAGAATGTCCACATGAGCTCCAATCTGCGACCGAAAGAACGGAAAATGTCAATGTCAGTAGATGGGTGTCTCTCAGCGCTGGTACCTTCGTACAGATGGAGGATCATTTTCGCATCGTCCCATTCCTCTCCACGGCGCTGCAACAGGTGGATGTTGTAACGGACTGTCCGTAACTCACTCTCAAGAATGGGCCGTCCAGAAAAGTATTCATGAAGAAGCTCGAACATTAGACCATGGCGCTTGTCATCGTGCCCTTTCATAGGGATCTCCAGCTTGATGGTGTTGAAACGATCTGACCGAGGCTTGGTTCGTCCTTGTGCTAAGGTCATGGCTAGCGGTGCTCGAGGAATGACGTCATGTTGTTCGCGCGCTATCGATGCTGCCTGGCCTGAAACTGACTCCAGTTCTCGCGATAGCCCCGTCATTTCAGACGCGATGGTGGCTAGTTAGTTTTGTCGATTTCGCGTCACGAAACTCATTTTGAATTTGTGATGTCAGAACACAGTGCGTCTCAGCTGTAAGTGTATTGACCTCCTGGATCAGAGGGTTGGGATGGAGGGTTGTCACCTACGGAGTACAGTAGATACTGAACATGCATTGTACACCGGTTCAACTAAGACGTACTCGATCAAATACACACCAGCACCAGTACTTGCGAATTACATTACTACTGGCACCAGGACGTCAGTAGTAATCGTACTGTGGCTGGTTTTGACTCGCTGTGATGATACAAATCCTTGCGCTGTAGCCATGTCGCCTCTATTCTACTGGGATCGTTACCAGACCTCTCAATTGTGCAATGAATCACAAACTACAGAATACAGTACTCCGTACAAACATGTGCATGAACACCGAAACACCCGGTGAAATAAATATCGTTTCTAAATGTCGCCTGTGTAGGCATCAAGAGTCCATCCACAACTCGTCGTCCTTCAGCTTCAACGAGCTCTGACGGGATCCTAGAACAACGCAAATTGGAGGAAACACATTGGCTTTTGCATGGATGAGTCGTTGACCGGTGGCTTGAAGTTTGCCCTTGACAAATCCCTGGTCGATCAGAGCCACAAGAATCGCCTCCACCTGCGTCGAGGTCAAGCTCGGCTTCTCTCCTCCCATTGATTGAGGAGCCATAACTTGTTGTGCGTAGCCACCGTGCTGTGTGGCGAAATCCAGACCCCTTGCCACGGTTCCATAATCAATAGCCGGGTTGTCCTGCGCAACGGACCACTCATAGATGACCTTGAGGGCTCCTCTGTCAAGCAGAGTAAATGCGCGTGACTTCAGGAGAATGTAGAGATCCCTATCAACAAACCAGTCCCGAAGCTGTTCCAGAGCCACATAAAACCTCGTGTGGTTTCCGTGCTTCAATGCAACTACCAATTCTCCGTAGACCCCGTCGAGATTGAATTGTTGTAGTAGTTCCCGTGTTGGGACGATACCGAGAAGCAGAGAAACTGCTACAAGGTGTTTGAGAATGAGTCTCTTGTTGGGTGACTCTGTGTAACACTTGTTCCAAGACCAGTTCAAGTGCAAGTATGCATTCTTGAGCTGCGACTTGAGCCAGTAGAACTTGCCGAGATAGAACCGGTACTCCACTTGCTGTGATTTGGGATAAGCACTGAGTCGGATGCCTGCGGTAGACATGTTGGAAAACACGTTGGCGCACAGAGTGGGTTGCCGGATGTGAAAGTACACCCGACAGAGCAGGCATGCCAAATGCAAAATGATGCTTTTCCTGGTGAAGTCGAGATCGCTGCGCTCGGTTCTTGTGGTGTTGAAGAGTCGCAGTAATGGTGTAGCGATGTACTCTGATGTGGGATACTCTGTTGTGGCTGTAGTCTGGTCCAGGTTGAATTGTTTGTCGTACTTGAATGCTCCATTGACCATCTTCCGTGCCCACACTGCCACGGTGTGGGTCAAGCACACTCCACGTGCTGAGGAAAAGGCCACTTGCAAGTCGGTGAAGGTGCTGACCACCAGATCGAAAGAGTCGAATTCATTGAACGGGTCAAAGTCTCGAATCAGTCGAATGTAACTGCTCACAAACTGCTCAAAGCCGCCCCACCCTCCATCGAACATTTGGGCCTGCTCGACTGCTTTGGTTACCTGTTCATCCGACCAGTTTTGAATGGACCCTTGCAGTGCTGCTATGCTGGGATTGAGTAGATGTGGCGTGAAAAGCTCTGCCAGCTGCTCCGATTGAACGGCAGGATCCATGGACTCGTCATTGGTGAGTCTTGCCAAGCTTGACAGCAGTCGCTGTGCCATGATGTGTTTTTTCACCGGTTGATTTGATTGATCTTTTTCTGCATAAACAGAAATGCTCGCTTCACCAAAACGATAGATAAGGTTGTGTATGACTAAGCCTGTGAACAAGCTTCGTGAACAGCATAAAATGTACAACCAACAATCTTCAACCAACATGGAATTCGACCGATCTCAGATTTTTGCACCGGTGAAGGAGGACACGGTCCCACGGTTTGCTCAGAGACCCCGACCGGCTGCCCCTGGACTTTTGGATCAGCTTCCCAGCACTAATATCGGCAGAACCAAAAACAATGACCGACTGAGAATCTTGGTAAGAGGCGTACCCGACCACGCTACCACAGAGGACGTTGAGAAACATTTGATCAAGCCGTTCGACGATCTCGTTGATTCCTGGTACCTTGTTCGACAGGATTTTGTGGCTGATCTGGATCTCGATCTGGACCCTGAGAACGCCAAAGGATGCACCAGAGTATATGTTCAACTACACAACAGAGAGGGCGTACAAAAGTTCCACGCCAAGGTGAATGGAAGCTTTGATATCGCTCAAAACTGGCGCGAGAAGTCCGGCGAGACTAATGGCACCGAAACAATCTCTGACAGCATTCCTACCCCTCTGCAGGTTGAGTATTCCCCTCTTCCCTACTTTACGCCCGATCCCATCACAAGCGACATCATGGCAGGTACCATCGAGTCCGACCCTCTGTACCTCAAGTTCTGTGAAAACCCGGATCAGCTGTTGTTTGAGGGAGGAGAGGGACGAGTTTTGGAACCCGTCATTGCTCCCACGGAGTTTGAGGTTGACAGCATCGTTCCAGTGGGAGTCCCGTTGGCCAAGATTGACATTCCCGAAGATGAGCGGGTGACTTTGCCCGAGGAAAAGAAGAACAACAAGAAGAAGGCCAAGAAGGGCAAGGAGAAGAAGGAGAAGGAGAAGGAGAAGGAGAAGGAGAAAAGAGCTGAGAAGGCTGACGATACGAAACAAGACAGTAAGCAGAAAGAGAAGGAATCCCCCAGTGAAACCACTGTGGAGGCAGCTGACGCAACCCGGGAGGGAACTCCTTCCGAGGACAAGAAGAAGAAGCGATCCCGAAAGAAGAAGTCGACTCCCAGTGCGTCTAGCGGTACTGAACCACCTGCATCGGCAGGAACCACACGAGGAGCCACAGGGACTACACCATCTTCTAATTCTGAATCCCCTGTTCCCTCTGTCACTCCCTCAGCAGCAGCAACAGCTGGTACGAGTTCAAATAACTCCACTGCAACCCCACCAACCCAAGGCAAACCGAAAACGAAAAAGAGAAGGCCACGTGACCCCAAGGACGCAAAGGACTCTGTGCGAGAGTCCCCCACTCCCCGTGAATCTTCTCAGGAGTCCCCTGCTCCTCGTGAATCGCGTGAGTCTACACCCAAAGAAGCACGCGACGGGGGTCAAGGAGCTAGGAAGCCAAAGAAAAAGAGCGACAAGCCCAAAAAGGACACCAAGACTGAAGTCAAGGCCGACACAAAGTCTGAATCGAGGCCTAGACAACAACCAGGTAAAGAGAATCACCAGAAACCCAAGCCCAAGCCGCAGCCGCAATCTCAGCCTGCCGTGTCTGTTCCCCAGACAACTGGTCAAATTGCTGGCTCTCAAACTGGTGGTGAAAAAGCGGCTCCCAAGAAAAAACGAACTCGAACCAAAAAGGTTGCTGCGAACCCAGCTTCAACTTCGAATGCTGGTGCTTCGTCTTCGCCTGGTGCTTAGTGATTCTTGCTTTTGAGTACAACACAGAAGAGCATCACAGCATTTCCTCCAACATACGACAATGCATTAATATCATACAATGTACAGTACTCGTACCAAAATACCAAGCGAACGCTCCAGGACTGATTCTATCCCAAGTATACATTGGCCATAGACTCGTATTCGTATAAACGGTCGAAAGGCGACAGTGAAGTTGTCTCTAGTTCTCACCTATATATCCAGTAACCATATGTTCCGTTACACACCTTACGATCTTTCAAATGGCACCATGGTATCGTAGAAGCCGACAAGCTGGCTTACTAATCGAGAGTTAGGAGAGTGTATTGAAGAACTGGCTGAGGAGCGATCTAAGAGGACAGGCCCCTTATAAAATATATATTGGGGCTGATGAGTGACGACAGGTCAAGTCGCGAGGGATGGGATATGTCACACCCTGAGGATTAAGGTTCAACCCCACCACAAGTAGAAACCCTAGCCCCAAAGCTTATCCAAAATAAACCTCTCAATCAGCAACAGCACGCATTATCATCTTGCACATCTCCAGGTTTCAGCTGATTCGTCTAAAACACCCCCTCAGATCACGTGAGTCGTCCGGCACTCGTCGAAGCAACATAGGACTCATGAGTCAACATCAACCCGCACCAACACCGGTCATTCCGCAGACGGTCAACCACAGATCATGTGTCTACAAGTGCTCAGGTCAGATCCCCCCTCTTTTAGCGAACTGTGCTGTCACGGTCTCGGATTCAGTTCTTTTCATGCACGGTGGGTTTGATCACTTCACCGATGAGGTAAGTGACAAGGTGCACTTGCTTGATCTGGAAACCTGGACCTGGAGTGAAGTGGATGCAGCCCCTGCAGCTTCCGGAAACATGATCCCTCCAGGCCTGTGTAACCATACAGCCACAACATTGAGGAACGGCTTGATTTGCATATTTGGTGGGGAGCAGACAGATGGATCTGTGAATAAACGCATCTACCTGTTTCATGTGAAGAGAAAGGCGTGGGTGGATAGCTCGATCATACCTCAAGCGCCGCATGGAAAAACCCGACATTCTGCGGCTTTGGCCCTGGACGAAACGTGTTTGTATTTCACCGGAGGAAGCGATCCTGACCCTTCAGTGTGTTTGAATCTGATCACAAACACCTGGTCCTCGGTACCAGAGATCTCCCTGACTAGCTACGATCATACCAGTACTATCATCGGCAATCGACTATGGGTTCTGGGTGGTTTGGTCATGTCAAATCTCAGCAAGGACCGGGTACAATGGTTCAATCTAGATCCCCTTGGGGGTGGGTGTTCGGCCATCATCAGCAAAGGAACGAGGGTCTCTCCAAATATCTGCAAGGTGGGAATGAACGTTTCTGGAGCGTATAACCACCGTCTCTACAACATCAACTGCTCGTCGGAGGCTATGACCAGTAAGAACGTGACTCTTTCAGTTTTTGACACACAAGAGATGACCTGGAAAAACGATCCTCTTGATCCCACGGAAACAGAAAGTGATGATGATGATGACGATGATGATGACGATGATCTCCCAGATTACCGATGGTTTGGTGGTGCTTCATGGGATGACAAGGCAGTGATTTGGGGCACACTAGTTCCAGACTCTGTTTCGCCAATAGATATCTTCGAGAGAGCAAGCACGCATATGTTGGTGGTAAGACTTTCTGGAATGGACAGTGACGGAAGAGAGCCCAAATCTGGGTTATCAACTGACTTTTCGAAGCTTCTTGACTCCGGAGAGTACTCTGACTTTACAATTACTGGACTCAGAGACGAATTGTGGAAGGGAAACACCGAATTCTCACGTTTTACCGCCTCCCGGAAAAAGAAGTTCAAGGGAGACGTGAGTGTTACTCCAACAATGCCCGTGTCCGTTTCAGACCACCCCCCACCATTTCCTGTTCACCCAGCCTCCCCTCACCCCGTGAACTCCGACTCTTACTCTTCTGGTTATGATTCTGATGCCCCTCACGAGGAGACAGCTATCTCGCAAGCAATAAACGTCCATGCTTCCATTCTGGTTGCACGATGGCCATATTTCAGAAGCCTTCTCGACTCTGGCATGTCAGAGGCTCAGAGCAGGACATTACATATCAACGAGCCAATAAGGTGGATCACCCCGTTGATTAGATGGCTATATACAGACACGTTGGCAACCGAGGTATACCAGAACTATGAGCTGATGACAGGCATTCTCACCCTTGCCCAAATATACTGTCTGCCCGCCTTGGAATCAATATGTCTCAATCATCTTCAGCGACCTCTGTTCACGAATCCTGATGAGGCGCTTTTGGTGTGGGAACGTATTTACGACTGCGGAAGTGAAGCTACCAGTCGGGCGGTTGCAATATGGTGTTACAAGCATCGTCGACAGGTTGTAGAAAGCAGAGGGTTCAGGGCTCTTACTAAAGATAAAGTAACTGCCCTACTACAACAGATGTTTGATGCTGAGGACACCGACAAGAAGGCAGTTCAGTAGTACGCGTAACAAGGAAGTGGTTGTTGATGGTACAACTATAGTTAACAGTTGGTGGTTCCTATGTTATCATTAACCTGCTACTTCCTCAAGAAGGAAGTTGTCAAACCCTCCAAGGCGGTTAGGCAGGGGGAAGAGGCAGTTAAGATGGCACTGGTTGAAGAGCCCCATCTATTTATTTAACTACGAATGTATTTATGTATCATTTGCTTGAACACCTAAATGCGGGTTGCAGAACATGAGGATTAAGATAATGTTGGCACAGATACAAACACAACCGTGGTACCATTCAACAAACACACTAACAACACAAACGAGACTCTCGAAATGAACACTGATCCGTCGCAACTTCACGCTTGGGCTCTATGGTGCACCAACGCAGTTCAGCAGGTGTGTTGGGCAGTCCTATTTCTGATTTTCAACGACTTCATAATGAGAGCTTTGGGGAATGATTACAACAAACCAGACAGTCTGGAACTTCGACAGACAAAGTACGAGCTGCTGGCTATCTACAAGATGCAGGACGATCTCAGCTCGCAAATCATTGAAGCCTGTGATGTCCAAATCGCCGCCTTGCAGAAGAACCCCTCGCAGAAGAACCCCTCTGAACCAACACAAAACACACCAAACGGTTTTGTACATTTTGAAGCGCTACCTTCCTTTCGGTCACACGACGGGAGGGATACCCATAAGCATCTCTATCGTCCTCAGAACTTTTGGTTTTATGGCAGTGGGAGGCCTTTGGATACAGGTACCGTTACAGAAACCTCTCCAACGGTCTCTGCGTCATTATAGATGAGGCTTGTACTTAATGAGCAATACATGTGTAATAGAAGATATCTCAGGTGTGCAAGTAGAAGAGACGGGTGTACAGGCAAAACGAGTACCAGGTCAGCCTATCATTGGCAAGACCCAGATCAAGCGTCAGAAGGCCAACACAAAGCTGTCGTACTTGTTTCCCGAAGAACCGCAGGTGTGTTCAGAGGAAATGAATGCCTTGAACAATGAGCTGGCTATGTTGAAGGCAGCTCTAGGAGAAGGTACCCCTGTTGAACTGGTGACTCGAATGATGCCGTTGGTCAATTCTCAGACTGATTTGAACATTTTTCAGGACATTTGAGAACCAATGAATTGGGCACTATTGTTAGGAACAGACCAGACACTCAGGAACTACTCAGCAGACTCAGTCAATGGGTTCAATCGAGTTATGACGGTCCTCATGAAGATGATGTTGATCACATGATTCGACGGCTTCTTCATTATCGCAGTGAAGGGTACCATGAGGTGGTTAATGCCTGTGTTCGATGGCTGTCCAAATTGAGTGCCAAGAATCCAGAGTGGTCGGGTACTGTACTGTGGAGAGGTGGAGCGGAGTAGACAGGAGAATTGGATTAACTATTTATTACTACTATTTATTGATTTTTGAAGAAGTTGTAGTGATGGGGGCTGTCGAGGAGTTCACATGGACAGAGGAGGAACGGGGCATTTTGGGGCTTGCCACATAAAGCTTTACCAACTGTTTGACGTGGAGAAGAACTGGGTGGGTTTGTAACTAAGGTGGTCTAGCTAATGTGGGAGGGTAAGAACATGTAAATAGAAGTACGTACCACACGGTAGGCCAAGTAGAAGAGGAAGTTGATTGTAGATCTTACACTAAAGAGCCAGAACAGTGAGTACAGCCTACAGCACTAGGTAGCCGGGATAGTCAGACACACGAATGGACTCCTAGGATCACAGGCTCTCTCTCCACAGACAGTCCTTAATCACTTCCCCAACATCCATTTGTTATGATAGCTTGTCTTGATTAAAGAGTGCATGAGCTACACAAGTAGACCCCGCTGTCTATATAGAGGCCCCGTATCCACCTTCTTCCTCTTCTCTTCTTCTTCAACAGTTCGGCTCCCCCTACCACCGTGAGTACATCTCTGCTTCCCCCCCTCTGTCTGTGACCATGCCCCTCTTGTCAATGAGGTCCCTTCTAAAGGGTACCGTCAGCGCTCGCCATCATCCCGATGCTCTGGAGAGCCTGTGCTTCTTGATCGACTTTGTTTGGCCGGAATGGCATTGTCTCTGACAGACCAATCTACACTACTACATTAACACAGGTATCGCAAGAAGCAGACAAGCCTGTTGTCTCCGTGTTCTCATCTCTGACACTAAACCCCCGTTCTTGTCGTCGTCTTCTCTTTTAATTACAATTGATTAATGATCCTCTGTGTGATGTTTGTTACGTGAGCCTTGGCTGTTGGCAGTTGTGATTTGTATCTGTAGTTTGTGATACGCTAAACGGTTTCTATTGGCTACATAGTAAAGCTATGAGATAACACAAGATCTCGACTGGAATGGCCAATGAAGATGGTGTATTGACCTCTTTGCACCCTCCAGCTTTGAATCACCACGTCCCACACAGCCAGGTCACGCCAAAGTATATCATATCTTGTCGTCTGTGATTCGCCATCTGCCATCATAGGGGACTTCTCGAAACCTCGCAGCTGTACCTTGGGTGACTCAATATCCGTCTCAGGAAACGACACATAGAGCTGAGAAACCACTCTGCCTGCAAACGGGCCGTTGTTGGTGGTTGTATGTGACACTGTTGCCACCGTTCTCCATAGCTCTGGGTTTCCCCCAACCCCACCAGAAGACTCAGAGACCATTCCCGTTCCATTTGCAAAGTGATACGTAGACTCGTTCTGGGTATGGAACGGTACTCCTCCTCCACGTGTATCAAACTCACTCACATTGGAGTATCCTGTTGTGGAATCATTCTTGATCCAAGGATAAACAATACCATTGAGTGGCTTGAATCTGACGGGCATGAACAGATCATCAGTCACGTTGTAGGCGGAAGGAAGCTTTTGGACAGGTACAGGTTGGGGAGGGGGAGGAAGGTGTTCAGCTACTGGCCCAATCGACACCTCCAGGTCAGTAAAAGTGAAGTTGGAATAAGAAAGGCCGTGTCCAAATTCAAACCGAGGGGTCTTGTTGTACTTGTCGAACCATTTGTAGTCGATGAAAACACCCTCCTCAAAATTGGCTTGAGGATGACCATCGGAGGGAACTTGGGAAACAATAGGAATGTAGTCGGAGACATTCGTTGCAATGGTGTATGGAAGCTTTCCTGAAGGGTTGATATCGCCAAAAATGACATCTGCGAGGGCCTCTCCCCCATAGTCACCTGCTGGACCCGTCAATAGAACAGCACTGATGTTTGGGTGGTTAATCCAAGGCTCCATATCAACAGCACCCACTGTAGTGACTACCACAATGGTCTTGCCTTTGCTAGCCACCGTGTCAATGAGCTCGTCGCCATTGTGCCAAAGACTGACGTTGTTTCGATCTCCGAGGTTTCCATCGACAACGGCATCTGCTTCTCCTGAAGTGGCAAGAACATAGACTACTCTCACATCTGTCTTCTTGGCAATGACTTGCGGTAAAGACATGTTCCAGGATTCAGTCGTGCCTGTCACGTGGACACCATCTTCATTGGCCCGTCTTCTAAGTGCCTCAAATGGACTCTGATACTCTGTGGGGTAGGCTGATCCACTGCCCCAACCAACAATGAGAGCTCCATCTGAGCAAGCCATGTTTTTGCACAGCGGTCCCTTGGGTCCAATCTGAGAACCCACACCAAACACACCAATGTTTTTCACGTCTCTTAGAGGCAAGACTCCATC
Source organism: Yarrowia galli (assembly GCA_900519055.1). Classification (NCBI taxonomy): domain Eukaryota; kingdom Fungi; phylum Ascomycota; class Dipodascomycetes; order Dipodascales; genus Yarrowia; species Yarrowia galli. The sequence goes on from ULGS01000004.1 coordinate 975,318, forward strand.
GTTGCGTAGCATGACCACTGCCGCCTGGGCACTCTCCAGTGCCACACTTGAAGAAAAGTGATCTCGGGTGTCAACCTGGTAGTTCACAATCTGCTCTGTATAGCTGTTGTTGTAAACAGGCAAGGGATGGGGGTTTCCCATAATGTCAGTGGTGAAGTAAGAAAAGTTGGGCTCACGGTCATCCACCCCAACGTAGATTGTGGCCGCCAGGATTCTCAGTACCATGTCATCCAACCGAGATTCAGGGAGTGTACCGTTGACTACCATTCTTGTCAGCTCTTCTCCCCAATAAACCTTTCCGTTGATCTCGTTTCCAGGCATGCTCATATCCATTCCAGCGAGAGCGTTAGACACACCACTTTCTTGTGCCAGCCAATCAGACATCAGAAACCCCTGAAAGCCCAGCTCTGATTTGAGCTTTCCATTGATCAGGGCACTGTTCTGACAAGCTTGAGTGCCATTCACCAGTTGATAAGAGCACATGACGGCAGAAGCCCCAGCTTTTACCGCGTCACCAAATGGCCACAAGTAGACCTCATTCATGGTACGGTCATTGATGTTTGAAGATAAGGGTGCTTTCAAGTCCTTGAATCCAAACGTCTGCCACTCACCAAGTTTCCGAAAGTGTTCTTGTTCGTTTCCTATCAGGTGCTTGATGGTTGCCATGACATTTTCACCTTGGACGCCCTGAATAGCTTCCGCTGCTAGCTTTCCAGCAAGGTAGGGGTCGTTGGTGAACCCCTCCCAGTTTCTTCCGCCCTTTGCATGTCGTCCAAGTGGTCCGACCACAGGCCCAAGATGAACATCAATACCCTTTCGCTTTGACTCACGCCCAAGAGCAGTGCCTCGTTTGTGCACAAGCTGACGGTCAAACGTAGCTCCCATCGCAATTCCACATGGAAACACGGTGATGTGGCTAGTCTGAGAAATTCCCAAGGGTCCATTGTCCAAGCATAAGCCCTTTATTCCAAGACGAGGAACTCCTCCTGTGTTTCCAACACAGATCCCAGCACCCAGACCAGATCCTGTAGTAATGTTGACTTTTTCGGGAACAGAGAGTTGAGATAGAAGCTCGAGAGACTGATTGAAGGCGTTTCTCCAGCGCTCATTGGTTTCAAGAGATCCTACTTGGGGTGTAGGGTACCAATCAGGAGACGACGCCGCAATTGCGGTAATCAGAGTAAGGAGTGCAAACAGTGCACGTGTTATCATTTGTGGTAGCGGAAGTTGTGAGTCAACTCTGAGAGGTGGGGAGTCTTCAGGCTTTTATCCTCGCTCCCTCGTTGGAGATCAACAAAGTTCTTTTCCGTGGTCAGGCATGTTAGGGCGGCAAGTAGCTAAGTGTTTCAGACGACGAGGTGGAGCACGTGGTTCATATGATTTGTCCATGACTTCAGACTTTCGGAGATGCTTCAACGGTGTATAGTAAATCGTATAGCTAGCTCCGTTGGCTTTCACCTCTTCCGTGGAAAGTGAATTTTCTGAGTGGAAAGGTTTGTGGGGTTCGTTTTGGGTGGGGTTGTCGTTGACCCTGAAAGGAGCCACACGTGTTTCCACAGAGCATTGTTGTGCTGTATGGATTGCAAACAAAGTCGACGTGTGAGAAATTGGCAGTCCCCTTGTGTGTTGTGTTGAACATGAGCACCCGCATCTCCCTTTGGCCTCATGCCACGTGCATTATCTGAACTCTATTTCACAATCGTCTTTGAGGTTGTGGTCCGTGGAGTAATTCGGAACAAAACCCCGCTAATTACTTGTGTCGATCAGTGGTACGAGAACGTTGCTTTTGTGTACCTGCTAAACGTGTGCTTGTACGATCAAACCACAGTTCATCATCTACGGAGGTCTCATGCTATAAGGGAGAGAGGAGTTGATGCTGTACAGTAGGCTAACAACGATTTCTGTCTAGCTATAGTAGTTAGTTGACTTGCAAAATATCACCACTGTCTCAGCATCGAGTCTCATCTGAAGCTCTTCGTACGCTTATTTCATAGTGTAATTTCTGTTAGGGTCTCTTGCCTGGTTGCCTCCTGTCTTATTGACTGAAACTCTACGTCTGATGTGCTGCTCTACCTGGTTCGAGTTGCCCCTTAATTATACATATATACATGCCCATTGATACCGTATATTCAGAAAGCTCTCAGTTAACAGTCCGCTGGCAGTTGGTAAGCCAGTGTTAGAAAGAGACGTGCTTGGTACCTTCATCAATGTATGGGTTCCTTAATCCAAGAGTTGGTCCTGATACTCGCATTACCAACAGCATCGCCGCTAGCATGTACTCGCACCAGGAACTACAGTACGAGTACTCGTACCCACGAACGTCTGTTGTGAAGTTTCCAAGAATAACATAAATTACATATTAATACAAAAGAGCTGCAACCAGAGGAGCAGCAGCAGCCACCCACGCCACTTTGGCGATGGCTGCCTCATTAGCTTGGGCAGGAGCAGAGGTTTCCACAGAATCAGTCTGTTGCGCAACAGCTGTCTCGGATGTTCTTGGCTTGCAGGTAGTCACAGTGACAGTTGCAACTGGCAATTTGGAACAAGTGGTCACTGTGACTGTAATCTCAGGGAGGTTGTCTGAACTCGAATTCTGCTGGGGGTCTCGCCTTTGAATCAAAGGCTCATCATTGTGTCCAATTCCGAGATGTCTTGGTCTGTGCTCTTTGGCGACAATTGTAGAGGCAATGAGAGCGAGAGTGATTGGAGAGATTTGCATGATTGAAGGAGCGTAAAGGGTCGGATGGTGTCTACATTTGAGAGCAGTTTCATGGCCATATATACTACCCCGTAGTTGGCTGGAACGTATCCATTAGCGTTACCTTAGCCACCATCACGTTGAACTTTATAGAGACGATAAAGATGAGATGAAAGTCAATCTGGAACGTAATCTGAGACTGTGTCTCGACGTGCACGTCTGTTCGAGCGATACCGCATCCTAGTGATGAGGGCGAGCCTCTTACAGCTGTTTGCCCTCGACATATTATCAACATTCCACGTCACCATCTCTGTGGACCTCAGTCTGATAATTATCAGTATCGTGATGAGGGCTGGTGGTCACTCCCAAAACATAGACCCCCTCCTCTTAGACCATAATATTAGCACGCTAGTTAGACCGATAACAGCAGAATATGTGGTATTTTCCGTGAGAGGTGTCCAGCCTTGGAAAATGAGGGTGGGAGCTGTAGAGATACGACGATGGTAGTACTCCGTAGGGTGGAGGTCATTTAGCTACAAGTAGAGTCGTACAGTTAACTGTCGAGGGCTGTAGGCTTGGTCACAGTACACACAGTACACACAGTAACACGCATGGATGTGGTAGTTCCTGGCTATTGTGAACAAATGATCTTTTCCAGAATAGTCACAAAACGCTTGAACCTCCTGCTACCATCAATCAGCTTCGATCTGCCCATTTCTCACTCTCTCAATCGTGTGGGGTGTCGAGAGACCCTGAAGGTTGGGCTGGCTGAAATCGTCTGTAATGGGAATTGTCCAAACCTTAGTTGAAGATCCAAGTCCCTGTTGGTCCTGAGATCACCAGCAGCATTGTGGAAGCACACGACTTGGCTATATCAAATAGTAGCATGTGAACGAGCGATGTTCTCTGCTGTACAGTACAGCACTCTTTTTTTTTTTGGCATCCTCATCTGTCTCGATATCTGTTTTTAGTTCAGTTCCGTCATATTGTAAGTAATTTAATTAGAATATTCATGCTCATGTCCCACCATTTTGTTAGCCCTCTAGCAATTCCACCTTTTCGAACCACTCTCTAGCAGCTCGAATATTGGTCACAATCACTGATCCGTCATCATCAGAGAAAGTGCCTTCGTGGGCTTCTCTGGGAGGCATAACGACCATGATGAACGTGTTTCCTGTGAGATTGTCGATATAGGCCGAGCAGTTGTGGCCATGCAAAGTGAGTCTTTTCAGCTGCGATTTCATTTTGGAGCAGCTCTGTTTATAGGTTTTGATGATGTTTGAAATCTTCTCGAATCGCTTGGGGTCGAGATTCTCGTCGCCCTCAGCAGTGGCAGAAGCATGGGAGATTACTAGAAACGTGGTTTTCTCAAACAGAACGGCTTCTTGGGCCTCGGAGATCTCCGCGAAGGATTTGAGATGGTTCTGGATGGCAGACATGTTGGGAATCAGCGAGCAAACAATGCTGGACCACGCCTTGTATAGCGATTCATCCCAGATGGACGTTTGGAAACCCCTGATGGTGAATCCAAACGGCACAGCATGCTCCTCCAGCGTTTTCATCATGGTGTTGAAGATCTCGTCTCGTTTGTTGAGTTGCATGAGATCCATTTTGTGCAACAACACAAACACCTTGGCGTCGGGACTGAACTCCCGCAGGTTCTTGATGCATTTCTGAAAGATGTCGATGTCTTTGGCGAGCTTTTTGGAGCCCACATCAAACACATGGATGAGTACCTCGACCATACGGAAAATGTGGTCTTTCTGTGTTGAGAAGTAGTTGTCGATAAACACATCCTGTCCACCGCAATCCCACAAGTTGAGAGTCATATGGCCCAGAAACCGGAGATGCGAGTGTTCCACATCGATCGTGGCACCCAGACGCCGTGTGTCGAAAGCCGAGTAATTGCTGAAGATGATAGATCGCATCGATGACTTGCCCGAGCCAGACCGGCCCATCAACAGGAGCTTTTTCCGAGAATTTCCAGCCATCGAGTCTGCTTGGTTAGTGGTGCACGTCTTGTGGTGAAGTGTGGGTTGCCTGCATTGTATCTCAACGTTAAAAGGGAGTGTGGGGGGCCAAGTAGTGGGGAGGTTTCTAATCTTGGGAGGATGGTGGTGTTCAGAGCTACTTGTACAGAAGCTATCGTACAAGTATGGCCACTACTACAACCACTGGTACGATTGTTCCGTACTATAGTAAGTCTTGTTGCTACTTGCACCGGTAGTTAAGTATTCGGGTAGAGCAGATATCTCACGTATATTCTCAACAAAGTCTACAGACCTCTCAGTCGATCACTTCATTCTATTCCTGCTGAGCTGTCAGTGCAACAGTACCCGTATCAGCAAACGATAGGCTCTTTAGGATATTGAAACCATGTACACATTCCACTACAGTGGCTCCAATACTCGTATCACACCAGATATCGTACTTGCACAGTGATCAACTAACCCTGGCGCAAAACGCGTCGACGATCTTGGGAAGGATGATGCATCCATGTATGCGTGGCAAGAAAACTGTATGTACTTGTAGGAGACCATGTTGCACACTGTTTCAGTAAGTCCTCCTTTATACCAAGCAAACCGCCTACAGCAATACAGACCCCCATCTACATCGTTCGATTACTCATACTTGCCCTCTATCTCTATACTCTATGGCCGGGGGCTATGTATTTCCTGGTGTCGTGTCGTTCTGGTCGTTCTGGTCGCATTTCAAAAGTTTTTGTTCTGGGCGTTTAGAGTTCAGGGTCATAAACTCGCTTGTTCACCATCTTGGACCATCCACCTTCTGCCAACATGGGAAAACTCACCGAATTGATCTTGCACCCTAGCGAGCTGTCTGCTGCCATTCACTACAAGCTGTGGCGTCAGCCCCTTCATCCCCGAGACCTGTCCAAGGAATCGGCTGAGCTGCGACGATGTTACGAGCTTCTGGACGTTTGTTCGCGATCTTTTGCAGCTGTCATTCGAGAATTGCACCCTGAGGTGCGAGATGCCGTGATGCTCTTCTACCTCATCTTGCGTGCTCTCGACACGATTGAGGACGACATGACTCTGTCACGTGACGTCAAGATTCCAATTCTTCGAGACTTCACCAAGTGCATGAAGACACCTGGATGGAAGTTCACAGACTCGGATCCGGGCGAGCGAGACCGAGTGGTGCTCCAGGAGTTCCCTGTGGTTATGACCGAGTTCAACAAGCTCAAGCCCAAGTACCAGGAGGTGATTTACGACATCACCGACCGAATGGGCAATGGTATGGCTGACTACGTCATCGATGACGACTTTAACAACAACGGCGTAGACACCATCGCCGCTTACGATCTGTACTGTCACCATGTTGCCGGAATTGTCGGAGAGGGTCTTACGCGAATCACCATTCTCGCCGACTTTGGAACAGACGTGCTGCATGAGAACCCCCGACTTCAGGAGTCCATGGGTCTGTTCCTGCAAAAGGTCAACATCATCCGAGACTACAGAGAAGACATTGACGTGAATCGAGCATTCTGGCCTCGAGAAATCTGGCACAAGTACGCGGAGGAGATGCGAGACTTCAAGGACCCCAAATACTCCAAGAAGGCATTGCACTGCACCTCCGATCTGGTTGCTAACGCCCTTGAACACGCCACAGACTGCCTCGACTACCTCGACAACGTCACTGACCCCTCCACCTTCACTTTCTGCGCCATTCCTCAGGTCATGGCCATTGCAACGCTCGATTTGGTGTATCGAAACCCAGATGTGTTCCAGAAGAACATCAAGCTGCGAAAGGGAACCACTGTGAGCCTAATTCTCGAGGCCAGTAACGTCACCGGCGTGTGCGATATCTTCACCCGATACGCACGAAAGGTATACAAAAAGTCTGACCCCAATGACCCCAACTACTTCCGGGTGTCTGTGCTGTGCGGTAAGATTGAACAGCATGCAGCTCTGATCAAGCGACAGCGAGGACCCCCTGCCAAGACCATTGCCCAGCTTGAGGGTGAGCGAAAGGAGATGGCTCTGTCGCTGATTGTTTGCTTGGCAGTCATTTTCTCCATGTCCGGACTCATGGCTTACATTGCCTACATTTCGGGGTTCAGATGGTCTCCTCGAGAGATTTTCGACTCCAAGATGTTCCCCCTGAGAGATTAATAGAAGGACGACAACCAAACCCCCTGCGCAGTGACTCTACAGTACACGGAGTACAGTATGTACCTGCATTGTTGATTTCTTTTACAAGACACGGCACCTCGGTGAATTTGAAGTCACCATCATCGTACCATCAAGTAACCAAAGACGTTTAAAAATATTATCATGATTATAACAGTAACAATGGTGGATATCACCTGATTGTACCTGGTACTCATAATAAGTGTGTGGCGGTTCACCTCAGAGAGATACACACTACTTGTACTCTCACTTGCAGCCTTTTACCCCTTGTCCAATTGTATGTGTACGTGCGAAGCGGTGCATTGGTGCAACTGACGTGAAATGAGAGGAGGGTGGGCTGACCTCGATTGTGTCCTTTTGGTGTGAGAGCTACCAGGTACAGTCTTAGTACTCGTACAAGTAAAATACGCACACTCTTCATAGTTTTGACACACTCATGCTTTTGAAAAAGATCGTCGATGTACAGTTAACAAAACAACTGGACTGAGGGCGATAAAGACAATCTCAATGCAGCTGTTATTTCATTATAATGGAAGTGTCCACAGCCAAAAGCGGAGGACGGCAGACCGCCAAGGAGTCCTGTTCTGATTGTTGGGGGAAAAAAGTGGGGGAGTATGTACTCGTAGGGTGGGCAGGGTGCAGGGCTCCCAGGTCCTAATTTAAGAGGCATCTCTTCAAACTGTGGACGTCGGACTACAGTAGTGTTATACGTATTATACGAGCACCTACCAGGGTACACAAGTGAGATAGCTGTCGCAATACGGTACGTTGTATGACGTACAATTAGTTAGTGCAATTATACCAGCGGATGTATTGGCTCGATCCGTGCATCTTTCACAACACGTGGTGTCAAGCTGTCAACGAAAAGGGCACTTGTGAGAGAAGGGTATATGTGCTTTAGGAGACGGTCTGTTTCATGTGTAATGAATCGCCGCAAGTGGGTTCTGCAGACAAACATATATGTTCATTGTGTACAAGCGCCGTCCCTTGTGCCTGTATGAGATTTTCTTGTTCTGACATCCTTATCACGTGAGTCCGAGGTCGCGCACCCGACAATCCCGCCAACTCAAAATCAGCTAGGAGTAAGTCTAACATGCAGAAGCTAAACCTAGTTTATCTCCCAACATAGCTGCATGCATAATCTCGTTCAAGTTATACCACTGCACCAATACTTGTCAATTGGCCATCAGTTGCCTAAAGCCTCCGTCCTCAGAGCCCATCGACTCTTCTGAAATACTCTAATTCCACTCGACACCATCCCCGGCATACCCTACGACTGTCTCATGATCGACTTGGGCCTCTCTCGAATCTCGCGTTTGCTCAAACTGCTGGGAAATCCTCAAAACAGATTCAAGGCGGTCCATGTGGCCGGCACCAATGGCAAGGGCTCAATCTGTGCCTACATCTCGTCGGTCCTGACCGTTTCGCATATCAAAACCGGTCGCTTCACATCTCCTCATCTCGCCTACGTTTGGGATTGCATCACTATAGACGGCAAGGCTGTCGAGAAAAGCGACTTCTTGTCAGCACAGGCCAAGATCTGCGAGGTAGCAAGGAATGGACAACTTGAACCAACGGAATTCGAAATGCTGACTGCTACGGCGTTTGAGCTGTTCAGAGAGCACAGTGTGGAAGTCGCAGTGGTGGAGGTAGGCCTGGGAGGCAGACTGGATGCCACCAATGTCCTTTGTCCTGAAAATGTACTGGTGTCTGTGATTTCCCGCGTAGGCTTGGACCACGAGGGCTTTTTGGGGGATAGTCTCAGAGCAATTGCCAAGGAAAAGGCAGGCATTGCCAAAATTGGAGTCCCTCTGATTCTCGACGGATACAACGACACAGACGCTAAGAAGGGAGTGAGAGACGTAGCCGAATATGTGACTGAAGTGACCGAGAGTGGAATGGACTCGTATGCGTCAGATTTCGGCCCCCTTGAGCCTTCGCTGAGTCCCTTGAAGGGCACATATCAAGCTGAAAATCTTGCAGCGGCTGTGGATGCACTTGAGATTGTTGCACAGTCTTATCCCCAGGTGAAGCGCGAATCAGTGGTCGCTGGCATAAGTGCGACAGAATGGCCTGGGCGACTGGAAATGTGCCGATACAAAGGCAAGGAGGTGCTGCTTGATGGAGCCCACAACCCTCAGGCTGCAAAGTTGTTGGGAGAGTACATCAACGATAGCTTGCGGCGTGAAGAATCCCAAAACCATGTTACCTTCATTCTGGGCTTTTCGAAAGGAAAAAACGTGAGTGAAATTGTGCAAGAGTTCGTTAGGCCAGGCGACAGCGTGATTACCGCGGGATTCTCAGCAGTGGAAGGCATGCCATGGGTCAAATCCGAGTCTCACGAAAACATCCAAAAGGGTGTGCAGGAAATCTCGGCAGACTTGGATGTTGTGGAGGCGGGAGGAATCCAAGTCGCTCTTGAAAAGGCAATTGCACGAGACACCCCCATTGTCGTGTGTGGCAGTTTGTACTTGGTCGCGGACTATGTGCGGCTAGAAGGTAGGTAACTACTGGTACTGTAACTACTGGTACTGTGGAGCATTGCATAAGCATCTGGAAGCAAGCCTGATGGAAGAGGCGTGGCACTCATTAATATAGTGTACTATATGTTTCTCTAACGTTCTGGCAGAAGGCTTTTGTAGTGTGAGAGGGTGGTGACTTCACGAGCACCACTTACTCCACACTCCACTTGTTTGTAGTTATGTAGGGTGGACTACAAGAAAACTGGGATGTTTCAACCAGAAAGAGATTTTGAATCGACTGGGAATGGCATCGAAGGGGCTATACTGCTTATGAGACAAGCTTTCGACTATAGCCCATTCTGTCTTCTTTTTCCAAGGACCTGCATTCTTGTTGCAGCCAGGTACGATTCCAGTTGTTTAGCAGTTCGCTAATTCTGAAACATCATGCCCACCTTTGGGATGGGTACACATACACTTTAAGATGAATACAGAGTGATGGAAAAAGCAAACCCCAATAGAAGACTCATCCTAGCGATTGACACAAACTACCATGAAGCATCCTTGACGATCTCCGACGTCAAAATTCTACACTGCCTCGTTCCTGAAACGACTCTGTCCCTGAATGTCTCAGTACTGCGTCCCATCCCCCTTGCATGTTGCCAAGAGAATCTGGAGGGATGAGTTGCTGCGACATTGTTGATGGTGTTTTGGTAGTGTCAAGAGGTTGATTTCAATCTCAACCATAGCCCCGTGATTCTTCTTTTCGTTTTTGAAATCGCCTTTGGATCTCCTCCTCTGTGAAACACCCCAGAGTCCAAAACCTCCTCCACCCAATACATGAACTTTGTTGAGCTTGCAGTGGCCCCTGAAAATCAGTTTCAACAGAGCCACTTGACTCACTTGGCGTTTTACACCAACCTTTAGTGAGCCCACACTAGGTTATGCATCCTGCCCGGTTGGCATAGAGCCGCCGAGGAATTAGATTGGATGGAATATGTGCTAAAATAGCCAAAACCAAGAAGTCTACAACCAATGGAAAATATGCAATACAATCAGAATAAGTTTTAGTACAGAAGCTAAACAATCAGCCAATGTCCCAACTATCTTAAAGTATCGGTGTGAGGTTGTAAGAAATCAATGAAAGTCGATTTTGGTACCGAAAGACAGGAGGGAAAAGGCCGCTATTTATGTTATTTTGATGGGAAGAGAGAGAAACGCCGGGGGGTCCGTTTGACCCCCTCTTTCTTTCGGCAACGGTCCGAATTGAATGTGATTTTCCATCTTTGGCAATGATAATCAAAACACCCATGTACGGTCCTAACAAATACATCGTGCATAAACCAGCCACTCGGTAGAGTTGCACAAAAGCAAAACCCACCGAAAAGTATACAGTCCCTTTCTCCATGCAGATGCATGAACTTTAACGATGACTGGTCTTCTGTTTCTTCAACAATATGAAACCTGAGAGAGTGGTTGAAGATGAAACGCGAGAAAAAGATGATATATCAAGAGGTGGAAGGCCACCTGGTCCACTCTGAACCTCGCTAGATCAGTATGAACTTCCTGAAGCTATTTCTCTACATCTCCACAGTCTCGGCAGCTGTGGTGACTGCAACGCTTTCTGCTTCCGACCCAGCCGTCACGAAGACCACATCTGTCAGCTCTTCCAAAAGGGCTCAGATCCTGCCTACTGGTACTCCACCAATGTTTGCCAGTGCCAAAAACGCCATCATTTCCAACGTCAGAAGTCTGAGGGTGCCTACAGCCTCCGGTTACCTGGCTAGAGATGTCCAGCCAACCCAGGGTACAGTCCCGTCAACTCTCTCGCACAGCAGCAACACCGCTGCTAACAACGCAACCAGTTCGGCGTTCGTCGCTCAGACCAACTCGGTTTCGAGAGTAGAACTCAGTGTCGCGCTCTTGATCCTGTCTGTTCTTCTGGCGGCTTGCTCTGCGCTTTGAACTGGTTTTGGAAGCGTCAAGCACCGCAACTACCTCAATATTTATAACTAACGTATTTGACTTGATTGGAGGGTTGTAGATGTATAGTCGAGAAGAGGCATGCTGGAAGTTGCTTCAGTGTACGTAACGCGATGGTACAGCTTCAGGTACCGGCAAGCTGGGATCAGAAGGCAGATATCCGGTAGTGCTGTCGGAGGTGATCAGCTCAATTAGATAGCTTCACCATGTACGACATTCTCACACCTATACACCTTCCACAGTGAGCTTCGCCTGTTATGAGGTGCGCTTCGCTATCTCATAATGCTGCCGATGGAACTAATATTCCTACCACTGGACATGCTTGTGCACCGAACAAGGTAGACGTGTCTCAGTTCGATCAATTTACCCAATTCAATCCCCGACACGTGACACTGCTGAGGGGAGCTTGTGCCATTGTTAAGGTTCTCACAGATTAGTTAAAGACACGCTCTTTTTGGTTGAGGTAACGCTACGGGTCTTACCTAATCCAACAGAGATCCCGTTCAAGCCCAACAACGGTGTTGTGAATGTCTCATCTTGCTCAATCGAAGACGATAGACGCAAAATGTCATGTTAACCCCGTCTGTCTATCAATCGTCCTTGCCTGGTGATGGCACCAATCACTTGCTGACGTGACTACATGCTCCAAAATAAACAAACGCTCTTGACCAACACCCAGACGTTAAAGCACGTGTGTTCCCACGTCACCTACAGTCTTCGAAAGAATCTGTGAATAACAGCTGCAGAACCAAAGACTCATTGTTCTATAAGATCTTCGCGTAAAGGACGTGTCAGAGTATAGCGATGCTGGATCTTATCCTGGTGTCTGTGTACGAGTACATACAGTGAGCAGGCTAATGGTTCGACTCGATGTGTCTGATGCTACGGGTACACCCATCTGACGCCGATTGTGTTCAGATTTCTTCAGTACTCCTCCTTTTTGGTGACTCCCTCTTGTTATGGTTGACCTGCTGTTATGGTTGATTTACGTGCTATTATGAACTTCGTGTTTCTGGAATGAGAGACGTGTGCATTCTTCCCATTCTTTACCCCAGCTTTGAGAGTGCCTAAATCACCACGTTAACCTTCGGGGTTTATTATTGGTTGTGCCTCCAACAGGGTGCTAGCGAAGGCTTAAAGAGCATTGTTGTGGGCCGAGAAAGATTGATATTCCCAAAATGGGCGCCAGTTCTGTCCACAGAGCCAGTTTCTCTGGCTTGCTACTCAGTCGAAAATTTTGCCACCATCCTCGGCTCGTGAACCACTGTGTGTCAATATGTATGATAACCGCAGTGACCCAGGCCTTACTGAGTTGGGGCATCAAGGTTAAATGAGATGTGGGGACGTTTGGTGGCGAACATCGGATTGGATCTGATTACCTGAAGGGCTGCATAAAACTCGTGGTCCAGGCACTGATGGTGGTGAAACTACAAGTAGAGCGCGCAATCAAACGAGTATCTAAACACTTGCTGTTGCTCTCAATAGCCGAAGAAGGATCCTGATCCCAAGGCAGACTAGCAATCCTGTAAAATGACGCTCTGATCGAGCAACAGATGTCCTAATTAGTCCTCGAGACAGCTCATTACGGCTACAAGTGGTAATTAGTTCAGTTGCTGTGGTACCAATACACCCCAGCACCCTGGATTGGGAATCCGGGGTAGTAGTTGTTGACGTGATGGGGCGCTAAATGTTGGGTGGCCCCCACAAACACACTCCCCTGAGGGAATTAAAACGGCTACCACGGGGCTTTGTGGTCTTCCACAGAAGCTGTACCTGGTACTCACTTAAGTGCCACACTTCTTCTCGGTTGGCAACTGTTTATTCTAAATCCAGTAGAAATTACCTCGACACGTTTTCTCATGTGGGTGTCTGTAACGGGTGGCAACGATTAGCGGTGCGATTTCTGCTGACCAAAAAACGCTGAATCGAGAAAGGACCTGTACTCGAATAGATTCCTGGTACAAAATAATCTGTAAACATCCCCAGACAGCCGTCCTTGTTAGCCCGACTTCGTTGGTCCTTCTGACATCACCACGCTTTAGGTTATCTGGCATGCATATTCATTTAACTGCGTAAAGAGCGACTCAATACACATTGTGCAGGCAAAAAAATACGCGTTTCGGATCTCTCAATCCTCACTTCACAACCCACACACATTTGGTCTACCAAGTACAGGTAGAATTTTGGTGAGTACAACGACATACGCACCCAGCGACACGAAATCGACATCTCTAACCCAGACACATGAAACATGGCAAACAGAAGCTCGCAAACAACAACACAGATCATGATAGCCTGAGCTCTCTGGATCGGGCTCTTGCCACCCGACGAGACATGTTCGGACGGACTCTCCTGCACAACGCCTGCATTTGTGGAGACGCTCAGGCCGTTCAGCAGCTTCTGGCCAACCCACACGTGGATGTGACCGCGGTGGAGTATGAGTCAGGCTCCAGCGCCCTTCACCTGGCTCTTGCTGCGGGCTCGTTGCACTGCGCTCAGCTGCTCATCAAGCATTCGCGCGAGCTTCTTCGTCTCAAGGACCGTGACGGCTGTCCCGCGTTGGAAACTGCCCTCTACTACCACAAGTGGCACAAAACCGACCCAGGACTGCCCTCCGAGTACTTCAGTTTTGGATCCAACACAAACCACACGTTGGGCTTCCCGGACTCAGACGACAGACAAACCCCTGAAACCGTCAAGGTGGTCAGACCGGTCGCCACAGACATCAGATCAAGCCTGGCTCCCGTGCGGGTGGTGGACTGCGCGATCGGAGGCTACCACACTGCCATTCTCACTTCAGACGAAGCAGCAAACCTCTACGTCTGCGGTGTGAGCTCCCGAGGCCGTCTTGGATTGGGACCTCATGTCACCACTCAGTTCACACCAACCTTGGTGGCGTCGTTGGCCTCGGAGAAGATTGTTTCTGTGGGAGTGGGAAAGGACCACACTGCCTGTGTCACTGCAAAGGGCGTGGTTTACACCTGGGGATGCAACCGAGACTCGCAGCTCGGTTATCCAACTGGAGGAGCTACAGGGGAGGAACAGTTGCAGGTGACACCCCGAAGAGTGGGCGGACCAACTCTCAAGAAGGCTCACATCACACACGTTACATGTTCCAACGTCCACACTGTCTGCTGGCGCGAAAACACCTCAGACATGTACGTCTGGGGTGCCAACAATGGTCAGATGGGAGGCATGGCCCCAGGGCAAGACTGCGCTATCCCCACGATGGTGGCTCTTGTGCCCGGCAAGATTTCGGCCGTCTGTGCGTCAGACTACTACACGGCTTGTATCATTGACGAGTCATACATTCAGGTCTACATGAACGGTGGTCATTTCAGAATCTTCTTGCCAGCACCAGGTGGTACAGCGAGAGAGGACAGTCAGTCTGGTTTCGACGTTTTCAAGCCTCGGCTCCTCGTGAACAGACCTCAGCAACTGTACGCTTCGGCCGGAGGTCCTACCATTTGTGTCTCTTCCCTTGGTCACGTTTACGAACTCCCGTTGCAAAGATTTCTCAATGTTAAACCGGCCCTTGTGGCTCGACAGATGCCTGTCACAGCTCTATGGGTGCCTCGGAGAGACTACATGGTGGCTACACATGCTGCTGTCGGTGACGATGGGTCGGTCATTATCTGCACCTCTTCTGGTTCCGCTTGGAAGCGTGAGCGAAAGGAGAACAGACTGGGTGGTGGTACTCTGAAGGAGTACAAGTTTTCGCGAATCCCCAAGGTGACAAACGCCTACAAGGTCGCGTGTGACCCACTCTTCAGATCCTTCGCTGCTCTGCGATATGCGACCCAGGTGGAGGCCGTCGATGTGGATATCGAGTCTTTGGAGTTTGACGTTGCTGAGCGACAAGCTATCAACCATAAGCTGACTTACTTCACTCTTGATGGCGACAAGGAGGGCAGTGAAGAGTATGAAGATTCGCCCAATCTTGGCTCGCTAAACTGGCTCGTTGAAGCGTTCGAGGGTGTGGTGAGTGGAGCTAGACAGGGCACGGGTATTGAGGAGGAGGCTGAGATGATGGGACTGAACCGTTTCGAAGAGACAGTCATGTACAAGGCCATTGAGATGACCAAGAGTGACCCTCATCGTGGTTACGATTGCGAGCTTGTTTGTGAGAACTCGACTGTGAAGTTTCCTTGCCATAGCTACATGTTACGCTCGAGCAAGCTCAAGTTGGCCGTTGAGCAAAACAGTCCTTTCAGGTGTTCGCTTCTTACTCTCGTCATTCTGCACCACTATCTTTACAATGACAATGTGCTGAGTGTCTGGACTCTAGGTGGAGGCAGCTCTGTTCCACGCGAATACGTCGAGGCTAAGAATGAACTGCTGGCTCTCGCCAAGGAACTTGAACTCTCGGCTCTTGTCTGCAAGCTCTCTTTTGGAGAGACTGTGGATCAACTTCCTCTGGACATGGCTAAGCTCTGCTCCACCGAAGAGGGTGATGTGGCAATTGAGGTGGAAGGTGGTCAGACTCTGTATGCCCACCGGTTCATTCTTACTCAGCAGAGTGAGTTTTTTCAGTCGTGCTTATCGCAAAGATGGAATCAAGATACAAAGGCTGTGGTGGATTTGTGTCATCTCCCAGCCACATCTGTGCGGCTGTGTCTCAGGTTCATGTACACTCATAACCTGGAGTCACTGTTTGATCACGTGGGCTCTACTACATCAAGCAAGGATTTTATTGTTGCGGTGTCGCTGCTCTTGACCACGGCTGACGAGCTTCTTCTCACTCCTTTGAAGGAGCTTTGCGAGCTGATTCTCAGTGAGCTTGTGACGGTCAAGAACACAGCTTCTCTGCTCTTCCTGGCCTCTGCTTACAACTGCGACAAACTCATGACATTCATGTTGAGTTACATTTGTGTCAACATGGAGTGTCTTCTTGAGGGCGGCTTTCTCAGCGCGATTCTTGCTGACGGAGATCTTTTCAGCGCTATTGATCATCACTACCGAGTGATGACAGGACGAGAAATCGCAATTGAGGAGGTTTTCGAGTCATCTGCTGTCGTTGGTGTCACCAAGCTTGGAGAAGAGATCTCTGAGGAGGATAATGTCACTGAGGAGGAGGAGACCGCCGAAGATGCCGTTTCAGAAGAGGTGACATCAAAGGTAATGATGACACCTGTTACCCGCCCATCTGGCTGGGTTGAGTCTTTCCTTGATGATTTTGATGGGCACAACGAACGACTTTGTCGCATCGCTCCTGGCTCAATTCAGGCACCGGATGCAACTACCGCGTTCACGCCTCATCGGCAGTCGTTTGCTGCACTGCACCGCAACTCCAAGAGCGAAGAGACGCGTCCCAGTATTTCACCCATGTCTTCGCCAGACTTGCGAGGTCATAATCAGACGGACGATGTGTTTGAATTTGAGCTAGACGAGTGCCCTGCCGAGCAGCGAAAACGGCATGAGAGTCGTAACGACGACAGAAGAGGCAGCCACAGTGAGTGGAGGGAAGTGAAGACGGGTAGTAGCAGTGTTCGAACTGCTCAATTCAGCTCATCTCCCTTCGGGAAGTCTCCCATTGCTGGATCGCCCCTGTCAGTGTCGCCCAGCCATGCTTCTGGAGACCGACGACGTTCTTCATTTGCGACGGCTGCTTCTGGAGTTCCTCTGACGCCTGGAGAAATCCGATTCAACCTCAAGCAGCAGATCGAGAAGGACTCCGACGCGGTTTACTGGCCCACTCTAGGTGGTGTAGGCAGTCCTGGAGGTGCAGGTTCTGTTGGGGCCACAGGAGCGACACCCAGTAGCATCCCACGTGGCAGCCCTGGACCGTCGACCACACCCAGTGGCACCTCAACTCCTTGGGGCAAGGGAAGCAGTGCGTCCAACGCCACTCCCGGCAGTGCTGGCTCCCCCGCTACGTGGGGAAAGAGCAGCGTGAGTAGCACTCCAGTTGGAAACACTTCAACTGCCAGCGGCGCCGGTTCTGCTCTTTCGGACCTGTTCTCCGTGACGCCTCCTTCTAACAAGCTTTCGCAGAAGGAGCGTCGACGTCTGCTGAAACAGCAACAGGAGGAGTCGTTGATGCGTGCTCAGGAGAAGGAGAAGCAGGCCGCAGAGGGTCCTTGGAAGGTGAAGAAGAAGGCGTCTGTGGCTGTATCTCCCTTTGAGCCAGCTTCGAGTCCTGTGCCTTCAAAGACACCCTCCAGGACTCCTTCCAGAGCTCCTTCTCGAGCTAGCTTGTCTGGTCCCGGTTCCGGAGTTGCCGCCGTCGGCAATTCAAGTGCTACTGCCACTGCTACTGCTACTTCCTCGTTTGCGTCGGACTTTTACGCGGCTTCACAGCCGGCCACAGCACTTTCTCTCGCGGACATTCGAGAACGGCAGGAGCGAAGCACTCAGAAGGCCAAGAACGTCAAGACCATTGAGGAGATCCAGCAGGAGGAGATGTTTCAAAAGTGGTGGGACGCGGAAGTTGCGCGCAACAAGGAGGAGGACTCTAGGGGACCAGATGGAGGCCCCAAAGGAACGCCCAGCAAGAGCTCCAAGCGGCCCAACAAGAAGAAGAACAACAAGGGCTCGAGCGCCAATGGGCCTGGTAATGGAGGAGGTGGTGGTGGCAGCGGAGGTTCTCAGGAGGATAGTGGAAAGAGACATCGACCGCGGCCACGGGAACAGATCAAGGCTTGATTGACCTTGTCTGTGGACGATTATTTATTATTGAATGTATATAGAAACTAGATCATTGACTTATTGCACGCTTGTGCTTGTGGAGGACTTAGTTGGTCATGTTCCAGAAACCGCCGATCTGGGCATATGCAAGAGATGGTGATCTACATACAAATGTCAGAGTGGGTCCGTTGGTGAAACACGGAGTTAAGTAAGAGAGGAGCCGGGAAAATGGTTTGATGGTGTCTTTCGAGGCTAAAGGCAGAAAACGAGTTGAGATCATAATCATATTGTCTGACATTGCTACTTGTAGGTTGTCTCACTGCTCTTTCTACTGTAACTGTGTTGTGATGTTTTGAAGAGAGCCTTTTTAGAGCAGTGGAGGGTCTCGAGCTGCTGAAAGAAGAAGACGACTTTGCGCACAAGTCTTCACACCAACTGCAGCTCACTTTCCGTTATATTAAATCCCCGTTTCAATATAACAAGACAGACTTCAATAATATGCCCTGTTTGGTTCAGTGTTATAGTGAATTGTGTTGCGGCTCGAAAAGCCGCGCAAACATAGTGGTTTCGGCAATCTGGCTGCACATGCAAAGGCGATGAGTTGTTGTTTTTGCCCTTTTCGGCCGTTTTTTCGATTCTGCTGCTTCCACCTCCCTTTCCTTTTCCATTGCGCACATATTCGGACCGAAGGCCCAGTCATGATGACGGTTGGAATCAGGGCGCATAAAGATGCGTGTTCGATGCGTTCCCAGCAATGTTGAATTCGGGGAGGTCACGTGGTATTCCGTCCCTGTCGATCTAGAACATGTCTAGATTCCAAAGGGGCGATGCGCAGACAGGCAATGCTTTCTGTACGATCCCAAGTGGGGGTGTATCTAACCCCATGTTTTCTGAGCTTGAACTTGTCTGGTATCTTTTTTACCCTCGAAAAAGCACTGCTGCACCCAGAGCGGGTTATGATTGTGGGGGAGAAGAAGCACCTTAGCTGTACAGTACTGGTACTTGTACATACGGCTACGGCTACAAGTACGATTGTATTGGCTGGTGGTTTTCTTATCTGTTGAAACATCGAGAGCACAATGACAAATACCCCTCTCTGTCAAGGGACGTTCTAGAAGATGTCAGCCTCAGAAAAAATGGCCTGTTTATAATTGTTTGACCTGGAACTCCAGACCCTCGACACATGACGCATGATGACCCAGTTTTTCACGGCGCAGCTTCGCATACAAAACGCACCCTCACTATACGAGGAGAAAACCACCACCCTACCTCCGCGAAATTATATTCGGACTTCAAAAGGGGGGCAGGGCATAGCCGAGGAAGAATGATTGCCACTGCCAAGAGTTGCCAAGGGGGTGGTGGAGCCCGTTATCTGTCACTTTCGCGGGTCCCACCCCTGAGTCCCTTACACCTTTTTCCATAGACTTGTGTGAGGGGGGTTCTTGTTGTCTCACAGCACATCCGTTCTGCACATTTGAAAAGTAATCATGCCATAAGGGGCCATCTCATGGCACAGAAGCAAGGCATGCACAGACCCCCAGCCAGGGTTCCTTTTTCCACATGAAATGAAATGGGATTGCATTGTTCTCCGCCACACAAACACAAGTGGCGCAACTTCCTGTTTGTGTCCGTTCATCTTAACCCTCTCCTCCAAAGTTGTGAAGCTTGTGTACTTGTACCGCTGGAACTTGCCCTCGATTTGTTGTTGGTGGCGTCACATCACACCCTCTCGCAAAAATGAGTGCTGAAATGACCATGTTTTTCGTTGTCTGGCTGAGTTTTGCGATTTCCTCTCTTGGTCTCGAATCTTGGGTTTGTGTTGTTCCAAGTCTTGTTTGCACTTGGCTCAGTCTGCGTCTCATAGCACCTAAAAAGTTCGGAAGTGGAGCCGCCAACCCTAAAAAATAAGCTCAATAGGTCTTCTGCCTTTGGAGGCAACATCTGGTGGTCCGAGCAGAGAGACTCTGGTCCCCAGGGAAAGACAAGAAAGAGACGACTGAAATCGAAGCATTTCTCAATCCCCGCCGGCCTCGCTTATTTTTAGAACAGATGCAAGGCCGCAGGTGGCTCGTACAAGGCCACAGAGAGAGAGATCCCGCAAACCCGCAGGGAAAAGGCCGTTGTTTGGTGCACCTCGGTTTCTTTGTATGTCGGTGATCGTTTGTGGCACTCACAGTTTGGAGAAGCTTATGAGATACTCCCTCCCCCCCAATCGCACAATCGCAACCCCCTCTACTTGTAGCCCACAGTAAGGGTATACACATAAGCTATTATCCGATGTACCGGCACACATTTGAGTTCCAGGGTCGCTTTGCCTCTTTGCCCTACTTTGTAGACGTTTCCTAGGTTGTAGTTTGTAGCGTGTGTTATCGCCCCTCTTATCGCTCTTGTTTGACGACTAGCCCATACGTCCTATTTACGATGCAAAATCGTTCGTATTTTCCCACAGACTGCTGCACCCGAGTCTTCAGCCGTTTGTGCAAAAATGTGACAAGACGACAAAAAAAAAAAGACCAAGCGTGCTCCTCGCCAAGAAAAGCAAGAGAACAAATGAAGGAATTCATCCCCGACCTTCCTTCTCCTCAAAATGAATTTAATTGACACGATTCATTTTGCAGTCGATTAATTGCGTCAATTGCAGCCATCAATTCTAATCGCCAGATCTTCTGTGTTTTTGTGTGTTTTGAAGTCGTCGTCGCGGTGGGCAAAAAAAGTGAAACACTAACAGGCTCGGCTAATTTATGGCTTTCGGGCGTTTGGAGAAATAAAGTGAGACGAGGGTTTTGGGTTGGTTGTAGAGAAGGGCAAAAACTAGCAGGCTGGGAAAACTATAGTAGCTACCAGTAAAGTACTGTACTCGTACTTAGACAGCTCAGAGACAGCTGGAAGCGTCAATAGTTTGACCAGTCAATGAGATACTCGTACTCGTACAAATACTTGCACTTTGACCATCTCCTCCCTATAACTGCTTTTCTGGACCATTTGAGAAAGTCCCTGGTTGTCAGAACTTGTACTGAACTTGTACTGAAAGCTCTGATTTGAGGCTGTGGCACTAACCAATGAAGAGGCTCCCACGTAGAGACTGTCATGTTGGTGCTCAACTGTGCTTGAACGCCGTCCTCAGATTTTCAAGTACTTGTACTGGTACTCGTAGTTCCCCCATTTTCATGTGAAGACTTACACCCCAAACTTCCAACTGTAGACTCAAACTAACGCTACATTAGCGTGATGACCGTTCCCTTGTTTTAGATTACCCTCTCTTGAACGTGCATAAGCACATGGAACCTTCTTGGTCGACGTCATGCATTGATGCATGCTCGGCATGGCTTACATCCCCCCAGTAGTCGAGACTTGGCCCAGTGAGTCACAGGACGGTCGAGGAGCATGTGTGATTGATGTCAAATGAGACTTTGTAACCCATTGCACTCACATGAGAAACGTCTTGGCACAGGCTCAATCAGAACGTCCCCCAGCCGGTTAAACCATCACTTTTTGTCAACACCGGGAATTGCAACTTTATTGTATCCCATGTCACCTGAGCCCCATCTCCATCTCGGCATTTACCAGATTTACTCGTCAAGTGCGAGGTTTTGATTTTACCAAGTATTCGTCTAGATAAGCTGGCGAGTGGCTGTGCAAGGGGCGTCGACGGGTCAATGCAATGAAACGAGCCCCTTTATAGCTCTGCAACGCCCTTCCCGGCTCGCTTTTCCCGTTATTATTTCGTGTATTGACGGGATTATTATCCACTTGATTTCTTCACCATCTAGCTATGACCAGAATTCACGTTACAAAAGTACGACATCCGACAGCCCGGGAATGTTGGTTGGAGGGAGTGAAAAGTAAAGTGGCAGGCAGAGAAACTCAAATCATAGACACAGACACAGACACAGACACAATGGCCATGTAGACTCCTCCTTGTTTTGATGAGGGGGGCGTGGTTATGTTACAACTAAGCTAAGGATAAAACTCAAGCCCGCGCTGCTGGGGGAAAATGTTTTGGGGCAAAAGGCAATACGGGAGGCGAGCGGGGAGTTTGTGTGTCACTTTCCGACTCGGATATTGCGTCCGCGTATTTCTTCCTCGTGTTTCTTCTTCTAGAAGTTGCTCTGCAACACTGTGGAGAAGAAATCTGTACAAAAAGAAGTGGGTGCAAGAGTGCAACAGAGAGCATTTAATCAAGCTCCCGTTTAGGTTTTAGTCTTCACTGAACCAGTAATACAACAAGCACAAGTAGGTTGTTTCTATGGATGGGTATGCAATAAGTGCGTGTAACAGTGCTCATTAGAGAGTTTATCCTATTGGACGAGTGATGATGACATTCTTACTGTAGAAACGACATCACGACTGTCAACAAAATATCTTCCATCCAATATGGCGTGTGTCTGTGTGTCTGTGTGTCTGTGTGTCTGTGTGTTTTTTTACGAGAGATCGCTGCAGCCATGTAAATTATCCAGACGCAGGAAGAAAAATATT
Organism: Yarrowia galli; assembly: GCA_900519055.1. Classification (NCBI taxonomy): domain Eukaryota; kingdom Fungi; phylum Ascomycota; class Dipodascomycetes; order Dipodascales; genus Yarrowia; species Yarrowia galli. Next base: position 997,712 of record ULGS01000004.1, read on the forward strand.
GGCTTGCTTGTTTCGCCTAGCCGATCCAAAAAGCTCTCGAGAATGTTATTATCACACCCATGGTATGCATACCTATACCGAGTTTGAGCCGCTGGAAAGCAAAACTGAATCTGAGAATCGAGGATATTATGCTGATCTTTAGACTCTGATGCGACAGGCTGTTTTTCCTCTTGCAGAACCAGAAAAAACTACCAAGGGCCATCGTCACAGTGAAGATCTTTGTTGAGTTGGAGAGTCTGTTGAGCTTGCAGAGCTACAGTCTTTTAATGTCACTATAGATTATGGGCTTCAACACAAATCTCTAGACACCATAACGCCCACCAGACACTGTCTGGAAAATGGTACGAATGGTACCGTGCACTTGTCCTGTACATTGTGCAGCAATAAGAGTCTTCTATTAGCGCATTAACGCAGGTGCGCAGAGAGCTCCAGCACCTGTTAGTTCCGATCTGGTAGGATTGAAAACAAAGACTCTGGCTGTGGCCATCATCTCGATATGGGCTCCCACAGTTCATATCAAAACACTGACGGCAATTGCCACAACACCGACAACAGTCTTCGGCATCTGAACACTTGTAGACACATGTCAAAGGTGTCACTGTGTCACGTCACACGTTAGCTACAGCTCGTACTCTGAATTAATTTCTTCGTGTTCAAATATACATCACCTTTCATTGGCTGACTACAACTACAAGAGTCTCGGCCTTTGGGGTATCTGTATTTTTTTTCTGGTTTACAAAGCACGGCTGAAAATAGATGCCATGCTCCGACGCCGATAATCACGTGACCCCGTGTTTTGCCCCCAATTCCCCCGTATCTTCTCGGGAAATGATCCGACTTCCACGGAAGTGCAGATTACACATGCCGAATGACGAAACAAAGGTTCACGTGACGTAATAACCGCCTCTCCATGCACCCTGGCTGAAAAGTACCACACCACAATGGTTTCTTGCCCCGTGACTCTGCATACCCCATTGTTGGAGTCTGTACAGTGCATAGCATGGGCCATGTTGGTGGAACAACGCCATTGTGATCACGTGAGAAGCTGCAAGAGAAGATGTTTCTAGGGCTAGATCCGAAACGCCCATGTCCACATTTCGTATAATGCATCGACAAGAGAGCTGTCAGAGTACCATGAGAGTTTCAGTGCGGCCTCGAGCCTCACTCTTGTGTTCAGAGGATAATTATACTTAGGGTTTCCAAGTTTAGGGACTAGCTCAACGTTCAGTGAAAGTCAAACGTTGTTGTAATGTCCTCTGGCCCTTGTTCTAGTTTTCCAATTGCAGATGCATACATGTAGATGCATGCAAGTGCAGCCTTGCAGTGTGTGCCCCTTTGGCGGCACCACCTCTCGCGCTCTCCCGCAAGCTGCAACAGGCTCTGTACTCTCAGAGTATTGTATCCGCAGTGTTGCCTTCACCCATCTCCCCTTCCTTCTTCAGCACCCATGGCACCATGATACCCACCCCCGTCTATACCACCGAAGCGCATCCCATTGGCGTGTGGCAGGCCTGGTACTCGGACAACTTGGCCGCGATCGAGGACTCCTCCAAATATGTCTTCTTTGGGCCCATGGGCCACAACGACGGCAGCAACGACCTTCAGCAGATAGCGGTGCCTTTCTATCCCGAGTGGGCGGGTCCTGTGGAGGGTAGTAACAACGGCGGCAACGGGAGCAGCGGAGGTCGCAACAGCAACAGCGCCAATGGCGGCGGGAAAGGATCCAACAACAACGCCTCCTCTTCTGTGTCTCACGACATTGCCACAGTTGCCATTCCCACCCAGCCTCGCACGCCTCGCGACACATGTCCTCAGACACACACCTCCGCCAACATGCGCGTCTATGCCCCCTACGAGTACACCGACAGTCTCAACAAACGGGTGTGTTGGACGCCATATTTTCTGGGCAGAGAACGCGAAGAGTTTGACTCGCATCTGCGATTGTTTATGAATTATTGCCGCTGGGCCAACATGCGACTACGACCGGCTCCACAGGCAGAGCGCGGAGACATCAAAACCGAGGTGGTGGTGGCTTCCCAAGCGACTGGGGGCTCCATGCTGTCTCCGGGCACAAAACGACCACGCAGCAACGGCATACTGGGCAGCATCAGCGAAGCTCACGACAGAGCAAATGCTTCCCAGGCTCTCTCACATCATGACAACAGACCGGGTGTAACGACTCCCCATGATCGGGGAGGGGGCATCCCAAATGCGAAAAGACCGAGCTACGGCTCTGTGCCGAGTTATGTGACAGCAGCCGGGACGGTGTCAAACTACGCAACCACCACAACCCCAAGTTACGTAGCAACCACTTCTGCCGCGACCAATCCGGCATATCCGCCCTCATCCTCTTCTTCCTCCGCCACAGGTGTCGCTGCGAACCCTTCACCATACACATTTCAGCAGCCACAGCCTCCATATTTGCCACCGCCGCCACCGCCATCGTCGTCGTCCAAATCTACAACCTCTCTCTCACCATCCATCTCCTCCGGATCAACCAACAATCAGAGCCTCACATCTGTGTCGTCAATCAACAGTCCCGTGACTTCCCCATATCAAACGCCACAGACACGTCCAGTAGTGTCTGAAGCAGCCCATGCATCTCAGGCCGGCCAACCAAACTCGACACAACACTTCTACTCAACGTATCAAAACTACTACAACTTGTCCCCTCAGAACGAGTTCCAGCCCTTCGAGGGAGACTAACTTGCCGTTACATGTCTCTATTTCCAACGTGGCTCAACCTACGACACAACAACACCAACAACAACAACAACATCCCCCCTAAAAGTGAGTATTTTTGTGTGGACTAGATTTCTCTTCCCCCCCAGCCCAGCCCAGCCCAGCCCAGCCAGCCCCAGCATGAATGTTTGTTATTATTTTATTTGTTTCCGTCCGCGTCAGAAATTTGTTCTTCTTTCCTTCCTTCCCTCCCTCTCCCGTGTGCGCTTCGTCATTCTGTTTCAACTCCCCCAGTACTGTGATATTTTTTGTGCTTTTATGCCGTGTGACGTTCGGCCTTTCGAACCCTTGTTTTTTTACCATCCCCACATCTTGCTTTTTTTTTGCCCTCTTGCCCCTTTGTCTACCTTCTGTCTCATTCTTTGTTCATGAAATGACCTTCCTTTTCCTTTCTCTTTTGTTCCCTAACTACATTGTCACACAGACAGACAGCAGCAGCAGCAGCAGCAGCAGCAGCAGCAGCACGCCCTTTCCACGATCTCGATTACAGAATGAACGCTACGCCACCATTCCTTCCCAAGCACTGACGCTCCCGTTTACCCTCACCGCACGCGTACCGACTGACATTGGTTCTTCCTTGTCCTTTCCCCTCTGTATCCACAGACCCTTTCCTACTCACCCTGCAGATTTCTCTCTCTCATTCACGTCTTTCTTTTTACTCTGTCTCTCTCTCTTCTCCTTACATGTCTAACCACAGAGCCAATGGACTTGTGTCTACGCACCAATTCAAGTAAATAGTAATTGTTATTGTATTTATTTCACCCAAGCTATCCAAGTCGTATAAGAGGCAAGTCCAAACAGCTGAGCCTTTGGACAAGAGCACGGCTGAGACATTTGATACTTGTACCACTTGTACGAGTACTGCCCCAACCGGTCACCTCGTATAAGCCCTAATTAGTTCCTTCATTGTGAGACTGATTGCAGTAAGTGGGATATTGATGGACAAGACATGTGCCATTGCTATTGTTCAGCCGTGGCAACGTGCAGGCAGTGTACGAAGATAGGTTGACAGACTTTACTGCAAGTCTCTCCATGTTTGTGATTCGTGCTTGGCTTTCTTTGTGTTGGTTCTGGGCTTACACAAGAACTTGAGCCAATGTGGTTATGTACATACAGTTCGAGTGTACGATATTGTACTTGTACTTGTACTCCGCGGACACACTCGTACCCGTATAGAATCTGTGTTTACCGAGAACTGAAGCACTTCAGCACTTTAGCACTCCAGCACTCCAGCACTCCAGCACTCCAACACTCCTTTACAGCTCTTTGCGTCTGATTGATTGTTGGCTTTCTCGAGGCGGACACATTCAAGGTTCCGAGGCATCATCGCCCAGCCAGCCCTGTCTGTCAATCTCGTGTACACTGTAGCTACCTGGCTGGCCGTTTCAGGCAACAATAGCAGATCGCCATTCTTCAGGTTCGAGCTAAGACGCGAGGACTTTAAGGTCCACAAGTTCACAGAGCTTGAGCCTCGGTACAGGTGTCCGGAGTACTCGTACTTTAGGCGTTGTAAAACATTGACAGGAGACCTCGGGAGAGCCCACCAATACATTGAGAAACTTCCAGGTATGAGTAACCGTAGCTGGCAAGAAACGATGTTGAACGATTGGACGTCTTCTCTGAGTACAAGTACAATGCGAAGGCACTGTAGCGGAGTTCGCCAGGGTACACGTGGCTGTGCTCATTCTTGGTTCATCCTTGGTTCATTCCATATCTTCTGAAGATTCCAGAATGCTGAAAATCATGTAGTCCTGTACGATACATACCTCTGACCAACGACCCTTTCGGTCTCTGAAGCGAGGAGGAGCCAAGAGAATGGTGGTAACTGCCAGACGTGCCACATAACAGACAAGCTTGCTCTGAAATGGGATTCGCTGTTAGTGCTGTGTGCTCGTGCTACACGTGAGCACTCGTACTGTACTGTACTATTGATGTAGAAGCTGCTGGTCTGCGTTTCTCGACAGACGCATTTTCGTAGCCTGTGTTTTACACACCTATGGGTAGCTACTGGAACGAGGGATTGTGCAGTGATGATCTGGTTGTGTCAGGTCTCAGTTATTCGTACAAATAGCTCTTTGTAGCTCTTCGTAGCTCTTTGTAGAGCACCAGAGGTGTGTCTCTGTCAGTGTTTCGTTTTCTTCCAAAACAGACGAGTTGGCGAAACTATAGGCGACTACAGTGTACACCGTGCTTGTACGACTTATCCCCGAATCTGATTCCCACCGTTCCGTTGTTCCGTGATGCAAACATTTTCTTAAGCGAGTAACCACACCATTCCGTCCAACCCTGTATAAACCAAAACCAGGACAAGGGAACGCTTGAACACATTCTAAGCCTACGGACAGGTCTACAGGACTGTAGAGGTGTGCTTCGATACTTGCCAACATTGCACTCCCGTGGAACATCGGTATGTGTTCATGCAACAACTATCTCTTGGCAACATCCCCCCATCCCCCATCCCTCATGCGATGAAAAAGAAAACGCAACTTCCTGCTCGGGATCGTATTCGTGGCATTATACGAGTGCGGGCAGCAATATCAACGTTTTCACTGCCAGCATCTGTTCCTTGTGCTTATACAATGTTCCTCGTCCGGTTTAGGTTTTTCCGGCGACCGGAGATAGCGGCATTAAACATTCCGTAGAATCCACATTCGGGAAGTCACGTGCAGTGGTAGAGAATGCGCCAGTTGCAATTGTGTGTCACGTGACACATAATCTCGTCACTCGTTTCAGTGGTAGTTTTCCACTAACTAAAACCAACCCTGTCCCTAATGGCCAATACCCGAGACACATGGGGGACGCAGGTGAAACTTGAAGTCACGTGATGTAACAGAAGTGCAGAGTTTGTTAACTTGAAACCTAGTTACCAATGGTATAAGAGGAGGAGGTATCCGACTTTAACTCCGGCTTGTCATCAGTTTCTTGACACACCTAAGCAGCTACTTGTACTTGAAGATGTTCCAGGCTGGCAACTGGGGCTAGACTGACCGGCATTATCTTGTTGGTTGTCATCCTGATGTGATGGTACGTAATAAACGACCACATTAGAAATAGACTCGCGTATAAAATATAATAGTGGCATCGGCGCCGAGTCCGGAGATGATCCTCTAGATCTTTAGGGGGCGGGCTGGCTGTGTTATTCTGGCTCATCCAAATTCATTTCTCGCTTCGTATTATCTTCTTGCCACTACAAAATCGCCAGATATCGACGAAGGTGTGGAGTCTTGTCACAACTCTAATTTCTCCATTCCTCTATCTCCGAAACATGGGACGAGGTTTGAGATAGGGCTGTGCACGATGTTGTAGATTGCAGTGGGGGAGGCATGGCAGGATGTGTTTTGGTGCACCTTGAATCCTGTAATGTAAATGGTAGATATACGCCCTAAAAAGTGGATTTTCTGTTGTTTTTTTCCTGTTTTGACCCTCTCCAAAGACCACCTGAACTGAGACGTTGTTTTGGCCTCCCCCTATTCGAAGTTAGCGGGGACTGGATTTTGGCTTTTGGTGCTTTAGGTGCACTTTTTCTGGCAGTGTGTGGTCCAAATAAGCTCGGTTGGGACCAAAACAGATAGGGATTGCTTTTGTGTACTACAGTATTCACTTACCTGACATCACCACTCGAGGATAAAGGAGGTCATTGGGGTGGTTGGATCAATCTTCAGATACGTGATACGGACACTACAAGCTTGCACACACACTCACACGCATTAATTCACCCGAACAGCACGCCTGCTACACTGATACACACGACTCCCCCGCCCCCCTACAAAAGATATCATGGGATGCACGAGCTCGAAGGAGGTCAAACCTGGACCTAGCGGACCCTCAGCGGCCGCAGGGAAGGCGAAACCAGCTAATAAGACGGCCAATCCGGCGACAAACACGAATTCCGCCGCAGCCACAAACGCCAACGCCACCAGCGCAACCAACAACACAGACACAGCCACGAATAGCGCACCAAAGGCCAGCGCAGGTGCAAACGACGCCACTAACAACACCGCCAACGCGCCAGATGAGGAGAAGGAGGTGAAGACGCTTCTGCTGGGCTCCGGCGAGTCCGGCAAGTCCACCATCATCAAGCAGATGAAAATCATCCACCAGAATGGCTACACAGACTCGGAGCTCTATCTGTTCAAAAGTACCATCTACAAGAACCTGCTGGATTGTGGTCGAGCCCTGCTGACCGCCGTTGATAAGTTTGGACTGCAGGAGGAACTGGCTGCTGAGGTTGGAACCAGCAACAACACCGAGGTCACGGAGGCCAACGATTTCGACTTTGTGGAAGACAAGGTCAACGAGGCAGAACAGCCAGTCTACACAGGGGGTAGGGGTGGCGTGGATCAATTCCAGATCATCATGGACACTCCCAACCCCACTAATAACAACACCAGTCTGAGCCCAGAGCTGGTCAATGCCCTGGATGCGCTATGGAAGACTGCAGTTGTGCAGGAGAAGCTCCTCAAGGGGCTGCGAAACCAGTTCTACCTGATGGATTCGGGCCCTTACTTTTTTCACAACATTGAGCGTCTTGGAGGAGCCCAGTACATGCCTACCCAGGACGACATTCTGCGAGCCCGAATAAAAACCACCGGTATCTACGAAACCAAATTCCGACTGGGCTCGCACCTGATTCACATGTACGACGTCGGAGGACAGCGGTCAGAACGAAAAAAATGGATCCACTGCTTTGAGAACGTCACCCTAATCATCTTCTGCGTGGCTCTGTCCGAGTACGACCAGGTTCTGTTGGAGGAAAAGAAGGAGAACCGAATGAACGAATCGTTGGTTCTGTTCGACTCGATCATCAACTCGCGGTGGTTTGTGCGAACGTCCGTTGTTCTCTTCCTTAACAAGATTGACGTGTTCACCGAAAAACTTCCTCTTTCGCCCCTGGAGAACCAGTTCCCTGACTACAAGGGCGGAAACGACATCAACAAGGGCGCCAAGTACATCTTGTGGCGTTTCACCCAAAAGAACCGGGCTGGCCTCAACATATACCCTCATTTGACCCAGGCTACAGACACCTCCAACATCCGACTGGTGTTTGCTGCCATCAAGGAGACCATTCTGCAGAATGCTCTTCAAGACGCCGGTATTCTGACCTGATGTTGATAATTACTGTACAGTACGATTATATAACTTCCATTATTACTAATTTGTATATATATATCCTGACGAGTGACGTAGGCGTCGTGTAGTGGGGTTGGCACACAAACTTGATTAGTTAATGACCCTCTCATTCCAAACAGCTCACACGGTTTTAATCACAGCGATGGGCAGAAAACTTCACGAGGTCACGTGTGTCGATCTAGTCCAGACTACACTGGAAGATTGCGAGTTTTTGTTGTAGCATCAGTCACAGGTGCTATTCGGTATACCCTGTTCAACTCTACGGTGAAGGTCCTCAATTGGATCACTCTGAGGCTGACAAAATGACTGCTTAATACGATCAACACAGGATCACAGAGTTGCGACGACTGACCCTTGAACATCTCACCCACAGATACCCCATGGATATGCCTTAAACAGTGTCTTTTTGCCAGTTAGGATCCAGGGCCAAAAGTCTCCGGCCTAAAGTCTCCGGGTAAGGAACTTGGCCTTCAGACGAATGAAAGAGCTACCTGTACGAGATGGCTACATTGGATATCGATGAGTTCGGTCTTTTGAGCATAGCGTGTCGGTACGTTTACCCGTCAGATGGAGCTAAGAGTGGGGGAGTGCTGCTGCTCATAGAGAATAGATTGTAGATGTCACCAAGGGAATCAGATCAGAACCTGCGATAGCTTGTGGCAGTCAGAACGGAATACAAACAGTACTTTCATACCCGTCAGACATTCAGCTTGTACTACTCTACTATGGTCTGTCTATGGTAAAATTCAGTGCCTAGACCATTACCTATTCGTAGCATTGAAAGATGGGACCTGCCGAAAAGAGACACAAACATTTTTAGGCCGCCCCGGGGTCATCAATAGCATGCTTCCTGTAGTCATCCGATTGCTCCTGATAGCCAAACACATCATGTCCTTCTCTTTCGAGTGCTTTTGTGTGTGCTTTTGACAGAGTCTCAAAATGATAGTGTCTTGATCTCCGAATATTTGTATTGGAGCTGGTAGACATTATTGTACTATTCGAATCAGCAAAGAATACGGAGTACAGTGGTATGTTTTTAGCTAGCAGTCACCATAATGAAATCTGGCTTTACACGTCTCTCAAGATATAGCAACGTTGGCCAATATGCTTAACTCACTACACGATGCTAAGCCAACTTGATGAGATGCTTGCGCCAGTTCAGAGCAAGTACATCCATAGGCCTCCAACATCAGAGCGACAATCGCGCCAAGGCATTACATCCCCATAAGTGTGTCGTCAACCACCTGTATCACCATGACATGTATTCTTTGAGTAATTATGGACACAGACATTCGTTTTATATGTACACCTTTTTCCGTTCGTTCTCACCATATCAAATCTTCATGGGTGATCGTCCTCGGGCCAGCAACACCAACTGTGCAAGAACTCGTCCCACCAGCTCTTAGACTCTTCCTTCACAGTAGTGGCAACCGTATGGGGTCTGGTGGTATCAAAATCCGGTGTGGGTGATCTCTCTCGAGTCTGGCCGGCAATTGGAGCTCGGGTGTAAGGGTGAACACCTCCTGGAACATACCCATGATGAGATCTGCCACGGTTCAAGCGTCGTGGGTTGTGATGGCTCTCCATTTCCATCTGTTGGGGTGTCAGTGGAGTGAGAGTTGGGGTTGCAAAGATGGGCATCCGCGGAGACGAGGTATCAAAGACAGGGTTGAACGGACCAGTGGCGGTTGGAATGAATTTGTTGAGAGACTCGTTTGAATTGCCACCAATCTGTTGAGGAGACTCCGAGTCGATCCGTTCAGGGGATTCTGAGTATTCGGGGGATTCTGATTCGCCGTATGACGAATCTGAACTGAAGGGGTCCGCGGCCTCAGCTGCGGCCAAAAACTCTGCCAGACTATCGCCACATTTGGAAAAGGTTCGTTTTCGGCCTCTATTCATGGCGCCATGAACAGCCACAGGTCCTGAAACCCCTGCACCAGTCCATCCCATCATGTAGGTGTAATCTGCGGCCGTCTGAGGAGTCAGCTGGCGGTATCCTGCGACAACCTCCTTAGCGTTAGGTAGGGTCGTGGTATCATCATTTTGGCTCTGGCTGTTGTATTGGCTGCTCTCGTTGGAAGCACCGGCCTGAGGGGCAATCATGGCGGCCACGTTCGCAGACACGTTGATGACTTCGTCGGTGTCCATGGTTGACGTGGAGGTATCCGTCGAGTTGTTTGGGGATCTTGAGAAAGGGGAATCATGGGTCTGGCGAGTAGTTGAGCCGACGGTAACAGTTGAGGTGTTTTCTTTGATTGTGATTAGTTGTGGATCTGTTTTCAGCGACATTTTGAGCGAGTGTTAGCGATGAATATTGAGTAGAGATGGTTTTGTTTAGGTGGTTACCTTGGACTACAGAGCTTAATTGCAATTTGTGTGTGCACAAAAAGATTGTTGCCAGGGTGAACAAAAGGTCCTCTACAACGTCTACAAGTACGAGTACAACAAAGACCAGAGATAATCAACTCGACACCAATGTACTCGTACGCTCGACATACGCCATAATCATTACCATGCATCTTCTATCTATTACTCCTTGAGGGTCAGCATGTAGCCATACACCATCGATCGCAGCTCCTTGGTCTCCTCCTCTTCCTCAAACATGGGGTAGTACTTGAGCTCAAACAGCTTCTCGCTCTCGAATCCAGCCTCGTCCTTGGCTCGTCGGAAAAAGTCCAGATCCTCATGGAAGAGCTTGGCTCTGTGAGGAGTGAACACAACAAACACCTTTCCTCCGGGGGCCAGAAGCTCCTTGGCAGATCGCACAAGCTTGGCATGCTCAGAGTGGTTGAAGACAACATCCGAAAGAATCACCAGATCGTAACCGGTGCCTCCAGACATCTCAATGAGATCAGATGCATCGTTTCCCCAAATGAAACCCTCCACCTTCATGGAAGAGACGTCAGCACAAGGAGAAGGGCCAGTATAGTCGGCATGATTGGTATCCCAGTCCTTCTTCAGCTGATCCACATTGTACTTGAGGTTGTAGATCAGATCAGCATCAGGATAGTCAGTTACCACAACCTGTTTGGCACCAACAGCATGACAGAGAAGAGAAGGCAGACCAGCTCCAGCTCCAAACTCAATGACCTTCTTGCCCTCGACCAGCTCACGTGAGTGCTCGTCAAGGTAGTCAGCAGTCACCTTGCCAGCGTTCCACAGCAAGTGACCCCACAAGGGACTTTTGGCGGTGAGGCGCAGGTTGAAGTTGGTGGGCTCTTTGTACTCGGAGGCTGTCACGTGTTTTTCTTGACGGGCATACGAGTCGTTGCCGGGCTGTTCCTCGGGCTTGTAAAAGTCCTTGGGCTCTTCGAAAAGGCCTCCTGAGGCGTAATCTTCGTCGTCTGACATCTTTTAGTGAGTTTTTTGGTGATCTCAAAATTTCAGTCCATTAGACTTCAGATCAGGTTATGATTTGTTTCGAGGGATTGCATAGGTTATGAGTATGTGAAGATCCAGGTGTGGTGCAAATGGGGGTCAGGTTATGATCCCTGGTGTGGTGTTCTATATAAGGAAGGAATAAGGGCTGAGGCAGATTTTAGAGATTTTCTCGCAACTGAGGGGATTCTAGATAGGTGGGGGAGATTGCAAACACTGGTCTTGGTGTTATTATAATATTCGAGGATAATTTCGTTTCCTTCCATTTAATTCGTTCCATTTGATTGCCTTTCCTGAAAGCAATTGTAAATGATGACAATAGGATTGTTAAACGCTTGCATGCATCGATTGTAGGACAACTATGATTACATTGTCACCGAATTTTTTCTGGATGCAAAAAATCAATCCAGGAAGCTGAGAACAGATATCGGGCGCGCAGGGATTGAAGATGGGGGGGTCTAGACTCTGCAACATATATGCCTGTTTTTTTGAGGCAATAATTATGTACTGGGGTAAGCAAAGGAGTAGTGACACAATTATGGACGGGAGGGGCAGGCTCAATACTACTGCATTTTTATTTTCATATATTCGACGTAATTTCGCCATCACGTGTGCTTAGTCAGAACCTTCAGTATCACCCCACATTCGACCATGCAGCCCACAAGTGGAGTTTGCTGCTTGGGGTGGCCCCTGCCTCCGGAGGTGCAATTTCCCACATGGGCTGATTCACGCGAATCAGATTAGCGGCTGTGGCCGCGGGAATAAAACCTGGGAAAAACGTCGATAATTAAGAGGAATGGAACCACATAATTCCCGGCATTTCTCTGCAATAATATATTACCCGCCTGACCTTCCACACTCGGTTTTTTGGGCGTCTCCAAATCCGGCGAATACAACAACCTTAGTGGCGTTTTCAAACTCTGACTAGGTTCGGGGCGGAAATGAGGCCGGAAATGTCTATGATGTGCGTTGAGAACCGGCAATGTGAGAGATATACCAAAGTCAGGTGAGATTAACAGCGTGGATCATATCCGGCAAACAGGGCTGGAAGCGGTATGGGTAACTAACTCGATGTAGCATCTTAGCGTTGGTGTAACAGTGACGATGCAGTAGTGCACATCCTGTAGTGCAAGTCGTGCAACAATGGCAAGGCACATACGGTACGACGGGTTATACAAGAAACAAGATACGAGGCAAGCGAAAACAACAACGCCACGGTAGTATTAATATAATTTAATACAGACCAGATGAAATCTGAATCGACGAACGGACACAAAGTGCAAAAGCGAAATAATCTGGAACCATCCAGAGTTTCCAAGAACAGCAACAGTCGCATCAGCCATCTCGCTTTTTCCTCCTCCCACAACACACATCAAAACTACACATTGACTGACACCTCCACCTAAACTTTATCTTCCGGAGCTCTACGCTATCACTTTCTTGTGACATCACGACAACATCAAGAACCGTCAAGAACATCAAATAACCCCCCCACCCCCTTCCAAAACACCCGCACAGCCATGCCAAAAACGAAAAAGATGCTCATTGCACCGACCTCGGCCTATCTAGGCAGAGACAGAGCAGTTACACCCACCACAGACTTTGACGCGGCGTCTCCACCTACTCCAGCTCCTTCACCTACACCGTCGTATCGAGTTTCACAGAATGGAGACACACGGTCGTCAAACACGCCAGGTGACGGTCTTCGTCAACTCATCACAACCTTCGACAAGGTCTACTCGCGCCTTTCTCATGAACACAAACAACGCTTCTTCGACCATCTTCTTTCCAAATCGCACCATCAAGAACTGTCCTATCTCAGCGAGGCCGTGGTGCCTCTCCTGAAACGAGACCCCTTCCGGGTTCTTCCGTACGAAATCTCGCTGCGGATTCTCAGCTACGTCGACGACCCAAAGACTCTAGGTAAAGCCAGCCAGGTTAGTCGATTATGGCATCTGATTCTGAGCGACGACCAAACGTGGAAAACGTTGTGTGAACGTCACCAATACAGACGCCTCAGTGCTGCTCAACGAATCACTTACAGACAGAGCAGCCGACTAGCAAGCATACCCAATGTGCCGGAAAACATGGAGGTGGATTCTAATGTGCTGGAATCAATGTACGACCCTGAGCCGCTTCGACAGGTGCCCCTAAGCTACAGGTCACATTTCAAACACCAGTACCTCGTGGACGCTGCATGGAACAAGGGAGGAAGACTCGCAGCAAAGCACGTGACATCTGACCAGGCGGTCGTGACATCTCTGGAGATGAACGGCAGATACATTGTGGTTGCGCTGGACAACTCGCGCATCTACGTCTTTGCCGAGGACGGCCGTCTGATACACACTCTGTTTGGCCACGTCATGGGAGTGTGGGCCATCACAGTTCTGGGAGACACTCTTGTCAGTGGAGGATGTGACAGGGATGTGCGGGTGTGGAATCTCAAGACTGGAGAGTGTCTACAAATCCTAAGAGGTCACTCGTCAACGGTAAGATGTCTGAAGATGGTGGACGAACGAACAGCCATTTCTGGATCACGTGACAACACGTTACGTGTGTGGGACATTCGATCGGGCGTGTGTCTACGTGAGTTGATTGGTCACGATCTTTCGGTTCGATGCATCGAGGTGGTGGGCGATATCTGTGTTTCTGGCAGCTACGATTTCAAGGCCAAGGTGTGGCGCATTTCCACAGGCGAATGTTTGCACACTCTCGAGGGTCACTACTCCCAGATTTACTCGTTGGCGTTTGATGGCAAGCGCATTGCAACGGGTTCTCTGGACACGAGTGTGCGTATCTGGGACGCCGCTACAGGCAATCTCATCTTTGTGTTGCAGGGACACACTTCTCTGGTGGGTCAGCTGCAGATGAAGGACAACACATTGGTCACTGGCGGCTCTGATGGCGCAATCAGAGTCTGGGATCTCGAACAGGGAGCTTGTACCCAGCGACTCGCTGCACATGATGGGTCTGTGACCTCGTTGCAGTTTTCTGACAACAGAATCGTGTCTGGAGGCTCTGATGGACGTGTGAGGGTGTGGGACATGGCGACCGGTCAGTACATTCGGGATCTGAGCCAGGCGTTTGACTCGGTTTGGCGGGTGGCATTCAAGGAGGAAAAGGTTGTAATTCTGGCCAGCCAACGTCGACAGATCCACATGGAGCTCATCAGCTTCAGCCCCAAGGGAGAAGACAAGGAGGTTGATCCTCTGGAAGATGGCGTGGTGGTTGAAGACATTGTTATGGAGGAGGAGGAGGAGGATGATTTCAAGTAGTGCTCTAGCAGACGTTAATCTATATACATTTGTATGTTGGAGTGTGTACAGTCGATTGGAGTAGCCTATAGCCTACCATCCAAGGTTCAGACAGGGAAAGCGGGTTTATCTCAGCAAATTTGTACTGAAGAGGGTAGATTTTATTACACCATTTTACTCGCCTCGTTCCGCTGATTCGAATGGTATAATAATGTTGACCTCTTTTAATACGAATGTGTAGAGATATACCCCAATCTATAGTGTCACTTGATTGTACTACTGTCATCACATCACCTATCTAAACCTAACTAGACTACAGTTGAGCCTCTGCTCTGAAGCCCGGATATTTCTAGACATCATGAGACACGTGGTGATTCTGGCTGCTAATTTGTTAGCAAATCGACAGCTCTCTACCTTGTGGTACCCCTCCTATTCCCATCAGAGCCGGGGAACACTGATTTTGCACCCCTAAATGACTTTCTACTTTAGGTATTTCCAAGTAAATACTTGAACTACCAGTCCGAAACAAACAAATACGGACTCACAATCTCATGGACGGCAGTTACAACGACGTGACTGGTATCAGAATGACCGCCTTGGTGAGCTCTACGATACTGTATAGTCAGCTTTCCGTTACCGTGCTGTCTAGAGACACGATTGTTATAAACACGATTCCACGACTCCACACCGGATGATCTTATCCAGTGTCAGAGAGGAAAAGCGACTACACCAGCGATTATTTGTACTGGAGAGGGTGGATTTTTTCCATCATTTTACTCACCTCGCTCAGCTGATTCACATTGTACAATATATCTACCCTCTTAGTACAATATATTGAGATAGACACACCTTCGTCACTTGACTGTTCCTGTAGCCCAATATAACATTCTTAGAAGCCTCCTACCCACCAGGCAGCCTTATTCCTCCAGACCAAACCTGCTATTTCACACAGCCATCAGACTGACCAAAAAGAAGAAAAAAAAAAAAAAAAAAAAAAACAAGGAAGATAAAGAAATCCCCAGATTTTCTTCCGCGACTCCATGAATAAGGAGGGAGAATCAACTGAGGAAGTGGAAGTGGCATTGTGTATACAGTCACTTGTAGTCGGGTTTAGAGAGGTTGAGAGCGGCGTACAAGTACTTGTATCCTGAAAAGCAAGTCTTGTGGGAGATGTGCTGCCAAATAAGATTCACCATAACAACTGGGTCTCACACATCAACTGCTTGACCACTCGACTTCATGGCTCTTATCAATATCCGACGAATTTTCGCCTCGTTCAGAACCGACGAGGAAGAGAGAGAGTATTCACGAAAGGCGTTCTACTATCTTCTTGGATTTCTCGGTTCCTGTGCGTTTTCTTCTTTGGTGGCGCAACGATTGAGTGGAGTTGGAAATTAGGAGAAACCGATTTTTTCGTGGTAACCACCCATGAGTGGATTTGTTCGAAGTGGAGGGTCTTTTGGCCGTGTTTGGGGCAAGACCAATTCCGGGATAGTCGCTCCAAGTCTTCCCAGATACGGAGATAGGCTGGGATCATTTGATTTCAAAAACAGACCTTGGCTCCGGAAAGATAGAAGTGGCCACTTTCCATTGATGGCAGAGGAAAAGACAGATGAGGGATACCTACGCATTTCGCCACTACAGCTCAAGGCGCTGAAAAAGCCGGGAAACAACAGAGTCAGCGTGACAGCTGCTAGTGCCCCCTTTTGTGAGGTACGTACACTGTACGAGTTGGCAGAAGTGGCTGTGGAAGAAGAGAAGCCGTCTGAGGCGATGGAAAGAGGAGCTCAGGTGCACAACATGGCTGAAGATAGCTTGTATGAAACTACAGAGGTTTCTCTACCTGTTCCTCCAGCTACTACACCTACTGAAGAATGGTACGTGAAACTGATGGACATGTATCTGAAACTGAGCATGTTGAGAACAGACCCTCCTCCTACAGATAGTGAGCTTGAGGCGAGTCCCAGTTTCATGGCTCGTGAGATTCCCGTCTTTGGCAACTACAAGAATACACGTCTGTTTGGCATTATGGATTTGATCTATTGGAGGAACAAGAAGCTCCACATTTGCGACATGAAAACTACTTATCGTCGCTCGGTGCCTGAGGATCCGCAGATGACAGCACACATTCACCAAACAATGCTGTATCATTATCTTTTCAGCGACATGTGTCGAGACATTGACGCGACCATGGGAGAGTATCTGCGAGACGAGATTTGCATCGACACAGATGTGCAACCTGAGTTTTCTGCTGCGTACGAGGGACAATGCGGACCAGCCGATTCAGTCCCTACATCCATTTCAGACTTGATGAAGCTGATTGGTGACGAGCTGCCTAAACCTCGATCTCTCGCAAAAACGGTTTCTGTGGAATACGTGAAACGGTCAGAAGATCGGGTGCCGGAGGAGTACCAGGATCTGTATCCACTGTCAGATTACACCCAGCGGCAGTCGTTTGCAGTGGTCCAAGCCCCTGTGGATTACAAGGAGCTGAAACAAGTCATGTCTGAGACGTTGCCCTTTTGGCATGGTCAGAGGGCGGCTATCGGAGTGGATTCAGAAAGTATGAACAAGTGTCGATACTGTCAATTTCGACCTGTCTGTGGTTGGTACAACTGAAAGGTAGGTGGTGGTGGCGGGTTCTGATGAGATACATAGATAGGAACACGTTTCGAGACTCTTCGTGGTGCCCATGGTGGTTGTGAAGTAAGAGTAAGTGTAGTGGGTGTTGTAGGTGTGGGTGTAGTGGGTGTAGTACAAGTGGGTGCACTTGATGCTGTGGGTGTTGTAGGAGTGACCAATTTGATTGGTGCTGTGGGTGATTTCTTGAACCCGCCTGCGGGCAAACATTTGGTATCGATCTTCAAAACTGGTTTTGGCGAAGTGGTCATGTTTTTTGTGTGCTTGTACGATACTGTAGATTTTCTTTAGGCTATCAACCCTCAGTTTCTATAGTGGTGTTTAAATAAGTCTTGGGGCTCTTTGCCCTTGTACTTGTACCAGTATCGTACTTGGGGCTGTGGTGAGGCATGTACAAGTAGAATGATCTGATTGATGTGAAAAAGGACTCTCTATAGTGAGTGAAGTATTCTCTGAGAGTAGCAATACACCTGATTCAAACCCGACTTCTCCATTTTCGATTTCTTCCAATTCGACCTGTTCTGCTGTTGGAGGTTCTCAGTCTCTCCATTGATCATGTACACCCAATATGCTCTCCACAATATCCCCACCCAGGTGTGGCCCAAAGCTTAATTAAACTATTGATGTGGACCTCTTTGTTGAACTGGAAGAACAAGTGCAAGTGCAAGTGTAAGTGCGATACAAGCAGAAGTAGATGATACCATCGTGAAACAAGCCTCTGTCACCAGATGATGATTTCAGCGGTGTCAATAGATGATCCAGGATAGCTTTCAGATACGAGCAGCTATACGATCACGAGTCAAGTCATGATTGCGAACATAGCCAAAAGAACCCTGTTACGGGTCTCTTTATTCGAGTATGTACCTGGTACAAGTAGAGGTGTGCTCCATACAGGTACAATAATCAACTTCAATGAACTACGACTCTACACCTCAAAGGCAGATGCATTGACTGGCTTTTTTCTGAAGGTGACTCCGCTGATGAAGAAGGAGCGCTCAGACTCCGGAAGGCCTGTTTCATGAAGCTGCACTGGAAGAGGGCTGACTGTGTATTCCCTTTCCACTATACCCTAGGAAATGCACAGATACGGCTCTTAACTGTACATGGATTGCAAGTTTCAACTCTCAGAGTAGAGGTACATTTAGATCTTGACATTTGTGCAGTGAAAGGTGTGTTTCCTCCTACCAATTGAATCCACAGAGGACATTGATCCGGGTGGCTCTGGACTGCATTGCCAATATAACTCATTTGGCTGTACTATACTGTGGTCATGTTGTCTGTACGAATCACTCTTAGGCGTACCCGCGCTTCGCTTTCACTCATCACCCATCTAAACCTAACTATACGTTAGTTGGAAGACAGTATTAGAAACCCAGATATCTCCAAAAGATGTGAGTTATTTGGTATTCCGGTTGCATATTTGTGAGCAAGTAAACAGCTCTCTACCTCCTGGTATCTTTTTCATTCCCATAAAATCCCGGGAATACCGATTTTGAACCCCTAAATGACTTTTCATATCAACTATTCCCAAGTAAATACCTTAACTGTGACGAGTGAGACTGCTCTCCTTGATCAAGCTTCAGGGGGTTACACTCGTACAAGTAGCTAGATTCGTTTTTGATCATACACCATTACGTAAGCTGGGCACTATTCTATGTTACTGTAGCCCACAATAAGTGCCCTTCCCCTGACACGTACACGCGTCATCTACAAGTAATTAGCCCGATTACATAAGCTCCATATCGTAAGGGCTAGTTCAGGGCACACCTAACCCTGTATCTACACGTTATCCAAACCCAATAATACCAAGCATCTAATTTAGCCAACACACAACTACAACTATTCATGTCGACTGAGTGGACGTCGTACCTGAAAAAGGCGGTGGCGACTGCTGAGAGCAGGTTTGACCAATTGCTCGAGGAAACTTCCCAGGGTTCCCAGAGCTCTCAATCTCAGCCTCCACAGCCTGGTACTGGTAGTACTCCAGATCTTACCAGAGATGTGAGAGCTACTCCTTCTCCGCGATTGAGCATGCAAGAGAGATTGAGGGGCGCTGTGAGCTCGAGTCCAAGGAGTTCGGGGGAGATGGAGCGTGAGGTTGAGATTGAGAATGAGACTGCTGAGGTCAAGGAGGACGCTGAGGAGTTTGAAAAGGAGAACACCCTCGATACGGTGGCACCAGAAGTGCACACATCTACGCCAGCAGAGTCCAGCCCCGAAACGACCTCTTCGTTTGATGCGGATCTGCTTTCCAAACTCCAGGCCGAAAATGCGACCATGGCTGAGCAGCTAGACTCGCTACAAAACAAGGTGGTGCTTCTAGCAGGACTGGAGGCTGAACGAACTAAGAACAGTCCAGCGAGTGCCAGAAAGCTGGCAGAGAAGGATAAGCAGATTGCATTGCTCATCGAGGAGGGCACAAATCTGTCCAAGAAGGAGCTCACCTACATGAACACAATAAAGAAGTTGCGGGTCAAGGTTAAACAGGGTGATACACTACAGGAAGGATTCGACAAGATCAAAGCGCGACAAGACAAGGAGCTGGGGAGTGTCAAGGAGAAGCTCAATGGGAAGGAATCCGAGTTGATGAGTCTGAGGGAAGAGCTCAAGATTATCAAGAAGAATGTGTCCCAATCTGAAAAATCCGATAATCCTGAACTTCGAGTGGAGTTGGATGATCTCAAGAAAGCACGTGATGACTTGAAAAAGAAGAATGCACAACTGTCCAATGATCTCGAGGAGGCAAAAAAATCAAGAGAAACACTGCAAAAGTCTAGAGAGACTCTTCAGAATTCTCATAAGGCTCTCCAGGAGACTCATGATCAACTGAAGAACACCTCGAATGCTTCTTCTCTTTCTTCCCAGGCTCTGATATCCGATCTGAAGCTCGAAGTATCTCGTCTTGAGGCACGTGTGGAGCATTACAGAGGTTTGAATGAAGAGGCTACTGCCCGTAACTCGGATGAGAACACTGCCAAGTTGCTCAACCAGATTGAAAACCTCAATTCTCAACATTCACACTCTCAGGACAATTGGCGAAGTGTGGAGCTGTCGTTACAGGGTAAGATCTCCAAGCTCGAGGAGGAAGTGGAGGAGTGCAAAACTCGGGAAGCTGCATTGGTGAAGAAGAACAAGGCGTTGCAGAACGATCTGCGTGCTGAGAGAGAGGAGATTGCCAGTCTTCAGGACGAACTTGGAGCTGTCAATGAACAAGTGTTCAAGAGCAAACGTCAAGTCGAGACTTTGCGAGAGGAGCTCAAGGAGTGTCTGGCCAATGAAAAGGACGAACCGCCTGTTAGTGCTGCTGCTGTTGCTGTGCCCAGTATTGCCAAGACTCAACACTCTGAAGAGATGGAGAAACTTACTCACAAGATTGCAGCATTGGAAGAACAACTAGAGGAGCGGAACATGCGTCTTGCTGCTCGTGATGAAGCAGACATGTCGGTAACTTCACCTCTGGAGGCTGAATCGCCGTTTGGAGGTGTCCCCACATCTCCCTCTGATACCTTTGATCGTTCATTTTCTTACGATCGCTCTTTCGGCTCTTTTGAACGATTGCAGGATGTCGATCAATTGACCGAACTCGACTCGCGACGATCGGGAACAGGTCCCTCTATCCAGGTGATTGGAAGAATGAGTTCTCAGGTGCGAAAACTCACATCTGAAGTGAGCAATCTCAAGGAGGAGCTGGTACGAGTGGGTAGCGAGAAGGACGAGGCATCACGTGAAGTGGTGAGACTAATGACTGAAAACGACGACTTGCTGGAGTCCAAAACCAAGCTGGATGCGGTGGAGGAAAGGTTGGATGCGATGGAAAAACGCGAATCCCAGGCTCTGGAAATGCTGGGCGAGAAAGAGGAGAAGATCAACGAGCTGAGGGCTGACATTGCCGACATGAAAGAGCTTTACTCCAGGCAAATCAGCGATCTCGTCGATCAGTTGGTGGAAGCTAAGAAGTAGCATGTAGATATGTGATGTGCTTCTTTCTTATTACAGCGGTTCCCAGAGTGGTTCTCACTACACGAGAAGTTCCCAGAGTGGTTCTTACTACACGGGAAGTTTCTAAAGTGAGAGCTTTCACTGGGAGCGTCGTACAAAAGTCCAGAAATGTTTCATACTGTAATTCGTGAAGTGGCCGAAATACATGCACCAAATGAAAGACGATGGCTGACCCAGAATGCAAGTAATTAATTGGAAGTCAAGCATGGGACAGTTGACATTTGTTGAGTCCATCGTAAAGAAGCCAAAACACTTGGTTTCGGTACAATAACACCCACTGTGGCGAATAAAACACCACTCCTGTATTCTCCAGCCCAAAAAAGTACAAAACTGTTACCGATGGGCTCCCCCGAACGTCACCTTTTAAATAGTACTACTTTCATCGCTGTACCTCCACTGCTGGAGTCATGCTGACAGCTCCATTACGATCCAGTAATGCTACCGACATGAGAGTAGTACCGCTGCACTCCCCTGACTTGTGGCATTCCGTTGGTGCCAGTCACGTGACCATAGAGTCGCTACCCGTGAAGTTGCATTTCCCTGCTTCCCAAAGAGGAAACATGACCAGTCGGATTTGAGCAGTCAGATAAGTATCACATGTTCCAGTGTAATGCATCATCTTACAGAAGCTGATTTGATATCCACGGTTAGACGACGAATCTCCTCGAAAGTTATACCACTGCATTGCCCTGAGTCAGGGGAGTAGAATGGTACCACTCACGTTTCAGTGGCGTGACCTCAGCGGGAGTTGCGACGTAGTGCACGTATTTCGCAACCAGAGTAGTACCAGAATGATCGTGAGAAGATTCTCGTTCGAACGATGGTACATTCAGCATCATATGAGTAACAGTAATGCAGCTCAATCTTGGAATACCATTCTTTTGCAGTTTTTCCAAATCAAGGTGGAGCTTCTATTTCCGAGCCGCACGACTAGGGGTGGTGTTTTGAGGTCTATCAAAAAGACGGCTGGACAGACCGATCTGGCTGAATTTTTGCAGAGTGCATGATTGACAGGATATCACGTGACTTGAAAGGTCTCATTTTGCTACCTCGAGTATTGACCGAGTTAGTACGGCTCCCTTATTTACCTAAGTATGTCAAGTTGATGTGCATGAACCTTAATTATAGCACTGAGCCCATCTACTGTCCCAAGTAACTTTCCAACTATAATATTACTGATAACTAATTCCAAGTAAACCCACCTCCTACAACAGCTCACTTTAATACCGTCATAAATCAATCAAAGACTACAGTACGGGACAAGTTTCAAAATGTACATCTCACCGTCTAGAGCACGCCTATACCTTCAACTAAGCAACAAAGTCACTCAAAAACTGCAGAGAGCAAGACCTCACAGGCCACTGTAAAATTTGTAAAACGGGGGGTGTTATACGACGCTCCCGCTTTCAGTTACGGATACACTACAGCAAGACTATGCAAGAAAGGCATCCCGTTCATTCTATAAATCACATCACCCTTTTAATATCAGTGAGCATCCTGACTCCCTCCTGGTACATGACATCGTGTTTCATGTCCTTGGCCATCTCTTCGGCCCTGTCAATAATGGCTTGGGGGATCTCAGCCAATCGAGCCACATTCAAACCGTAACTATCAGTGGCACTGCCGGGCTTGACCTTGTATGTGAAGATTGGAGGATTGGTGTTAGTGATGTCCATGTGCACAAGGCCACACTTGTTGCTATCTTCACTGTCAAGTAACTGGCCGAGAGGATAGTGGGTGATGAATAATGTCAGGGCTCCAAGCTCTATGAAATGTTTCAGAACAGAATGGGCAATGGCAATACCATCTGTGGTGGTAGTTCCTCGTCCAATCTCATCCAGAAGAACAAGAGATCTGCTGGTGGCATTTCGGAGAATCTCTGCACACTCACAAAGCTCCACCATAAAGGTAGATTGACCACTCATGATGTTATCTTGAGCACCCATTCGACACAGGATAGAGTCGGTAATAGGGATCTGGGCCTTGGAGGCAGGCACATAACATCCAATATGAGCCAGAAGAACTGATAGAGCAACCTGTCGTACCAAACTAGACTTACCTCCCATGTTTGGACCAGTAACAATGGTAGGACACTCGATCTTGATATCGTTGGAAATGTAATTGGTCATCAGCTTCTCTGTGATCACGTGACGTGAGTCCTTCAGGTCAATACCACCTTCATCCACGTAATCCGCCTTGACCCATCCAGATTGTCCGCTGACTTGAGCCAATGCAAACAGACAGTCAAATTGAGACATGGCTACCACCATGGATCTGAAAGACTCGTAGTGAGTGGCACAACGAGACCGGAATGTTGAAAACTCGACATCACAAACAGCCTTGAGTTTTTCCACGCAGTACTCATGTCTCTTCACTAGACTGTTGAGTGCGGGAGTTCGAAATCGTGACACAGACTTTGTGCCACTCATCTTGGTCCACTCCATTGGTAACTTCTTAGTGTCCTTATTGGCAACCTCAATCAAGTAGTCAATACCAGCCACAGAAGAGTATTGGAGCTTTGGACGATTGAGCTCAGCTCTGAGTGCCAACAGTTCAGTTTGTAGTTCGTTCTCCACATCCTTGAGGTCTTTCTTACGATCAGCCATGCTTGGCGGGTCGGCCACAAAGAATGTAAGAGCATCATCTTGTCGTGCAGCCTCAGGGTTGATTTCCTCCAACAGCTTTTCAATGTCTGTCACATGAATTCCGAGAGAATTGAAAATCTCGCCCAAGACAGGGTTGGTGTCACTGTACTTGTCTCCACTGCCTGGCTTGAACTCCTGCGCAACAAACAAGAGTTCTCGAAGCAACAAGTACACCTCTTTTCTGTTGAGCTGGCCGTAGTGAAGTCGCATGAGCATCTTGCTTAGGTCTGGGATCGGTTTGAGCAGCTTTACCAGCTTGTTGATCGATGCTGTCAGGTCGTTTGACTCGGCACTAAACACACTTTTGATGATAACTTCAACTGCGCTCAGTCGTTGAAGAATTGCAGTTCTATCTGTCAAAGGTCGAGACACCCACTTTTTGAGCTCACGACTTCCAAACACAGTGAGACATTTGTTCAGCACCCAGAACAAGGAGCCCTTGACTGTATGGTCGGTAGTATTGGCAAACAGCTCCAGAGATGCCACCGTGTTTGCTGATAGACGCATATAGCTGCCTGTGTATCTCGTAAAGTTGTTTGTCAACAAGAAGAGCGAGTCGAGCTTACAATGAGTCAAGTAACGAGAAGTAGCGAGAATGACTGTTTTAACCATGGCGGGTAATTCTAGCACAGAAGAACATGTATCCACATTACCCTTACCCTCAAAGAACAAAGCAACCTGCGCATCTGGATCTTCTTCTTCCTCCTCGAGAACATTCATCTCTGCCAGTCGGCCCTTGTTTCTGTGCATGTATTTCTGACACATTTTCAGTGTACTCGAGCTAACTCCACAGTTCAGGATCTCACAGGGCGCCAGCGTCAAAAGTCTGATTTCCAGCTCGGACTTGACATAATCATCCTTGAACGAGTCCCAGATAACATCACCTGTAGAAACGTCTGTAGCCAGTAATGTCACAATGGGCTTGTCCTCTTTACTCTCATGCAATGCGACAAGATAAGAAGCGTACTGCACATTGTCATTCGAACTCGTGCCACCACCATTGCCAGTCTCAAGATACGTTCCCTTGGTGAAGGTGTTGGTGAGTTCTCGGATCATGGGACCCTTCTTGTTCTCCACGTTCTTCAGAGCTGCCACCTCCATCTGCTGCACGTGGCCCACCTTAAATCCCTTCTCCACCAGCTGTTTTGTGTAAAAGTCGATTCTGTGCACGGGAAATGACGAGTAGGCCAGTTTGATGTACTTGCTGCCTGGTTGCACTGCTCCATCATGTCCGATATCCTTCAAATCTGTGATTCCGGGACTGAGGAAAAGACGTGTTTGAGCGTGGGCGATTTCTGCGTCTTCACCATAGATGTGGTACTTGTATCCTACCTGCACAAACAGTAGTGTATCTCGGTGCTGCTTCTTGATTTCGTACCATTGAAACTCTGTGGCGTTCAGTTTGGTCTTTTTGGTGATAACTGGAAGGTCTTCGTCATGCTTGTTTCTGACCAGCTCCAGCTTAGCTCTAAACTGTTGTCGAAGCTCCGTGTTGTGGTCAGTGTTGATTGATTTGCCTCTTTTGAAGCTTGTCAGGGCCTTTGGACGCGGTTTGAGAGCTGCGGAATCGATTGGCTGCGCTGGATCGGTTTCCATGGCATCTGGCTCTGTCGTAGCAGTGTTGGATTCAGAAGACTTTTCTGTTGCATCATGCTGGGGCGATTTAGTGTCATTTCGTTCAGATGTGCTGAGTTCTGCATCCTTCTTGTCGTTATCTGGCTCTGCTTGACTTGTTCCAGTCTCGGTTTTCGGTTTCTTGAAAAACCGACTGAGTGTCGCTTGTTTGGTTCGTTTCATGATGGTGATGATTCGATCTGAGAAGCCAACACGTTATTAGCGAAGATGTCGATCTGCTCGAAAATTAAAGTTTCATCTGGTGATAACTACGAGAGACGTTGTGGTGTTTGTAAGGCCATGACAAATGGTAGAGAAGTGTTGAAATATGAAATCGATAGAATTTACCGAGACCGAACCACTTTTCGACACTTCCCCTCTGTTGGAAATCTCTCTAGCCACAAACGGTTCTCTGACCTAACCCATCTGCACACCAACCCAAAAAACGCGTCGCGATTTCAATTCAACTTTTATCAACAACCACACAACCAAACATGCTAGGAGACACAGCGCTCAAGCTGGTACACGACTCGCGCCGAACAGCTGCCCTGGATCTATTGCCGGCTTACCAGGAGGAACTGGTGCGTGGAGTATGTCGAGAAATCCGCCAACTGGACTCCTCCATCAACAAGACACAGAACGAACCAGGATACGACCCACAAGATCGAGTCGCTCATTGCAACCTCTTGGTACAGCATCTCGCAATGCGACGGGACAAGCGATGTTTGTTAGCGTATCAGTTCACACGTGCTCGGCGTATGAACGAAGCCGCGTGGAAACAAACAGAAGAACCCAACATCAACGGAAATGAACAGGAGTACATGAAAGCGTATGAGGACCTCATTATCGACATTAAGGGTCCATATACCGATATCGATCTAACGGGATCTTTGGAACCTCCTAATGATGTGTTTATTGATGTTCGAGTGCTCCAGAGCGTGGGAGAGGTTCAAACCGAATATGGTGTATTCAACCTAGAGAAGGACTCCCAATTTTTTGTTCGACGCAGTGACGTCCAGACGTTGTTACTTCAGGGTTACTTGAAGGAGATTTGAAGGGTTTGTGGAGCGGGTGAAGAAATGGGGAGGTGGATTATTTATGGCTGGTTCGGTTGAAGACGGACGAGCATCTGTACTTGTACATACATGTTACTAATTGTGTTATTCTAACAACCAGCGCGATTGTGTAAACCTGGGTGCCTCCATCACAAGCACAGTAGGAACAGGTGGGATTTGGACGTTTGGAGTCTCGCTTAAGACCGCTCTCTTTGGCTTCGAGGGCTTTATCTGATCTACAATATTTGAGGAGGTCCACTGTGCACCACCTGTGAAGATGGGGGAAACAAAAAGAAGTGCCTCGTGTAGAAAGACCTGTGTACGACGGATGATGGGAGGACAAGGTGGCACAACACAACATATATATTCACGCCCATGTGTCTGTGTCACTTCACTCTTTCCCACCCAACACCCAACACATACTGTAACATCATCCCACGCTGTATTTTGCCTGCCCAGACACTTCCCCACAATTACGTAATACCTCACAGAGACGGGTGGTAGTATTGTTTCGGTTCACGTGACATGCGGTGGTGGGTGGTGAGTTTGTGGTGTTGACACAGACAGCCCAGAACATGTTATAAAGCACTCATCTGGACCCTCCCCTCCTACAATTATCCCCTCATAGCTAATCTATTCCTCTCTCTCTCTATTGTCTCTCTCTCCACCGTTGCACAGCTACGAAGTACTACAGGAGAAGAGGCAATTCTAAGCCTCTGATCGGTCTACGGAGTCTACCAGCTCAAGAGTGTACTGTAGGATACATGTGCTGGTACACACTGTAGAATACTTGTACAAACAAACAGGAGCTTGGGGGCTGTTCTTGACATCAAATGTACTCTTTTCAAGCCAAGCCATAAGTATCTCAACAATCATTTGTAAAATCGGTACAAGTACAACCAAAAAGATATGACGATCACACTCCGCATGACTTGCCTCAAAAACATCAAGTCTTCGCCACCGTAAACTGTAGCAAGAAGCTACTTGTACTTGTAGATACTTGTACGAGTCCGCATACCATTGAACCCTGGACCCAACTCAACCGAAAGAGTTGAACATCTAATGTAATCGGCCCTATGGCAATCATTGATTGAGACAGTTTTTGAGACAGATCTCTACAAGTAGGTCACACCCTTGATACGTTGTGGAAACGTTGTGGAAACGCTGTGGAAACGCTGTTGAGATCAGTCCAGTAGCCCTGTTGGCTTGAAACTCTCAAAAAGCACTACAATTGGACAAGGAGACTATCTTGACACCACCTCTTGTATGCATAGGAATCATGTAGCTAGCGGCTGACTCGGGTGACTCTGTACGGAGTTATTTACGACTGTAGTGACTCGGATGACTCTCCTCTTGCGTTCTTGTGCAGTAGGAGTGCAGTGCTCAGATCAATTGCTTGTGGACGGACAGGAACAACTCCTGATTGCCTGCTTATCTCTATCATCATACTTTGGACAGCCACTCAATCCACCCAATTGAGATCAAAGGGATCCACTTGATGTCGGCTAGGAAATAGCAATGGGGCGCGTAGAGTGCGGAACAGGGTGACACTGAGAGGGGCACGTAAGTTTGGTCACGTCTGACATTAAATTCAGGATGGCCTTAGGTTCCTCAATCTCCGGGGATTCCTTTGGTTTCTTTCCGGGGCCTTCTTTGTGGTACATTTTGACGTGCATGAATTAGAGTTGGTGTTGGAGTCAAATGAAGACTCAAGAGTTTAGCACACTGAAAGAGACTGAAAGAGACTGAAAGAGCCAGAAGTGCGGAAGGAAACGTTCTGAGAACTAAGTCAGGGTGGAATCCTATGAAAAATACTGTGAAAAAACGGTCTACGTTCTTGTTTTGTGGTTTTTCCTGCCCCATTCACGATTTCTGAGGCCTCAAGAGTCCACCCTGTCTGTTTACATGACTCCCCCCAACGCACCACATATGCACATAAATGACTCAAACCACATTGGGGCGACTCAGTAGGGCGACTCGCTGAGAGTCAGACTATGCAGGAGATAGTGTTGGGGGAAAGAAGAGGGCTGTGAGTGATAAGACGTGGAATCGGGTTGCCTTGAAAACAAGATATGAAAATGCATCGAATTCAGCAAAGAAAAGTCGCGTAACAAACAATGACAGCAATTGAGCTCACGTGATACGTTGTTACCCCTTTTGCTAGCCTGCCTCGATCAATCCATTTATCCGCCATGCACAAACCCAATCAACGGTGTGTCGTTGACTTCAACATGAGGGGACATCTGACTCCAAGAGTTTAATGTCTAGTCCTTCGAGCAAGTGTACAACGTGTCCTCACTAATGTAAGGATTAGATGATCCGTGTCATGCTCAATTGTTGCCTCATAACGCTTGCGTCAATTAGATCCGAAACCATGTCCATAACAGTCCAACTCACACGCCATAGTTCACACCAATCTATAGCTACTGACTTCATGTCGACCAGTTCAACTGAGACTTTAGCGCAACTTTACTGCATCCCTTTGTGTGTGCTGTTCGTAAATCAGATACCGTCGCGAAACTATTTAAACAGAGCTAGATCCCCCCTTGTCTGATCTTGATTCTCCTACACATCGCCATCTATCTCCCATCCCCTACAAACATGGCCCCTCCCCCTGCTGTCGTTGCCCATCCTCTTTCCTCTCAGGCCACTGGCCTCGATATGGTCCATGAGTTCAACCAGAAGCTCACCAAGTCCGACGAGCACACCTGGGAGTCTTTCAAGTTCGCCCCCATTCGAGAGTCCACCGTCTCCCGAGCTATGACTCGACGATACTTTGAGGATCTCGACAAGTACGCCGAGTCCGACGTTGTCATCATTGGAGCTGGCTCCTGTGGTCTTTCTGCCGCTTACGTTCTTGCCAAGAGCCGACCCGACCTCAAGATTGCCATTGTCGAGGCTGGTGTTGCTCCTGGAGGAGGTGCTTGGCTCGGAGGACAGCTCTTCTCCGCCATGGTCATGCGAAAGCCTGCTGAGCAGTTCCTCGAGGAGATTGGCGTCCCTTACGAAGATGAAGGAGACTACGTTGTTGTGAAACATGCTGCTCTCTTCACCTCCACCCTCATGAGCCAGGTGCTCAAGTTCCCCAACGTGAAGCTCTTCAACGCCACTGCCGTCGAGGATCTCATCACCCGAAAGGACGCCCAGGGCAACCTTCGAATTGCCGGTGTTGTCACCAACTGGACTCTGGTCTCCATGCACCACGATGACCAGTCCTGCATGGACCCCAACACCATCAACGCCCCCATCATCATCTCCACCACTGGTCATGACGGCCCATTCGGAGCCTTCTCTGTCAAGCGACTTGTTTCCATGAACGCCATTGAGAAGCTTGGAGGTATGCGAGGTCTTGATATGGGTCTTGCCGAGGACGCTATTGTCAAGCGAACCCGAGAGATTGTCCCCGGTCTTGTTGTCGGAGGTATGGAGCTGTCTGAGGTTGACGGAGCCAACCGAATGGGTCCTACTTTTGGTGCCATGGCTCTCAGTGGAGTCAAGGCTGCTGAGACTGTTCTCGAGGTCTTTGACACCCGAAAGAAGCAGAACCAGGAGTAAGCTATAACGAAATATTTAACGTGATCTATTGATGAAGAGAGTGCACCAGCAGTACGTACTTATGTAGAGTATAACGATTCAGCACAGTCAGGCGATACCATTGAAACGACTCTTGGCGTGTCATTGACGTACTCGTACTGTAGATCATGAAAAATAAATGTGCACTCAACTCTGGCTAAAGTTGTCTTCGAAAGAAAAGAGCAGTACGAGCGTTCTCCCTTCGTCTAGGGCTACACAGTGGTACCACTTTTGTACATGTTCGATAACTACGGAGTACTCAACTTTTTCGAGTCTGCCTGTATATTCTGAAAGGTGATCTCCTTACCCCACTCAAATCTGACTGTTCAGATCCGACTGGTCATGTTCCCTCTTTTAGAAATACAGCTTCTCGGGTAGTGGCTCTACGGACTCGAAAGCGGTTCCATTCGAACGCTGCAAAATTCACGACTCTAATGGTCAAAGTCTTGTTTCTGTAGCGTTCCTGGATCGTACAATAAAGTGAAAAGGGGTGTTTATCTCAACATATCCGTACTGAGAGGGGTCAATATTATTATATCTTTCGAATCACCAGAACGAGGCGAGTAAAATGGTGTAATAAAATCCACCTTCTCCAGTACAAATATTCGCAGATGTACGTACTCGCTTTTCCACTCTGAGAATTGGTATGCTATAGTTACAAGTACTCCCAGTTGACTGTACACAAGTGTAATTACTGTAGTCGGTGCCCTTAATACATGTACCGAGAAATTCGGGTGGCAAAATTATGCCTAAATAAATTTATCACTCTAAGTACCGGTACCGGTAGCTAACCCATATTCATGGTGTTTCCACTACCCTTGGGATTTGCCTCCACAAACTCGTCCCAGTCTCGTGCCTTCATAGTTTCTCTGTCAGCAGCATCTTCGTCCATATCGTTGTCACTCTTTTCAGTGGAAGGGATTTCTCCTCCTCCTTCAATGATTCCTCCACGTCTCTTCTCCTCCTCCAAGTAATCCTCCACAGACATGGTAGGGAGATATTGACCTGTACCTCGTACCTTGCTCTGTAGCTGTTGACGGGTGCTGACCAGCTTGAAAGGCCGGTTGATTTTGCCCATAGAATCGAGAATAGGACGCCCTGCCTCGGTGAGAGGGTTCTTCTCTAGTTTATCAGTGTAACCAGTCACGTCTTCAACTCGTCGTTCTCGTCCATCCTGATCCTGTTCAGCCTGAGCTCTTCTCATCAGATCAATGGGGGGTTCAGGTCTACTCGGTGCTCTTGCTAGCATCTGGACCTCCATGCTGAGCATTTCGAGTGTATTCAAAGCCTTCAG
This sequence comes from Yarrowia galli, assembly GCA_900519055.1. Taxonomy (NCBI): domain Eukaryota; kingdom Fungi; phylum Ascomycota; class Dipodascomycetes; order Dipodascales; genus Yarrowia; species Yarrowia galli. The sequence continues at coordinate 1,029,039 of ULGS01000004.1, forward strand.
AGTATACAGCTTCAGTTCTTCCTTTCTCAAGTCTCTGATTTCATCCTCGTCAACATGTGGAGCATCGGGATCCTTCTGCTTAGCTTCGAGTTTCTGTAGCATCTCCAGCTTTCCTTCCAGCTCCTTCTCGGCCTTGTGTTTTGCAATCTTCTCGGCTCTGAAAACAGCTGCATCAGAATGTCTGAGATGATCCGACAGTTCCTTGACCTTTGTTGCAAAGTTGTCGATAGTCAACTGACCCGCCAGAAATGACTCCAGACGAGAGGCGTGTGTTTTGGGCAGCAGTCGGTAATGATCAAGTGACTTGAGGAAATCGTTGTAACTCTTGACCTGATGAAACACCAAGTTTTTGCGATCCTCAGCTCCCTGAACCCGCACTCGCTCCAATGCAAGAGCCTTGTGGTAAGGAATTGTCAGGTAAACGATCTCGTTGGTCTTCAGATCCTCCCAGGACTCGTTGTCAGAAAAGATGCCCAAAGACGAAATCATTCTGGAGCATTGATCCAGCGATTCAAGCACCTCCTTGACTTGCAATTGGTACTCTTCGGAAACAAAGGGATGGCTGGATCTCTTGAGACCATCGATGAGATCTAGCGAGTGCTGGAATTCCTCTTTGAGTGTTCGTGACATTGTGTGGCGAGTGATTGATCAGGCATGTTTCCCTGTCTGCCTTGATGTTCCTGAGCCCATGCATGATTGTGTCTGAGGTTATCGCAATTGTGAGTTCGATTCCCTGTTGGGAATGGAACGACAATCTGAAAAGTGACATTAGTGACATGAACAGGAGCTGAAATAGGTGACCTGCTTACGTCATAACTTCAAGTGTTGGTAGGGCCTCAACCTCATACTCTACTACAGTACTCAACAATCAATCCGGCCCTGTCTCCGTTAAAGTATCATACACATCACCAACGTCGATTGGGCAGGTGGAGCTGCAGATGTTCCGAAGCAAAAGGGGGCTAAAACTGATTCACGAATTCTGAGACCAACCAGACAGAGTCTCTAAACACACGATTCTGGGATGCTGGTTGCGTAATATATAGCTGAATGTCTTTCCCTTGAATCAGAACAAGAGAAAAAAGACTTGATGGTAAGGAGCTCTCACTGAGGATTGATCTCTCATGCTATCTTAAGACCATCAGACACGGTGATACTTAAGATGGCATCAAATCAGAGGCCTAAAAGGCTCCACAAGGCGGTATCCATAACACTCATTGCAGTCCAGTGTTTTCGTCACTACTCGATAGCTCGGCTGATCACGTGACGGCCACAGATATGCCACGTTTCAGTATTTCCGTTTATGTGCATGGGCTATCTCCGATGACGTCATTTTACTTGTGCATGTAGATCCGAAAGAGTGAAAGGGTGGAAGGGTGAAAGGGTGGAAGGGTGCAACGGGCAATGAGAGTGCCCACCTAGCACAAACGTGGAAGTCTCACAGTGTTCCTTGCTCTGTGTCAATCTTGACAAGTCCACTGTACGAGTACGAGTACACCGCTTGCTAATCACGTGAGTAATTGTTCAAGGGCAGTACACCTGGTAGACTTCCTCTCGGTTGAGATAACCATACATCCCAGCTGTTATGCTGAGGCTATTATGAAAGACAGGACCTATACGTAATAATTGGTGCGACGTCTGAAAAGGGGGGCCGAAAGACAGAAAGACAGGGCCCTGAGATAATTGACCGACCAACTGTATCCACCCATCCACCCTGGTGATGTGGATCTACGTTTGTGCTACTGTACTAGAGAATTGAGTGTACGTTGGAGTGGTGCCAGTTTCATCGTGAAGCAGTTCTACTGTAGAACCCAATGGCTGGAGGCGCTTCAGCACTTCCATTCAAAAGAAATCATCCATCTACAAGCAACGTTGCTAATCACATGACTATTCAACGTTCCACGTTGTTCTATAAACTCAATATTGGTACAAGCGATGTCGGTGTGTACGTAGCTGTAGAGAGATAGCCACAACTTGTACCGGTAGGTGTCACAAACAAAGTTTCCTTATCCCCATCAAACTGGGCACGTTTATACGTCTCTTTTGACACCACTATCGTTGTTTGCAGTGCATTCAAAATCCCTCGGACCGTTGGTGTGTATGTATACACTGGGAGCTACCCACTTTAACCCAACAAGACATAGCTACTGTAGGCTATAGATGTACTGTAACACCCTGCCAACCTAGGATATCTGGTAGCAATAGTTAGAGTGAAGAATCACACACCTCACCCTCCAACCTGCTTCTGTGTATTCGCAAATTCATCAACCCACGCCAACCTGTCTTTCTGTGTTTACCACATTGCACCTCTCCTCTTACACGTCCCAACGCAACATGTGCACCTCCAACGTCAGATTTCGTCATACGCTTCTGTCGGGGGAACGTTATTTGAGATAAACTGTGTCTAGTCCATAGCGCTGTGTAAACCGAAACAAAAACACATATAAAAGAGCAACTCCCTCTCTCTCAACTCAATTGAATTTACCAACAAGAACAAAATGACCACCGTCTCTACCACCGACTTTAAGCACCCCCAGGTGTACCTCAACAACGACAAGAACTCGTTTGCCTACACCTCTTCTCGAGATCGATGGCCTCACATTCTCACCGGAGTCATTGACGATGTCCACAAGACTGTGGCCGAGACTCCCGAGGGCGAGAAGCGAGACGAGCTCAAAAAGGTGCTCGAGCAAATCACCGCTCTCAAGCACGATGTTGAGCATGACAAGCCTCTGAAGGAGCTTCCCAACGTGGCCGACGACATCCCCGTCTACAACCGTCTCCTCAAGGAAAACCCCACCTCGTGGCTCCAGGGAGGATGGGTCTTCGTCGAGTGCTACCTCTACCGAGAACTCCAGGCCTACTTTGACCAGACCAAGAACTGGAAGTCCTACGACATTTTCAGCCGACAGAAGGAGGATGCCTTCAAGGCCTCTTCTGCCGGTGTTTCCGAGCTCGCCACCCGATACAAGGCTCTGGCCGAGCAGCTCGATGGTGTCACCGAAGAGGCTCCTCTCAAGGAGCTGTTCAAGGAGTTTTCCGATATCTCTCTGTGGGGTAACGCCACTGACCTGTCTCTTCTGACCACCATGTCTCTGGACGAGATCAAGAACCTGCAGGGAGCTGACGTGCGAAAGAAGAACGAGGAGAAGATTCTCGTCAACCACATTGAAAAGGCCTGGGACGTCCTCTACTCCGATTCCAAGCAGAATGATGGTTCTCGAGTCGATATCATTCTCGATAACGCCGGCTTCGAACTGTACGCCGATCTGTCTCTTGTTCTGTTCCTCCTGGACTCCAAGCTCGCCAAGAACGTCATTCTGCACCCCAAGAACATCCCCTGGTTCGTTTCTGATGTCCTCCCCATCGATCTGGTGAAGACCATCAACTACCTCAAGGACTCCTCTTTCTTCCCCGAGGGCCGAGAACAGATTGACTACTTTGTCTCCAAGCTCCAGGGCTACCTCGATGATGGCTCTCTGTCCGTCCGAACCTCCGCCTTCTGGACCACTCCCCATTTCTTCTGGGACATCTACCCCAAGGGTATTGATGGAGGTTCTCAGGTCTGGGAGGATCTCAAGGACTCTGCTCTTGTCATCCTCAAGGGAGATCTCAACTACCGAAAGCTCACATGTGATGCCGAGTGGCCTCGAGATACCTCTTTCCACACTGCTCTGGGTCCCCTGGGTGTCCATGATGTCCACATTCTGTCTTTCCGAACTTGCAAGGCCGATGTGGTTGTGGGCCTCAAGCCTGGCCAGGACAAGCAGCTCGAGAAGGAGTGGGTCGAGCAGGGTAACTCCAACCCTCTGTCTTGGTGCTGGTCCGGCAAGTACGCCGTTATCGAGTTCAACGACGGAAAGAAGCAGTAGACAAGTTATAGAAGTATAGATTATAGACAACACTAAGGATGGCACACGTGTACGAGGTAGTATTTGTATTGGTACCATTGTATTCCCCTTGCTCCGCTGATTCGAATGGTATGATAATAATGACAGCTCGTAGTACAAAAGTGTTGATATAATTGCACCTTTTCTCTTTACAACTTTGCAATAGTGTCGCTAACAGTCAATTGGGAGATCGTCTATCAAATCTGAGAGTAAAGAGGTGTCTCTATCTCAACATATTTGTATATGAAAGGGTAGATATTAATGTACCATTTTACTCGCCTGGTTCCACTGATTCGAATGGTATCATAACATCCACCCCTTGTAGTACAAAAATGTTGAGATAAACACGTCTTGGATAAACACGTCTTGAGATAAACACGTCTTGAAACATCGCCAATACGCATAACTGAGAATGAAGAAATCAGTCTGTACAGCACGATGTAGGCAAATTGAAGGGAAGCTTGTATGGAGACATTTACGTCAATAGGCGTGCTTACCAGATTCGAGTTGAGATTGTCGAAATCGAAGCTATATTCAGCGAGTTGGTGGTAACGTGGTGTTTTCAAATAGTACATAATCCGCCCCAGTAATGCTACAGACACGAGACTTTGACTGTTGTACTCGTCTCGTTTCAAGCTCTCTAATGGTACAGGTTTCGATGTTGTAGAGCAGCTATTTGCAATGTCGCGGTTGTCATATGTCCACGTCCCGAAGAGGAAACATGATCAGTCGGATTTGGGCAGTCGGATTGAGCAGTCATATTCGAGTGGGGTTATTGGAGGTACGTGGTAGAAGCTACCACCTGCTTCAAAGTGTGCAACCATGTCGTCCTACAGTGTTCGGATCTGCTCAATTTTGGTACCATCGTGTTGCCCTTGACGAGGGGATCTGAATGGTATAACTCACGAGTCGAATCGTACAGCTCGGGAAGTTGTAGACCGGAGTTACGAAGATTGCCTTCCGCTTTTAAGTAGCTACAGTAATTAGAGTCGTTGTTAGTTGTACGCTATGGGCAGTGTATACCTCAACTGAGACTCTCTTCCCGAACGAACCAGAAGAGATACAAAGATGTTTGTATGTAGCTAATTGCTGTTACTGGTGTCCATATCAGATTGCTACCACTATTCTTCAAATCGAGTGTGTTTTGGTGTAGTTTGATGGTGCTGTTTGAAGCACTGGTGGCTGAGTCAAGGTACAGGTTAGACAGCCATCCAGAAGAGATGCAGACAAGTTTGTATGGAAGATAATGCTCCTGTGGACTTATTTAGTCGATTTCATCTTACACCTATTGATTAGAAGCACTATTGGTGAAGTTCTGTCGACCTGCTCTGACACCCTGGTACACCCGACAATGAACAGTGCTCAAGATCCAGAATAGATACAGACTGGTTTGTATGAGATAACATTCTCTCAAGAGCCAGATTAGTCGACAGGAACTGCTCACGGTCAGATAGAGCCATTATTGGTGGAGTTTGATGTTCTGCTGCCAACTCTGGTGCTCGTCGTATCAGCATCTACAAACCCAGAACTACTTTCCTGAACGATCCAGAGGAGATACAAGGATGTTTATTTGTACAATATTGTTTCTCTGAGTCGGCTCAGTTGATCTCAATTGTTTTCTTTGTGATTGAATGAATATTGGTCGAGTTTGGGACAAACCCCTCCTTTCTAAACAGAGAGCACAGTTGAGTTGATTCCACACGGATAGGCTGTTCTCGTACAATCGATTCTACTTGTAGTTCAAGTACCACAAATTTATTCATTATATCCACAATTCCTCCATCCCATTCCATCCCCCACCCCCCATCACACATAATCAATACACTCTACAATAAGTAAGGGTTCTTAGACGAGAAACAACCCAAAACTCCATATAAATTACATGCAATATACAAAACAAAAGAAAATGCTGTTTTGAAGATCATCGACGGTCGTCGTATCTCCTCTTCTGGTTCATCTGCTGCCGTCTAGCTCCCTTGTCCATAAACTGGCCGTTAGTTACTCCGTTGGGATTGGCGACAAAGGTCTGGCTCCCCGGAGCACCTCCTGCTCCTCCTCCCATAGGCATGTTGGGCATGGGTGGCATGGGCATACCCATCTTTCGCATCTGCTCCATCTGCTTCATGAAAAAGGGCATCATCTGAGGAGGAATAAAGGGCATTTGGGGCATTCCTGCCGGTCCTGTGGGTGCATTAGGGGGAGCAGAAGATCCAGGCTGGGGAGCACCTGCAACAGCTGATGATGAAGATCCATCTTCGGTTTTGGAGCGTTTTGAATCAGGCTCCTCCTTTTCTTGCTCTTTCTTGATATGTTCCTTGACTCGTTTTTCCATCTCCTTGTCAGGATGCAGCTGGTCCAAAAGAATCTCCTCAGCTCCACATTTGGGACAAACAAAGTCTCCATCCAGCAGTGCCTGTTGAATGGCGTCTTCTGAATATGTCGTTTTGCAACAAGGAGTGGTGACAGGGTGATCAAACAGTTTCTTGCTCAAAGGACATACCAGCTCCGGGTCGATATCGGCCTTGCGTTTGGCCTTTGTATCTTCCACAGCATGACGAGCACGGGCCTTTTGTTTTTCCCAAGATTTTTGATCCGCCACCTGAACCACATATTCTCCATCTTCGTTGATCAAAACTGCAGACTTGCCATCCAGATCGTCTTCGTTGAGGTTGGGTTTGGCAATAGTCTTGAGAAACGATTTGGGAATACCGGTGGTTCGTCGCATTCTCATACCTTCCCAGTTGGGGTCATTGTTGGTGGGACAGTTCCAGATGAAATGGTCCTTTTTTCCACACTTGTGACACATGTAGCCTTCTGGAGGAGTATCTCCATACTGGGCCTGTGCAGCTGCTGCCTGGGGGTTGTTGGAGTTGGCAGAAAGAGGTTTTCCTGAAGAAGAAGGTCGATTGTAAACAGGAGTCTGGTAGGACATTTGTTTCTGTGTTTCCTTCCACTGTTCTCCCTGAGCAGCAAACATGGCGTTGATGAGATCGTCTTCTGCTCCTCCTCCTGCTCCTGAAGATCCAGGTACACTTGCTGGTTGTACCACTTCTTGTTCGTCTCGTCTGTATCGTGTGACTGGAGGAGCTCCATTGACATATCTGGCAGCTTCACCCTTGCCTGGTCGAGAGGGCAGTCTTCGTGCAAGTACCGACGAGGATCGTGCAATCAGCTCGTTGTCGTCTCTGTATTCATCTTTGGTATCGGGGTTGACAATAGCCAGATCAAACTGATCCGCAGACTTGTCCAACTTGTTGGAGGTGATGATTTCTCGCTTGAGATCGAACACAGAGATGGATGTGCCGTCAAACACCACTTTCGACGGCTCCTTCTGCGACTTGAACTTGTAGTACACAAACGACATGCTGCGATGGAGAGGAAATAAATTGATTTAGTAGTTGTGTTGGGTAACTTGTCATCTGTGTGTGCAGTTCTTCAAGTATAACATAAAGTGTCGTTGATTATGTAATGTTGCAGGTGGCGTAACAAACTCAGGCGTTGTAATGGGAGCATAGCCTACAATACCACGTCTTTGGAAAAGCGAGTACATCTGCGTATATTTGTACTGAAGGAGGTAGATTTTATGACACTGTTTTACTCGTCTCGTTCCACTGATTCGAATGGTATAATAATATTAACCCCTCTTAGTACAAATATGTTGAGATAAACCGCAGTCAAATAGCGTCGCTTGATTGTATTACTGTCATCACATCACCTATCTAAACCTAACTAGACTGCGGTTGAGTCACTGTTTTAGTGACCCAGGTATATCCAGACACTGTGAGATATGTGGTGAATTGGCTGCATGTTTGTTGGCAAGTAGACAGCTCTGTATCTTTTGGTATCTTTACCATCTTCATCAGAGCCCGGGAACATCGATTTTGCACCCCTAAATGACTTTCCTTTTCAAGTATTTTCAAGTAATACCTTTAACTACGAGACTTTAACAAACAGAGACGGACCCAGAATTTAATAAACGGCAGCTACGACGACGTCACTGGTACCAGAATGACCGCCTTGACGAGATCTACGATGTTATTACACTAATGACCTTTCTTGGTACAAATGCGTTGGGATAAACACCTTTTCAGTGTCCCTTGACCTGTGTATCAGGTTGGCCCAAGTAAACAGTGGGAAGGGGTATTGAGCCAAGAAGCTTGTTCGATCTACTTACCCCCGTAGTTAGAAAGGCACACCTTGGTTATTCAAGACGTAAATGGGCCCGTGTCCAACCTCTGTCGATTATAAACAAACTAGACAGGGTAACATATTACATCTGATGGTACTGTACCAGTACGATACGCTACAAATGGATCCTGTGCTTAGTGAGCATGTCACCTATCGTTCGTACAAATATGCACACTAATTTTTTTGGCAGCAATTTTGGTGGCGATCAATGTGTGTGATAACGTCGCTGATAAGGAGCCGAAGACAGGGTTGACCAGAGAAGACTTTATGACGACGGTCTTCATGTTGAAGTAAATAGATCTTACGCAACTCCTTCTGTATCACGTGATAAATAGCATCGTGGACATGATGGCAATTTTACACCAAGATGAAGATATTACAAATACGAAGCTCCACGTCTTGTGCCTCGGGTGTAAGACCTGTACATGCCAGTAAATGCTACAGTAGCCATTACTGTAGTTTCTCCACGCATATCTCAACAGGGAAAGAACAACTGTATATGAAGGCACATCTTGATACCTCCCTTGCCCTGAACAAGCTGTATAATACAATCAGATAGATCTACGGAGAACTCCGTGGTGTACATATTTGTTGTCAAGTTGGTCTACCACCTCCCCAATAACCCTAACCCAAACACGGACACGTAGGCAGGCTATCGTGGCATGCATGAAAAAACACAGTTGCACAAAATCGTTGATACTGAGACCTACAGTACAGCTAAAAAGCCCTTTGGTGTTTACGCGAAAGAACAACAACAACAACAACAGCAACAATGGACGCTATCACATCTATGGGATCCAGCTCAGTAAGTAGTGACCCATGCTTCTTCTTCTTTTTTGACATGCAACTTTTACTAACCACAGCTGTCTGGACTGTCTGAACGGTTCAACCTCGAGCGACTGAGAGTGAGTATACTTGGTGGGAAAGAAACATGAGAGATGAGCAGGAGGCGAGCTCGGGAGACGGGCACAGGAGGTCACGTGAGACATACGTGAGACACACGTTGGATACTGTTCTTGTTTATCGCGTCACGTGAACGATGGTACATTGTCTACAACTGCCACATTGTCTACAACAGAAGTACCAGTATTGAGGAAATTACATCCTTACTGTGACTCTCTAATTCTGGGCGTTTGCTACGTGTCATTGGTGATTTTCTAGAGTAAGGTGGCATCACTTAAAGGGGTCATTACACAGCTTTAGTTGTGGTTGACCACCCAAGGACCTCACATATCCTTTACTCTTGGTGACGCGGTTAACACCCTTTCCACCTTGAATCTCCAGCTCCTGCTAGCTCTTCATTTTTTACGTGCCTCAAATCTTACTAACACAGACCGAGGGAGCAAACCTCCAGAACCGATTCGCCAACCTCAAGTCTCCCACTGACTTTTTCGATGTTCGACGAATCTCCAAACCCCCCACCTGGGGAGAGGCTCAGGCTCGAATCAACTTCAACCTGGGATACTTTAGCACCAACTACGCCATTATTTTCGGTCTCTTGTCTCTCTACTCGCTTCTCACCAACTGGCTGCTGCTGTTTGTGATTGGCTTTGTGTTTCTGGGTCTGTACGGAATCTCCTTCCTCGGTGGCTCCGACCTCAATCTCGGCTTCACCACCCTCACCTCCTCCCAGCTTTACACTGGTCTGATGATTGTGGCCATTCCTCTCGGTTTTTTCGCCTCGCCCATCAGCACGGTTCTGTGGATTGTCGGCTCCTCCGGATTCCTCATTCTTGGCCATGCTGCTCTGCTTGAGAAGCCCATTGAGTCTGCCTTTGAGGAGACCGTTTAAGCGGAGACAACGGATAAGGATAGATGGTGAAGAGAACAATCAAAATGTAAACTAATAGAGTGTGGGACGAGTTCCGCAGTACGATACACCGATATGACGGCAGTTGATCACGTGACGCTGTCATTGAGTACGGTACACGAGGGCTTTGTCTTTTAGCTGTGTACTGGCATAAGATGTAGACACACCAGTACACGTGACAGACAATTGCAGTGTACGGTGCCATGTATAAGTAAAGGAACAGTCATGCTAGTGAGATCTCGGTTGTACACTGCCTGTATCAACATGGTGTTCGTGTATCTGTACTTCTAGTATATGTGGTGCTTACTGGTAACATCACTGGCATGGTTGAGCAGAAGATTCGTACTTGTACCCTCCTTGAACGTCTCTATATGAGTGTGCGACTTGACTCTAAACGTGTAGCCCTGTCAGTTAGGCTAATTGACTACCAAGCTCTAGACAGGAAAAACGTGTTTATCTCAATAACATTGTACTGAGAGTCGTGGATTTTATTGTACCATATTACTCCCCCTGCTCTGCTGATTCGAATGGTATCAAAATATCAGCCCCTCTTAGTACCAATATCTGGAGATAATCGCACCTTTCCACTCTGAGACTTTGATCGACAGGTAACGCTATTGACGGTGGTCTACATACTGAATAAGTTGGATTATTTCATACCATTCGAATCACGGGAAGATGGATAGTTCGATGGTATGATTTTACATCAGCTATCGTATGGTACAATACTGGTACAGTAAGTTGACGATTTCGATGACCATCTTTTTAGTTGTAGAAAGACCTCTAGGAGCAGGACTTACTAAAAGTAGGACAACTGATAGTAAAAGTTATCCCGTCCAGCTCAGCGTCTTCTGCTGATTCAAACGTATCAACCCCTCTCAGTACAAGACCGTATCGTCGCTCCGGGAAGTGGGTGAGCTTGGCGGAGCTGAGTCCGTCTCAGTTTTATCAGTGTTTCGAGCTCGTAGTTAAAGTGATTACTTGGAAATACTTGAGGTAAAAAGTCCTTTAGGGGTGCAAAAACGGTGTTCCCGGAATCTAATGAAAATGTTAAAGATACCACAGGGGAGAGAGCTATCTACTTACCAACAAATGTGCGGCCAAACTACCATTTGTCTTACAATATCTGAGGATATCCGGGTTTTTAAAACAGTGATTCAACTGTAGTATAGTTAGGTTTAGATGGTGATAGGTGAAAGCGTAATGCGCGTTAATGGGACTCGTATCTACGAAAAGCTGTGGAGAGAAAAGGTGCGATTATCTCCATATAGTTGTACTACGAGTGGTGGATATTTTAGTACCAATCGAATCAGCAGAACAAGGGGAATAAAATGGTACCATAAAATCAACCCCTTTCAGTACAAATATTCGTGGATATGGACGCTTTCCTTTTTGACGCTTTTCCTTTCTGACGCTTTTGCTTTCTGACAGATGGTCACCGATACCTAACTGACTGTACTAGACATCATAGTCAAAATGGCCATTCCAAGTAACCATCAAGTAATCAATTCCATTTCTTCAGTAATCAAGTACACTTCCTCAGCAATCTGTTACACTCCTACAATCACAAAATAAGAAAACGGTTTTTATTAACAAAGGCACACTTCACAGTCCAATCATCCCTGAGGTTAGTATATTTCAAACGACGGAACAAATAACTAAGAATATCAGTTCCACGCCTAGTCACAGGCAGATTATCATCAAGGCCCTTTCGGGGCACAGTAGACCGTCGTGATTGTGGTAAATCATCATCCAAGCGACGTTTGACGTCAAGTATACTCACCATTTAGTTAAGACGGTTAGTCAGACGTAAGAAAACTTTTCTCCATAGAAGAGTCGGACATATGCTTGTCATTTTTCTGAAATCATCATTCTAACCGTTGGGGGGGGAACTTGTGGGGAGACCATCGTCTGAAGCCACTGTCTAAGACCACTGTTCGTGAGTCGTTTTTTCTACAAGCTGAGTTAGTAAAGCTCATGCACATGGTTCCATCTTGTTGAAGACCATCAATTCAGAAGGCATGAATGGTATTAAAAGTTTGTATCGTCAAGGGGAAGCCCCATTCTGACTCGTCATCTAAGGGAATCATCATTTAACGGTGGTGTGTGTGGGTGGGCATTTTTTGCCACGTGGCTTTTGTGGTACTCACTTTTTGTTAAGGTGTTTTGTTGAGGAAGATGTATTAACTCTGCTGAGGTTAGTACATGCTATGAAGAGACTCAAAAGCACATCCGACTCAAAACAATAGCTTCTTTCAAAACTATTGCTCTTGATCAGTGAACGAAGGTTTTCTAGGCCTTCTTATAAGCTTGTCACTCATTTAATATCGGTGCCCAGTGCTATGGTTCATCATGTTGGTAAGACGATAATGAAGACGTTCGAAAACATACCTGGAGTTAGTAAAAAGGGTCAGGGGAGATAAACACCATTTCTGTTTACAAAAATCAGTAAAGCAGCAACTTGTTGTCTAACATGGAAAAGAGTACATTCAGTCGGTAATTCCAACTTAAAGTAGTAATCATCATATGAGGTGTGGGAGGGGAGGGGGGAGGGTGTGGTACGTACCTTTTAGTTTGTAAGTGGTGGTGGTGGTGGTGGTGGTGGTGGCAATGGTGATCTCAGGCTGTTCTGCACAACAACAGGCAACCATGTGCTGAGGAATGTGGTCCATACATTCACCTTGTACACGGTTAAGATGGACAAGGTCAAGATATAGGCCACGTCACCCATCACATGAGGCCAGTGTTTAGTGTGCATCACAAGCACGTGAGACCATCTCATCTGGTAGATGGAAATGGTATCCTGGTATCTCTTGGTTCTATCGTTAGTAATGGTTTTGATGATTATGATGAACAAATCAAAGGTGTCAGACTGACCATGCAAAACGTTGTGATCATGAATTGCTTCACATACTCTAGTTTGATTTGGTTTGTTGGATCATCACATGCTGTCCTTGTTGTTGGAGTACTCACTGTTTGTTGTGGGGGGGGGGGGGTGTGAAGAACATTCAGAACATTCACCACCCCCTTTTGGGTATCACGTGGTCATCACAGATTGCATGTAATGACTGTTGTTGAAGCTCTGTGCTTTGTTGTCGTCGTGCTTGGCTGGCACAATGTGTTGGATAGAAAGAAAACTTTTTCTTAGCGGTTGCAATTTATACTCCCAACCGAGCAGTTGAAAAGGGTAGGGTTGGGCTGTTACCCGGGGTTGGGAGTCGGTGGTCTGTGGTGTTATGGCAGACTCATAATTAAGGTTGGGGGAGGTGACCGCACAGCAGAGCTCGCCAGGGGCTGACATCTTCCTAAAATAAAATAAAATAAAATGGAGGAAAATGGGAAAAAATGGAGGAAAACGGGAAAAATGAAAAAAATGAGACAGATGAGGAAAAAAAAGAGGAAAAAAAGGAACGGTTAGGAGAAGGGGCTGTAAGACACTCTTGTAGGCCAGCTACGATACAACATCAACAGTGTCTCGCGTGTATGAGGTCAGTGTGGCACGCGTCTTTCTGTGACTCAGAATCGCCTTGGTGAGATTAGTCCCAAGCCATCATCCTTCAGTTACAGGAAATCCCAAATTCTCTCACGTTTGCTCCAGGCATAGAGAGGGAGGACCAACTAGTGTGTATTATTAGGTGCTGACCGGATTTCCAGCTTTTCAGAGTCTTGCGACGTGTTTTGGCGATTTTGGTTGACTTTCCTATCTACCCAGTTAGATGATGGTCGGTTGGGAGACCTTTTGACTGAGATAGGTTACGAGTATATACGGCTGTAGAGGTTTGTACAGGGCTGAGCGAGGACGTGTGGTATCATACGGGGTGCTCGTGTTTCTTTTTGTTTCGCGATGGACCGTCTGGTTTATTTACAAGTATCTCGCCGATACTGTATTCGTGATCGACTCAGCTTGTAGCAGTTAATCCACAAGCATATGTGGAAGTAGCCCGTAGCACTTTTGCCCATGTCAAGCACAAGTACCAGGTACAAGTATTTCTACAATACGAAAAGTGCTTGGAATTACAATGCAAGCCAATCACACACAAGAAACCCGCTCGGATCACGTGCCACTCTAATTGTACAGTTCTGTACTCATCGGAGCAGCATAGTGTCGTCTCCACACTGGCGCCAGTTACAGGCTGTAATTCTTTGGCGTATATACTATACCAGCAGTACAATGTATACCGACAGCACTCATACTCCCTACTCTGATTTCTGACATCCTCAGTACGCGTCAAAAGCTTAATCCATTCAGCCAATCAGAACGGAGCGATCTTGCCAAACACCCTACAAGTGCTCAGAACGGATCAAGAGGAGGCCGTTGGCAAACGAGACCATCGTACACAATAACTCACACGAACGACACGTGGTCTGTACGAGTACGAGTAACACGATCACCATCCTATAAGTACGGTAGCTACTCGTAGATGTGACCTCGGTCAGAATAAACTCTTCCGATTAGAAGCCAGCCTTACATGCCGGGATCGGCCGATTGGTCCGAGTAGAGGAGGAGTATATGTAGCAGCTGTTGTACCGAGGTGTGCACTGGTAAGTGCAAGTGGTGATGTCTAACTACATCACAAGGAGTACACCTGGATGCACGAGTGCTTATATTACTACTGTAGAGCACCTGATTAGGTGAGTTCAGAAATTGCTATTTTGTAGGAGAAGGATCACGTCCACCCTCCTTAGCACAAGTTAGGGTTCCGAGGATTTATTATTATTTTTATAATAACCACTGGGACGTTTTGGCAGCACTAAACGGAGCTGAAGAGACAAATGAAAATGTTGCGAATGAAGGGGTACAGCACATTTGATGGTTGCCAGATATACAAGTAAAAATGTACACCTCCAACCAACCTCGTATCAGGGATTTTTGTCAATCACGTGCTCTTTATATAATGAGCAGGGCTAGTCTTATAAACTACTGAAGCGGGTATATATCCGTTGGGTATAAACGGCTGTACCTTGAACCCAGAGTCAGTCTCACCATCGTCCAAACACGTACTAAAACATCAGTATCAGTTTAGGCCATCTAGAGAGTGATATAGTACGATACGATAGTTCTCGACCTTGTTTCTGTACTCGTAGTTGTTGCTCACATTAAAAGTGCTCACATCAAGAGTACGATAAAAGGTGCACTATAGAGAACGACAGAGATCACCTCACTGCAGTTATTTTGACACAAGTCACCAACAACACAGTGCAGCATACAAAGGACAGTCATAGCTGGCCAGTAGAGTGTCACGTGATCATTGAACGGACGCCTGACCCTCACTCACCATCCCCTTCAATCTCAGCTGTACTCCGTACTCACACCTCCTAGACTGCAGCTTCTTCCTGGGGTACTTCCACCATGTGCGCTTGTGTGCGGCTATTGGTTCAACTGGGGTTGGGAAAACAGTATGTACTGAGCAACTGTTAGAAGTGGTGACAAAAGACTTTCCCACAGTAAGATGTTTTTTCATCGAGTACCCGAAGTCACGTGAGACAAATCGGTCCTATCACTTCACTGCTTCTAGTTTCGGTGATTTTTTTCTTCCCTCTCAAATTCTCTCAAACTACCCCAGATACTACACCACCAGAGCCGAGCTTCGAAATTAAACTTTTAGAGATAACAGAATTAGTGTGACGAGTATCATGTATGAACAAGTAGCAATGAATTCGACACGTCTTCAAGAGGAAGGGAGCACTAGAAAAAAAATCACGTGATATCAGAATCGAAGAAGATAACGGTGAAGTCACGTGATCTGTTCTTACGATACCTACTAGTCGCTGCTGTTCCCTCAAACCAACCACTTCCTACTTGTGTAACTCAGTGATTTGTGTTTCAATCACTGAGTCAAACCTAAAAGAAATATATATACACTGAGACCCTTCTTTGCCCTGAACGGCGCTCCAACAGATTTTTCTTCTCCAAACATGCTCCGAACAATCAACCGGACCAGTCGGATCCTGCGACTGTCCACCCGAACCACCACCACCACAAAAACAAGCCTCCGATTCGGATCCTCGCTGTCTGCAGCAACCAGACCTCTAGATACCTACCTGCGACGTCATGTTGGTAGTGAGTCTGGCGATGTGGGCAAAATGCTAAGAGCTCTGGATTACGCCACCGCAGAGTCCGCCATGGACAGCTTTGTGTCGGATGTCGTGCCTCCCAACGTTCTCACCAAACGTCCCCTGGCTGTCAAGCCCACACAAGGATTCTCTGAATCCGAGCTCACCAGCCGATTGGCAGAGATTGCTTCCAAAAACAAGGTCTTCAAATCCTACATTGGTAAGGGTTACGTGGGAACTGTCGTGCCTCCCGTGATTCAGCGAAACGTGCTAGAGAACCCCCTCTGGTACACCTCCTACACTCCCTACCAGCCCGAGATCAGTCAGGGCCGTCTGGAGTCACTTCTCAACTACCAGACCGTCATCACAGAACTCACCGGAATGGCAGTAGCCAACGCGTCTCTTCTGGACGAGGGTACCGCTGCTTCCGAGGCAGTCACCATGGCCTTTAATGCATTCAAGGGCAAACGAGGCGTTTTCCTCGTGGACAAGAACGTGCACCCTCAGACTATTGCCGTTGTCCAATCACGAAGTGAAGCTCTGGAAGTTGATGTCAAGGTCGTCGACGTGTCTGATATCACCTCTGACAAGTCACAAACCACCCCCATTGACCAGGTCTGTGGTGTTCTGGTCCAGTACCCTACCACTGATGGATCCATTGTCGACTACCAGAAGCTCAGTGATACTCTCAAGGGCCAGGGTAAGGGCAGTTTGCTCTGTGTCTCTGCTGATCTCCTGGCTCTCACTCTCCTCAAGCCTCCTTCTGCTTTTGGAGCCGATATCGTCCTCGGAACCTCCCAGCGATTTGGTGTGCCCATGGGCTACGGAGGACCCCATGCCGCCTACTTTGCTGTTGCCGATGGCCAGCACCGAAAGATGCCCGGTCGACTGATCGGTATGTCACGTGACCGTCTTGGTGGCGAGGCCTACCGTCTTGCTCTGCAGACTCGAGAGCAGCATATTCGTCGAGAGAAGGCCACCTCCAACATTTGCACTGCCCAGGCTCTTTTGGCCAACATGAGCGCCTTTTACGCCATCTACCACGGTCCTGAGGGTCTCAAGAACATTGCTGAGCGAGTTAACCTTCTCACTTCCATTCTTGCTGCTGCCGTTGAGACCAAGGGAGTCAAGGTTGAGAACAAGCACTTTTTCGATACTCTGACTCTGCAGGTTGAGAATGCCAACAAGATCATTTCTGCCGCTGAGGCCAAGGAAATCAATCTTTACAAGATTGACGATAAGACTGTTTCTGTGACTCTTGATGAGACTGTCACTCACGGCGATCTTGTCAACCTGGCTTCTGTGTTTGGTGTTTCTGAGGCCGAGCTGGAATCTGCTGCTAAGAATGTCTCCAGCTCCAGCAGCATCCCTTCCAACATGCTCAGAACCGACAAGTACATGCAGCACGATGTTTTCAACAAGTACCACTCTGAGACGGAGCTGCTGCGATACATGAAGCATCTGCAGTCCAAGGATCTGTCGCTTGCTGACGCCATGATTCCTCTGGGAAGTTGTACCATGAAGCTCAACGCCACCACCCAGATGGCTCCCATCACCTGGCCCGAGTTTGGCCAGCTGCATCCCTTTGTGCCTCTCAACCAGGCCCAGGGCTACAAGGAGCTTCTTGTGGAGCTGGAGGACGATCTTGCTGACATTACTGGATTTGACCGAATGTCTCTGCAGCCCAACTCTGGAGCTCAGGGAGAGTACACCGGTCTTCGAGTGATTCGAGCGTACCTTGAATCCAAGGGTCAGGGTCACCGAAACATTTGTCTCATTCCCGTCTCTGCTCATGGAACCAACCCTGCTTCTGCTGTCATGTCTGGTATGAAGGTTGTTGCTGTCAAGTGCAAGAAGGATGGAGAACTTGATCTCGTTGATCTTGCTGCCAAGGCCGAGAAGCACAAGGACAACCTGGCTGCCTTCATGGTCACTTACCCCTCTACTTTTGGTGTCTTTGAGCCCGGTGTCAAGGAGGCCATTGATATCGTCCACAAGAACGGTGGACAGGTTTACATGGATGGAGCCAACATGAACGCCCAGATTGGACTCACCTCTCCCGGTGAGATGGGTGCTGATGTGTGTCATCTGAACCTGCACAAGACCTTCTGTATCCCCCACGGAGGAGGAGGACCTGGAATGGGTCCTATTGGAGTCAAGTCTCATCTGGCTCCCTTTTTGCCTGCCCATCCTGTTGTGGAGATGAGCGAGGTCACTGGTCTGTCCACCGATCAGTCCATTCAGCCCGTTTCTGCCGCTCCCTTTGGCTCTGCCTCCATTCTCCCCATCTCTTGGGCTTACATCAAGCTCATGGGGGCCACTGGACTTCTCAAGGCCACCGAGATTGCTCTTCTCAACGCAAACTACATGAAGAAGCGACTGGAGCCCCATTACCCCATTCTCTACACCAACAACAAGGACAAGTGTGCCCACGAGTTCATTCTGGACATGCGACCCTTCAAGGCTTCTTCTGGAATCGAGGCCATTGATATTGCCAAGCGTCTGCAGGATTACTCTTTCCACGGCCCCACCATGTCCTGGCCCGTTGCCAACACTCTCATGGTTGAGCCTACCGAGTCCGAGTCTCTGGCCGAGCTCGATCGGTTCTGTGATGCTCTGATTTCCATTCGACAGGAGATCAAGGACATTGAGGACGGCAAGGCTCCTCGAGAGAACAACGTTCTCAAGAACTCTCCTCATCCTCAGCAGGATCTTCTGTCTGAGACCTGGGATCGTCCTTACACTCGAGAACAGGCTGCTTACCCCGTTGCTAATCTTCGAGAGAAGAAGTTCTGGCCCTCTGTTGCTCGAGTTGATGATACCTTTGGAGATCTCAACTTGTTCTGCACCTGCGAGCCCCCTGCTCTGGAGGACTAACTGGAGTCATTGGAGTAATTGCTACAATTTCAACAATCAAATATTTATATGTTCAACACCATTATAGCTGAATGTCATTGTTTTTAAGAGGTGTTAGTGTAGTGGATGATAGATGTCTGTACATTATGATGTGTCACGTGATTAAGATACGATTATTATATGTTCAACACGATTATAGCTGAATGTCAAGAGTTGCTGGTGTGAAAGTAGATTGTCAGTATGTGTGGAGGTAAACACTGGATGAGGCTCGTAATAAAGCCAATATTGGTACCACTGTAATCTCCTAATCATTATCTTTTGAATGGTACTATTAATATCATCACGTGACCTATATTCATCAAGTTGTGGTGGTATTTGTATTCGCCCCGATTAAGATTATATTTCAGCTGGGAATTTCCGAGCCGCACGCCAAGGGGTACCTTTTTGACCCCCTCTCAAAACCGAGCTTGAGAGCTGGAATCTGGCCAAGTTTTTGGCAGTAACCCCGTCTGACCGTAGTCACGTGATGGTCACTTTTTCAACTCTCTGCTACCAATATTGAGCAACTATCGCATTTTTCAGTTGTCCAGAATAGACCAAAAGTGGTACCAAAATGATCCCCTGATTTAGACCGTTTTAATCATCTAGTTTATTTGTTTGCAAAACTACTCAGTTCCGAGTTATCCACTGTTTCTTCTTTACTCCAAAATAAGGTGAGAAAATGTATTTCCGAGCCGCACGGCTGGGGGTGGTGTTTTGGGCCGTCTTGAATTCGGGTTAGAAGCAAGGGAATGGGCTGAAAATTTGAGACCTCGTATATATAGGCTCAGGTACAAGACCTGCAAGTTTTCAGCCTGATCCAGTCAAAATTTGAGGAGATAGGACACTACCCTGGTACTTTGTTTAGCGCCCTAATTAACACTAAGTGAAGAGGCAGTTGACAGGTATCAAAATAGAGCACCATCTTAATTACAAGTCAAGTATAGAGATACGAGCTAAGTAAGTCTCTGAAACGGATTTCTCAGTATTGGTAAAACTCTGTGATTTTGTCGTATTCGCAACACCCTGTGATGTTGTCACCGACGTATCTCTGTCTCTATCACACCGTCCAACAGCCCCCTCTTCCTTGTTCAGTTCTAAAACAAAGGGCTGAACAGAGGTGCTTTGAAATGTACAGCTGTGACAACTTTTCAACCAGATGAGATATTAACACGGGGAATTGAAAATTGTGATTTGCAGGTCTTTATCTATTAGGATCAGCATTTGGATCGTTTCTTGAGCTTCTATAGCTGCCAGGAGATGAGTCTATAGTTCTAATGAAAGAGGTCTTAGGTGGGCCTTGAAAATGGCGAGGACAAGTGGTGTAGTCACGTGAGCGATAATTTAGTCACGTGAGCGATAATTGAGTCACGTGATCGATAATTGAGTCACGTGAGCGGTATCATTCGAGTCAGAGTCACCTACTGTCACTGGCAGTTGCCCTGGGGGTGATCATACTGTGTGAG
This sequence comes from Yarrowia galli, assembly GCA_900519055.1. NCBI lineage: Eukaryota > Fungi > Ascomycota > Dipodascomycetes > Dipodascales > Yarrowia > Yarrowia galli. The sequence continues at coordinate 1,049,339 of ULGS01000004.1, forward strand.
TGTGATACCGGACAAAGTGGAAACGGGTAGTCACGTGATCAAGTTCTTCGCAGAATTTCGATCTTCAACCAGCCTCTGGTCCTCTTGGATGGCCTTCTACCTACTGTAGAGCAAATCAGGTGTAAGGAGTCATTTTCAGAGATTGTGTGAGGGGGAGGCTGCAGAACAAAATAGACGACCTGACGGAGATACCTTGTGGTTGGCGTAATAGTTGGTCAATTTGGATTTTGAAAGTTCCAATGAACTTGTCGAGTTGAGCTGATTCCATTCATACCAACATTGAGTCATTTCCGTCTATCTCCGTCACAACCATTAATTAGCCTCATTGTGCCACACCTTGACGCAGGAACTAGTCAGAGGAGGAACGGAACATTCAGTTGAGATGGAAAACGCACATTCATATTGATTCTGCAAAGCGGACAAATAAACAAAGCAAACGTTAGGCGACGGTCTTCTACAGACATGTTTTTGGTCACGTGACAAGAACGTCAGACGGATTACAATAACGTAAGACGGATTCTCATTTGCAGCTCTGACAAGTGTTTCACAAATTGTACAATGACCAGTGAGGTTTTGCTCTCTGCAGTTTTTGAGTAATTTTGTTGCTTAGTTGAAGGTATAAGTGTGCTCTACTGTAGACGGTGAGATGTACATTTTGAAACTTGTCCGGTATTGGAGTGAGCTGATGGAGGAGGTGGATTTACTTGGCATTAGTTAGTGATGATATTATAGCTAGAAAGTTACTTTGGACAGTAGATGGGCTGAGTGTTATAATTGAGATTCATGCACATCCACTTGACATACTTAGGTAAATAAGGGAGCCGTGCTAACTCGGTCAATACTCTGTGAATCAACATGAGACTTTTCAAGTCACGTGGATTTCTGTAGATTTTGCACCCTGCGAAAATTCAGCTAGATCGGTATGTTCAGTCGTCTTTTTGATAGACCTCAAAACACCACCCCTAGCCGTGCGGCTCGGAAATAGAAGCTCCATCTTAATTAGGAAAACTGCAAAAGAATGGGATTCAATGATCGAGCTCCATTACTGTTACTCATATTATGCTGAAAGTACCATCGTTCGAACGAGAATCTTCTCACGATCATTCTGGTACTACTCTGGTTGCGAAATACGTACACTACGTCGCAACTCTTGCTATGGTCACGCCACCGCATGGGGCCCAAATCCGGATGACTAGAATGACAAGAGATAGGTATTCTAGGCACCTTGCCATGTCTACGAACGTAGAGAAGTGGTGATCACGTGATCTGGCTAGACAGCCCTGTTATTGTAGATTATGTAAGTGATTGTTGGAGAGATGCCTTCTCGACTCACACCATCTCAGCCCCTCTCACTGCTAGAGCATCAGCAGCATCATTTCCAGGGTCTCCAGAATGTCCCTTGACCTTTGTCAACCGAACCCGATCTCCAAGAGAATTGAGAAGAATCATAGCTGGTTCAATAAGGTCTCTATTACTGACTTTTTCGCCAGCACTGTTTTTCCAACCATTTTCTTTCCACTTAAGACACCATTCTTTCAGACACGATATGGAGTATTGAGAATCTGTTCGAATATCGTAACAGTTGCCATCGTCACGATCTCTGATGATCTTACATGCTTCATAGATTGCCGTGAGTTCAGCTCTTTGGTTTGTCTGAGGCAAGCCTGGCAATCGTTTGCTCACATTGTCCTTATGACCCTCTCCAAAGAAAATCCCATACCCTGCCCTGGCATTAGGAGACTGGTTGTTTCGAGATGCTCCATCCGTGTAAATGGGTATAAGCATACCTGCACAACCTTCAATTCCACCAATGACTCTGATTCCACCGATGCGTACTGGTACCACTCTGGTAGGCTTCTCAACCTTGGTGGTCTTTCTAGGCCCATAACCGCTCTGTTTAAGAAACGCTTCGGCAGCAGTTCGAGTGGTGAACTTTTTCTGAACAGCTCCATTGAACCCGTCCACCAAAGGTCTCACCTCATCGTAGCTGTTGAAGATTCCGGTTTTGCGTCCACTCTGAACAGCGTAAAAGAACTGTTTCGGTTGTTTCCTTTTTGAGCCTGCCATTTTCAACACTCCAAGACGTCCGTATCGCTGTAAATAACCCCACGGATAATGTCGCATATATCGTCGTAGACGAGGTGGTGGTGAGTACGCTGATGGTGCTCTGACATAAAGTTTGGACCTCCCAGATACATGCAATCTCATGCAAGAGGATGTACAGTTTACAGTAATTACTACCAGGGTACAACTGGCAAGGGTCATAGTCTGAATACAGCCCCGCTTCAATACTACTAATATATTATGGTTAAAACATGTCCTCAATCACTCCTACTCAGAGTACTGGGTGAACTTGTCGACAATGTCAGCATCAAGCTTGTCAAACTCCTTGTTGAGAGCCTCCTCGCCCTGAGAGGGCTCAAAGAACTTGGCGGAGGAAACCTTGTGCTTGATGTCGGCAGTCTTCTCCGACAGCTTGGACCAGGAGGCGCCGTTGGAAACAGCCCGCTGAGCCTCGTCGTGGTAGGTGATGAAGGTCTTCATCATGGCGGCAGTCTTCCAAATGGGACAGAAGGCATCGTAGGTGGAGTAACCGTTCTGCTGCAGGAAGTCCTCCTTGAGAAGAGTGGCCACATCCAGAGTCACCTTGTCGGTATCGGAAAGAGACGACTTTCCAACCAGCTGCACCACAGTCTCCAGCTCCTCGGCGTTGGTCAGAATCTCCTTGATCTTGTCTCGGTTCTGAGGGAACACCTCGAAATGCTCGTTGTAGTACTTGTCAAGCACAGTGGTGTACTTGGAGTAGGAAACTGCAGTGTTGACCGAGGGGAAATGCTTTCGCTGCGCCAGCTTCTTGTCGAGACCCCAGAAAACCTGTGTGATACCAAGAGTGGCGGTGGTGACAGGATCGGAGAAATCTCCACCGGGAGGAGACACGGCTGCAACAATGGAAACGGAGCCCTGTCGGTCGGGTCCTCCGAGAGTGGCGGCCTTTCCAGCTCGCTCGTAGAAAGAGGCAAGCTTGGCTCCGAGGTATGCGGGGAAACCCTGGTCAGCAGGCATCTCTCCCAGTCGTCCGGAGATTTCTCGAAGAGCCTCGGCCCATCGAGAAGACGAGTCGGCGATCATGGACACGTCCTTACCCTGGTCTCGGAAGTACTCGGCAATGGTGATTCCGGTGTAGATGGAGGCCTCTCGGGCAGCCACAGGCATGTTGGAGGTGTTGGCAACCAGAGTGGTTCGCTTCATGATGGGCTCCTCTCGGCCATCAATCTCAACGTTGAGCTCGGGGAACTCCAGAAGAACCTCGGCCATCTCGTTTCCTCGCTCTCCACATCCGACGTAGATGATAATGTCCGAATTGGAGTACTTGGAAAGAGACTGAGAGATGACTGTCTTTCCACATCCAAAGGCTCCGGGGATACAAGTGGTACCTCCCTGAACCACGGGGAACAGGGCGTCCAAAACTCGCTGTCCAGTAAGAAGAGGGTAGTTGGCGGTGAGTCGCTCATTGACGGGTCGGGGCACTCGCACAGGCCACTTCTGCAGCATTCTGTACTTGGTCTTCTTGCCCTCAAACTCCACCTCCAAAATGTCGTCGACAACAGTGTAGTCACCCTTGTCGGCAATCCAGGTGATGGTTCCTCGGGCTCGGGGAGGCAGCATGATCTTGTGGTCCGAGAGCAGAGAGTTCTCAAACACAGAGCCGTAAATGTCACCTCCGGAAATGTGGTCGCCGACCTTGAGGGGGCCGGGGGTGAAGGCGTACTTCTTCTCTCGGTTGAGAGCGGGGGCGTCGATACCTCGGGGAATGTATATACTGTCCGATTTCTCCTGGATGGCCTTGAGAGGTCGCTGGATACCATCGTAGATAGTTTCCATGAGACCGGGGCCGAGCTCGACGGACAGAGGTTCTCCGGTTCGGGTCACGGGGTCGCCAACAGTGACTCCGGCGGTCTCCTCGTAGACCTGGATGGTGGCCTTATCACCCTCGATTCGAATGACTTCTCCGACGAGGTTGTCGTGGCCGACCTTGACCAGTTCGTACATGGCGCATCCGATCATGTTTTCGGCGATCACGACGGGACCAGAGACGGAGTAGATGGCTCCCTGGGAAACGTCATCGTCGTCAATCGAGAGCGACTTGAGGTTTTTAGCTGTCTTTTCGGGCTGTGTTAGTTGTGGTGGAAGTGAGTGGCGATGGTGGTGGTTTTCGTAGTAAGTGACGCTGATGATGTCACTAGTGGTGGTGGTGGTGGCGATGGTAGTGTCACATGGTAGAGGCAATGGTTGTGTAATAAGGTGGCCTCTGCTGAGGTCTGCTGAGGTCTGCTGAGACCCCCTCCTTGTGACGTGTCATCAGTTCCACAGCAATTGGAGATGGCCCCTCTTCACCGAATATGCTCTGGGTGACATCGCTTGTGTGAGCCCCCCCCCCTTTCTGTGCACACAAAACCGTCACACTCCAATTGCCGCTGCTAACAACAACCAAGGGTAGTATGGTACAGAAGCAGTAACGTAGAGTCGACCGCAATTGTCGCTTTATCGGTTTGTGCTGTTTGTGCTGTTTGTGTCTGTTCCGCCTGTTTCATCGGTTTTGTGTCGTCGATGATTGTCGTCGATAATTGTCGTCGTTTCCAAAGGCCCCCCCAACAAACCACCAAGATCGGTCACGTGACCTAGTTACCCCCGACTGCACCCATCGTCCCCCCAACAATAACTCACCATTGTGTTGTTGATGATGTTTTGTCCAGAGACAAGTCGACTTGTTAATGCTGCTGCTGCTGGATGTTCTGGAGGTGAGCACAGCTGCTGTGTGTCTGCTGTCTGTTGCTGGGAGAGTTGGCCGACATGCATGCGTTGTCGTCCAAACGCTAATAACCACCGCTTACACAAACTCCCACCTATCAGGTTTGGGTTGGAAGATAGAGTCTTGGGGAGAGGGGGGAGGGAAGGTCACGTGGCGGTTATTGTTGTGCTTTGACAGTTGTAGATATTTCAGACTTTTATAGATGGTGTTTGTTGGTGGTTAATTAAACGTGGTCTACTGTCTTGGTACAAGTACAGCAGCCAATCTTCATGTATGTGCAAAGGGATGATGCACGAGGTTGAGAATAAACTTTGGTAGGCAGTGCCCTTGACGATACGACTATGATTACAAGTATGAAGTCTCCATGACTGGTGAACTAAACAGTGCACGATACAAGTACGGAGTGTGCCATCAGATGATTGGCTGTGTAGTAAACTCGAATAAACAGAACTTGTACCTTTTAATTCTACTGTAAATACTTAGCAGGGCCTTTTAATGTGACAACCCCACAAACTGCTGAAGTAAATGTAAAGTAATACCAAGTAAAAGTACTGTACATTCAGTTGGGAGTATCGGTGATAATCCTTCAGAGAGGAAAAGCGTTTATACCCGCGAATATTTGTACTGAGGGGTGTTGATTTTTTAGCACCATTTCATTCCCCTTGTTCTTCTGATTCAAATGGTATAAAAATATCAAACCCTCATTATACAAATACCTGGAGATAAATGCACCTTTTCTCTCTACAACCTTCCAGAAAGTAGTGTCGCAGTCGAAAAGTGAGTACATCTGCAAATATTTGTACTGAAGGGGGTGGATTTTATAGTACAATTTTATTCATCTTTCACTGCTGATTCGAACAGTATAAAAATATGTGCCCCTCTCAGTACAAATATGTTGAGATAAATGGTAGTCAGTACAAGTACTGGTACTACTGTAGTGTCGCTTGACTGCTTTTTATAATGAAGGTATACATTGAGCTTCAGTAATGTCCCAACTAAATCTAGCTAGAATACAGTTGACTCTATGTTCTAAAACCCCGGATACCTCCAGATATGTGAGACATGTGGTAGTTTTGGCAGCACGTTTGTTGGCAAAGAAACAGTTAAGTACCTCTTGGTATCTATTCCATTTCCATAAAATTCCGGGAACATTGATTTTGCACCCCTAAAGGACTTTTTACGTCAAGTATATCCAAGTAAATACTTTAACTACGAGTCCGAAACTGTGCGATGAAATGAGCTGGCTTCTCAACTTCTGTTGACCGATTTAAACAAGATCATCGAAATTGGCAGAGATGATAGTTCAACTCGTAGTACTTGTAAAGCGTGACAGGTATCCGGTACCACTCCTTGATGGCCTCAGCTGATATGAGTGGTTCTAAGTCGCTAGATCTGCAATCAGACTACTTGTACAATCAGGCTACATTCGCGAGGAGGACACTTGTGCAAATCTGCCCTCAGCTCCAAGTAGGAACTTTTATAACGGCGTCTAGCCATCTAAAACTGCTTCTCAGATGCAAGAAGGAATACACAACCGTTCGATTGTTCCACGGTCTAGCCATGATAGCACTTTTCACTCTTCACATGTCCAGAAGTTTCCAGAACAGCTACCGGCACACGAATCCTCCTAAAAGTTATACCATTGTGTAGACCAAGACGAGGGGATTACACTGGTATTACTCTTGTCTTTACAGGACCTCGTTAGCAAGAGTTGAGGGCGTCCCAGGTACATGACAGAAGTGTAGAAGATGGCCTTTTTTCAAAGGAGAACTGACGTGACGAAGTGGTAGACATGAGGAGTGATAGAAGTTCATTTCATCATGGCATAACTAAGTACAAGTACTGACACCTTTTCATAGATCTAACACTGTGATGTGCTTACTACTCCCACACTTGCAACTTGACCGAGCTCTCGTCGTAATCTCCTTAGTCTGGCACATATTTGGTGTGATTAGTCAATCTGGATCATGACTCGTAGTTTCAACACCTCCCTCCACATCTACAGCTACCTTCAGTCCAGTAACGTCTAAACCAAAGAGCACTCCTCAGAAACACCACATCTGCTCAGATCGTGTATTTAATGGTACCATTTTGCTCGTCTGGACTCGGTGAGTCCACTGGTGCCTTTAGTTTTCTGAATCGGCTTGTCATTATGAGCTCTGTAGCAGCTGTGATATCTTCATGATACTTCTATTTTAGGAATGTTTAGCCGATAACCTTAATTCATATACACGATGACGTCATAATGTTGATGATTTTGACATGCCATATGACCCCCAAATAAAATCCAAACCGCCCTCATAATAGTATTTTTGGAATGCTGAGAAACAGGCGATTCTAATGGACTCAGAAAAGCTTTTTCTCAAATTTCACCGTTTTCTTTTCCATCTTCGAGGTTTTGAGGCCAAGTTGACGATTAAGGTTTTATCTCAGTTTCGAATAATAGTGACAGTCCAAAGTCGAGGTAAAGTTTTCAAAAAGAGATTTCGTTGGAGGATAGAACTATGTTAGAGGCGACGGGTAGATAAGTGAGCTATACCACTGGAATGGCCTCGCTCTGAAGTTTATCATGGTACTGTTTTTGTTACTCTAGGAGGAGTATCTGAGAAAAAATGTGATTAGCCAGCAGGTCAGAAATGATCCGTTTCTCAAAATGGCCGATTTCGGACTTTTCGGGAAATGTAGCGGAAAGTGGTCAGGATGGTAGTATGGATCCCTACGAGTACGCTGGTATGCTTCTTTCGTTTCTGTGATGAGCCAAAGCTGCTGAACTAATTAATTAAGCTGTTCCAGTTTCATTCTGGGGGTTACCCTGCCTTGAGGATATAGAGTATGAGGTCAATTTCGCAGAGTAAGGGCCAGGTGGAGGCGAGAAGTGGTTACAATTCATCTTCAGGGCTGTGTAATTGGTATGGTCCTTTTTCTGGTAACTTTTCCTGAGTTGTTTGTCCCGTATAACCCATCCTGTATTTCCATATTTTACTTGAACGTTTCAACTAGATGAAACTTCATTAGATAGCTGCTTAGTTAGTTGCTTTGTGCATAGACCGCCTGCAGCTGAGTCAAGATGATCAAGATTGGTAGAACCCATCTTTAGGATGCCACTCTACTAGGTCAGCTGTTCTTGTACTCTTGTTAGACCGTCGCTGTATTCTCCAATAGAACAAGAGACGGCACCTGCTGTGAACATCTTATCAGGATGTAAACGACAGGCCTGAGTTAGTTGAATATGAGAAGTACCCTTCAAACGACGTAACCGGAGGTGTTGACCAATCTGAATTTGCACACAGGTTACCTGGCCAACCGGAGCGTCCAGAACGATACATACAGTGTGCCGTGTACTAGTGCCAGGTACAGTGCGATGGGGAGCCCACTTTTCACAAGCAGTTGACTATTCTCTCCTATTTAGACTTAGTTGGGAGGAGTCCTTGTTGTGCATCAAAGCCCCCATTGTCTAACAAAAAGTCCCCATTGCATAACAAAGGTCCCCATCATTCGCCAACCAAACTTACCACAATAAAGCTCACTTGATAATACTGTAGGGAGCAGGGAAGATTATCAAGCGCTTGTGCTGTGTGTACTCATACCAACGATACAGGATTACTTCCTCCGCTTCGATAATGTACGAGTACAACTCACAATCACGTGCACACTTCTCCAACAGTGTTGCTGGTATTTTTACATTGGTAGGTTGACAAGTTGATTTTTAATGGCAGGGAGTGTAGTGACCACATTGATCGTGTAGTGACAACACAGAACATGTAGTGCCCATCACAGAGGTCATGTCGTGCCCATCACATCACCAATGTCGTGCCCACCACACTGTCAATGTAATGCCCACCACATCGCCAATGTAATGCCCTATTTTCTCAACCTCAATTTAGTCATTTCCAACATTTCAAGCTGGATTATTCACTACCCCGAGTCATGTCACCTGAGTCATGTGACCAGAGGTGTTTATTTCAGCTTTGCACTTCAAGACGAGACGTCTTATGTGACGTTGTATTACATAACATCACCTACTCACAAGGTTTTACATCACATGACTCTTCCCAATCGAGAAAAAGACTGTCACAATTTTCGGTTAGCCCGAAGAGGCCCAACCCTAAACTGGAATTTCCTCTTACGGCACTAGGGTTGCAAAAGTATACTCCCAGTTTCACTTTTCAGGTCCCTCTTTTCCAGCTGTACGAACAACACGACCAACACAGATAAAAATGGTGGGTATTGCGCTAGGAGATGATGAGGGCAACAAACGACGAGAGCTGGAGGTGATGAGAGCCGTGGTTCAGGGCGATTTGTGGCTCAGAGAAATGTTGATTAGTCACGTGGAGAGTGATTTTGGACATGTTTGAAGATCTGAAGATTTGAAGATTTTTCAGGGCTGACTAGGGCGGAGACTTGTGATCGAGCAGGTTGACTGGTGTTCGTTTGTCGAGTGGAGTGCAGAAACTGGTGTGAAAATGTGTCATATCTGTTGACTGCCACATTTTTACCGCTTTTTTTGCCGCCCGTTTAGCCGCCACATAGCCGCCCGTTTAACCGCCTCTTTTGCCGCCGTTTAACCGCCCCTTTTGCCGCCCTTTTTCCACCCATAACTCTTGTACTAACCCAGACCAAAGTGAAGGCTTCCGAACTCTCTCGATTTTCCAAGGCTGAGCTCGAGGGCAAGCTCGTCGAGTTCAAGACCGAGCTCGCCGCTCTCCGAGTCCAGAAGCTCGGAGGAGCCCAGGGCGGAAAGCTCACCAAGATCTACGACGTGCGAAAGAACATTGCCCGAGTTCTGACCGTTCTCAACCTGACCCAGCGAGAGCAGGTCCGAGAGTTCTACAAGGACAAGAAGTTCATGCCCAAGGATCTGCGAGGTAAGCAGACCCGAGCCATCCGACGACGACTCACCCCTGCCCAGGCTTCTGCCCAGACCACCAAGGCCGCCAAGAAGAGCACTCACTTCCCCCAGCGACGATACGCTCTTAAGGCTTAAGAGAAAGAAATGAGTTTTTCTTGATTTAAAAAATAAAAGGCATTTATGGACCGATGTGTGTAGATGTGATGGGGTGGAAAGCATTCATTTGTATGTCGTAAAGAATCACAAGCACAATGAAACAGTAAGCCATAGTGCACAAACAGTATGTGTGATGTTAGTCGATGTACTGTAGCGCGGGTTGCTGAGTGCACTGGAGCGTTGTTGAGAATCACAGACCTCCCTGTCCTGCTTTTAGTATTACTGTGGTTTACGTTCGGGACACAAAAAAAAAGGGTAACAAAGCTGGGACTATATATCTCAGAGAAAATAAAGTTTGTTGGGACCAATATGACGTTACCCTAGTAACCTCATTACATAGGTTAGTTGATATTAGTTAGAAATGACCCAATCTCAACTGGACCTGAGGGAGGTCTTCAACCACCCCCAGTGGCGTAAAAAAACGTCATTCTTGTATTCATCTGAATCGCCTGAACGTCACCTTTCGAATGGTACTACTTTCATCGCTGTACCTTCACTATAGCAGAAGTTGGAGCAGCCGCCAGAGTCACCCTAACAGCTCAATTATGATCCAGTGATGCTACCGACACAAGAGTAGTACTGTTGCGCTCCCCTGACTTGTGGCACTCTGTTGGTGCCGGTCACGTGACCATACACTGAGTATCTGCGATGGTGGATTTCTCTTGCAACCAAAAGAGGAAACATGACCAGTCGGATCTGAGCAGTCGGATTGAGAGGGGAAGTGCATGAGGGAAATGTGGAATGGTTAGGTAGTGCCCAGATCAGCTCGTGAGAGGTACCATTGCATTGCCCTGAGTCAGAGGAGTAGAATGGTACCACTTTTGTCGTCATAGAGTCACTATACCGGAAGTTAGATAGGACATGTTTTCTCACTTGGTTTACGAAAGTGACACGCCAAGAGTCGTTTGCTTGGATAAAGAGGTCTACATCTGAGGTCAACAAAAGGTCAAGTGGAGGGAGGACAACTTCACCGTCTTCTCTCTCCGCCTTGTATCTCCGCCAAAAGTGACGCTACAGAGAAACGAAGACAACCATTGAACTCCTCGTATCCACTTCACCCTACTAAAGTGCAATCAAAAATGCGATATCTTGACATGACGTGATTTAGACTTGACTGTTTGGTGACTTAGTTTACATGGAACCGTTTACAGAGTGACGAGGAGAGAGTCCAACTAACTCTGTCAGAAGTGCTCGGATTGAAAATTGGAGAGAAAGGCGGGGATCACGGTAGCTTTAATGGTGCAGAAGTGCCATTCCTTTCGCGATATCTCAACTACTCGCGATTCTGTGGACTCCCCTCAAAGTACATTTAAACATTCATGTCCGTCATTCTGTGGAAAGGTAGTATATCTGCAAATACTTGTAGTAAAAGAGGTGGATATTATAGTATCATTTTGCTCGTGTCATTCTGCTGATTCGAATGATATTATAATATCAACCACTTGTAGTACTAATATCTGAAGATAATCGGACCTTTTTTCTTTACAACCTCTCAATGGTGTCGTCAATTGTCTAGGAGTGGAAAAGCGATTATATCTGCAGATATTTGTACTATGACAGGCTGGTATGAAGGTGCCATTTTACTCACCTTGATCCGCTGATTCGAATGGTCTGAAAATATCTACCTGTCATAGTGCAAATATCCTGAGATATAAGACACGCTTTCAACAGTGAAGCTTGACTGATTATTTTTCCTAAATTGCACTAGAGTACTGTCATTAAATACCCCATCTAATCCCAACTATACTACAGTTGACTCTTGTTTCAAAAACCCGGAAATCTCCAGATATGTGAGACACGTGATAAGTTTTGACTGATTATTTGTTAGCAAGTAAGAAGCTCTCTACCTTGTGGTATTTCTCTCATTTCCATAAACTACCAGGAACATTGAATTTGAACCCCTAAAGGACTTTTCAAATGAAGTATTACCAAGTAAATACTTTAACTACGAGCACGATGGTATATAAACCGAGAAAATCTCTCTTGTACTGAAAATAAAGGTATTTATGGGAATCAGCGGGATGGGAAGAGTCAGGTGTATCAGAATATGTAGCTCAAGTATCCTCAGTGCTGTCCTTATGTATTGGTTACCGAGAGAATGATCTCAATCTAAGTACATACTATTCACTAGACTGCTACAATAGTGTGACAACGCTATCTTGTGTTCACAGGCCACAATGGCTACATCAAGAAACGGTTGATGGCGCTTGTTATACACTGGGTACGGAGTACTGTAATTGGGCTATGCTGCTACCTCGACAATAAAGCTCCCTAATGAACAGAAAAGTTCACGTGAGTCGACTCCAGCTCACTCTCTGATACTCCAGTTGGTCTTTGCCCTACAGAACAATAGGGACATTCCCATACAGTTTTTAACAGCTCTTGATCCTCTACCAGGTAGGGGCCACAGTGGTGTATTTGAAGGTGCTTCTAACCATCCAAAGGTAGGGCCCAGATCAGACCACAGTAATGAGGGCTAATCAACGAGAGCACATGTTCTTTGTCTACACGAACCGCCGTCACCTTCCGAGTCCCAAAGTATGATTTCTATGGATCAACCCTTCGATATGAGTGACACAGACGTGTGTATGAGATTGTGGCTCATTCTGACACCTCTTCTTCAACAGCTCTTTGTTGACCGAATTCGTCAGTTGGAAAGCCTGACCAATATGTCTCATAGGTACCCTTTCTGAACCTCTCTCTTTGTGACAGAGTACAGCTCGAAGTGCTTGTACCATGTACTTGTATGTAAGTCACCCCACATATGACTGTCTGTTGAATAAAGGCAGAATCTTTTGTAACAAATTACTTTAAAGACTTGCACCAAACGTCCGCCCTCCAGTATTATATTGGAGTAACTTCGTAAGGACTTGTGTACAACATCAGGCTAGAGGATTTACCACCCAGACTCCTCCGATCAGCACAGTCTGCTCTGAAATTGATACCGGCGAAAAGAGGTCACGTGATTATGTCACACACAAAAAGACAGGACTCAGGGATCACAATCTGGGGCCACAGAGAAGTATGAATAGATGAGGTTGAATCACGTGACGTGTCTTGGAGTGCAATATGGACTAGCTGTACAAGTGGGCCATTCGTAGTGTAAGAAAAGAGACAGGTTCTGTTTTGTATTAGTCAGCCAGTGGTGGATAATCAATGGTTTCAGTGTTCATGATCATGGCATGGGCATAGGTGTGCCAAAGTACAAGTACAAGTATCGATATAAGTACTCAGTAGGACCATTTGGTACCATTTGAATCCCCTAATCTCGCTGATATAGATCTCTGGTCAGATTTCCCTCATCTCCTTCTCTCGACTCACAAAATTGACTCCAGTGCAGAACTTGTACTGGCTTCTCTAACCGTTTCTTTAAAACTAGCCACTTACCGGTATTAGACCTCCACGGCCAAAATTACTATGGCAACATCTGGCAATATCTATACCGTTCAACTCAGCGTCTGCTGCTGGTTCGAATGATACCATAATATCCACCTCCCTCAGTACAAATATATTGAGATGGAGGCACTTTCTGTTCTAAACGATGATACTCTTAACTTCCAGAATTGAGAAGTGGCAAAACGAAAAATCGTCAAAAGTGGCAAATTTACAAAAGTGGCAAAGTGGCAAGTCCATTCCATCTCTCTCTATCTATCACAGATCACGTGACTCCCCGAATCGGCCCTATTCCTCTATCTCCGGAGGAGTCACAATCTTTGCAACCTGAATGTGGGGTCTGTTTCGATAAGGTTAGTTTTACTTGAAACAGTGAGACGACAATTCTGGAGTGCCTACAAGTACCTACCAATACGAGTAAGACGTAAAGTAAACCACCTAGGAATGTACAATCCACATTTACGGAGAGTACCGGGTGGTATTTCTGTGCCCTATTTCCATGTCCTACAGCAGTATGGTATTTACCCGTTATCCATTGATTTTCTGGATATACTGTGATGGGTCCTAAGTAAACTCTAACTGGGTAAACTTTCGCGTTGAACTGTAGCAGTTGAGACAACGTGACGAATACCCACTATAACCTGCTGTAAAACGTGTAAAAACTCTCGGAATCAGATATCACGTGATCACACACAACTAGTACCACAGATCCGAGTGATTGCGTCTTTTTCATCTCTAATTGACTACCATTGAATTTGTCTCTATACTCTCTACACTGCACCTATATGCACGCTCTCTGAAAAACGTTACCCTACAGTGCCCATTGCCACCGGAAGCGTAGGTCTGGAAACTACACCCACTCAATTCTGGAAATCGAATTTTTCAGAACCTAAAATGGGGGTTACCCGGCCCAAACTCCCCACTGCTTAAAAATGGTCAAACTTTCCCCTTTCTTGTCTTTTTTTCCTCACATTCATCAGGTTCTTGTCTTGATCTTTCAAGTGAGTATTTCACACAGGGCAATGCTCTGATAAGGATAGCTTGTGGCAGGGATCATCTAATGGCACCTGCTCCATTTATTCACACGTGATATTATCGACACAAAAACAAAATCACCGACACAAACCGATTTTGACGATTTGACGATTTCGATTTTCACAATTTTGCCAAACCCCAACTAACACAGAATGAGAGCTAAGTGGAGAAAGAAGAGAGTCAGACGACTCAAGCGAAAGCGCCGCAAGGTCCGAGCTCGATCCAAGTAAGCGGTTTTTAACGGAGATTTAAACACCTTAAATCGAAGACCTTTTCCCGTTTCATTTGCGAATGAGCTCGTTAACACAAAATCCCCCCAGCTTTTTTATCCGGCCGTAAGGATTGACATTTAGTAATGAATTATTGTTTGGTATATGACTGTAGTAGAACGGAGTAGAACTGAAGTTGTTTTGTTAGAGCTTTGTTGGGGCAGTCATGTGACTCTGTTCTCGTGACGTTGTTATCATGGTTGTCTGATGATCTGGGCACAACACAACACACACAGAACCCGCCAAAGAGGAGATATCGATATCAGACTTGCAAAAATCGACTCTTTAGATGTACACGATGTTGTCTGTAAAATATCTTCCATTTTCATTGATTATTGCGTCTTCTGGAAGCGTCTTCTAGCAAAGGGCAACACCACACCTACCTTCTCCAGTTTGCTTCTCAGAGACTCCAGAGTTGTGCCATTCGAATCAGCGGAGCGAGGAGAGTAGATTGATCTACCTTTTGCACCTAGATCTCGAGATGTAGACATTTTGGGAGGGCATAGTGAATCCATAGACTGGGGTTTATCTCTATCCGTATCGAGAAAGGTCGATATAGTTATACTGTTCGACTCGGCTGAGAGAGGAGAGCAAGATGGTTTACTATGGATGACAAGCATCATGAGTAAGCTGAAAGTGGTGCCTTCAGGTAGAGTGGTACGATTGGGCTGGAGAAACGCAGACACACATTGTAGACATACTCGATGTGACCAGACGGTATCGAACCAGGTACTTGTACTGCCTCAGTTGTAGATCAACACGCAATGAAGCATCTGACTCATTGGCTGGTCGTTCACAGGTACATACACTCAAAGGTCTGGTTTCAATTGTCGATGCATGGATGTCTCTCTGATGCCCTTCACTCCTGAGTTCTCCTTACAACTTTGTATCATGGCACATTCGATACCATCGACAAAGTCCACAAAGTCCACTGGTTTAAAAGAGGCAGATCATGTTAGCAGATAGAGCGCCCCACAAGCCTCTGTCGGCAGGGGAGAATCGACAGACTGGTGTCTGTGTCCGTGTTATGTCGATACTATACTTATACCAACGCCCTTGATGCTGCCTTTGATCGCTCTAAGCTTCTACATGTTGGTGTCATTCTATCTCTAGCTAAATTGATGCCACAGAAACAAGACTAGTATGGGCGTATTCTCCAAACTGTCAGCTCTCTAATGGTACTACTCTCGTGTTTCTAGAGTGAATATTCGCAATCCTGACCTGTACCTGGTAGCATCGACATCACTTGTGAACCATACAGAGTCAAGTCCTGTTCCAGGGGTGCTATAAACACAAAAGTAGCACCAACGTACTCCCCTCGGCTGGAGCTTTCTAATGGTACCACTTTTATACCTGTAGAAGTAACATCCACAGACTTGGTCGATATGGGTGTTTGTGGCTCGATCATCAACAATTTAGAGTTTCCGTGTCGGGTGACCACCTGCAAGGTCTGCACCAAGAAAAAAAACTCTTTCTTTTTGGACTCAATGCAGTCCTAATTTTAACGGTTTTTTAACGTCTCGAAAATAAAAAATAAAAAATAAATCACTGAGTACAAGAACGAGTACAGCTACAGTTACTCGATGATAACTCGCAGTGGGCACCCAGATATAAGTACTCGTAGAACAGGTTTTTCCCAAGTCTGCCCAAAATAGTGAATTCCTCTCTATACAAGTAACAGCTAAATGGAGTGCATATACCTCTTCCTGAACCACTCCCGTTTATCACTCTCTCCAATTGTGATGACATAAGCCACATGCACTCCAGCCCTGTATGCACCAGAAAACTTCGCATCGAGCACGTTGTATCCACAGCATGACCGGTCTCCATTTGTGTCCAGTTCATTGGTTCCCTTGTTGAGTAATGGTATTGGTCGATTTCTAGTACTGTGCTGTCATCAAATCGTCAGTCCATTAACAGATCCACGAGAGCTTGATCATGCTCAATCCTGGCTCAAAGACGGACGTCCTGGACCTGACTACTACCTGAAGCAACAGTACCACTGCTTCTTATGTATCGTCTTCAGCTATTCTGTCAAGTGCTCCAAGCACCATTCTGAGATTCCACATTCAGAACAACTATGATTGTAGGTACTTGTGGTTCCCAGATATCACGTCCCAGATATCACGGCTTACGGAAAATATCTGGCTAGACACCTGAAGGTTCCGAATGGCCATCATTTTTGCGTCTTCGAACTCTTCCAGTACAGTCACCCACCATAAGTATAGTCCATTTTGCACTTTGAGTCGCGTCACGTGATTGGACCCCTTCTATTCATGTCGCGTCTGTAGTCTCAGTTAGTTTTACACGCCCGACTCTACTTAATCCACCATTACTTGACATTACTTGTCCGGCCTACATTTACTTAACCTAATACTTACTTAAACACCACAAAACATCACCCCCTCTAACACCATCAGTGTTACCCCGAAAGCTTTCAAAACTTAACCTATCACATGACCAAACCCATATCTACCACCCTGCAAAAATCCATAGCAATAGCCCACCCTGAACCCCTTTTTGAACCGGGCTAAACACCCACCCCCAGCCGTGCGGCTCGGAAATTCAACGTCTACCTTATTTGAGATGGCCTGAGTAAATGATGAACTGCAGCTTCAAAAACCGACAGCCACATCAGCTCATTTGGAATATGGTACCGTTCGAATCAGCAGCTTCTCGTGATCACATTGGTACCACTCACATAGAGATCTGAGCAGCACAAGACTCACAAACGTCACCTATGGGTACCATGGTCAATATTGATCCTGCAGGTCTGAGATTCTGGATGTCACGTCCCCAGCCCTATATATACTATCCTGCAAAATCTCAGCCCGATTAAACACTCTTAATCCCTTTTTCAAACCGGCCAAAATACCACCCCCAGCCGTGCGGCTCGGAAATTCCCATTACCTTAAATTTACTCAGACACATCCAGACATATAAGCCTGAACCGTGGGCCATATAAACATCCCATGGTAATAAAAACTACACCAATCGAATCGCCTCATCCAGGAGATTACTTTGACACCAATTTCGATGGTATTTGCAACCCAAAAAATATCAAAACGTTGAAGGTTGGAGGTCTATGGGTGTAGGTCCAATCAACTCGAAAGCTATACTATTCGAAAGCTTGCAACGAGACGAGTCGAATGGTGTGTTTTACAAGGCAGTATGACCGCAACCAAGTCCGCTAGCTCTTATCAATCAACTGGAATGACTTGTACTCTGATTAAGATGATTGAACGCAAGTCTTCTCAGGTGTGCATTTCTTGAGACGGAAAATGGACATTCGGAAATTACTGCGGAAGTTAGAGGTCCAGACCATACTCTCTAATACCGCTACAGTGGTGCTAACGCGACAAAAACTACACCATTAGAATCAGCTCGGCTGGGACTTTCGAACGGTACTACTTTTGATTTTCCAGCTCTTGAACTGACAGAGTTGAGTTGGGTTCGATAGCTCAGATGCATGCACCTGACCACAACAGGGCAGCAGTAATCTGATGTCGTACAGAGCTGAGTCAAATAGGGCGGTCTGAATATATATGATCCCTGGTTCCTGTCTGATGTGCTCCCAATTGACTGTACAAGTCTGACTCGGGTCTGGTGTTCTTATGAGGGTGATCTAATCAACTTCGGGAAATACCTGTTTGTGCTTGTTCTAAAGGGTGCAATGTCATAAATCATTATCATTAACTAAATATGGTACTCCGCTCTAATAAACATACCGGAAGGTCTGGGTCTGGTGAACAACGACCGGATCTTGATCATTCTCGCCAAACTCGGCCATGATATCATATTCGCCTCTGTCTAGCTTCTTGTTGATCCTCTTAAGTAACATTGACAGAGCAATGGCACATGCGATAGCGACCAACAGAAACACAGAATTGGCAGCCATGGCTGGAGCGTACCTTGGAGCAGCCGATTTGGGGTACAGGTACGAGTTCCAGATGGAGGTGGTGTTACTGAGACAGTTCATGAGCGCCAGAGCCACTCCTCGTTTGGCAGCAGGACGAGGAATGGTGTTACTCATCCAGGTTAGGGTGACCACAAAGCCCATGTAGATTGAGGGGATCATGATACACATGGCAAAGTATCTAGCTCCTGTGTTGAGGGTTGCTGCGGCAATGATGAAGCTGGCAATAGTTACACAAAAGGGAAGGACAATGTGCCAGCATCTTTCTCCAGTTTTATCGGCGTGCCAAGAGTTGAGAGGCACTAGAACCGTGGCAATGAGGTACGGGGGAGCAGTTAGGACCAGAGTGATGGTTTTGGAAAAGTTGAGGGTCTCGACCACAGAAGGGAAAAAGTTGGTGACACCTGCAGCGGCCACATTAAAAAAGTTGATACCTGCAACCAGCCACACCTTGGGATCTTTGAGCACCAGAAGCATGTTTTTCTTGACAAATTGCCAGGCGGACTCTTCTGAATCGATATCGGTGGTTCCAGTTTCACGTTGAAGACGCCAGATACCGAGTTCCTTTTCCTGTTGACTCAGCCAAGAGGTGGTTTGGGGGAAATCAGGTAGAACAATGTATGCAAAGGGAACCACTAGAACAGTGAAGGATCCCTCGATGATAAAGAGCCATCTCCAGCCGGAAATTCCTCGCATTCCATCCATGTTCTCCATAATGGCAGCACCTAGTAGACCTGAGAAGGCTCCAGAGATGAGAGATCCACAGTACAGAATGGAGGTTCTGAGAGCCAGCTCTTTTCTTGTGTACCAAGAAGACAAGAGGAAAAGACAACCAGGGAAATAAACAGCTTCAATGAACCCCAGGAAAAATCTGCAGGCCACAAGACCTCCAAAACTGTGAACTGTAGAAGTGAGGGCGGAAATAGTTCCCCAGATAAACATACATGTTGTCAGGTAAAGACCTGGTTTTCCAAGACGAGAAACAATCATGTTAGAGGGGATCTGCATGAGAATGTAACCAACAAAAAGAATACTGACTGCTGTCTGGTATTGAACTGAATGCAGGTTGAGTTCCTTTTCCAAACCTCCTAATCGAGCAGTGGCAATATTGTTTCGATCCAAGTAGTTGAGAATGTACAGAAGCATGAGCATGGGAAGCATCCGTAGATCGATTCGTCGAACGAATTTTTTTTCCAGAACTTCAATTTCGTCCGGACTCAAAGCCGCCAAAGTTGGAGGCAAAGTAGCAGTGATTGTGGAGACGATAACATCTGATTTCTTGGAGTTGACGGTGGATGTTGTGCTCAGAGTGCTCAGACGTCTCTCTGTGTCTTCTTCAGTGTACTCCACATGAGAGTTGTCGGTTTTAGTCATGATGATATGATGGTAGTGTGGTGGATTCACTATAGGACAGACAGAGCCACTATATATACTGTTTTCATACCCCAGATTTCTAGACCGGGGAAAATATGGTTTCTGGTATAGATACTATAGCTGTCACTAAACTTGCATTGCATGGACAGGCGAAATGAATCAACAAAAAAAAAAGTCTACGAATGAAACATGGGGAATGGGGGGAACAAGTAGTCACGTTGAGGTGTTCAAACCGTTAATAACGCGTCCAAAAGAGTATGCATGTGTTCGTTCACAAAGCTATCACGTGACATACTGAGTCTGTAAGTTTTTCTCCTCCTCCACCTTGAAGCCGTACCACCTTACAAAAGTTACATTCCCCAGCTTCTGCAATGCATATCCCTTGTGGAAACAAGAGCGAGCATCAAAATAGCAAAAGGCAAAAAGCAAAATGGAGCTTTCCCGAGCCAGGGAGAAAGGACGTCGCTGTGCCATTTGATGTCACTGATCGATGACAGATTTGTTTTACCGTCTTGGCTCGTCTTGGCTAGATCTTGAGGGCATCTCTTGGCGTCCAAAAATCGACTTTGTCGAGATCGATTGAAGTACACCAGTACGGGCAGTACTCAAAAAAACAAAGGCGCGAATCCACACTACATAGGCATACATCTATGACTTGATTATAGCTCATCATTTGCGGGGTGCATTTCCTAAAAGGGCATTTAGCCGAAGTTAACAAGGTGTGACGTATGGTTCACTATTGCCTTGAGACGATAATGTCACTGTTGTACTTGTGACGTTACTATCAGTGAGCAGTAAAGATTTCTCAGCCAACTCCACTCACCCAGAGTTGTAGATTTCTCTCAGACGACAGTTTTTCATTCAGACAATTCTTCACTCAGACACATTTTCACTTTCCACTCAAACTCCACCCCCCCCGGATCAACCTAATGCACTAAAAACATTATTCCGACACACTCCGAGACGCATCGGAACAACTCGGATTTTTCTGCATCTGTTCCGCTATTGACGTAAATTGATCCGCCTTGTTACACAAAGAGAAGTGGGGCGGTTATGAAAAAAAAAGTGGGAACGTCAGCTGGGCGGGAAAAGATGAACACCCGTCTACCGAACCCCAGACTCATCATCGATATACTGTACAGGTAGCCACATGTGAGCCACACTTCAGCCCCGCAAGATTGCCTTTGAGCCTGAGCCTTTTTTGAGCCGTCATTTAGATTTCAGTTTTCCGGTCAACAAAAGTACAAACAAGCACTCAACCTTGAGCTACGAGTACTAAACGCCCCACGGTTAGCCGGAACGACGGAAGCAAAAGGTGTATGTATACAAAGAAGAACATGAGCTGAGGAGTACCAGGTAGTAAGTCCGTTCAGGCTGGTGCTCTGAAGTCAGATCTAGAGTAATACTATTCGTTCTTGTACCTGGCTTAACCAGTGGCTGCTTGTACTTTTACAATGTTGACACTCTTCACGTGAAAACGAGTCGCGTGAGAGTATGTGCCAGAGTCGACGTACAGTAATAGGTGACAGCAGGGGACAACTCTTTGTTGCAAGTATCGTAATCGTACGACAGACGCTTTCGGAATCGCTGGGATTCGGTACGTACTTTCCCTACAACTATCGTCCCGATTGACTGTGGAGTTCCAAAGAGAAAACGTGCGTTTATCTCAATATATTTGTACTAAGAGGGGTAGATATTATGGTACCATTCGAATCAGCGAAGCAAGGGGAAAAGAATGATACAATAATATCTACCATTTCCAATACAATTATGTCGAGATAGAGACACCTTTTCCCTCTCAGACTGGTTACTCCCAATTGAATGTACTCGTAAGTACAGTCAAGCTACCTGGTACACTTCTGAAAGCGCGTCTATCTCAACATATTTGTACTACGAGTGGTCAATATTGTGGTATCATTCGAATTAGGAACAGACGCTGAGTTGAATGGTATAGGTTTCACCATGTGTTGCCTCAGTAGATTCTGACCTTGGAGGCCTTTGAATGCACAGAGATGATAAACTGAGTAGTCTGCAGTCGAATAGCAGACCTACAATTACTTGGGTTTACTTAGGAGAAAAGATATAGTTCAAGATTTACTTGATTCAACGTGATAGAGTAAATGTCGCTCAACATGCATTTCTGAGAGCGGGGAAGCTTACAGTCACGTGATTAGATCACAATAATCCCACTCTCACAGATTCAGGCAGATCCATTGTGTTTCTCGCGAGTTAGATAGACCGTAAAAAACCCACCCCTAGGCGTGCGGCTCAGAAATTTCCTCGACCTTAATTTCGAGGTGAACGGGAATTATGCGATTTTGATCCCCAGCCGAGAATATGAGATCCAATGCTGCTGATTATAGTACCGTTCGAACGAGCACCTTCTTGCGACCATTTTGGTACCTCTCACTTGAAGATTCCATGTCACCAAGAGCTTGCACTGATATGGAGATCAGGTATCGCAACCCAAAGACGGTTCAGTGCTAATATAGAGATAATTTCGGTACTTTTCGATTCTGCGCAACTCCAACATTCCAATGGTACCACTCATGTCTTTATATCTCCACTCTGGCGTCTGATAGAGAAACGTGTCTCTGTTTCATACACATGAACCGTCCAAACCAAGTCCACAAATACTCACTGTGAAAGCTCGTAATTGGTACCATTGGAAAGATGGCAACCAGGTGAGTACGCTAGTACTAGTAGTTATGTCTCTGTTGCATCACTGTAGCGTCAGATGGCTGTATGTGTTGTACTTGTGCTCCTACTTGATCATATAGTGATAGTGAGGGAACCAGATAAGACAGCTATAGACTATTTGAAGGGCTCACTCTCCAGCAGCTTGTTCATCTGCAGACAGTCTGATTGTGATACAGCAATTAGTCAAAGTAGTTCATACCCTGCTGTCCCATCCTAAACAGTATATATAGTCACTTTGAATAGTACTGAATGTGCAATTGGTGTAAACGATCATTTTGTTGAGGCAGTATGTAAGCACATAGCCCAGTCACTAAGATCTCAAACGTGGGTTTAACTACGGGTACATGTATGTGGAAGTGAACTCAGCCAAGCTTCTTTTGGCTGACAACGGCTTCCCATGAAGATAGAGTGCGAAGAATACTACAACACGCCCTGTAGAGCCCACTTGTGTCTCAGCCTCAACATCATAGTAATCCATAACAGTTGGTGATGCTAAAGCTTGCACACACGTAAAAATCAGAGTCAGTCTCTATGATGCCCCCCAGATGATGTATCAACAAGCGGAAAACGGGAACCCAAGTATTTTGGGCTCAAGTTTCGATTACGAAAGAGTCCGAAGAGATAACTCCTCTCCTTGCCATTTTGAGGTCACCATCCCTCAGCGCTTCCTACCCCTAACAGAACACCCAACCCCCAACATTTTCTCAAATAAATAATATTACTGTTCAATAAATAATTTCAGCAAACCGGCCAGCCGTTTCTCACATCGTTACCCCGCTAACCGCCTCACTAACTCTACTCGCTCCTTTTGTAGCTCAATCAACTGACGTCGCTGATCATGTGCCTGTTGTGCCCGTTCCTTTTCCCATGACAGACTCTGTTCCATTGTATCGCGTAATCGTTCGGTTTCGTTAACTAGACGCTTAAGAAGATCGTGATTCACGTTACCCTGACTCACCTGGCCCACCGCATCTATCAGACCCTGGACACTCTGCACGTTACTCAAACCAAGACCTATGGGATTCAGCTCCTGAGCAATATCGGCCTGTAGATCAGTGTCAATATCGTCCGACAGCAATGCTGAGAAGTCTGGATTGGGTGTGGTGTCAGTATTAGGGCTAGGACGACCACTACTACCAGCCCTTGACCCGTACCCAGGACCTGGAGTTCCTGGACCCGGAGGCATACTCATCCCATGTCCTGGCGAGCCCTGTTGAACCATCCCTTGCCCTGAAACTGGTGTACCTGGAACCATACCCTGACTGTGTTGTCCCTGACTGTGTCCCTGACTGTGTCCCTGACTGTGCACTTGACCATGACCTTGACCATGCTGTCCTTGCCCATGCCCCTGCCCAAGCTGACCCGGACTAGAATGTCCTAACCCTTGACCCATCCCTGCCATACCACTAGAAGACGCTCTCGGTTGCTGCGGTTGCTGCGGTTGCTGCTGTTGCTGTTGCGGCTGCTGCTGATGCTGAGGCTGATGCTGAGGCTGCTGCTGCTGACTAATCCCTCCAGGCTCCTCACTCCTCCACTCATCCAAATGAATCACGTGACCCTTATACTGCAGTCGTTTGTCCTTTGATTTCCCCGAGTTTGGTCGTCGTGGGTCGTTCAGGTTGGTTCCTCCCAGATTTGAGTCCATCATTGGCGAGCCCTGTTGAGGCACAGACATTGTGTGTTCACCTCCAGGAACAGGTTGTGTGGAGGCTGTCTGTTGCTGCTGCTGTGTCGGTGGTTGCATCTGGATCGGTTTATCGAAAACTGTGTCGCCTTTGTAAAGCAGTCTCTCATCCTTGACACGACTCTGCTTAGCCTTGCCTATTGCTTCTCGTACCACCTTGAGGTCCTTTGTAAACTGCTGTGAGTACTCTTTCCCCTTCTTGGGTTTGGGCTCGTCGAGAATCTCCCTGAGTTTCCGGGCCAGCGCCTGTTTTCCGATTTCAAAGCCGTTTTCCTCCAGTTCAGACGCCACCTTGGCGTGAAAGACCTTTTTGTCGCGTTCCAACAAGTCGATGTTTGCCCTGGAGATTTTGAGAATCAGCTCTTTGAGGTCTCTGGTGTAGTAGACGCGTTTTTTGCGCCGAATCGGATTCACAAAGTGGTCCACTTTGAACACCATCGATCCTGAGGAGTCCATATTGAACAAACTGGTCGAGACAGATGTGTCAAGTGGAGGTGCCAATTTGGAGTATCAATTTGGATACTTGCTATATGCACGAGCACACTGCAAAGGGCTAATCTCCGTCGGCAAATAAAGGGGTAAAGACGGGTTGTGGCGGACTATCCAAAGAGAGATATTTGTACACGCCGCCGAGATGAATTATTTCCGGCCAACTCGAGGACCGCAAACTCCCTATATATAGCTGTTTGAAACGGTCTATAGCTTTCACCTCTCTCTTTTTCCCTTTTTTTCCCAGAGGCTCATTAAGGTTACAAGTACACCCCATTTGGACAGAAATGATATTGTCAACACATGCAGGTGTTCTCACACCAAAACAGAAATTGAGTTGGGGCAGCTCTGTGTAAAAAAAAGTACAGCAGCAATAATCCAGTGTGGTGGTTTGTTCGGTTCCAGGTGTTGTCGTCTACGGTAGTACGGTCACAAAAAGAAATTAGCAATCCAGAAAAAGCTCCTTCCAGAAGACTACCACCAGTATCGTCGCCGCTAACACCTGCTCAGATTATACCTTTTATCACCCGCCAGATATTATCAAGTTACGAGGGCTTGTTCTGTCTCTCTTGCATCGTTCACTTTCATTTTTACCCCGTGTAGCACGAGCATATTGCACAAGTGCATATTCATACAATTAGTTTCAGTGAAGGGTTTGCAAAGACTGAATTGAATTCTCAAGAGCGACATCCTGGGATGATCACAACAACGAAGTACGTGAAAGCAGTTTTATAAGTCTGAAATTCGACTACCGACATTTTCTGAGTCACGATGATTAGATACGCGCGTATGAACAGGTATTCCGCTCCAACAAATTATTCTCCCCTCCTTCTAAACCAGCCGCACTCTGTCAACGCGATTATGCTTAATACCCTTCCGCAATCCAATGTGAGATGAAAATCCCCCTTCCACTTTCGGATCCAATTAGACGTCCCAAAAGAGTTGTCTTATGTTTATCGGTCATAGCTAGAAGGTGGACTGGTGTAGTTCATATTACTGTAAAGATGAATTGGTTCTCACAGAGTAAGAGATCATGGGCCATAGGAGTGCTGGCAATAGGTATTGCAAGAATAACAACAGTTGCCATGCTCGTTCTATCTTGATGTTGATGTCGACATGTCTGCCCTGTTCTACAAGTACCTCTCACTAATGACGCGCGTAGAATCTCAGACGTGACCGAAAAGGCATGTCTCAGTCCAATGTTCCACATTTCATGTTCCACGGGTGCCGCATGCCGACACTACTTCTTTTGGGTCTTTTTGGGTCTCTTGTGAGTCTTTTCGTGGAGTCCACCCGCCTAAACACATTAGTCAGAAGGCTCCCCAACCCATCATCCATTTAGACTGCCGAACCTGAAGCTACTTGTATAGGATTTGCCATATCTTCCTCCGTGAGCTCCAGAAAAAAGGGAAAATCAACTTAGGTGTATACTCGTGTATTGAGAACGTATATCCAGCTTTTTCAGAGTCTTCCGACGGATTCTGGTCATTTTCAGTGACTTAGTAATTTTCTGTCTGCCAGTTGGGACCCTCCTGGCGATGCCTCACTAACCTGGGTTTGACCGTTTGGGATTTGGGAAGCTAATTGACTTAGACACACTGTTTAGACAGTTTAGGTGGATCACATTTTGGGACACATGTCTGGAACCATACCAATACACAAGTAAGACTAACTAAGGCGGCATGTTTTGAATAGACTAGCCCAGGTCCGAATTAGGGGTCCCAATCGGGGGTGGCCAATACAAGTGCAGGTTGGAACAGCTGAAACAGGTTCCTAAACGGTGAACCTGGCCCCGTTCTTGGCCCCTGATGGGTTTATTCTCATCGGAGAATTGGGTTCCCTAAACCTCAAGTAGCTAGCTGAGGTTAGACCCCTGGAAGTTCACTAAAATAGGTAGAGACTGACTTGGCATGATTGCACCTTAAGTAAACAATACTATTGAATGACTTAGAATAACTTCGACGGGCACATCACACGACCTATCTACAAGTAGGACATCAACTACGAGTACCGTACAGTACTTGTAGTTGCCCAAGCTCTCATCCCAACTCACTCACTTCACCTCCCCTCCTTGCAATAAGTCTCCCACCGATGTGCTACTTGTACTTGTAATTAATCTCTGTCCAAGACCTGACATGCACCACCAAACCTAGATTCAGAATTCGCACAGCTGGTGTCACACCACACCACAACAGGAAGGAATACATCACCACGAAAAAAATGCTGAGAACGGCCCTGAGTCGATCTGTCTGTTCTGCACGGGTGCGCGTGCCTCGACGAACCCTCACAACCTCTCTTCCGGCTCTTTGTTCTCGAACAGAGTGTCAGAAAACTGCCAACCAACCAATCACTCTCACAGCCGAAACCAAATCAATCTCGGACCGCCAACAACTCTACTGGGTCTCTCCCGAATCTCCAGGCTCCGCCTTTTCCCTCCCCCATGGCCAGAGAATCTACAGTCGACTCGGAGAATTCATGCGATTGCAATTGCGAGTGTTTGGCTTCCAGGAGATCTCTTCTCCCATCATGTACAAGAACTCGCTGTGGAAACAGTCTGGCCACTGGGAAAAGTTTCAGGACGACATGTTCAGAGTCCAGCCGGGTCATGAAGAAACTACGGTGGAGGAAGAGTTCTCTCTCAAGCCCATGAACTGTCCTGGACACTGTTTGCTGTTCAACAGTCTCAAACGAAGTTATCGAGAACTACCTCTCAGATATTCGGATTTCTCGCCATTGCATCGAAATGAGGCCTCCGGCGCCCTCAGTGGACTTACACGTGTTCGACGGTTCCACCAGGATGATGGTCATATCTTCTGTACCCCTGAACAAGTCGAAAGTGAGATTTCGCGAGCTCTCAAGCTGGTGGAGCAGACCTACAAGACTTTTGGACTGGAGATCTCACGTGTGGTGCTCTCAACCCGTCCTGAGACATTTATTGGAAATATTGAACAGTGGAACGATGCTGAGAAGGCTCTGACTTCAGTTCTGGACACGTGGTCTGTTTCAAAGGGCAAGTGGGAACTGAACGCAGGAGATGGTGCCTTTTATGGACCCAAAATTGACATTCTCGTCAAGGACAAGCACGGCAAGGAACATCAGACCGCTACTACACAGCTGGATTTCCAGCTCCCCGAACGATTCCAACTCAAGTATTTTGATGCGTCGGAGACTGCCCAGCGACCCGTCATGGTTCACAGAGCAGTGTATGGTTCGCTCGAGCGGTTCCTGGCCATTCTAATTGACCATTACGAGGGTAAGTGGCCTTTGTGGCTTTCTCCACGACAGTGCATGGTCCTTCCCGTGGGAGAGGCTCAGAAGGAGTTTGCTGAGAAGGCAGCTGCTCAGTTGTCTGGTCTTCCTTCCATCACTGACCAGTCCACTCCTTTGTCTGCCAGCACTCTGTTCTGTGACGTGGACACTCGATCCGAGACTCTGGGCCAGAAAATCAAGCATGCTCGAAACGAGGGATACTCTTACATTGCCGTGATTGGTGATAGAGAGATGCAGGAGGGTAAGATGATGATCTCCAAGCCTGGCAAGAAGGACCGACAGCTTCTGACTGTCGAGGAGGCTCGTGACTTTTTCCACAAGGAGCAAGACCTTTTCAGATGATGTCATTTGATGATGGTGGTATCAGAATTGTACATAGTTATTAATGATTGTTAAACGAAGGGGTGTGTTGTAGAGTTGTGCATACTTGGAGTTATTAGTGATTGTTCAAAAGGAAAGCCAAATGTATTGTTGAATAAATGTATTGATGGCCTTTTTTTGTTGCTGTTGAAGCCGACTTTCATCTCGTATCACTTTTCAAAAACCCGACACAACCTGTAATCGAACACCCCTTAAGACGCATCTGTCTCTCCCACCCGGGGTTCATTTAGTAATGGCTCTGACGTTGTTTGTCGAAACTCTATTTGACTGACCACACAAGGTTTTGGAAAAATCGGGTATCACGACACAGACACAGACCTCAGGAAATAACGACACCTTGGTACGCACGTGTGTGGCATTCTAACGGTTCTAACGGCTTTTCCAACTAACTCTCTTTCGCCATGTCCAACCAAGTCGTCAAACAGATTCTCAAAAAGCTGGACCAGTGGCCCGTGGACTCCGTCAAGCATTATGCCTCTTTCCGAGACACCATGATTGAGCATTACGAGCCCCTGCTGAACCAGACCCCCACCAAGACCGAGCAGGCCTTCCTGGAGAAGCAGAACGAGGCTTTTGGCGTTCTTCTCAGCGACAAATACATGAAGAAGGTGAGTATGGAATCTGATGAGCGAGCAATGAGTGATGTGCTGGAGATAACGAGATTTGACAGAACCAACTCTGTGGTTTTGGAGGTGTTTGATGGAGTATTTTGGCATGCTATTAGTTGCGTCTGACCCGTCTGACCCTGCTATACTATGCTATCAGTTGACAGGATTCAGATGCAGCTATGAAGTTATGTGACTTGAGCGGCATCAAGAGCTTTGTGGAATGGACAGTGTCCAAGAGTCGCTGTCGCCTTTGACCGCCTGATACAACAGCAAGTCAAGTACCCGTGGAGTTGGCTAATGATGCCATAACGACAGGGTCGCGACAGAGTGGACATCTTGATCTGATCTAATTACACCATGCTGTTTGACCTACTGGAACCGACTCTGATGAGCACAGCTTTGTTGCATGTGCTGGGCACTCATTGTCTGTAAGACACAATCATCCCAGCTGCTGCTGGCTATTGCTCATCTCTCTTGCCAATACGCCCCTTCTCAATCTCATACTAACACAGTTCCCTCTGACAGCAGTCACCCTCGAGCCACCAAAGGACCCCGAGTACTACTCGCGGCTGGTGCAGGACATTGGAGCTCCCGAAGACAAGTCTCTGATGGGCAAGCTTCGTCAGTACATTCGATTCTAAAAAAATCTGTATATAAGTTATGAATTGGTATATTGTAAGGATTCCGAGGAGTACCTGGTAGTAGCAGCTCAGTGCAGGGGGCATTGCTGGTTTGCCAAAGTAGGGAATAGGTACACATGAGGCAACAGCCCTTGATGGTTATAAGTAGTTGAAAGGTGTATGTACGATACTGTATTGTAGCTAGAAGAACGGGCCAATGGACTCACGTCTTCTCTGACCCTTGTTGGCTTCTATGAGACCATCCCAAAGAGAACAGTACCGGTAGCACATGGCACTAGCAATAAGGACAGGTCAAGAAATTACTTGACTTGCTCTTGTACACACTTGTGCTTCTAGCTAAGGAGTTGTAGGGTTCAGATTACAAGTAATTCCGACTTGGTCTACAGTGGGGTCAATTATCAGTTCTCAATCCTGATACTTGTACTGACACAATACAAGTACCCTCCTCCTCCACCCATGAATAACCTGTACAGAATGGGTTCCTTATACAGGTGACAAGCTCCACATTGCAAATGTACAGGTCCAGGGCCAGAAAGGGAGACTCTGAGAATCGTTTGGAAGCCGCAGAGGGGAGATGAGTACTTGTACAAGTAGTTAAATAAGTGCCTGGGGTTTCAAGGGGAATGTGTTCCTTGAGGTCTCCTTGAGGTCTGCTGATCTTGAACTCGTCGTATTGTATGTACTGGCACTTTTACCTGTACAGGACTTCCCTACAAGTACAAGTACATTGGCACTTGAAACTCGGTTCACTTATGAAGATGGTTTTGATAGAGCGCGAGAATGGAGACCCTTTTTCACCTGATCACATGATATCAGTACTTCCTGCCTCAACAGGCTGATCTCTTGAACATCACACGACACTGTTCCACCCTCTACCCCACAATCGTATTCGCTTGTGGGTTAGGGACATGCAGGAAAGACACGATGGATGGCACAGCCACGATGCAAATCATATAGACCACAAATATGGCATACCGAGGTTCGGGTGTATTTACGAGCAGCCCCTTTTAGCCTTTGCAGTAAGCTGATGATCTCGCACTGGTCAGTAACTCGATTTACATGCACGTGACAAGGGTTGGAAGTGTATAGCTACCTGTACAGCTATGATTCGCATCTAGTGAGATTATTTAAAGAGTTGTCAGGCAATAGGAGAACGACAACACCATCAACTTGAACACACGCCACTTTTTTTTTTTTTTCACCACGATCACCAAGTGCCCCCATCATCTGGGGTTGCTCATTGACTTACAATGCAGCATACAAGTGGACACTAAGTTTATCTCAGACAACCTTGCATGACATCGAGGAGTAGCACAAGA
This sequence comes from Yarrowia galli, assembly GCA_900519055.1. Lineage (NCBI taxonomy): Eukaryota > Fungi > Ascomycota > Dipodascomycetes > Dipodascales > Yarrowia > Yarrowia galli. The sequence continues at coordinate 1,080,233 of ULGS01000004.1, forward strand.
TCTCCCTCTCATCTCATCTCATACCATTCGCACCATCATTACCACCATGCTCAATTATAGCAAAGTCATCTGCATAGGCGACAGTCTGACGGAGTTGTCGTTCGATCCCACACAGTTCGGGTTAGGGTCTGCTCTGAGCCACCACTTTCGCCGCAGAGCCGATGTCTACAATCGAGGGCTCAGTGGCTACAACTCAGTGTGGCTCGAGGACCAGATCGATCGGATATGTCTGGAGTTTGCCGATTCGGCCAGCCAGGTGGTTCTTATCATTTTGTGGCTGGGTACCAATGACTCTGTGATTCCAGGTAACCCTCACCATGTGCTGGAGTCCGAGTTTCTGACCAACCTCAAAAAATACACGGCCAAGTTGCTCAGCACGTTCCCGGAGGCAAATCTGCTTCTCCTCACCCCAGCTCCTATCAACATGACCCAATTACAGGTGAGTACTTTGAGTGACAGTGGTAAGGCAAGAACACCAGAGTTGGCGCTCCAGTATGCCCAGATCGTGGTCAGGTTTTTCCGAGAACAGTGCCAGCCAGACCCCCACGTCAAATGCATAGACCTCTACAGCTTACTGGGCAGTGGGAAAGAAGACGACTTTTATGTTGACGGAGTCCACTTGAACTCGGCAGGGTACAGAGAGGTGTGGAACGCGGTGCATCAGGAACTCACGGGATGGGTTGATCTTCCTCAGATCGAGCCCCATTGGACAGTCAAGGCTGGAGAGCAGAAACTTGGAGAGGATCACACGGGGTAGCGTGAAAGAGAAAGAAAGATGGGGAAATAAAAAGAGAAATGCATTGCCAGGACAGATGTAGGAATGAAATGATGATTTATACACTTGGGTAAAATGCTGGATGGTTCTACTTGTATATAGAGATAGGAACTCTAGGCAGCCTCTCTAAATCACTAGAAGTAACAATATAACGAATCTGGCGCTCTTGGATTCTTTCTGAGACGTCATGTATGTGTTCTAAAGAGAGAACTAATCCATCACTCTGTAAACGGCTCTGGAACATAATTTGACCTCAAGGACGCAACATTGGTGATATAGAAGATCTGGTATGAGCTATTCCCGAGACTACTGCAGACCTTATCCTAACAAGTGTATTGCACTACAACATCTACTTGAGCTGATGTTCCTTGTGCTCCTTATCGTCACCATAGGCCTTGGTGCCATAGTGACCATTGATACAGATAATATCCTGAGGTCGGTAGTCCTGCTTGCCAGAGAAGAAAACCTCGAGAATCTTCTTGGTACCCTCAGCGTATCGGCCCTGGGCGTCAATAGAGGTACCGGAAATATGAGGAGTCATGGCGTTTCCTCCTCCGTACTTGTTTCGCATGGTTCTCCAGGGATGGTCCTTGGGGGCAGGCTGGGGGAACCAGACATCTCCACCGTATCCTCTGATCTTGCCGGACTCAAGAGCCTCAACAATATCCTCAGTGACACAGATGGCTCCTCGAGCAGTGTTGACGAGCCAGGCACCATCCTTCATGTGGGAGATGAGCTTTTTGTTGAACAGACCCTTGGTGGATGCATGTAGAGGGCAGTTGATGGTAACAACATCACAGAGAGAGAGCATCTCCTCAAGAGACTCGACTCGTCGACAGCCAATCTCCTTCTCAACATCCGCGGGCATGGCCTGGTAGTCGTAATAGAGCATCTCCATGGGGTCAAAGGGCTTGACTCGCTTAAGCACCCGCTGACCGATTCGGCCTCCTCCAACGGTTCCGATGACCTTACCCTCGAGGTCGTAAGAGTCCTTGGCGACAGCGGCAACGTCCCAGCCGCCAGAAATGATCTGCTCGTGGGCAGGGACAAAGTTTCGCACCAGAACGAGCATGGTCATGACAACGTGTTCAGCCACAGACTGAACATTGGAGCCAGTGACTTCGAGAACAGCGATATCTCGAGCGTTGGCAGCGTCGAGGTCGACGTGGTCAGATCCAACACCAGCAGTGATGCAGATCTTGAGCTTTTTGGCCTTGTCGATTCGCTCCTTGTTGATGTAACCGGGATGGAAGGGGGTGGTGATGACAACATCGGCGTCAACAATCTCCTTGTCGAGCACAGAATCAGCTCCATCCTTGGAAGAGGTGGTCACGAGGGTATGTCCCTGAGACTCGAGCCAGTCTCGAATACCAAGCTCGTTCTCAGTGCATCCCAGGAGTTTGGGCTCATCCTGAGCGTGAGAGCCGGCATCGTAGAGAACAAGAAGGACCTTCATTTTGTGTTGTAGTGGTTGTGGTTGTGGTGGTTGTGGTGGTTGTGGTTGTGTTGTGGTTGTTGTGGTGTTTGTGGGTGATAGCGAGTCAACCACGATTCTTGGCCCTCCTTTTATACCCTTCTGATGGCCATATCGAGTCCGCCTTGATTTGTGTAACTTGCATGTATCATGTTGAGATACGGGTAGGTAGACGGGTGAACTGTGCGGCTCATTTATTCCCAGCTGTCGCTAAGGCAACATTAATGCATAGAACAGGTTGTGAACAGGGGTGTTTGAGTAGTGGAAAAGTGGAAATAAAGGCGACTATGGCTTAAGTGGACCTTTCCTATCAGTCTGAAAGTATCCTGGTCCAGTTTGTACCACATTTGCACCTCTTGAAGACCATCCCGAATATCCCGCTTTGCAATTTCTGAGCCGCACGGACGGGAGATTACAATTTCCGAGCCGCACGAAACGGGGTCAGTGGAGAGTGTGATTTGTGGGGCGTGTAAAAACTGAACCAGTAGAGATATGTAATAAGTGACAGTTGGAAGATACAAAATGGACCACAATCGGCTCATTGGGGCTGTTGAACTGTGAATTGGTGGCTCGTGGCGTACTCTGATTCGATTCTGGACGAGTTTCTCTGTAAAGAGATGAACTAGAACCGCATCCTCCATAACCTATTCAAAAGTGACACAGAACCTGCAGCTAGTAGTTCAATTTGTTTTCTAGAGCTACCAATGGCTTCTCTTCGAGCTCTTAGGGCCAAGTACATTCTCCTCAATTTAACAAGAGTTTACTTACAGAGTGCGTATACACAACGAAAATAATGAAAAAGCAACAAAAAGCAAAAACAACCTGGTTAGTGCACCAAGAGCCAAAGTAAGAACATCGCCAGCTACTCCGTACTACTAACTACCAACACCACACCTAGCTACTCTTTGTCAACTCATTATCTAATATATCATTGTAATAGAAGTAGTAAACGGCGGCGTGAACACAAGTAAGATCGTCAACAACCTTACATAAGAAGCTGAGTGACCTCTCGTCGCTCGTTCTTGTGGTGCTTCTCGGTCTTGTTCTTGTGGTGCTTATCCTTGTGGTGCTTCTCCTTGTGGTGCTTGGCAGTCTCGTTCTTGTGCTTCTTGTGTCGAGCGACAATCTCAAGACCCTCGGGGGCAGGGGCGGCAAGAGCAACAGGGGCAATGGCCAGAGCGGTGAGCATGTAGGTGAACTTCATTTTGTTGGCTGTGAAGAGTAAATGTGAGATGACAGGGACTATACAGAGCGACCCTCGTCGGTTTAAATACTTTTCTGAGGATTCTGGGTGGGTGTTAAGTGAGGGGATATGAAACGAGTCTAGACAGCTCAGTTTTCGTGCTATCAAAAAATGGAGAACAACACTGAAGTCCTCAGAACTCCAGCAATACAGAGCTGTTGCTTCTGTTGTGATTGGCCCACTTTCACAACTCTCATAACCCTCATAACCCTCCAGTTTACATGAAACCCAAACACAAAGAGCAATATCCCTCCACCACAAAATAGGCTCTCGATAATGTAGCCAAGACTCCGTATTTACCGGGAGACGCAGAGTTATGAATGGGTGAGACAGAGTCTGGATGTTGGAGTAACTGGTACCATGCTAATCAGCTCGACAAGGCGGTTCGGGATATCTACTTTAAACCTTAATCACGTGATCACATCCAGTACTGCACCTCCCCGAACACTGCCCCCCAGAGCAAAATTGCAACACAGGGCTAAAGTCTATATTGTGGGTGGGTCCAAAAAAAACGGGGACACCTAATTGGAAGAGGTTTTAAAATAGAAACACTCGGGGAAACTGATTTAGCTAGTCGGGGAGCAGAAAATATTCCATCCCACCCCACTATTGGTCACGTGACCACAAGATTTTACGTCTTCTCCATTCAGCTAAACTGGCCCTCCAAGTAAATGTCGCAATCCAGTTAAACTGGCAAAAATGTATAGTCAACGAGGCGCAAGCGAACAGCAGCATTTCTGCCAGATTTGTCTGGGGGACAGCGATCCTGGCTTAAGATTGTGGCACCAACCTAATTGGGGCCGCGTACGTTCGCTTTTATTGCCTCCATGACGTGATACTCTCGCTTAACAGATGCAAGGATCATATGTGAGGGGGGATGTAGGATGGAGTCGGTAGTGGGGTTTGTGTTGGGGTGTAGTGAAACGGGCAGTGAGTGTATAGAGATGTGAGTGGTACTACTGGAATGAGGGGCTTGCAAGGATTCAGAAGATGTACTTTTTATCTCAGTTCCATCACAGCTGGCCCCAATATACTGCTTTGAAGTATTGTAAAAACTGAGCATGGCTGTGTAGGGTTCATCACCAGAAACTCAAATGAAAGGTGTAGTGCTCGAAACAGGCCATGTTCCATCTCATTTTTGCCTCCAGGATAACGATAAGAGCTGTCTAGTGACTACCATCACTCTGAATATCAACTTCCTGTCAAGATAGAACTTCTCAGTTCATAATACCCTCCTCCATTAGCCTAGTCTTGGCAACGTCCCGGATAGCCCAGTTTGCGCCGCCAAGAGAACGCTAAAAGTATATCGGTTCTTGGCACCTGCGTTGTTTGAGACATTATGTGAGTTTCTGTAGGTTCCCTTGCCTTAGCATGTGGATTTCGTTTGTTTCCTTGATTGGTGGGGGTGAAAGTGAGACAGGAAGAAGAACCTTGGCTGATGAGATTCTTGCTATATAGCGCAGCCGAAACGGGGTTTTTGTAGTGGAGAGTTAGGTGGTTCGTGCCCCGGTTCTGGAGAGTGCTTGACTATCAAGGGTTGCACCTCCTCCACCTCTACCTACCAGACGATCTTTTGACAGACTGACCGCTGGACGATCAAAGGAACTTTGAGACCCCCGCTTGACTTGTTCATTGGTCAAAGAAGGTGGATAGACGTTTAGGCCAGTGTTATCTTTTGGAAGATTTATCAATCTGGATGTGGATGAGGGAAGGCTAATGTAACGTTGCTGGGGAGGTGGGGAGTGTTGTACTCGTAGATGTGTAGGAATGGGCTGATTCGGGGTTTTTTAGACGTTTGATTCCTTTGACCAATTATTAGGTAGGATCTGATGTGGTTGATAATCAATGTTACTGCATACTGCTGTTCTGGTACTTCACCATTTTTCTAGTACTGCTTACCAACACTCCTCCGTCAACACCATCTGCCTATTTATAGCAAAGTTCAATGGGATGAGTTGAATATCTGAGAATATCTGAGGCTGAGTCTAGTCTGGGCTCGGAGAAGAACAAGTTTGATTGGATGTCGCTTCTAAAGCTGTATTGTCGTAGGAGCCTTGCCCCACAGGGAAACATAGCCTTATATCTGGTTGGATGGGGTATTGGAGGTGGTCATACGACACTCTCAGTTGCCTCAATATCAGATCTACCAACAGTTCATGGATTCATACAACCAAACGTGTTTGTCTAGAATGGCACGAGAAAGCTTACTGCACGTAATTGAGAACGATTCCACAGAGTTCTCAGGTTTGAGAGTTGCAATCTTGACTGAACTTGCCAGAATGTAAAGAAATCGTTCTGAGCCCGTTGGATACGTGCCTTTTTGGCTGTTGCATTGTGGTTTAGAAGAGCATTCAGCTTGTGTTGTACGACAAAATCCAACAGGGTCAGCGTCATTACGTAGATGACGATACTTCAGAGACTCACTTGGTAAAGTCGTATGTTTGATACTGTACCTAGGGCTTTTCTGCTTTCTGGCCTCATCCGCTTTAGTTCTAGGGTGTGACAATACAAGACATTACCAGTGAAGCCCTTTCAAGTCATGAACGCAAACTGTAGGGGGTTTAGCCAGAGGATACAAGTAGGTAAATATCTGACAGGTATCACTAACAAACAATGTTTTGACTCTTGCATTTACTTGAACGGCCTCTGTCCTGTTCCCATAGTTATGTTCACGGCCGTCTGGATGAATACTGAAGCAAGTCATTCTTCAGGCATATGAACAGATTCTATCATCTTCACCATACCGACCATCTAAAGAAACCACGCAACTTCCCATTCTCCATGAAAGCAGCTTACTCTGTCAGAAGTATCACAAATACTCAATGTTGACTTCCTTTCTATTAGCCTATGATCAAGAAGACATCACCTATCATGATTGAAACACTTTTAGCAACTCGGCAAGATTTGAGCCCACGAGAATGAGCAGGTACAATCAGACTGAAGCAAGAAGTGACAACACTTATAACCGATTCACACTCGTGTCCCACTTTTTGTTTATCCAACAAATGGCATGTCACTAAAGTAACACTAAAAGCTTAGACGTCATTTCCAACTTCTGCTACAGGGGTGCGATAGGAACAAGAGTAGTACAAATGTAATCACGTGCCCGAGGACTTTCCAATGGTACTACTCTTCTGCTTGTAGGAGGAATATCCATAGACTTGACTTATATACTCGAGATTGAAATCGGTTCATCCAAGCAAACGAAACTTGGCGTGTCACCCTTCTAAAAACAGTGCCTCCTCAACTTCTCCTGTAGTGACACTATAGACACGAGAGTAGAACCAATGGACTCCTGGAACAAAGGGCTTTCTAATGGTACCAGTTTCGAGAGAATCCGGTAACTGCTTGATTCTTCAGCTTTTGCTCACGCATTACTCTGAAAAGGTCCTTGTTTGCCCCACTCAAATCCGACTGATCAAATCCGACTGATCGTATCCGACTGGTACCGTTTCCTCTTTGGGAGGAGTGGCAAATACAACTTCACGGATACTGACTCTATCGTCACGTGACTAATACCATTCAAGAGCTGAGAGTCGGGCGAGCAAAATGGTATAGCTCTAGTCTTTGGAGGACAACCACAGCAAAAGTTAGAAGGACGTCTTTCCGTCATCAGCCTACTATGGTGACATGCAAAGTGTCGTTTGCCCAGATATACCAAGAGTATAAGGAAGCCTACAGATCTTCACCTTAAATTCAAAGTGAATGCAAAAGTGCTCAGATCAAGAAACGGGCAGCACCACTGACCTTCTCAAAAGCGCACGAGTATTTCGGTACCGAATTCGGTCCAGATCGCAAAGCTCTGCTATATCAGCTTTTTGTCACGTGACGTCATTCCCACAAAAAATGCGGTCTTTCAAACAGCCCTTAATTAACGTGTACAAACGCGTCCTTAATTGCTGCACCTCATTAAGCTAATCAAGGTTTTGTGCACTGACATCCATCACTGTACGCGTACATACTGTACAACCACACAACACACCATGGAGCTGTTCGTCCAGCAGGTTCTGGGGGCCGTGAGTCTCAATGATCACGTGGACGAGATGCACGAGTACTATCGTTGCTTCTCAGGATGGGTTGCTCGGCAACGCAAAACATGGACGGCTCTACAAGGTGGTTCCAGCAGCCATTTATCACGACAAAATACGACAACACAAAAAGACTCAAGGGGAGAGAATGCATCTGGTGGAGTCATCTGAGGGACTACTGCTGATTTCTGACAATCTGTTGCCATGGCTGGTGTTTGGGTGTCACGTGCTTCTGGATTATTCTACTGATGTCAAGGTTGTTTCCGAGTTCATGTCACGGGCTGGGTTTGAGACACCTCCAGATCACGTGATCTCGGACATTCTGGCGTGGTCGACTTATCCCACTCGATTGGCCATGTCTGGTGAGGAACAGAGGTTCTGCAGTTCTGTTTATGCGCTTTTGAACTCCTCAGAACAAGGCTACTTTCCCTACTGCAAATCAGGATACATCAAATTAACCTGGGAGGCGCTCTACCAGCAGCATTTGGGCTCTCCTCGTTTAAACAGCATGTTGGATCAGGCAGGGATCGTCTTCTTTGGACTTGTTCGGATCGAGAAGAACATTTATTCTGTGGTTTACATGGACGCCATGACGGAAGCAGTGGAGTTTTCCGATCTCATCACCACTTATCGAGATTTCAGGAATCCCAGGGAGTTCGTTCGCATGGCACGTGATGTCACTGCTTGCATTTGCGCCTTCTTAAACAAGTACGGTCATCCCAGATACATGGTTCTGGTCAACCCACTGTCCAACTGGCTTTATTACGTTCTCAGCAGGGCCATTGACAAGCTCTGGATTCCCACTCATACCGAATTTGTGGCTCCTGTTCAGACAAGTGATACTGAACGATTGGTGTTGAAGAAAGCCGAGCCCTTTTTGAGTGTTGTTGCATACGTTTTGGACCAGCGAGACATTTCGGAGATTCCCCCTTTCAAGTATCTCAAATCGGAAGACTCGTCGTGGAGACTCACGTTTGCAACCAACATACATTGGGCCCAGAACCAGATCTTGTCTCATCATCCCAAGACTCTGCGTGACGATGGTACGTCTCCAAAGCTGATTGTTGCCTCTATTCCGGGTCTTGAACTGGTAGAGGCTGATCCGATAACTTTCCGGATGCTCAAAACCAAGCCTCCCAAACGGTTCAAGTGTGGTGATTGTCCCCTGAGTCTTCCAGGATCTGATCAAAAAGGGGGAGCAGTTCAGTCTCGGTTCTGCGCTTGATTACGCCAGCATTCTGGTAGATGGGGTGACCGAGAAGGTCTTGACTTACCTGTGGCAGCTAAAGAAGCAAGAAAAGCAAGATGAGGGTTCTTGCGATGTGAGGGCGGTTCTCAACTTGAGTAAGCAGGTTCACCAGAGTTTGAACGAGGATGACCTCTTTTGGATTTCACATGGCGTCGAAATCAACAAAAACGGCGTCTTCGGAACTCCTGATGCGTTTGAAGGCGATAGACCGGACATGGATGATCACACCGATAGTGCAGGCCGTCAGTTCCACTTGGCCCGTGAGAAGAAGGAGATCAAAAAGGAGATTGAAGAGGAGGAGGTCAAAAGGGAGAGAGTGGTTGACACAGATGAGGAAGAAGACGTTACTGCGATCGATGAGTCAATCGTCGAGGAGGAGGATTCCACTGTTGGAGAGGAGTCACTACTGGAGGAGTCAGGTACTACTTCCGCTAGAAGGGTCCCGCGTAAGGCTGCCGAGATTGCTGCTACAAAAGTCAGATTGGCCTACGAGCGGTACAAGGTACATGGAACCTTGATCATTGACTCGGAGGCTCCCGAAGAGGAGTTTATGGACGGACCAGTCATCGAAAGGCGCACCACTGTCACTTCACCAGCCAAGAGAAGAAAGGTTAACTTTGGTGCTCATTTCAAGCAGCTGAAGGAATTGGGACAGCTTGGCAAGGAGATGAGTGCTTCTATGGGCGGGGAAGAGGAGGAGGGGGAGAAGAACGAGGAGAGAGAGAAGGAGGAGAGAAAGGAGGGCGACAAGGAAGGGGTGAATGGAAATGTCGCTAATGAGCCACAAAGTCCTCCATTCGAAAAAGCTGCTCGTATCACTGTTGCTGAGCCACAGAGTCCTCCGTTTGAAGAAGCTCATCGAATCACTGTTGCTGAACCACGGAGTCCCCTCTTCGAAGAACCGGATCGCATGGTTGTTGTTAAGCCTCAAAGCCCTCCGTTTGTCGAAGCAGACCGCCTTGTTATTCCAGAGACTCCTCCTACACCTGCATCTGCACCTGCACCCTTGAACATTGTTAAGGACGAACCAATGAGTCCTTCGTTCACGGTATCTGGGCTAAACAGTCCTAGTCCTGAAGTTCGCCAAGGGTCACAAGATGATGAAATGGCCGATTACGCAAAACTGTTTGCGCACGTGGAGATTTCCGACGCATGTCCTGTTCAGAGGATGATTGACGAGGACGTTTTCAACAACCCTGACGCGGAGTACTCGATGGAGCCTCTTCGTTACAGAGGAGGCACCCAGTACCCTGATGGCACGCTGGGGTACTCGAGTGACAGTGAATATGACGACTTGATGGATGGAGGCTATTCAGACATTGATTTCGGACCAGAGTACACGGAACGAATGAAACAGAGACAGGAACAGATCCAGTACACTGATGCGGACTTTCAGTTGTCGGAAGAGGAGGAGTGGCCGTTGTTGAAGCCCGGAGATTTACAGGAGGTGTATGAAACCCTGAAGATTGGCTGTGGGGATTAGACGTTGGTACAACGTTACTTGTATCCTACTTATTTATTTAATGCATTTGAAGACGGTTCTCATTGTGTAGTTAGTGACCAAGTGCACACCATGCCAAAACTTCTCAAGGATACAGTTACTCTGTGGTACCTTTTGTTGGGCTCAAATCGCTGTTTACAATTGATTAAAGCATGAGTTGGGACATTGTTGGGAGTTTGTGGGATTTCCACCTTGTTCCTTTAAGGGTTAGGAAAAGAGGTACAGTACAGCCTAACCGAGTACACATACATTCAAAGAACTACAACACAATCAATGTCTGAATCATAATAGCTAAAAAATACAAAACCCATCCTTCTTCTTCTTCTTCTTCTTCTCACTCTTTGTCTACTTCTTGATCTTGCTCTTGGCGGCAGACTTGGCCTTTCGAGACTTGTCAATCTTCTTGACAGCCTTGTCCAGAGTCTTATCGTCCTTCTCAGCGTCCTCAAATTCCTCGGCAGGAGTCTCTTCAGGCAGTCCTTCGGTGAAATCCTCCTCATACTGCTTCTTGACGTCCTTCACAATAAAGTCCTGTTTAGGAGACGTTGGTTTCTTGTCTCCGTCCTTCTTGTAGACTTTGTCAGTTTTGGTCGTACTTCTTTGGTCCGTAGTACCTTTCGTCCCGTTGGTACGGTCGGTTCCTTGTGGTACGTCTGGTCGACGGCCTTGGTCAAGCTTCTTGTCCTAGTTCTGGGCGTTCTCAAACTCCTCAGCAGGAGTCTCTTCAGGACCACCCTCAGTGAAATCTTCTTCGTACTGTTTCTTGACATCCTTGACGATAAAGTCCTGCTCAGGAGCAGCCTCTTCTTCAGTGTTGCTGGACTTGGTGGTCTTCTTGGAGCTCTTCTTGGAGTCCTTGCCAGAGCTCTTCTTGTTGCTGTTGCTGTTGCTGTTGCTACCCTTGGCCTCAGCCTTGTGAAGATTGTCGACAGCCTCGTCAAGCTCCTTATCGAGCTTCTTGGCAGCAGCATACTCCTCAGCAGGGGTTTCCTCGGGTCTTCCCTCGGTGAAATCCTCCTCATACTGCTTCTTGACATCCTTGACAATAAATCCTGTTTGGGGGCATCAGTGGACTCCTTGTCGTGCTCCTTGTCATGATCCTCAATCTTCTTGACGGCCTTGTTGAGAGTCTTGTCGTTCTTCTCGGCCTCATCAAACGACTCCAGATCGGTCTGAGGAACAGTGTTCTCGGAGAAATCCTCCTCGTGCTGCTTCTTGACATCCTGAACAATGAAATCGGGCTTTGTAGAAACCTCCTCCTCGGCGTTTTCAGGCTCCCAGTCCACATCAGGCTCCTCTCCAGTCATTTCGGAAATGAGAGAATGAGCCCGCTTGACAAAATGTCGAGGAACTCGCTTCTTGGAAGCCTTGTTCTTGGAACTAGACTCCTCCTTCATCTCCTCATCTCCATCCTCATCCTTCTTCTTATCATCCTCCTCTTCCTCATCATCATCGGCATTAAGCCACTGAACGTACTCGTTGTTGTCGGAAATGATCTGCTTGGCAGACTCAACAACCCGATCTCGAGCTCCACCCTTGACTGTGCTCACATACTTGACCACATAGTCTTCATAGTCAGCAGGGACCTGCTCATTGAACAGGTTCTTGAGAATCCACTGCTGAGAAACAGTGTTAAACTTCCACGAGGGCTTGTCGTCCACAAACGTCTTGATGTACACGAGATGGTCCGACTCCGGAGGAGGAGCTCGCTTGTCCTTGGGCAGCTTTTGTCGCTTGGGAGGCTTCTTGTCCTTGTCTTCATTGGACGAGGCGGCGGTTCGCTTGTTGTTGGACGAGTTGGTGGTGGTGGCGGCAGAATCCTCGGTCACAGACTCGACGGCCAATCCGGCTTTTTTCCAGGCGGGCACGTGTTCAGACATGGTGTGGGTTGTGTCGTAATTTAATTGCGGTTTCAGAACGACAAAATCGACGGTATGTCAGGATATATATAAACCTGCGGAAAATAAGCTTGGAAATTTAATTTAGAGTTGCGGAATTTCCGAGCCGCACGGTGGTGATGGACCAAGAGTAGAACTACCAGTACTTGTAGTTACCCACTTAAACCTGAGAGGTGGCAATTACGAGGTGGGGGCCGGGGTGAACTGTCATAGATCACGTGAAATGACACGTGACTTCGATAACGGCTGACCAAACACAAATATCACCTTTCTCAAATCCCCTCGAGACTCAACGCAACCACATACAGTTTCAGCTATCTGAGACAAGGTACGTTGCTCTCGTGAGCGAAATCGTTCTAGTTGGCGATATAGAGGACTTTCCCGAGATTTGAAGACATGTTTATGATCAGAAAGAGAAGATGATTTCATCTATCAGGTCATTTTCTCAATTCCACCTTACCATCACCCGATTAAACACCCCATCAAATCCCACATTCTATGCTCTTCTCCCAAGCAAGGCAGACCAACTTTAACTGCATACTTGTCACAAGCGAGAGTTGAGCTTAACCAAATACTCAAGGCGGGTTACAGCCGGATAATGGAATTGTGGAGGGTGTAAGTGAGATACAAGCGATGTCTTTTCGAAAAAAGAAGTCCACGGCATTGAACAATATTATTCCCAAGTCTCGTACCGATCAGAACACATTTTCCCCCTCAAATTCAACTTCTCGCTAAACGCCTGAGCAAATTAGCTCTGAATCAAGACACTCCGGAACAAGACGAAAATCTACTCTTTCGAGTAGCTGGAAGCCCGGAATCGACTTTCCAGCTGCAATTGAACCCGCATCTCTTTTCTCAGCCTCATAACAGTTTCCCTTCGTCTTCTATATCGCGTTGCGAAATGCCGCAATCCAGAAACTTCTTTATCGTAACTTTGTCTCGCATGACAATCGAAATGCCGTATTCAAGGTGCAAGATGGTGAGAAGGAGGTGTTCTTTACGGTGGCAAGGATCGGTTTTTGGAGTCCCGAAGTCCCCTGGCAAAAATCGGTTGAGATTGAGAGCTACAGAGTGCAAACAGCTTTTGGTACTAAGCTGTAAATGGTACACTCACTCAGTCTTACAATCACAGCACCAATGGTTCGAGGGTTTTCCATGGCACGTGACTCGCTCTTCTTGTACCTCTCCGATCGCCTAATTACCTCCACTTAACTCCGCCCTACAGTACACCGCCCCCCCTCCCTCTCTCTCTCTCCTTGCTTGCTATAGTTTGCCCCCATCGAAGTGTTGTAGCAACCTTGGTGGACTAGTTAGAGAAACAGCAAGGAAGTGTTTGTTGGGAGGTTGGGAGGGAAGGAGCTGAGGGGGTTAGATCACGTGTTTAGTTGACTCGAGATTAGACGAGAGTGAATCACTTGAAAGAGGTGGGCCAGTGTAAGCTATGTACGATACTTGTACGTGGTATGGAGAACACTACACCATGGTGTGAAGAACTAACAGCCACAAGAAGGCCGTTGATCTTGGGCCGTTGACTGAAGTAAAGTGGCTTGGAGGTGCACTTGTACTTCGAGTGTGACTACAAGTACTTGCAGCGATCTGATACTGCGGACGTCATACTGCAGTACAGTACATACTTGTACTCCGTACCTGTACACCCCGATCCCTCAGCCTTCTCTTACTATTAGCAGCTGATTGAGACTTACCTATGAAGGGTTCCATTGCGTGTGTCGATTTCTGACGACGGTAGAACTTCCAGCTGTGTACCGGGACATATTTGCCATAGCTGTCAGGTGCTTGTACCCTGATGCCTAACCCACCTTATCAGTTGAAAGCAGGCTTAGTTGTATGACTATGTCTGGTATCAAAACGTTCGTCTAAATGAGACGCTTTCGGGCATCCATCTCTTCTCCTCCTCCCTCAAGTCTCTCAATCGTTGTTGACAAAGTGCTCGTCTTCTGACTCTGCTGCTTAATGACTTCACTTTGACACCCATATTGGCCAGCCCCCAGTTCGATTCCTATGGCACACACTCTAACTGCAGAACACCCCCTCTTGTCCCAGTCTTGTGGCTGTTGGACCTGCAGGTATACAGTTGACCTTGTTGAGAGGGTGACTCGGAAACTGTGATGGCTCCAATCCAGCCGAGAGAAGAGGTTTACGAATTCTGAAGCTTCCACTATACTCAGCTCTCTGTATACATTCGATTCATACCCCGAAGTACTCTTTATTCCTCTCCACAGCCATTCTGAGATGTCCAATCCGGCCTGTTATCGGGCCTTTACGCACACCCACCACAGTCATGCGAAACCTTATTTGGCACATATCGAGCTAACCCCACATCAGTGTGCTTCTGATCACCAGAGCAGGTTCTACAACAGGTTCTACAAAACCCTCTCTCTCCCCACCCCCACCATTCTTATAAGACGGTTCCCCACATTACGAATCGACATACGTGGCATCAGTTCGACAAACCACAACAACTACAACTACACGAACAACACATACGACACAAACACATCCAGCCATGCTCTATGCTCATACTCTCATGTTGGTGGCTCCTGTGGACGGGGCTGTTCAGCAGGTGAATCAGCTGTACGCTTCTGTGTTACGCAAGGCCTTGGAAATGACCTATCAGAATGGTACACTCGATATCCTCACGCTTGTGGCACCCACAACGGCCTTTGAAGCCGAGAAACTGTTGCAGCAGTTCTACGGACTTGCTGTTGAAGAGGCTGCCAAACTCGGTAGACAGTCCATTGACGTCAGAGTGCTGTTGGACGGCGAAAACGTCCAGCTGGATCGACAACAGAGCTGGGAGGTGCTTGTGGCGGGTAAATTTGGTGAGTATGAAGTGAGCTGGTGTAGCCAGGTTCGATGGCTGTGGTGACATGATCTCAGTGGTGAGGTTGTGGCGAGAACTACTTGTACGACGTGACATTGAGGTTGTCACAAGGTCAATGGCAGACCACGAGGGTGCTAGTTGTGGTAAGGCCGTTTCTTAGGCCTTCACTGTGTTTGATCTGGACGGAGATGTTTCGTGATGGTGCACCAATGACCCATTCAGACCAAGACTATGTGATATGGCTCAATTGGCCGTGTTCCTTGTCTGCTATATAGGGGTCATTCTTCTATTGCATCATCACCCGCTATCATCACAGCTCTTCTCTGACGCCCCCTTTTCCTCACCTTTCATACTAACACAGAATCGGACCTTTGTTCGTCTTTCAGAGACTCGTTCATCCACTCACCTACAATCTCCACGCTGCCAGTCATCATTCTGCCACAGGCTACAGATCCGGCCATCTTTGATCTGTCTCGAAAGTCCGAGAGCCCCCAATACGACCCCACAGGCAACGATGGAAGCGGCTACGAAATGGACTACGAGAAACCAGGTTTCAAATTCGACCATGAGCGTGACCCTGAGGCGAAGGAGCCCGAATCTGGTGGTGGGCACGTGATGAACCCC
The DNA here is from genome assembly GCA_900519055.1 of Yarrowia galli. Taxonomy (NCBI): domain Eukaryota; kingdom Fungi; phylum Ascomycota; class Dipodascomycetes; order Dipodascales; genus Yarrowia; species Yarrowia galli. Next base: position 1,095,867 of record ULGS01000004.1, read on the forward strand.
GTGACTCTCAACAAGTCCGAGGAGCTGCTGGCGAGCGCTACTGAGGAACAGTACTCCGTGGTTGCTCTGGGTGGCACTTTTGACCACTTGCACGCCGGCCACAAGATTCTGCTCACGTTAGCAGCATGGCTGACACGTGACAAGCTCATTGTGGGCATCACAGGCCCGCAGCTGCTGACTAAGAAGAAGTTTGCGGAGGCCATGGAGTCCTTCGATGTTCGAGAGAGCCACGTGACCCAGTTTCTCAACTACATTTCGCCCCCTCTGCGTCTGCAGCCCGTCATGATCAACGATGTGTACGGTCCCACAGCCTCTGATCCCGATATTGACGCTCTTGTACTGTCTGCCGAAACTCGAGGTGGAGGTGCTGCCATCAACAAGGTGAGAGAGGAGAAGGGATGGAGTGCGCTGACGGTGTTTGAGATCAACATTGTGGGCGGCAAGGGCAGTGAGGAGGACAATTGGGCAGATAAGCTGAGTTCGACGCAGCTGAGAAAGGAGGCGTTGGAGAAGCAGGAGAAGTTGTGAGGTGTTGGGAGCAAGCTGTAGGAAGCTGGAGCGAGGAGGTAGGTGTGGGAACTGGGTTATTTCCGGTTCTGGAACTAAGCAGTAAGCAGAGTTACTTGCCTGTTACTCGTCTGTGAACTGCTTGAGACTTGATCACAATCTGCTCGATATCTCCTCATCAGCCCCTATGACTTGTTCGTGACCATTAGAACTTCATCATTGTACGAGTACAGTACCGGTGCCTGTACAATGGCCATCTCCAAGAGAACAGTATATAGCTACATAGTATAACATGCATTTGTTTGAGTACAAGAAACGTAGACTCTTCATTCAGGAGCACTGGTGGCTTATGCGCTCTGTTCTTCCAGATGCAGAAACACCGTCTGTGTGTTCTCAGAAAGGTCATAGTAGTCTCGTACAGTTGTTGGTCTTGTGCTGTTAAGCATGTAACAATTACTTAGGAAGCACAATCCCTCACCAGCTCTACAAATCAACTGTGTTTGTCCAATTGAGTGTTTGTCCCAATTCACTCGATTTAAAGGAGAGTATTCGTACTGTAGTTGCAATCTGATACGTACACCAGTAGCAGCAATTAGCTCCATACAAACATCTTTGTATCTTTTCTAGTTCGTTCGTAAAGGGAGTCCCAAATTTTTTTTTTATAATGAAGCAATACATTATTTTGAGGTATTCACTGCTCACAGCGTACAACTAATAACATATCTAATTACTTGAAAGCTACAAGTAGGATAGACTTGGTAGGCACAATTTCTACAACTCTGGCCTACAACTTCCCGAGTCATACTATTTGCCTCGTGAGTCATACCGTTCGAATCCCCTCGTCAAGGGCTACACGATGGTACCATAACTGAGCAGATCTGAGCACTGTAAGATGACGTTATTGCACACTTCGAAACAGACGATGTCTTCTACTCGTACTTCCCATAACCCCACTCGAATCTGACTGCACAAATCTGACTGCTCAAATCTGACTGATCGTGTTTCCTCTTCTGGATGTGGACACATGACAACCGCGACATTGCGAATGGCTGCTCCACAACAACGAAACCTGTATCATCAGAGAGCTTGAAGCGAGACGAGTGCAGCAGTCCAAGTCGTATGTCTCTAGCACTGCTGGAGCAGATTCTGTACGTCTTGGATCCACCACGGTACCACCAACTCACCGTAATATGTTTGGGGCATGTATGCATCTTTGCCTCATATGCACTTTGTGATCATTTGGGGCTGTTTTTGTAAGCATTGGTTGTTAGAACTGTGCTTTCTGTAGAAAGTCGTCAGTCTGTCAACAGCTCCGGTCCTAGGCCGCAACATCCACTTTCTCCTTCTTGACAAGCAACAGTACTACTGCTACAGTACTCGTACTTGTATAACGTCTTCCCCACAACGGTGTTCACAGCTGCAAAGCACACTTTCTGAGTGTGGAATGTTCCCCATTCAGACCACTTTCTGAGTGTGGAGCATTCCCCATTCAGACTTACCACAACACAGACAAAGGCTCCACAGTCTATATACCTGCCTCCCATCCCCCTTCTTCTCCAACACAATTCGACAAACCCTCTCAGGTGTCACCCCCGTCTCTGTTTGCCTTGTCTTCTTCCCCGTAAGTACCCACCTCGTTGTTCCGGCCCACCCACGACGTCTTGCCAGCAAGGTATCGTCAGCACTCGTCAGCACTGATGTTAACCCGTGGTCTGTGAGTCCGTACTCTTCTAGATGTCGCCCAATCGTGACACAGACTCCAACCACTATGCTCATTTACTAACACAGACTCTTGCACTAATCGGGGCCATTGATATCTGACATTGATGGCCGGCGCTTGACAGCCCTACCAGACAGTCAGACACGTGACTGTCACCGACATCCATGGCACATGACATCCATGGCACCATCCGTGTCTACCCTTCCCCAGTGAATACCTCTAATAGATACTGCGCTATGATGTCACAGCGATTGATGAACTTTTACCATGGGTGGAAGAATTCTTGAATCATCATATACCACAGCTGATGCAGTGGTAACAACTTCTGAGCCCTCTACAGCCCTGTCAAACATGCCCTGTCTAACACCGCCTGAACACCATACACAATAACGCGCACCATGTTGATACCCTGTTGATACCTTGACATAAGAGTCTACATGATACCCCTGGGACCCTCCCTAAGCATTTCTAGAAGCACAGAACAGTTGGCCTCAGTAAATGCTCCTCACTCAAATAGCTGTGGCTGTCTCTTTTGGTCACATTTCGTGTTTCAAAACTTTTGGTAAGTAATTACATGAAGATTACTTGGGAGTAGTTAGCTTCTTTGTTGAGCTTCACGTCTTTTTTTCTTCATTCCATGGGACCGTTTCAGAGCTTCTTCTTCCATGGGTTCAGAGCTTCCATGGGTTTCAGAACTTCAAATTGAGGTCGGCAAAACCTATGAAGAAAACGCGACGAATTAATGTCACTTTATGCGGCCTTAAACGGATTAAGGTTTACAGAGATGTATTTGCTGTTTATGAATAGCTAGTCATGATACTGTGCTAGTCGTAGACATTCTGCTGTTGATTGCTACTATGGCACTCCCCGATCCGTCGTGTTAGCCGACTGGAGCAGTTTGAATTTGTTTGTGTTTGTTTGGATTTGTTTGGAATTGTTTGGAATTAAAACTCAATTATTGATGTCATTAATCGGGGATAATCGGCCAAAAAGGATATCAAATCGTGTTATCAGCTGCCAAGTACAAGTAGCCACACAAGATCTGGGAGTCAGGGGAGTATACAAGTACTCGTACCACTCTGTCTGCGTAGCTGTGTTGAGTTGATGCTGATTTCACATTGTCAATTGCAGTGACAGTTAGAAGTACGTGACGAGTACTGTACTCGTAGATATTCACGTCAGAGAATAAATAGTAGTATCACTGAAAAGCCCAGGGACAGGGGAATCTATCCATACTAGTCTCGTTCTTGTGGCGTTATTGTAGCGGGAAGTAGCATGTCTAATATAATTGCCCAACCAGTTAGACCTGCCTGACCCACTTGATTTGTGGGGCCATTTGACTGTGGTTGTAGGACTCAGATATAGGTGAGACAGGAGAGCAGAGTCACACTAGTGTCATTACGTGTCATCACGTGACATCACCACGTGACCTACTAAGCCCCAACTCTCTAACCTCAGTACTCGCCGAGTTCCATGAAAGTACTTTCTTCAATCTTGTGCACATCTGATAATCATAAAAGTAGCACCAAAATGATCGTGGAAAGCACTCCATTCGATTGGTGGTACTCTCCGCTTTGTTCGAGTATTACAATAACGAGTAAAGCTGAGTACGTTTCATGGAAAGCTTACACCGTAGACTGCTAATAACCAACAGCCCAAAGGTCGATTCCAGATGTGCTATAAGGGATGGATGCAGTCTAGGCTAGTCACGTGACAATCGACTGCCACCTACACCCTTGATCACGTGACAATTGACTGCCTCCTACACCCTTGATCACGTGATCCGGCTTCTTGTCCAGGTCACAATGCCATCCACCACTCTATGAACTGTCTAGTTGTGGTTGCCATGGTAACAGCTGCTGTGGAAGTAATGCTTCATCTCAAGTTTCTGAGAAACTGGCTACAAGTAGCGGTAAGTCAAGACATTACAATCTCACCCCAATTGACACATTGACACTTGTACCCCTACTCTGCTTCATGCAGTACTGCAGATCAATGTTGGTGACACAAACAGATGAGACGCATGATGCATGATTATGCACACAGCTCACATTCTCCACCAATAGGGTAATTAAAGGGTTGTCACTCTGAACTCGAGAAATCGCTCTACTTACAGACTTAGCTAATTAGATTAAAACCAAAAGACTATTGGCGAGGGGTATCCTTCATACTCATCAACTCGAAGACTCATACTTGTACTGCTTCTGTTGTTATATCAATACAAAGTCCCTCAACAAGTAATCACCTGTGGCCACCTGGCTTGTCATCCTAAGGACCTTGACATCATCAAATCATTTCTACAATGTCCTAAGTAATTTACACTGTATGTCCTGTACTCCTCCCCAGTCACCATTAATCATCTTCTTTTAATTGAATAAATACATTACTATGTGCAGAACGGGGGTCTGCGATTCTTGCACGGCAGAGAACAATGTCAAACTGTTTCTGCGTTCGGTGAGACTCTGAAAAGAGACATGCGCACGCCTCACACTTTGTTCAGACAGCTTCCCAGTCTTCGGTCTTCGGTCTTCGATCTTCGGTCTTCGGTCTTCGGTCTCCTACTAAAACCACTGCCCCTCCTTAATAACACTGGCATAATCATCAGCGGAAAGCTGGGGGATCTCAAATGCGGAAACTGGCCGGATTCCGGGACTGCTTGACTCGTCGTCTCTGGAAACGTACAGAGAATGTCTCAAGGCTCCCATGTAATCCTCCTTGACATAACTGTTTGAATAAACCGACGAGGAGGAGGAATCGAACCGGTAATGTCGAGACCGGTACTTGGACCGAGGAGGAGGCACCAGATCATTGTCTGTGGAGTAGAGAGTGAAGGGTCTGGGAGGGGGGACGGTGGGAGTCACGTGAAGAGGCTGGGTCTGTGCCATGTTCACGTGACCGCTCTGAACTCCTCCACCCTGAGAACCAGGCTTATCAAAACTCACGTTCACAGAAGCACAAGAGGAAGGAGAATCGACCAGCGAAGGAGTAGACATGGTTGTGGACGTCGAGGGGGACATTGTGAAGGTGGACGACGAGTTGCGATCATCGAGAGAGGGAGTGTTGAAGGGACTCTCGTTGGACTGTCGAGATTGTCGGTTGTTGTTGCCCGAAGAGGAAACAAAGTCACGTGAATGTCGCTGAGACAGACGGTAGCTGCTGGAACCAGCAAAGTCACGTGAGTGCCGGGGGGCCGCGGCAGCGGCATTGTGATGATCATGTGACACCCCCTCACTAACTCCCTCAAGGTGGTAATACCGACTAATGGTGGTGGCAAGACCGGGGTCCATGTATCCCGACACGGTGTCCACAGAGGCAACAGAAATGTTTCGCTGATGCTGTTCACGTGGTGAGGCGGTAGAGGGTAGTCGAGGCGACACGTCTGTGCACGTGACAAACGAGTCCACCGAAGGGTTGGGCATGTGTCGGGTGTTTGTCGAGTTAGTCATTCCGTATGTGCCAACATTGTGACCGTTCACGTGATTGCCTTGGTTACTCGCATGGGTCGCATAACCCACGTGACTCTCGCTGGCGACTCTGCTCTTGACAAACTGGCTGGCATGAGTTGAGCCTGCGTTATGAGACTTGGATCGCTTGGGAAGATGCGAGCAAGACTTGGACTGGTTCATGTGAGGCCGTTGGGCGGCGGCAGGTTGCTTAGGTAAGCTCTTTTCACGGGAAGGAACGGAAACTGTCGTCTTTTTGTGTTGCGTGGTTGTGTTTGCATTTGTGTTTGCATTTGTGTTTGTGTTTGTGTTTGTGTTGGTTGTGGGTTTGTGTCGCAAAGAATATTGAGACTGGGGCGACGGGGGGAAATCTCGTTGTTGGTGGTGCTGGTCACGTGGACGCTGTCGATGGTCACGCTTTCGCTCATCACGTGACTCCTGCTCACTGTTGCTGCTGCCGTCAAAGCCTAGACCCCACTCGCTGCTGGGAGTGGTTGGGGTGCTCAAGGGAGACTCGAAAAAGCCGTTGGACACAGACTGCGGCGCCAGCACGGACTTGCGGTCACGTGACTCGGTCTCCGAGCGCGTGTCGCTCAGCCAGCAGCTTTCGTCCATTGGCAGCTTTGGCGTATTTTTTTCCGTCCATGCCTGCAGTTTGGAGTCGTCCGAAAAGTCGAGTTGGTGAAAGTCCAAATTCAGCGTCTCGGCAAAGTCCAGGTCCAGCCGCAGTTGTTTGGGAGGGGGCACCGTGGGATGGAGCGGTGTGAGCAGGTCATCGTCGTCATCCGACTGTTTTCGCAGAAACGGCGACGATTTCGACCGGGTGATGGTTTTGAATGTTTTGGTGAGAGTTCGTGTGATAGCCATGGTGAAGGAGGGAGGAGGGAAAGAAGAGGTGGTAAGGAGGAGAGAAAGAGTGGCAGCTGTTGGTTCTGTGTTTGTGTTTGTGTTGCGTGGTTCAAGCTCTTATACACACTCTGTGTTCTGTTTACATACACCAGACAGGTCGTGTTATGTGTGATGAGGCTGATACAATGCGAGATTGGCTTAAACAGCAGTGGTAGGAGCCGTACGGTAGTAGTGCCTCAGAAGCTGGTGTCGAGTGGCCAAGGTGTCTTGAGTGAAAGAGACAGGTTGTGGGCACGGACGTGTCTGTGTCGTGTCTGTGAGAATCTGGTGGTGGTGGTAACAACACTGCTGCTGTAAAAGTGGTGATAGAGACAATGTCGTGGGGACAACAGTGGAGATGATGTCGTGGGGGAAGAGGTTGGGAAGCGGTCGAGAAGAAGAAGTCGTCCTTGAGTATCGTCGCCAGCAACGAAATGGAATGAATGAATGAATGAATGAATGAGTGAGTGAGTGACAGGAAGTGTGTGATCGGCTCTGTTTAAGACATTAGTACACACCACACCATATCCTGGGTTCTTTGCCCTACCGCTCCGTTATTTTTTGCGATTTCTGCGCAACCTTATATAGAGTTTGAGTTCAGATGTAACTCAAATTTATGCACTTCTTTGGGCCTAGGTTAGGTGCTTTGTCCCGAAATGGAAAACGCTGCTTAAATCACGTGATCAATTATCTATCCTCAACGGGAATCCACTGTGAATCATCCCCCTCCAAGACAAAGAAATTTACGTGTCTTTTTTACGTGTTTAATTGAGAGTTTATTGGTCTGTATCTTGGCTTTTTGAGATCCTTATTATTTATAGGGTCATTTGATTCGGATAATTCGGCTTAATTGGCGAGTAAATCGCAAAAAATTCCTACAGCTTCTCCTATGTCGTAAATAATAACCAGCCCACATGCAATCAAACACGTTTACGTAGGGGCATATTCCCCCTTCGCTAGGAACGTCTCAGATAATTATTGGCGATATTCTGAAGCGATATGTTTGGAGTTGAGTTTGGAGAAAATCATGGACTGACTTGAAAGTGCTCTGGAGGGTCCAATTTTGGTCGGACGCTTTTGAAAAGCACACCAGAATATTCTTCAGGCCGTGGAGAAATAGTTGCTACTGTTTCTGGAACGATTCTGACAATATTCCATCTTCTTCCCTATTAATCAAGTTTCGTGACTGTGCTGCTCCACTTAGAGTTGCACTAATGGGAGAATCAAAACAACGGTGTTTCTGGCCAAACAAATGCTGAAGAATTCGTTAAAGGTCATGTGACGAGCAAAACAAGGCCAGAAACCGCCGCTATCGTCGGCCTTGTCACGTGACCAGAACTAACCATAGCACAAAACCAAGTCTTCTCTGAAACCCCTCTCTACAGCTATACAGCGTAATATAATACAGTGGTGTCTCCTTACAAGAGATATTATTTGGCCAAGAAGAGTCTGTGTTGAAGCTGCCCTAACCTTCTTTGTCAAATTTGAGTTTGGACCCTATTTGCTGGGGCCCTTTGTTTTGGTGATCCTGGAATGTGAGAGGTTGAATTGAACGAAGGAAATAGGGGGTTGAATTTGGGGCGTTTTGATAGAGTGTGAAATATTGCTCAAATTTAGATGAGCTTTGCAGGGCCACAATCACCGGACTGGGGCCGTCAGATTCCGCGTTTCAGCCCGCCAAATCGCCGCTCCGGTCGTTGTTTTAGACGCCCCTAATTTGGCTGCTTACTGTGACATAAAACACACTAAGAGATAGAACTTGGACTGTACCAGAGCTATGTACGGACACAGAGAGAGAGAGACAGAGAGAGAGAGAGAGAGGTTCGACCCTCGAAGGGCTGCCTGGGTTAGTTCCAATCCCGCTCTGCTTAGTGTGTACCAGTGAGAGTGAGAGTTACCGCAAAAAGAAATGTGGTTGTGGGGTTGTATGAGTTGGGCAATAGTGTGGGAGTATGAGTACGAGTGGTTTTTTATTCTAACGATGAAGAGAGGTCACGCTCGCGGAGTCCAAGTCTGTTAAAGCAGTTCAGCTGCCAGACGAACCACTTGTGAAAGTCCTACAAGTACGTTGAACACACCCTTGTATCTAAGGGCACATCCTGGCTCTCAACCACAAGCTGTAACAGCATTAAGGGTGTTGTGGCCTTGTAAAGCCTCGGGCCAGAAGAAGTAACTACTCCGTACAGAAGCTACCATCCAGAACACAAGTCTATGTTGCTATCAGTTATCAGTTATCAGTTTTTCTTCCGCTCTTTCCACGCTATAGCTGTACAGTATGACTATAGTCGATCTCAGCTCTTAGTGGAACCAGGGCTATAGGTCAAGGGTCAGGTGGTACCAGTGAGTAGACTAACAGTTACTTTGAGAGGAAGGCGGTTATAGACCTGAGTTGAGCTATAGATCCAATTGGGGTAGTTACGATACAGGGTCTTGTATGTAGTCTGTTTGTGTCTGTCACCATATCACCAATTGCCCTCCCATCACTTTGCTTTTCAAGGCTCAATATTGACATGTCTGGAAAAACAAATTCTCGACGTTTGGACGCACGCAAGGTCCTGCACCGATCACACTTTGCACCACATTGAGCTTCTCCAGCGCCGTATCCAGCCCGTGACATTTATTGGTCTTCCGAACCCGGGGAGGTTGGCAACCGTGTTATCGGTCTTGACACGTGCCAAAGTGACTATATAGGAGTATAGTGTACTACTGCTGGTACTGTAGATACGAGTCTCCTACATGTACCCTACTCGTACAAGGGTATGACCATCAGTTACCTCACCAGCTACTCACATTGCCACAAACGGAAAGATCGACAAGTGGCTCAACCGAAACCTCGACAGAGTTGCCACCAACGCCAACTAAAGGTGAGACTGAGTTAGCAGTTACGAGGTGCATGTGTGTGGAACCAAACGAACGCATGGACACGACGTCGGAAGGTGGACCAGCACAAATAGTGAACATTAGGGAACGGTTCCAGAAAAGGTCGGCCAGAGGAGCTGGAGCGGAGCCAAGAATAGCAATGGACTGAGAATAGAAAATAATCCCAGGTCTCCTTTTTCGACTTTGTGATAGCTCCTAAATTGAACTCTCAGAACCACGCCACTGTTGGATGCACACACACATTTATACGAGGAGGTAAGTATACGAGAAAGATGTCGAGTAGAGAACAGCTCTATCAGTAGTAATCGTACAAGAATAAAAATACAACCATTCGACTCGTCCTAATCTCCCCTACAAACTGACACCACTTTTGTTTTTTCAGGTCCACTACATGACCTCTTCGTAAACGTCTCCACCTACTCTTTGCGGTCCCTAATTTCCACCCTTTGCCCTCCCAAACTGTGCACTTCACATGCAGCCAAATTTTCGACTACATTACACAAAAAAGGTGTGTCTGTGCGCACGCCATTGCCCAACCCATGCCAGCGCCGTGAGTTCCCCCTGGATGGCGCAAAGAAGCCCACCGTTGCATCCGGCTGGCGCCAGCCATTCCACACGTCAAATTATTTTCTCGAGCCGCCCATTATTACGTTCCCCAACCTCAAAACGCTGCTTCCGGCCACTTCCAACAACGTTTCAACCCCTTACCTGCCTGCTGCCGTCCGTGCCTGTTTCATTATTACTTTTTGTTCTTTGACGAGAGCTGGCAGTGGCTCTCGGGAGGTCTAACCGCCGGTACCAGTACCAACACGATACTGCCACAAACACAGGTTCGGCTCTCTGTGTCACTTTACTGTGGCCGTGTCTGTGTCACATGTACCTCCTGGTCTCGTCACTCAACCCCTACATTCGTGGATCTACGCTAGTGACTATTTTTGCACCTGTTCCACGATCGGCGGCACCATCCAAAGCCTCAGATATTACACACTACTCTGAAACGTTGGACATGGCTCGAATAATATCAAATGTGGGCTGCGACAGAAGGAAGAGTGAAATAGGGGTTATGAGGTGGAAGAAGAAGCAGGCAATAATGACACTGACGAATATTGACACAGGCGAGTTACTACCACGAATTACTACGGACTCATCACGTGGCCAGCTAATTACTGTACTATAGTAGACCTTCACTTGGTCATACTTGTACGCTCAACTACACATACAGTGTGCATGGCCCAGAGCTCAGAGTCCAGACCAGACCAAAGCAGTAATCTAAGAGAAATGCAAGGGGCACGAAAAATATGCTGACAGGGCTGACAAGGCTGACAGGGCTGGAGAGCTCGTGAAGATCGGAGACTCACGACAACAATGGATTTGTGTCGTTGCATCTACAGGGGGGGGGGCCTGGATGAACAAACCTAACACAGAAGAACATGATGATGGAAAGGTGCAGCAAGGAAATGGAGATAACTGCCGGACTCCTCGTGATCAGGAGAACTCATTGCTGATATTGCTTTTGCGATGTCCTCAAAATTCGTCATTCCAGCCTATTACCCTCTCTCTCCCAGATCTACTGTAACATCTGGAACCGAATGGAACCCAAGCAGGGACACATTGCCGATCATAGATCGACACCATTGGAGCTGCTCGACGGGCTCGTGATGGTTGCAGGCTGGAGAAGCAGCCAGGGAGAAGCAGGTGAGGAACGTGGCAAAGGGTGGAGGTGTTTGGTCACGTGTTTTGAGGGGTCATTGGTTGATTAGAGAGAGGTAGGGGCGGTGTAACGGGGATTGAGGGATAGTGTTTTGGTCGCCTGGTCTAGAGCTATCGATTGGTGGTGTTCCTTTTTCTCGTCGGATCAGTGTTGGTGGTATCCGCCTTCTGTTTGTGTTTGTTTGGTGGAGGGTAAGAAATCAGGCCTGTACGAGAACTGAGACAATGTGTCTTGCAAAAGAAAGATACAAGGGCTTGAGTATGTGTTGGTCAAGTCTGTGAATGGCCCCGATGATTTATTGACGGATTCGAAGGTACAGTTTTCCACGTCGTTTAGTTAGAACACGCGAAGTGTGTTTTGTTGGAGTTTGTGGGCTTTAGAATCGCTGCTTAAGAAATGAGAGCCTAAAACTAAAGTACTCGTACTGTAGAGATGTGTCGTTAGAAGCATATTGGCACTCGCCAGGACGTCTCCCAGAAAAGATAATGCCAACTCCCCAATTTGGAAGAGCCGTTTTTAACGGTCCGAATGTTACTCTACCAGAAGTTGCTTTTCAAAAACCCGTCAATAACTGCTTTGCTATTAATTCCTACAGTACAGCCACATATTGGCCAAAAAGCAAGTGGTGACACCTATGACCCGTAATACAGCTGCTATTCCTCCCAAACTTTGGTCTGCGAGTCGGGCAGCATACAGCGGAATGCACCACGGGAAAAAGAACCGTTTTGCACGCTGCTGGAGTCTGTATTTGGGGTGTTGAAGTGTGCAGGCAAAACACACAGAGAACTGCTATAGAAGTTGGAGTATAGATACACTGGAGGAATGAGAAGCTGTGTACAGACTAAATGGATGATGGCCGATGAAATAAAACTTTCAAAACGTCATTCCAACAACTACTGCGAAAGTTAACAATATGTCTTAGGCGTACCCTGGTACCTTTCCGGAACTCTGAAAACTCCACTCTACCTCTACTATCCGAGGAAAAAATGCTTTCCACGCATACCACGTAGCCGTGGCAACCTACCCGTGGCTTCTCCCGCCTTCTCCGTCGCTTCCATCGTACGTTATTGGCCCATCTACTCTTTTTGCTCCAGGGCCTGCTCATGCAGCAACCACGAGGTGCAGATATTGGCAAAAAACAAATTTGCCGTGGCAGAAGGCTTGAGTAGCCACTTGGGTTGATGAGGTGCATTACAGAAGGCGTGAGAGAGGTGGCAGGGTCTTTCTGCTGTACTGTACTCACTTTCGACAGACTCAGAGTTACTTGAACCAATAGGGTATGCATGGTAATTGGCTGTATGAAGCCGCTCAGAAACAGTAGCAGGTAGAGTGCCTGTGGCGGAAAGGTAGCCACAGCTTTGTACTGCGATGTTGGTGCTTGTACTTGTAGTTAGTTTGCGCTTTTGGTTGTTCTCTACTTATCTTGGAAGGTATTGTACTGTACCGTTCTCTAAAAACACTCGCTAATCGAATCTAACTCACAGTTAGACATTTACTTAGCATTACTTAGCATTTGGTCAGGTTGAGTCGGAGTAAAGGGATGAAGCTTCTATTACTGGCCTGCTTGTAGGTTAGTCACGTGACGTATAAATGATGAACTGCCTGGAGTGCGCACTGGTCGCCTGGTGGATCTATCACAGCCTGTAAAAAGCTGTTACTTATGATTTGTTGCTCCTAATCACTGAAATGGATGGTGTTATTCGATCCCTAATGGTGAGCTACAATGTGTTGCAGCCCAACTGTAACTGTAACTACACCTCAACTATACTGTCTTATTTACTTTGCCCAGCGATCTCATTACATAAGCCTCTATATCGTACACCCATGCTATAATACATACAGTACCCAACCGCTCATGAAACATACTCTGTACCATTACTTGTACTGTACGCGTACTAACTGTGGGCTCCCATGGTCTGGAACGTGCACTAGCGACGATATTCTGGGCTAAGGTGATATCCGTAAACAGTGTCTTTCTGAAGAGGGGAAGGGAGGGTCCAGAAAGAGAAAAGGAGCCTTCCAATTGGAGATTAGACGGCAGAATCAGACTCTTCAGCTCTGCAGCTTTCTCCCAGTATCAGTCATTGCCTTATTACAGTACTCGTACTTCCGTAGCTTGAGTTCTAAATGAGTGTGTTCTTCCCCCTACCCCGTATCAACTGCTACAAGAGGGGAAACGTCAAACTGGCGTGCTCTGGTGCACTCTTGGTACAGTAGTCTCACACTCTACTCACCCCCTGGACCCAATACCACTGCGACCCTGTCCCGTACACTACCAGTGGTCCCTGGCAACCCCTGTGTCAAATTGTGGGCATAGTTTGGGGAGAGCCATAAGGGACCTACAGTGGAAGAGGTGTACAGTTGGGGAGCGGTTTAGGAGCCTTCACTTGATTCTTGGGCTCGCTTCCTAGTCTCTAACTGTTTGACTGATAAGTAGGCGGCTGCTGAGTCTTAGCGAGTCTTCAGAAAATATCTGGTGTTCTAAAGTACAGTACTGTACCAGCTAACTACTTGACACTCCTTTAGGCTCTTTAATCAGTCTCTTCTAACACTCTATTATTTACATTATATACTTAAGGATATCTCTCTAATTACTGAGAGTCGCTGCAGAACTCTTATCAGTGAAAGATCTGGGTATCGAACATCTCGGCTTCCTTTTGGTGAAACCAAATGGCAAGGGAATCGTCGACCAGAGTGTCCTGAGAAACATGGCTGGAGGTATCGTCTTCGATATATTCATCGTCGTCATCTCGTACGTCGGGGGAAAGACTAGAGGAAGGGTAATCAGTGTCGGTATCAGAAGGTCCAATTTCTTCGGTGTACACATAAGTAGTGGCAGGAGAAAGAGATTCCTCGTCAGTGTCAAAAGTATGACCTCTGAGCCGAAATCTGTATCTCTCAAGTTCAGCAATAGTCATGACTTGATCGTAGTGTCGTCTGACCAATTTCAGGCTTTTTCCTCCCTGCTGAACAACAATCTCTTCAATAGGAGAAGGAGGAGGAAGAACCTGAGGACAACGATGGGTGTATTGTGAAAGATCTTCAGTCTCAGTCATGCTATCATCCTCATCTTCGTCCTCATAGTGAACTCGAGACTCATGACGAACATAATTGACTTCATAGTCACTTTCGACGTCACTCATGTCATCAAAATCAGAGTCCTCTTCCTCTTCCTCTTCCTGAATCAAAGGCTGAACAGGCTGAACTGCAAAAGAAGGGGTCTCCTCAACAGCAAAGCTGACAGGCTTGAAAAGGAGATCCATGGGATTGACACCAATGGTATCCTGAGCCTCAGACTCAATTGAATGGTTCATAGTCGAAAAGTTCATATTGATGGTGGTGGTGGTCTTAGAAAGCTGTCTGGTCATTCTAGAGGGATATACCGCCCCCTTATAAAGACTTCAGAAACGTCCGTTGCCATGCTCTAAACACCCATAAACCTGTGAAATGCTCACCTTACCTACCCTGGGCATAAACCTATTCATCTCCGCTGCATACATTAATTCATCTCCGACGCATAAACTAGGTGGAGTGCATGGGAGTGCGTGTGCCTGCATGTGAGGGGTGGTAAGGAGGTGATAGGCAAGTACAAGTGATGTTAGAGTCAGGAACCTAACCTGTAGGTGTAGTCACGTGATATACACACAGTCTTGAAGGTGTCTCCTTGACTTCTCAAACAACATAACTACTTGTAGTAGCTGATAACCCACGTACTGTAGTCTATTCCTGTCACAGACAATACTGTACGAATTAGTAGTTTCTTCATTTATGGCAAGTGCAATACAATACGATAACAGTTTCATATCACGATTATGGATCCATTACGGTACGATGAATAGTATGCTATGGAGCAGTTCATTTTATTCTGCTGTATTGAGGGGTTGCCATAGACTATATCGAATGGCGTGTCACTACCCATAACCTGTAGATTCACGTGAAAAGTGAATAATACCAATAAATCTCATTCCGATTTAACTGTTTTCTGTTCACTCATCTATTTCCTGTTCATTCATCCATTTGTGAGCTGTGATCGAATCAAATGTCCAAGTATGGGACTTTTTCGCTCATCTAAACCTTATCTGGGAAGTATGACCTCACTTGGAGTTTGTTGATGTTTTGAGGCAAACCGCCGATTCTTAACTAAAACGGTGGAGCTTCGAATGAGCGTAGAACAGTGAGATGGATGAATGAGGACATGAAAATCACGTGGATGGGGTAACCACTGTGGGAAAATCGATTCCCGCTGTTGTCGATTGTGTAGTCCAGATAGTTGGTGTCCCATTCCTACCCCTGCTTACCAAACAGAGTCTCACACTCTTCAACAAACCATCTCATGTACTCATCCACTTCACGTAGAACCTCTTCATCTTCAGAGACACCCAACCCAACACTGATTCCCTGGTCTTTGAGTCCCACAACCGAGATTTGAATGAACGGAGAAGTGCCTCCTGTACATTGAGTGAATCTGAGCTGTTCACACAAGGGAGGCATATCTGAACAGGTGAGGTTGCTCATGGCAAACATTGACGATCGCTGATGACTGTTTGTGTGCTTCAGAAAGTACTCCTGAAGAGAATGGACCCATGGAATGAGTCCTACAGGATGCATAAATGGGTACCCTGAGAAAACCGTCTTCTGGGAGTCACGTGCGATTCTGGACTTGAATTCACGAGCTATCTTGATGAACGCACTGCTGGGTACCTTTCCATGAACCTCTTTGGGCCCGGGAACAACTGTAGAAAGAATGCTCTCGCCAACAACCATTCCTAGACGTTTGGGGTTTTGGCCCGGAGTGAAGTTTCGAGCATTCAAGGGGACTAGACCTCGTACAGGTCCAGCGACGGCATCAGGATACTTGCGATGAAGTACTTCTGAAGAAGCACATACAAGAAGAGCGTAGAGACCAGCACCCACACTGAACCCATGCTTTTTGCACATGTTGTAAAAGGCACGTGATTGGAGGGGAGTAAAGTCGATGATAGAATGGAGCCCAGTCCAATCAAGTTTCTGAAGTGGCAGAGTCGACTCCTTCTTCTTGCCATAGAGATACTCCTTGAACAGCTCTTTCAGAAGAAGACTGAAAGGAGGAGACACAACTAGTTGTTGTTCGACTGGAAGAGGGAGGGGCAGCCGGCAAGAATTGTTAGATACGGTGGTCAGCAGAGAGTCCGGATCACGTGACTCGTACTCCTGGAGCGCCGAGACGACTCTTTGTATCACAAACAATCCGGACATGCCGTCCAGAAGAGCGTGATCGTAGAGAAACACAATTTCTTTGCCGTTGTTGAGCAACAGCAGTTTCCAATGTTGTTTGGAGAGGTCCAAACGGATGCGATGAATCTCTGTAACAACCTTCTCAAGTCGCTGGTTGATCAAAGACACATCGACAAAACTGTCCAACTTGACGTCTTTCAATTTCGTCATTTTGAAGTGACCCTCCTCCTGACCTGAAACACACACTCCCAGTAACGGTTCCTTCTCCAAGAGAGTCTGGGCGGCATAGAGAGCTCCCTGGAGATTGGTTGGTTTGCAGAGAGTCGCTGAAACAACCACATTTGAGTAACTGCCCAGAATGCTTCTTACAGCACCATATGTTTCATGGGGACCGAGGGGGCGGTGGCTGTTGCAGGGGGGCATTGCCATCATTGTTGGCGAGTAGTTGTTGATGGAGACATTTTTTTCAAATACCTATAGACGTGTATTTATATATCTCCTTACTGTAGTATGACCAATGTTCTGGGTGTGGGTCTCATGAGTTGTTTTTTGACATCGACTCGATTAGGAAGGAGTAGAGAAAACTTGAAATGAAAAATGCAAACCGGAGATGAAAGTCTGTTTGGTCGGAGCACGCGATAGATTGTATTTGATGAGGAGAGTTGCTCCTGAACTGCTTTCCGTCTTTTGTCCTCAGCATCAGTGTTAACATTCGTACTCGTACTCGTACTTTAGGTAAGGCGATAAAGTAGTGCTCAAAAAGAGAATACGAAAGGCTGACGGCGTCTGGCGGTTAAAGTGGGTCCAAGAGTGACGTACATACGCAACAGACGCACCGAACGTGGCACAGAGTGAGAGAGAAGAAAGTTCCCCCGCAGCGTTACACAGAACGTGACACAGAGGGAGAGAAGAAGTTCCCCCGCCGCGTTACACAGCCCGTTTTCTCCGTGATGTGTTAAAGCTGCCGTATGAAGATGACACAGGCTAAACCTCCTTTCCTCCACCTTCTCCTCCTCCTCCTCCATCGTCTTTCTTCTCCCCCTCCTTGTCCTCCTCCTTTTTCTTATCTCCCGGCAACCCCTTTGGAACACCTGGAAACTGCATGGTTTTGATCTGTTCGGCCCGTTTCTTCGCGGCAGCCAACTCCTTCTTCTGCCGCACCCGTTGTGTGTAAATGGTCGGATGAAGGGTATACTTCTTGGACTCTGGAACAGCGGGCACCGCTTCCGATTCCGGCTCAGGCAGTTTCTTGTCTTTCAGAATCATCTCCTTGACCTTCTCCTCATCCTCCTTATCCTTGTCGTCCTCGTTCTTGTCACCCTTCTTTTTCTGAGCCTCCTCCCACTCTTTCTTCACCCGCTCCTTTTCGGCCTCCAGCTCTTTCTTCTTGAGCTCCGCAGCAATGGCGGCAGTGTCCACGGGCGGATCAACTCTCGTGGCAAAGCCCTTGTCAGAAAGATGCGACTTGCAAATGTAGAAGAAGTCTGTGTTTGATTTGTCGATAAGAACATGTGCCGAGGGCCGGTAACAGATGTAGCAGGCCTTGGAGGCGTTTTCAGCCACCAGCCGAAGCGTGTAGTCGTTTTCCATCGTGTGCTGATAAGACCACTATGCGTCAAGATCGTGACTGTGGGGAGTACTCTGTGTGAAGTAAAGATGCTGCAGATTCCAGGTAGGGTAAGGGGGGAAAGTCTAATGTTAGTAACACAAATAGATATGACCACACAAAAGGAGATTGGGCGTCATCTAGTGTAGTGGTTACCACTTGTACTCACCTGGCTAGTAGCAAACAATTACCCACGAAAGAAGTAGGGGAGATGAAGTCTCTTGAGAGAAAGAAGTAACTAATGTACTGGTTGTACAAATAGCTAGCAGGAATACGACGAAACCTGTGTGTTGCAGAGTCTGAGTTAGTAATAGAGTCTTTATCGGGCTAACAACCAATCAAATGGCTGAATAGACACCTGTTAAACCAGAGCACCATCGGGCGGTGACGCAGGCTTTATCGTGGGGTGCTCTGGACCTCCGACGTCACCATAGAAACAGTAGCTCCAAATGATGCGTCTCTGACGTGATGGCGTCGTATCACGGAAGGCAATCAAGTGACGAATCACTTATAGTTAGAATACTAACCGAAGACGGAAAACGTGTTGAAAGTGCAATAATTTTATTAACATGGTACATAGGCAAACATATATAGAAAATGAAGAGGTGGCCACACGACTTGACGGAGACAAGTGACCTCGGTAAAAAAACCCTTTCGGGAAAAACCCCTCACGAGAGTCCGTGTGAGAACAATGATAGTTGCTCACATCAAACCAGAACAAAAGACTCGATGATATCCACAATTGGCAAAAACCATTGAGTGTGACAAATCCGGCACACACACAACAATCAGAGCGGAACGGAACAAGGAGCAATAAGGTTCCGTTGGGAGGACGGAACCTGTGTCAAGGCTTGGCGGGGCTCAAACAGCCGCCGCCATATTCACACTCTGGGTGGATCTGGGCGGAAGGTCGTGAGTTCGATTCTGGCCGAACAAGTTATCGAGAGTAGTCGTCGGAGGCGAAATGACTGACGTCAGATCTCAGAACTCACTCCAGGCTAAGCAGTATGTCCTCCGTACAAGAACGATTACTCATCACGTGCCCCCGACGTCTGCTTACATAAGCTTCCCGCAACTCTTCTCATTCTCAGTTCGAGACGCGCCGAGACGTGTTTGACATGTGATGACAGGGCACACAACAGCAATGCTTGATTACGTAAACAGTCCATCCCTCAGCCCGTGCGCTACCCTTCCTTACGTAATCGGTCTTGAATCCAACCCAATCTCTAGTGATTGCTCTTCAACTAACTTGCTCGCTTGCCCACTTGCCCCAGACAAGTTTTCTTGGCAAACTTTACACTTTAGCCGAAGGCTTGTTTGATGAGAATGAAAATATGTTGAATGAATGTGTCATGCACAGATGCAAATAAATAATATATACGTAGGAGAAGAGCCCGCGCTCAAGCCTGGACGTTGGGAACCATCTTTGGAGGAATCACCTTTTGTCCTGCTGACATTGTAATCTTGGGCTGAACCGAACCCTTGACAAGACGATACTTGCCCTCACTGAGTCTTTTTCCCTCCTTGAGACAATCCAGAGCCCAGTCGACAGAAACAGCCCGGCCAATGACCTTGTCGTGTTTGCCAGCTGCGAAATTACGGGCGATCACGTGAGTCACTCCAGCGGTAACCACACGTGATACACGTCCTCCATGGGCAATAATGTCCTTCTTGAGCTGCAAATCGGAAACACCCGATTCGGCCATGTAAGAGATGTTGATGGTGCAGCCAGCGAAAATGGGCGGTTTCTCTGAGGGCGTGGAAGTCACGGCTTTGTGGAAAAGCATGTCCTTGACGGCTGTAGCAGACATGGGCTTTTTGGCAGAACCGTTAGCGGCCGGTTTCTTGCCATAACTTCTGCGGAAAACTTTGGCCGCAATCTTTTTGTCCATTTTAGAGGCTGTTCAAGACGAGTAGGGGATTAGTGGCTGGAGTTGGATCACGTGACAAGACGTTGAAAGCGAGTCCAGCTCAGTTCAAGTCGATATCGGTCGTGGAGGGTCTGTTGGAAGATGTGTTGAAGTCAGGGTTGTAGTCGCGCCGAAAAGTAATTTCAAACTTTATTGTTTGTTTACGTGTATTTTTGGCGTTTCAGACGGGGTAGGAGTGAGAGATATGGGTGAATTAATGGTACCTTTCGAATCAGCGTAGGACGGTGAGTTTAGTGGTATACTTGGTTTTCCTCTAAGAGCAATATTGCGCGTAAATCAATGGTGTATTACGTCATGATACCTTGTTTCCCAATTGGCCAATATGAGGCAGTGTCCAGGAGGAACATTTCGAGTTTGGCCGGAAGAGCTCCCGTGGGAATTCAATTGGTACCATTCGAGTTGGTTCGTCGGAAGGATGAGAAATATGCCATTATGTTTCTCCTGTGACGTCCAGGGCACACTCTACTAACACCTCTCCTTAACGTATAGTAACACGATGTATACGAGCATGTCCAAAGTCAGAGGAGTAATTATCTAGCCGTGTGGGGCTCAGAAAACGGATATGAGAAAGTATAACAAGTTCTCAAGAGCTGTATATTTGGCTATTTCTCTCCGATTTCTGATCCGGTGAAAATTGAACGAATCAGCCACTTTTTCAGAGTACTACCCTGGTACACTCCGTAGATCCGTTCCTCGAATGAGGCGTTAAACTGTAATCAGAAGAGTAATCGTTTCAATCCTGACGTACAGGTGACATGGAGTTAATTAGGGTGCCACCATTCGAATTGTCTCACTTCAAGGAGTACCACTGTCTGTTTTATTTCCAGATCGGAGCCAGATTGACCGAGATGGGTGTCCCACCCGATTTTCTGATTGAATTGGTGACATTCTTCATAGAAGCTGCAATGGGAGTGGTGGTATATGTCAAATCTTTAGAATGGGATATTAGGCCTTGAAGAATGACTGGCAGCGGGGTAACGGCCATACCCTCTATGTTATCACGTGACCACCCTCGTTCCGCTCATCTTTTTTGTTCCGCCAAGCTTGCTCCGGAAGCTGAGACTTTTCCCGGGTATCCCGTGTTCCGCACCCGCTCGCGTCGGTCGTATTTCCAAGCGTACGTGTTTTAGCTTTGCGGTAACATTTTGAGTTTCCGCAACCTCGACACGATGTCCCTTTGATTTGAGGACGGAAGAAGAGTCCTTCTAAAGCTGTGTTGCAGTGCTCAGAACGGGTCCAAAATTTAAAGGGTGGTCAATGGGTCCTTTATATTTGTGGATTTGCTATTTCAAAGCAACTCCCATCACCTCATCACATGTTATAACACCCCCTCCACCACCGACATCCCTCCCCACAAAGCTAAACTAACAAACAAGACTCGGTGGTACATACTTGTACCTTATATTTCCTGCACACACAGATACATGTATGTATATAAATATAAACACAAAGCCATCCCATCCCCATCCCTCTCTCCCCTTCTCCCCCAAACCACACCACACATCACACATACGTGCAATGTCTACCGTTCGACAACGTAAAAGTGAGGCGCAGGAGGAGTCGCTCGGCGACAACACCAAGCTGACGGCCTCGCTGGCCAAGGCTGAGGACGCCGCTCACCAGGGCTACGACTTTGGAGGACCCGTCGGAGCTCTGGCCATGATGACAGGCTTCCCTCTTCTCATGTGGTACCTGTACATCTCATCGACCTACTACGACGGTCTGTTTGCGTGGCCCGCCGCCAACCAGACCTGGTCGCAGTTTGGCCTGCAGCTGTGGCACTACTGGCTGGAGGGCTGCTTCCCCACCTGGCAGGCTTGGGCCATGCTGTGGATCTTCCTCGGCATCCAGGCCGTCTTCTACGTGACTCTGCCCGGTGTGTGGGGCCACGGTCTGCCCCTGGCTCACCTCGGAAACAAGGCTCTGCCCTACTACTGCAACGCCGTGTACTCCTTCTACACCACCATTGTTCTCGCGTTTGTGCTCCACGTGACCGGCCTCTTCCCCATGTACACCCTGATCGACCGATTCGGCGAGGTCATGTCCGTGGCCATCTTCTCCGGAATCGGCATCTCCTTCGGCCTCTACTTCTGGACCCTCTACATGGGCCACGAGCACCGAATGTCCGGCAACTTCATCTATGACGTGTTCATGGGCGCCAACCTCAACCCCCGAACCGGCATCATCGACTGGAAGATGTTCTTCGAGGTCCGACTCCCCTGGTTCATCCTCTTCTTCACCTCTCTCTCTGCCGCCGTCAAGCAGTACGAGGTCTACGGCTACGTGACCCCCCAGGTCATGTTTGTGCTGTACGCCCACTGGCTGTACGCCAACGCCTGCTCCAAGGGAGAGGAGCTCATCATCACCACCTGGGACATGTTCTTTGAGAAGTTTGGCTTCATGCTCATCTTCTGGAACATGGCCGGTGTCCCCTTCACCTACGCCCACTGCACCCTCTTCCTCATCAACCACCAGCCCGAGGAGTACGAGTGGTCCACCGCCTACAACGTGTTCCTGTACGTGACCATCACCGTCTCGTACTACTTCTTCGACGTTGCCAACTCGCAGAAGAACCGATTCCGACAGCAGCGACTGGGCACCATGATCAAGCGAAACACCTTCCCCCAGCTGCCCTGGCAGACCATCAAGAACCCCACTTTCATCAAGTGCAAGAACGGTTCTACTCTGCTCACCTCCGGTGTCTACGGCTGGTGCCGAAAGCCCAACTACACTGCCGATTTCATCATGTGCCTCACCTGGGCTCTCATGTGCGGCTTTGCTTCTCCCCTCCCCTACTTTTACCCCGTCTTCTTCTTCTTGGTTCTCATCCACCGAGCCTACCGAGACTTTGAGCGACTCGAGCGAAAGTACGGCGAGGACTACCAGGAGTTCAAGCGACAGGTCCCTTGGATCTTTATCCCTTACGTCTTTTAAGCAGCGAGCTCAGCTTGTTGTTTAGGATCAGTGAGGTCATGCGTGGCCGAGCTATGGGATTGTATAACAGACAGCCAATATACTATTGAAAAAACGGATGCCCCCACGGATTGTGATCGGACCTACGATGCACAGAGTACGTTAAGATGTATTAGAACTTCGTGGATGTTAAAATTACGATGCGAGTACATTATGATGTATTGGAACTTCGTGAATCTTGATTCGAACGCTAGTTCGACAACTCCAAGCCTTCAGCGACAAAGTCCTCCTCGGTCTTATGTCCATAAGTGTACGGACCAGTGTAATGAGGCATATCGTTGAGTTGTCGTCGCCCGACATTGAGAGCACAGAATCCAATGTAGTCGATGTAGCAGAGATGGTTCTGGAGCAGGTTGATCTGGGCGAGCAGGTTGAAGGTGGATCGGTAGCATTTGGAGTTCTCGCCTCCAGCACAGGACATGAGGTCCTTGAGAGGCGGGTTGACGTACTTGCCCTTGATGTACACTTCTCCGTTGGAGTGGGTGTATCCGTCCCAATTGGGCAGACCTACAAACACGTCGTTCCAGTGGGTCATTCGGTACAGACGTCGATCTTTGTTGATTTCCAGACCGTCTCCCTTTCCAAACCACAGGGTCGAGATGTAGTCTGCAAAAGCCTTGTTTCCGACTCGGGGCTGTCCGTAGTTGATCAGAATGGGATCGTATCCCTTCAGTTTGATGGAGGTTCCTGCCAACAGAGCCATAGCAGCTCCCAGAGAGTGTCCTGTCACGTACAGCTGGTAATCAGGGTACGAGTCTAGATGTTGCTTCAACTGGGGCCCAATGTTGTGCAGAGTCTCGGTGAACGCCTTGGAGAAGCCGTCGTGGATCTTGCAGTGCTTACAATCAATCTGGGCCTCGGCAGAAGTGTCATTGGCAGTGAAGGTGTTGAGAGCAGGAACATTGACTAGGAAGGACGACTGCTGAAACTGAATGTCAGTGATAGCGTCGGCAATGGAAAAGGTGCCTCGGAAGACCACATACTTTTCCTTCTTGACATGGTCTAAAGCCAGGTAGCCCGTAATGGAGGTGGAGAAGAAATCGCCTCCAAAAGTGTGCACCAGTTCAATGTCCGGAAAATGAACACATGACTGACCACAGGAAAAGTCGTCCTTCAAAGGAGTGATTGGAGCATTCACACAGTACGCGATATTGGACAGATGGGAAAAGTCCAAAGCAGCATCGTAAAAGCCCTGCGAAACAAGCGCGGTTTTGGTGGAAGAAGTGGTGGAGGCGGCTCCAAAGAGCAAAACGGAAAAAAAGTCCTTGACTCGAGCTCCAAAGTTGACCATAGTGAGCGCAAAAAGACGTTGAAAAGTCGGTTACTTACCAGAGCTATATTGGCTGGGCTATTGTTTCATATATACACCATCCTCAAGAGCCCAGCATGGGTTGTGTACCGGGGGGCGGGGAGATCTAAGGGAGATCTAAAAGAGTCCAGATACCGAGGTCTAGCTACAGTAGTGTACACAGATCTATTATCGGTTCTAGAAGCAATATTATAGCCCCTAACCCCTTGTAACACCATTTGTTAGAGCAACGGCTCATTTTTTGCCGAGGTCATACGGGTATCTTCAAATGTCGTCGTAGAACTCTCCAACCAAGTCTTGCCGGTATGAGGACTTCATCATCATAATTTCTATACTCAGTTTAGTCTGAACCACCAGTCTTTAATCTCTTTCATCAGCTACTATGAGTTCTTTCGTTCTATCATAGTTATCAATACGTCATGATACATACACCGACTCTTCAGTAGTACACACTGTCTCAACCGCTAAAAACACACGTCCGGGGTGTGTATTAGGACAGACTAATTAGTTCTCCTTTACTCAATTATCATCAGCTAGCCGAATAAATACCCTCACTATCTATTTCATCTGCCAAGTACTCGGACAAGATACACTTTCTTGGCACGTGAGTATACGAGTGGAGTTTATCAGCATAAAAACGGCAATCTCAGAGAACTTCAATTACTGCCGTCGACTGTTCATTCACATGACTACTCTACTATCGGTAACAGTACATACCATTAGTAACACTAGTTCTTTCAGCTCTTCCCCACACTAATTACACCAACTCACAAAATGACTAAACAGACACACTAGATGACGTTTATTCATTCACCGGGTCAAACAGGGGTACAGTACCTACGCACTAACACCCCGGTTTGCCTTCGCAAGCTCTACCAGGTAGACACTTCCCATCTACTCGGGTTTGTCGGACAAACCACTACTGTACACTGCCACTACAAAACTTCCATCCTAGTAACTAGCACATCCATTCCACGTCACATTAACCATTGGCCAATAACGTTTAGACCGGGAAAACAAGCGAATACAAGCATGTGTCTGATGAAAACGGCAACATTGGCGCTACTCCAGCGTCACAACACCCATATCTCTCTCTTTACCACCATTCCTGTGATCCTCTCAGAGCACGCGAGCTTAAATCTATAAAATACTTTCCCGCCTCGTAGATCCTTGGGGAGAGACGCAGACGTGGAACGGAGTGCATGATTGAAGCCGGGTAGATAAGGGTATCACTGGCGGGCTTTCTAAAATTGAGATAGACCCGTTTTCAGAATCGTAAAAAATGCTACACCTGTCAAAAATAGACTTCACTAACAATGCTAAGCAAACAATGTAGAACATCGTTCAAAACAATGATTAGAGGCTCGAAAATGGCATGGAAAGAAGATCAGAGCGTGTTCCATGGACCAAATATACCAAAAGTCGGCTTCTTAGGTCTACAAGTAGTCCACAAAAGCCACATATCAACTAAACCCCCACTACCCCCAACATTTTGAACAGAACCTTAAGACAAAGTTCAAATAAGCTCCTCCAACGAATCTGACGTGAACAAGAACGTCTTCTTATCCCAGTCACGTGACGGGCCCTGAAGTCCGTCCGGTTCCCTCCAGATAATTACGTTTCGGTAAAACTGTTGCCAAGGTTACCCCGGACTTTACACGTTGTTCTATCACAAGTCTTTACGGGGTACATTTACCGAATAATGGTTGGTACCACTGCAATCGTGTCCGTCTGGGGATCCCAGCCGTAGTTGTCCCGTGTCTGTATCTCATCTGTAGCATCCACGGAGTCTTATCTTCGTTAATTTTGGCTTGTGACGTTTTCTCCCTAGTCTCTAATTTCGTTGGTCACGTGAGTCTGTTTCGGACCCACTCTCTCTCTAAATTGGTTACCGTGTAATTGGGCAGAGGTTAAAGCGGATTGTTGTGGCTGGAAACACGTCTGTTGGGACTGTGGCAAAATGGGCTGCATCATTGTGTTTGTTGAAACCCAGCGATTTGAAGGGTACTAATCAAATGCTATTTGGGGGCTTTTTGAGAGCCATTTGAAGATCTTCTGAGATACAAGCTGAACCAATCGAATCGCCGCGTCGAGCTGAGTTCAAAGCTTTTCCCCCCATTCCAATCAGACACAAACTCTTGCAAATAGAAGCTGCATCTTCACTACCTCACCCCCGATCATCACAGGTGGGAGAGTAGGTAGGTGTGCTGTAGCGACAAGTGCACACGCATACGTACTATAAATACGAATAATAAGAGTGTCTCCAGCACCACGTGTGCTCATGCGATGGCGAATATTAAGGCATTGGTCGACTCACCAGTCTCTGCTCTACAAAACGGTCTTTTCAGAATTATTCTACCTCCACTCCATCCTCCTCAAACTCACACCCGCCAAGAACACCTCCCGCTGACAAAAAAGTTTATCTTGCTCCTTCTACACTCTTCATCACCACCATGAAATCGGCTTTCAACAAGCTCCGGCCCAACTTTTGGTCGAGGCTGACGCCGTCATCCGATGGCGACTACTTTTTCGTCGAGCTGGAAGACGCTCATCGCACCTGGCATCCCGGAGACACGGTCCACGGCAACGTGATTCTGGTGCTGTACAAGCCACAGAGGATAAGCAGTGTGGATTTGATCTTTGCGGGCAATGTGGTGGTCAAGAGCGCACTTGTCAAGGGCAAGGGCAGTCGCAGTGTTCTATTTGAGCAGAAATTGAGGCTCCACGGCACTCCTTCGGCCAGTTCAACGTCCAACACGGCTCTTGCAAGCGGTAACCACAACAGCCATGTCACCACCAGCGCCACCAACAGCAACAGAAATAGCGGTAGCCACGCAAGTACGCGCACAAGCAACAGAAATAGCAACAGCCACGTGGCCTCGAACGCCCCCAGCATGTCCACGTCTCCAACATCCACGTCATCAGGTGCCCCAGCGACGACAGATACAAGCGACACAAACAAGACAAGCACAAGTCCAGCGACTTCGGCAGCCCCAGATACCCTTAACCCGACGTCTTCCACAGAACTGTCTCGTACAGCCACCCGACAGTCATCTGACGGATCGATATGGAGAAGTGTAGGCTCTTCCACGCCTGGAGCGGGAAGCGGCGGAACGGGAAGCGGCGGAGGCGGAGGCGGAGGCGGAGCTGCAGATATTATGATGAACTCTGTGACCACGGAACCGGTGCTGAGCTCGCGAATGTCCATGCATACCACCAACTCGCACCTCAGTCAACTGTCACGGGAATCACATGTCACTACGGCTTCTCGTGAATCTCACATGTCGCGCGACTCCAACACTTCCACCTCTTCCACTTCCGAGGAGCTGGAGATTGGTGAACACCGGTTTGCATTCATTCTGGAGATTCCTCAAAAGGGTCTCTTCAATTCTCTAGAGTTTGAGAGAGGGTCCATCTCATATGTGATTACAGCAGTGGCTAAACGACATGGACCGCTTCCTGCATTGCATGCGAAACGAGTACTTCAGCTTGTCTGTCCCGTTGACGTGGCTCGATTACCACCTCCAAAACCATCTACTCTTTCTGTGGAGATTCAGAAACGGAAAAAGCAACAAGGAATCATTACTACGACACTGGAGGTTGGGCGAGGAGGCTACTTGCGAGGCGAATCTTTCCCCGTCAAGATCACCATCCAACACGTCAAGTGTGTCAAGTGCTTGAGGGGACTGGTCGTTACTCTTTGTCGGTTCAGTAAAGTCACCTGTAACGACGACGAGCCGCAGAGTTTCCGAAAAGATCTCTCGCAAACAGTCTCGCCGCTGTACACGGATCCCGTGACCTTTTCTTCCACTGTCTCTACCACCTTGAGAATTCCTCCTGACGTGTTTCCTACCACCAAGGGACACGGACTGGTCAGTTTCAACTACTGTGTGGAAGTGGTGATTGATTTGGCAGGCAAATGGGATTTGGAAGAAGACCGAACGGGCTTCCTTCATACCGACCGACTCAAACGAAATAAAGGAGTGGTCAGCTTGTGGACTGAGGTGATTATCGGTACTGATAGACGACGATACCGATCCGACAGCCACACCACTACCCACACCACTGGCAATAACAACAACAACAACAACAACCACGTGACCAACCACGTGTCACAGAACCACGGAAGTCCCGGCCATGTGAACTTTGGTCATGTGCCGTCCCCCAGCGGCAGCAGCAACCACGGCAACGGCCACGGAGGACACAGTGGAGGATACGGTCACGCGTCCCAATCGTCCTCACCGGGTAACCACAGCAACTACAGTTACCATGGCAACACCAACCACGTGGCCAACCACATGAACAATCACGTGACCCCAGGATCGAGCCACACCTCTGGTCTTTCGGAGAAGCAGCTCATGAAGCTTCGAGAAGAGGCTCTTCTTCCCTCGGAGCCTGCCTCTACCAGTTCGCCGTCGTTGGACGCCTTCCCCTCAGCTCCAGAGTATGTCATTGATGGTGAAGGAGCTGGTTCCAGTGAGGGACCAAGTGCACCTTCTGCACCTGCGCATACCATTGCTGGCGTGGTTGCTTCGGCTCCTCCTACACCTGCTGACAAGCATGAGAACGAGCTTCTGCGTCTCCAGGGGCTCTCTTCAGACCCATACGCGCACGAAGATCACGTGCCCCAGTACAAGGAGAAGGAAAAGGCGCCTGAAGAGGTGGCTGCCATGCGATTGAACGAGCTGGCCAGTGTTCCTCCCATGGAAGGGGAGCTGGAGGAGGTGGGCACGAGTGCAAGTGCTCCATCTGCTCCAGTGATGAATGGCCACGAGGAGGGCTTCTTTGATGCCTCAAGTGAGCTCTCTGAGTCGAGCGCTCCTCCTCTTGTCCATGGTCATGTTCATGGACACAGCCATTCTAGTACTGGTACTATTGTGAGTGGAGGTGGTTCTTCTGCACCAGCCGCCCCCAATTCTATTCACAGTGCCTCTACTGCTCCTGATGACACTCCCACTGCTCCTCCCGTGATTACGCATGGGTTTACTGGACCCGTTGGCCCTGGAGTTGTTGATCCCGGGACTAGTGGCACTGCTAGCACCACGGTGGACTCTCTCAACTCCGTCTCCAGCTCTGGTACACCTGCATCGACCCTACCAGACACTAACAAGTCGCTGTCCGACAGCGACGATATTTATTCTTAGCATAAATGTACATTATAATGAATTGATGACTAGACTGATACAAGTTTATATAGCATGATTTAGATTGGTGATACTAGGCTTGGTTGCATTGCTCTCACTCTGTGTGTCTCGTCATCGTCTTCAGAGTGATTTCCCGGTCTTTTTCCCAAACTCGGAGATAAGCGGATATAAGCGGCAAATGTATCTCAAGATGGTAGGAGACGATACTGAGTCATCAAGGAGCAAAAAAAGTACTCCACCTTTCAGTGAGCTTCTCCCGGGGGCGAGTCGAACGCCCGATCTCAAGATATCAATGATTCCATTACAGTCTCGCGCCTTAAACCAGCTTGGCCACCGGGAGGATGTGTGGCCAGCGATGGTTGGAGAGGTTGATTCTGAGAGATGTGTTTTTTTCGGGGAAAATGGCTGTAAGCGACAAAGGCGATATCTGAGCGGATCTACACTGTCATACAGAACAACTTGAAGCTCTTCCGGCAGAGATTGGACTTCTCCTGTTAGTTCTAGCTTCCGAGGCACCTCAATGTAAGGAACAGTGTTCATGTATGTACTCCGTAGGTATCAGTGAGGCCCATTTTTTGTCCACCTAACTGAAGCTATGACTAGCCTGTCTAGTTCATAGTCTCGTTCTTCTGCTAGCATTTCAGTCCTATATGATGCGAGACTCCAGTCAAATCCTATGGTGTGCACAACTATCGTCCATCATTTCCTTACTCATAAATCATAACGCGTTACTTAAATAAAAACCTCTCTCCTCACCTCGCTACTGCTCAACAAGATCGGGATAAAGCAGATCCGTGAGGAACTCGGCGAAGTCACCGCCAATCTCGGATCCCAGCAGCTCGCCGGCTCGCTTGACAGAGTCGGTGTTTCCGAGCTTCTCGGCCTCCTGGGCAATCATCTCCAGAACCTCCTCCTTTGTGAACTTGCCATGCTTGGTCCACTGCCACAGCTGGGCTCGAGAAACCTCAGCAGTAGCAGCATCCTCCATGAGGTTGTTAATGGGAACACATCCCAGACCTCGAAGCCATGCCTCCATGTATCGCAGACCAATGTACACGTTCTCCTGAAGACCCTCCTTGGTAATGGCAAAGCCCTCAATGGTGGTATCCAGAAGCTTCTCAGAGGGAACGTCCTCTCCAACAAAGTCAAACTGGTTCTCTCCAGGCATCAAATCATCAAACTCCTTGGTGGCAGTCTCAGTAAGACCGGGATGGGCGATCCAGGTACCGTCACAGCCAGCAGAGGCCTCTCTGTGCTTGTCAGCCTTGACCTTCTGCATGGCAATGGCGTTCTCGGCAGCGTCCTTGAGAGGAATGATGGCAGCCATACCACCCATAGCATGCACCTTTCGCTTGTGGCACACGTGGACCAGCCGGGTGACGTAGGCGTTCATGAAGGGCACGGTCATGGTGATCATCTTTCGATCGGGCATCAGCTTCTCAGGCTGGTTTCGGAACCGCTTGATGACAGAGAACATGTAATCCCATCGGCCACAGTTAAGACCGGCAGAGTGGTCTCGCAGCTCGTAAATGATTTCCTCCATGTGAAGAGCAGCGGGGAGAGTCTCAATCAGACATGTGGCTCTGATGGTGCCCTGGGGGATACCGCAGTAGTTTTGAGAGAAGACAAAGACGTCGTTCCACAGACGGGCCTCGAGGTAATGCTCCATCTTGGGCAGGTAAAAGTAGGGGCCTCGTCCGGCCTCAATGAGAGCCTTGGCGTTGTTGAAGAAGAATAGTCCAAAGTCAAACAGGGATCCAGACATGCTCTGTCCATCAACCTGGACATGGCTCTCAAGCATATGCCATCCTCTGGGTCGCACCAGAAGAGTGGGACGAGTCCCGGTGGAGCCTCTGGAGTAAGTAGCCTCGGTCCACTTTTTTGTGGTCAGCTTGTAGGGCTTTTTCTCAGTGTCGAAATCGACCTGGTTTCGGATGGCGTCGAACAGGTTGACCTGTCCGTCCAGACAGTTGTCCCAGGTGGGCGCCTGAGAGTCCTCGAAATCGGACATGTAGGTGGCGACGTTTGTGTTGAGGGCGTTGATGATCATCTTTCGGTCAGGGGGACCGGTGATTTCAACTCGTCGGTCATGGAGACCAGGAGCCAGAGAAGGACCAGTCCACGACTTGTCTGCTCGAATGTCGGCAGTCTCGGTGGGGTAAGTGGGGATCTCGCCAGCGTCGAGTTTGAGCTGGTTCTTCTGACGCAGCTCGAGCAGCTCCAGACGTCGCTGGTTGAAGTTGTTGTGGAGCTCCAGCAGGAACTTTTGGGCGTCGGGGCTCAGGATATCTGCCTGGGTGGTGGATCCCAGCTTTGCGGTTGTAGAAGCCGGCTTGAATGTGGCGTTGATTGTCATTGTGGATGTGAATGTGCGTGACGAGTTGTGTGTAGCTTGTGTAGTCCAAATTTGGGGGGCGACAGCTGTCTTTATATGTCTACATTTTTTGTTTCTGTGTTCTTCCTCCGTTCTGTGCTTGCGGCGGCGTTACACTTACGGAGAAACGGACAGGTTATCCGGGGTGCATGATATCGGTACAACCTTGATTTGGCGGGAAGTTTGATGTGACGGAAAAGTGTGAGGCAACGGAAAGTCTATTGACAAGCGTGGGGGCAGGTGGGGGGGTGGACAGCTTGCGATAGAGTAAAGATATCGTAATTCTGAAAGCGGAAATCAACTCCCCGTAGCTACATTAGTTATGTGGCAAGACTTCATCCACTTCTGATCACTGCAACCCCTTATCCTACACTCCTCCGTCTACCCGAATATCGACCGATCACAACGCTGCTCATCTCCAGACAAGCGCGTCTAAAATTGCTGATGTGGTGGGAGACACTCAGACAGTCAGCAGAGAGACGGGCAAACAGACGCTCGGATATATGTTCCGGGATTCGGAGAGGAACGGGTAGGTTCTGGTGCGTGAGTGAGTAATGGTACATTTCAGATCATGTACTCATAGGTATGGGGTTGATGTATGGCTGTAGAGTGCACACTAGATACCAGTCTAGCAGCACAATCATTACACTATAGTCATAGCGCTGCTAGTTGCTTTGTATCTCGTATAGTACGATATCTGTCTACTTGTGACTTGCTACTCCCTCTTCCGGACCAACGGAACATTACCTGAAAGGATGGTGAGACCCTGCATATAGACTCGCCCAAAGTTGGACTAAATAGTGACTCAGTGAAACGACTCAAGCTGTGTCAACTGTAAGTCCGCTGACTCAGTGAAGCGGAGATACTGTATGTGTGGGGGTGGTGGTGAGGCAAGTGGAGTATGATAGTTGTGAACCAGAACAAATACTGATGACTCAGTTAACTAATGTAGTTACTCAGTTGACTGATTACTGATCGGTTAGTGAATGTACAAGGAGACGTCTTCAGGCGAGCCGAGTCCCTTCAGCGTTACTTGATCAACCGCCAACCCAACTAAAGCTGTCACTACATTAATAGCAGCCTTTTGGGGGCTCGACAGGATTGGTTTCCCCACGTAATATTACAGAATGAGCTTTTATGGATTAATATTAGGTGATAATAGGGGTGCTCTCTACTCGCTAATCTGTGTCTTATTCCCATACTTGTACCAGCCTGGGAGCACCGAAAAGGTACCCCTAAAACATCCTGCTCTCACCAAACCTCTCACTGCATGTGGAGATATGAGAACAGCAGTGACAGCCCTTTAAAGGTCCAAAGCACACGACTTACCCACTACAGTACCAAATTCTGACATGGATGATGGGGGCTTTTGAAGCATCCACGTGACTAACCTCGAGAAGCTATCTGCTTGTCACTGTTACATCTGGATGCTCTGTGTTCAATCCACAGAATCCGCGATTTCTGGGGCTAATCCTTTTTGTACCTTCTCTACAAGTTCCAATCTCAAAGCCGTTTCTTATTTGGTTCTGTGCTTGATGCGACACTACAAGGTGGATACGCTTTTCCAAACAGTGGATAAGGTACACACGGCATCAACTCTATGAGAGAACGACTCCAGCTCATAAAGCTGATCTCTAGTCCGCCAGTATGGCTCTCCGTAACCGATAACCAATGTTCTTCTCGTCCACTGTTACTGCTCTTCTGGCTCTTTCATCGTTCTCTTCTGCGGCCCCTTCTAACCCCAAGGTGGTGTCTATGGCTATCACCAAAGAGCCCTATTACCAAACCAACGTCAAGGGCTCACCCGGAAACTACATCTACGTTAATGTGACTGTGGGCACTCCTCCTCAGCCCTTCAAGGTCAGTCTCGACGCCGGTTCTTCTGACTTCTGGGTTCCCGCAGAAGACGGCGATACTGGTGGAGGAGATCCAGGGCTCTTCAACGGTTCCGCTTCCTCCACGTTCCAGCTCTCAAACAACGAATTCTCGGCAGGATACGTAGGAGGAAGTGCTGAAGGGTTCTGGGCAAACGACAATATGCAAGCTGCCGGAATCTCGCTCACCAACTACCAATTTGGAGTCATGTATCAGTTGCAGCAGCAGACTCGTGGTATATTGGGCGTGTCCTTCAGAGAGACAGAAATGACAGCTCGAGCCGGAGGTGCTGAGTATAACAACTTTCCGTTTGCAGCCAAAGAACAAGGGTACATTGATCACGTGCTCTACTCCTTGCACTTTGATGGCCCCCATTCTCCTGATGGAACTATTCTCTTTGGAGGAATTGACCACGCAAAGTACTCTGGGGACCTCCACTACTACCCCGTCTCTGACCCTACTGATGGTCCTAAGATCCCCTTCGACAGTCTGGTGGTCAACGGAACCCAACTCGATATCAACTCGCCTATAGTTCTGGATTCAGGATCTCTGGCCATCTACTTCCCAGACACTCAACTCAAGGCTATTGCAAAGGCTCTCAATCTGACCAACTACAACGAAAATGAGGGATACTACCCTATTGACTGCGATGCAGACATGTCTATCGACTTCAAGTTTGACGGTCTAACTATCTCAGCAAACTCCTCGTCATTGGTACTGCCCAAGTCGTTCTTTTCAGGAACCATTTCGGACACCTCTTGCGTCTTTGCAATCCAAAATATGAACGTTTTTCCAGACAACGGCAACCCCATTTTGCTTGGAGAGCCCTTCCTCAAGAACACTTACGTAGTCTATGATTTGGAAGACTACAAGATTGGTCTTGCTCCTGTCATCTACACTGACAAGACGGATGTGCAGGCGGTGTAGTCGAGTACGGACACCCATATAAATATAAGTCAATTGTATACAGCACCAGTGATGGTTACGAAGCCAATAAAGTAGATGTACAGAATTGGCGTGGTTTTGTTCGTACTCTTCAGGCTCAGTTGACGGCAGGTTGTCTGCATAACCACTGCTGCACAACAGCCCTTCCAATACCTTCCAAACAGCTCATAAATGCTCCAAACTTCTATGGACTATAAAAACACGTTCACTCACCACGCTGTCGAAATACCAAACGTCTAGCTCCCCCACGGCCCCCTCTTAACCACCTCCCTCAACCCCCATATAACCGCAGACACTTGCATCCCTCCTGCACAACGACGCAATCGAAACCTTCGGTGGAAAAACATCTCCAACTTTTTTTCCAACCACAACCACACAACTACACAAACTACCGATATGGCTCGAAAACAGACTGGCAAGGGCCGGCGAATGGAAACCAAGCACCGTGAGACGGAGCACACCGCAAATTTCCCCGCCAAAATGGCCATGTGGGATTTTGAGCACTGCGATCCCAAACGGTGCTCAGGCAAGAAGCTGCACAGACTGGGTATCATCAAGTCACTGAGAGTGGGCCAGAAATACAGCGGAGTGGTTGTGTCGCCCAACGGCAAGCACGTGATTTGTCCCGATGACCGTGAAATCGTTGAGGAGAACGGAGCAGCTGTGGTGGAGTGTTCTTGGGCTCGTTTGGACGAGGTGCCATTCAACAAGATTGGAGGTCCCCACGAACGACTGCTGCCTTACCTGGTGGCTGCCAACCCTGTCAACTACGGCCGGCCGTGGAAACTCAACTGCGTGGAGGCACTGGCGGCCTGTTTCGCCATCACAGGTCATCTGGACTGGGCTGAGGAGGTGTTGTCGCATTTCTCGTGGGGACAAGCGTTTCTGCAGATCAACGAGGACCTGCTGGAGATCTACGCTGAATGCACAGACGCAGACTCCATCAACGAGGCTCAAAAAATGTGGCTGAACGAAATCGAGGCTGAACATGCCAGAAGACAGGAAGAAAAGGCTGCGGCAGGAGGAGTGTGGAAACACGGAGAAGATCGAGATCATGGAAAGGCCGGAGAACTTCCCCCTTCTGACGATGAAGATGAGGAGTATTACGACGAGGGAGATATCGATTTCAACAGACAACTCGATAACCCCGGAGAAGTCGATGTGTTTGGAAACACCATTGTCAAAAAGAAGAAGGAGCCAAGAGTGGACGCTCTGGGTAATACTATCGAAGACTCTGAGTCAGAAGAAGAGGAGGAAGTCAGACAACCCAGAGTTGATGCCCTAGGTAACACTATCGAGGACTCGGAAGAGGAAGAGGAGGTGAAACAGCCCAGATACGACTCTCTTGGAAACACCATCGAAAGTGAAGATGAGGAAGAGGACGAAGAGGACGAGGTGGACGCTCTTGGAAACACCATCAAGAAGGTGTTGTAGGATATTTAACATAAATGCATTGCATGAAATATACAGTAGTGTACTACGGGTAGCTAAGGCGAAGTATTCAATTTTGATGTATGTTGTGTTGACGGAGGTTCTCAAGTAATGAGACTCGGGACGGCCAATTCTGACTTGCTTTCACTCATCAGAATCCAAACTTACTCTTCAAAATACCCTTGAACATATCGTTCTGGGCCTCCTTGATACTCTCGTTCACAGTGTTCAAGTACGAATGTCCGGTCTCCTCCAGATTGTCCCAAGCTCCTTGGATACCTCCCTGGTTCCTTCCGCTTCGTCGAACGCCGTCTTCGTCATAATAGTCGTCTTCGTCGTTTCCAGTGTAGTACTCATCGTACTTTCGTCGATGGTCCACCCGCTCCTGGTGCTTTCGACGCTCCAGATCTCGCTGTCGTCGCTGCTCCTCTCGAGCTCTCTCCTCCTCCTGGATCATGGCCTGCGACTTGGGTCGTCGCGCACCACCAATCAGTTTGTCAATGTCCTCCTTGGTGGTGTAGACAGATCCTCGGACCCACTGGAGAGTTGAAACCACAGGACGGGGAGGGCACACCTTGAGAGGATCATATAGCAGATCTCCGGGGATGTCCTCAAACTTGACGCCCTTGCCAAACACGGAAATAAGACCAGCTTCATGTCGATCAATCTGGATGATGATATCTCCCGTCAAAGAGAAGACGGAGTTCACTCCTGTTCTGGGGTCAATTCGGTAAGGCAGCTTCTTCACAGTCATCTCACGCAGAGAGGGGAGAGCTAGACAAACCAGCTCCGAAGTGTCTGTAATACACACCAGGGCCATGGAATCACCTTCTCGAAGGAAACAAATAGATCCACCGAGAATCGAGTACTGGGGGAACTTCTTGTGGGTCATCTTGGAAGCACTGGGTCGGATCACACGAACGTCATGAACACTGGTCACAACCACTGTACCTGGAATAAGCACATCCTGGCCCAGCTTGGCCATAATGTGAGGAAAGGCCAGAGCTGCAGAGCCGCGCTCGGCGTCAATGGCGTTGATGGACAGAATCCGGTCGTCGCAAATTCGCAGACGGTTCACATATTCCACCTTGTACCCTCCTCGGCCGTTAGGAACGAACCGGTAAGTGAGAAGTTCTCCGTTGGACGTTCCGGCAAACAGAACTATGGAAGAGAACTCGTCGTCGTCGATGCAACAAATGGAGTACTCGAATCTGGTCACGTGGGCAGATCCAACACCGGATCCACGAGATCGGAAGACTCCTCCTGAGCCAGTGTTGGCACAAGGCTCATCGTAGATAACAGCGGGTCCTCGTCGGTCCACGATCACGACCCGGCCATTTTCGTATCCAATCGCCACAAAACCCACATTGGAATGGTCCAGAGCAGTGATGTTGCCGTAATTCATGTTGATGAGCGAGATGGGCATGAAGCCTTCCTTCAGGCCAGGGGTGAACCGGTGACGAATGTCAATCACCTTCTCCTTGCTCTCGGAAAGATTCAGATCCTTCATTCGGTCCAGACCAGGGTTGGGGTTCTTGTTCACGTCAAACTTGTAAAGAACCACATGGCCAGTAGCCACCGCGACCGCGAGCTCGGCGTTTTGACCTGCAAAACTCACCTTGGACACGGGAACTCCGTCTCGGAGCTTGAGAGCGTCCTTTGTGTCGACTTCCAGGACCTTACTCTCCTGAAGTTCTCCTCTGGAAGCGTCCCAGATTCGCACGAAACCATTTTGGTGGCCAGTGGACAGGGCGTTTCTGGTCTGGAAACGTCGCAGATGCCGCTGGGCAGGAGCACCACCCACCAGATAAGGCTGGTGGCCCTTGACTGACGCCATCATACCAACCCACTGGTTTCGAGGCACAGCAGCAAGGTTGAGGGTGGTTGTGTGAGGATGGACCC
Organism: Yarrowia galli; assembly: GCA_900519055.1. NCBI lineage: Eukaryota > Fungi > Ascomycota > Dipodascomycetes > Dipodascales > Yarrowia > Yarrowia galli. Next base: position 1,133,720 of record ULGS01000004.1, read on the forward strand.
ATCCGATGGAAGGAGGCATCACCGACGCAGTTTGAATGGGGACTCCCTCGGGAAGCTTGATGGAGTAGATTTCTCCAATGTTCAGCAGCACAATGACAACACCGGGGTCGTGGAACCGATTGTGGAATGGAGAGGCAGCTCCAAGAGGGAAAAAGTCGGTGACATCGGCTCCCTCAGTGATGGGGAACATGCGGGTTCGCTTAGGTTGACCATAATGAGTTCCCATGGCGGCGTAGGACGTCACGGCGACTGTGGGAGTCGGTCCAAAGTCCATATACGTCAATCCTCGGATGGGGCCGTTGTCGATATCGCCTCCAGCTACGAGAATCGATGTGTTTTCGGGGTTCTTCTCGCAAATCCACGCCAGACCGGTGATGGGCAATCTCTGGCCTCCAGGAGGATTCTTTGATCGCTTGGGCTCGTTGACATTGGAGTCTGTCACAGTTCGAGCCTGCAGAAGAGTGCCCTCAGCGGCATCCCAGAATACAATGGATCCGTCAACATGCCAGGTGACCACGTGATGTCCATTAGGGTGCCAGGTGGCTCCCAGGCATGGAGGCGATCGGTTGGCTGTCTGCATGGCTGGATTGGTATCTCCTCCAGGAGCTCCACCGGGGAGGTCGTACTTGAAGTGTCGAATGATGTTGTTCTCGACCAGAGAGAAGAGCACGACAATCTCCTTGTAGGCGACGAGCAGCACGGAGTACTCCCGCGGACTGAGCTCGATGGAGAGCACATGGGACAGACGGGCTGCTGGAAGCACTGCCTTTTGAAGGTTGCCGATTCGGAACGGCGACATGCAGCCTCGATCGGCGTCGTAGGTGATGATCTGGCCGGACTCCAAACCAATGAAGACCCAGTCCAACGTGGGGTCCGTGGCAATGCAGGAAATGTTGCCGGAGATGTTGTTGCTGTAGAGTGTGGTTCGGCTCTCGAGAGAGACAATGTGGAGGATACCTGCGCCGTCTACTGCGACGATGTACTTGCCCGCGACAAAGGCGAGGAAGTCGACCGAAGATCGGTTGCTGGGGAGCTGGACAATCACCTCGACGTTGACCTGGCCAAAGATGTGGATGGCTCCGGAAGAGGTTCCGATGGCCAGAAGGGATTGCACCTGGTCGAAAGCGACGCGGGTGACGGCGCCTTGAATACCGTAACGTGCGAGCTGGGTTAGCGTTGGAAACGAGGGGCCCGAAGGTCACCACGAGTGCACAACAGCAGGGTCATCACTGGTGAGAGCTCTGCATAATACCAGCAATCATTACTGTATGACATGTTGCATGTCAGAGGGTTCACTGGTACTGGGGGGGTTCTGGGAACTGTTGGAGAGTGGCGATATCTCCGAGACCTGCAGGTGTCGCCAATACCCTTGTCATAGTGTAGGCAGAATCTGTAGGAAGGTGTAAACAGTGAGTGGTTCATCAACAAGAAGGGGAAAGACTTCTGCTCAAGAACTCGATCAGCTGGTGGGTTAACTTACTCCAGCAATGAGTACGATCTCCAAATTGTGAGGTCGATCTCGCCACTCTCTGAATGTCAGATCAGGAGTGTGGCGACCCGCTATGGCACGACCAAAAGTCGCCCACATACCTCTCCATCAAAACACTCTTGTCACACCGCTCCCAAACCACCCCACATGGCCACCTCCCCCATAACTGTAGATCCTGCAACTTCCCCAGCACTCCCTGGGTAACAAAACAGTATCCTCCTCCCTCCCTGGTCATACTCACATCGTCGAAATTAAAGGCCCGCTCGTTGAGGGCTCCGGAGAGATCCCGGTTTCCGATACTTCGCAGCTTGCCAATGAGTGCCGACATTGGTTGTGTTTGTGTCGTTTAAAGCTGAAACCGTTGTGTCGTTGTGTTTGTGTCTGTGTCTGTGTCACCGAGTCTGTCTGTGTCACTAAATCTATCAGCGTCGTTCAGTGTCTGTGCCACTCAGTGTCTGTGTATCTCGTTTGTGTTCGTACAGCTTGTACTGTCGGCTTGTACTGTCGGATGTAACTTGCACCTGGACTTGCAGAATGCCAACTGTTGTTTACTATGCGGAGGTAATTATAAGGTGCATGGGGGCAAGGGGTTTGTGGGGGTTGTGGTGGAGATAGAGAGAAGAAAACAGTACTGTTGAGGTCATAGAATTGAGGCGACCGTATATTCCTCCTCACACTCACTCTACTCCCACAAAAATGTCTACTTTGACAGCCACCAATAAACCCGCCATTTGAACACACATGCACTCCGAAACCTTATATCAAACTCTAATGTCTCACCATCTCGTTTAGACCGGAAAAAATGGAATACGATTAAACAGGCCAATGAGGTGATATTTCTCGGTGCGGAATTTATTTGTGGGCTCTTTCGAATGTGTTTGTTCGATGTGTGTGAAAAAGCTTGCTATTTTCGCCTATCAATCACGGTGAATTCATCTGACTAAAAAGAACTCATCTTCATGCATAATGACATCGTCGGACATTAGCAAGGGTGGTGAATATTGGGGGCAGTTTTGTTCCCAGCATCATCAAAGAGTTACTGGGTAGTCAGTGGTATCGTCTGAGTACTCTGGAGAAGTTTTGGTTCAGCTTCAGCTTTCCAAGCAGTCATTTAAGGGTACAGTGATCCTTGGCCTGCCTACAACTATAAGCTACTTCGGCTTACTTAGCTTCTGGTTGAGTATGTACTCGTACAGTATGGACATTGTTGCTCCATACTGTACAGTAGTAAGCATAGCAATCGAAGGCGAATCAATAGTAGCTCTTCATGCAATGCAGCTACTGCTTAATGGACCCATCGAGTCAATTCCAGAAAGCAGACTTAAGAGTTGTCCCCTCAAGTGTCAACCCCAACTCTTACTTGTTGCTCCCCTACCAGCACCATCAATGATGAGTATATCGTGAACGAAAGAGGAAGAGGTTGCGGCTACTAAATTCCCCCATTAAGCCATCGTATACTCTGCTATATTAAAGTCAAATCTGGTGTGTTTATAACCAACAGGAAGCTGTTTCTCGTTCATTTCTTCCACACTGACAGATCAAACTGACATATTCAGAATCTCGGCTGCTTTTGAAATCGTACTCCGCTCCGGACTCCGACTTTTTAAACACTTGACAATTCACTCCCACGTCCTATCCTCCCCGACTTTACCTTTGTTGTTTCAGTTCACAGCTGGATTGTACACTGTACTAATGGTGAACATCCTATACCTGTCCAGTCCACGAGGAGGAGGATACCGGATGATAGAATGGGCTATGATTGGTTGTAATTCTGGACTCTTTCCGTCTAAAAATGGAGCCCCCAACTGCCCACATTTAAAGCTATCTCCAGTTCGTGGAAAGTGAAAATATTTGTGTAGAGAGAGGTTATAAGGACAACATCAGAATCACAGAACCTGGCACAGAAAGGCGGCCAGAGAAAACTGGAGTTCGTCAATGTGATACATTTTATCCAAATTTTCTCACTTTGAACTCCCTGCTCTCTTTCGAGACATTTTGGAATGACCAAGAATAAGTGTCTCCGTCTGACTCTTTCTCTCGACCAAACAAACAGACACTTGTCACGGGTGCCACGCCACGTGTGGGAGATTGAGGACTTCATCAAACTATTGCGTAGTTACATCTCAGTAATATGGCACCGTTATTTCAATCTCGTTAGTTTACCTCCATCAGTAAAATGCCACCTTGGTTTCTGCCTCCCTTCGTCAATATGGTGCTAAGGGAGAGTTTCAGGAACATCGTCAAATGACAGAAGTCGTTTTGGAAGGGTACGTGCGTTCCTTGAGACAGGCATAAATGATGTTGAAGAACTCCAGGTGATCTCATCTTCATCGGAAAGACCCGCTAGTCATTGTAGGATCCCCATGGACCACAAACTCAGATCACTACCTTGCCTGATTACGTGTCACGACCCTACAACGCGAGCCAAGAGTTCGAAACATGTTTCTTTGCACTCCTTGAAGCAGCCAAAGAGAGCCCCGAGTAGTCACAGTACTCTCTAGACTCGTGCTTCGAGTTGTTGTTGTTGTTGTTGTTCCGTCCCCCAACCAGGAGGCCTTCTTTGTGTTGAACTCAAGACGCTCGTGTGATTCAATGAGGTCATCGGCGACTCAAAACCACAGTTAAGGTCACCGTATTCGGTCATCTGATCGACTCTTTTATCCTCTATCCTTCTCGACTTGTGTAACTTTCAGAATGTCAATGTGTCATTATCAATCGCCCTCTACCAATGAATCTATGGAACGGCAAGATAGGACATTCGGCACAAACGGTGGCACCACAGCAATTATTTTCAATTTTCTTGTTGGCTCAAAATGAACCCCTCGAAGTCCTCGTTCATGTGACACCATTCGAGGGGCTGTGGAATTACCCGGTTGTGGGGCCCCCATTAATCTGTATTTCGGGAGAAAGAGACAAACAAAGCAACATTAATAGCCGGAATAAATGAACTGTGGCAGTACAGTAAGATTTGGGTACATACAATATACATACCCCTTGTATCCCCTTTGTCATCTGCGTAATTCACAGACACTTGTATACTTGTGATCGGAGCAACCTACCTTCATGTGCATTTGTCATCATATTCACAACGCCAACAAACCGACAAAGTACGGGTCAAAGAGTTGGAACAAGTGACTCACAAGTATCCAGAATAGGTCCTAGATGACTCTATGATGTCCCTGGTTCTCTCTGGCTGAGTGAGTCCCCCAGAAAGTGTCTTCGTCGACCTTAAGTGGAGACTCGCGCTGGAAAGTGAACAACTGCGCCAGAAGCTCTCAGGAGACCTTGGAAGACTTCACCAACCTGTCTAACATGACCCAGACTGAGCAGCCCTCGACTGTTCTTGTCAGCCTTCCGTCTAAAACCTCCCCGGTGAGTATTAAGCTGTTTAACGTACAAAAGGGTGTATGGCTGAAGTGCAGGGCACCAGAACTCTCATACCGTCACCAGAACTTCAATATGTGGCTTGTTTCTTTTCCCTTCATCGCTTCTTTCTATTATTCAAGTGCCAGCATCACTCCGACCTACTCTGCTCTGCTGGCACGTGTTTTCATGCCTGGATACAGTACTTTTCGAGAGATGGCTACAACAGAAGATAGCAGCTCAACAGCAGAACTTGACAGAAAACAGATGAATGAGACGGAACAGTCGACATCAACTTACATTACACTTGCTCTCCATCCTTTCCTCCTTTTCCTCCTCTTTTCATTGAGACTGAATGTCACCTACAGGTGGCCTTTTGTCTTCAAGTGTTTTTGGAATGTTCTTACAGCTCATAGAGCTCATTTACAACCTCTCCCTCCCACCCCCAGGGAGGCGGATACATTTACCTATCTGTATCAAAAACACAGTCAACGCATCATATGACAGTATGTTGGTTTCCGTTCTGCCCTTGTTGACTGTCGTTGTTCCTCTTTTTCCTCTTTCTCTTAAAGATCGATCAAATGCTCCTTAAGGGCCCCCATCCTTTTCTCTTCCGCCATCTCTCCCTCTCTTCTGACACGCACCATCATTTCCCACCCCCTATTGCCTCACTAGAAATCAACTAACCGTCACCCACCTCCTTTTCGTTCCATTCCAAACATCTATTCAACATATAACTACTACCATTGTTCAAACAATAGTGCTCAAGCCGTACACAAAGAGAACGACAAAGAAATCGCTCTTGGCCAGATTGAAGGTCTTGTAGAGCCGCGATCCACTCTCAATGTAGCCTCGGTAGGGTTGGGGCACAAACGACGCCAGTTGAAGCAACATGGAGTCCGGGGGGAGACGACCCTTGTCTTGCACGAGACGGGCGGTCTGAAGCACCAACTGCACGGAGATGAACAGAATGAGAGGCTTGACGGCATGCAGAGAATCAAAGTAAGGCTCGAAATGGGTCCATTTGTGTCCAAACACGACAACAGTGTAAAGACCAATGAGAATGGCTGTCAGAGCGTGCAAAATCGTCCAAAACAGGTTCTTCTTGGGAGACGACGAAGGAGTGGCCATTTGGGGTCCTCCCTGAGCGCCTTGAGCGCCGCCCATCATGCTTCCCAGTCCTCCCATTGCAGCAAAGGGGTTACCCTCGGCTCCTGCTCCTCCAGGACCTCCCTCTCCGCCCATCATCATAGACATGAGTTTCGAGAGGTCCGGCTCTCCTCCTTCTCCGGGCTGTCCGCCCATACCCTGGCCCATACCCATTCCTGGCATACCCTGGCCTCCCTCGCCACCCAGCATCTGTTGGAGCATTGCGGCAAAGGGGTCATCTGAATCGGGGCCTGCGGACTGCATTGCCAGCGAGCCAAATGGATCTTCTCGGTTTCGGGCTGTGGGGAGGTGGTGATGCGAGTCCACAGAGATGTCCACATCCGGAGGGTCTTCCGAGTCGACCACCACTGGGGCAGACATAGTGGCTGAGGTGGCTGAGGTGGCTGGAGAGGATGCCACGCCAACAGTGTGTGTGGGGCCAGTTGCTGTGGAAACTCCGGGTGCGGCTGCGTCTGTGTTGCCTGCTCCTCCTCCAATTGTACTCTCATTCTCTTTGCCCACGACCTTGTCAGCGTCATCGTCAAAGCCGGTGGGACGCACGGTACTGGTGATCTTGGCCATTCGCTCCGCGGCCTTTTGCTTGATTCGGGCCTGTCGCTTTTCTCGAGCAATCTGCGCGGCGGTCTTTTCTGTTTCGGACATGGCGTTTTTTGTGTGGTGGTGGTTGCTGTGTGTGAAACAAGGTGATCTGGTGATAAGTGATATGCGCGGAGTAGTCTGTATTAAAGTTGGAGGTGAGTAGAGTAAATAGAGTTGGCAAGTGGATATGCCATAATGTGAATGGGATGTGAGGTGGAGGGGGTTGAGGGAGTGGTGGGGAGTGAAAGAGTTGACAGTTAGGGTAATTGACATTTGCCTATCGTCCTAAAACTCTTGAAGCTCGGTTCTGACGATATTCGCCCGAATTGGAGGGAGACTCAGGAAGAATGGATCTTCGCCTACAATGAGATATTGAAAGCTGACGTTTGGTGTTTTGTAATACAAGGACATTCTATGACCTCTAATGAGTCATCTAATATCTCTTTATTCAAATTCTGATCTTTATTGCTGCGTTGAGGACGTTTTGAGTGCTGCGTAGGCATTTGTAGGTTATGGGAGTACAAGTGTATCTATCTCTTTTCCGTTAACAATCTTGTAGGAGTTAGATACAGCATTGATTGCATTCAAGTAAGCCCTAAGTAATTGTAGCTTGGGAGTGTCGTCGCAGATTAACGAGAGAAATGAAGAGCCATGGGAAAGTTCAAGAGGGACGAGAATAAGGGCCCTACTTGTGCAAGTAGGCGCCTTTTATTTCGCCATTGTGAGCTCACCTGTTTCAGAACACGCCTCTGTGAATGTTTCCAAGAAGTCAGAGGACACAATCAAATGCAACATCTAAACGTCTGGGCCATATGATGAGACAATGATCTTCTTTTGGGGAGTACAGACTGAACAGTGTCACTCGAGAGAGGTGGCAACAGACAGAGGCTTCTCATTGTGCTTTCCCTATATTGTTCTTGAGCTGTACTTCTACTTGAACTTATACAAGTTCTTAATATCTAGCAACGGTTCCATGAGAAACTACAGCGTCAAATTCGATATCAGTTAGTATTACGTATTAAATGTCCTGAGACCCAGCTGAGATGGAGACGAGGCGATTTAAATAGCAGTATCGCCTGTGCTGTTCCTCACTAGATCAAATGACAAGCAACAGTGCAGATGTCGAGTTTCTCATTGTGAGCCAAATGTTGTCGCCTCGACATAAGCGCAATGACGTGAGCGACCGCAAGAGCAACGCGCGGTAGTTCCTGTCACATACTCCAGCTGATTGGGACAGTTGAAACGCGCTCTGGCCCCCCTCTACCGCTGCACATCTTTCAGATCATTTGCTGGCTTCAAGATAGCTCAAACGCGTTCAACTAGTCAGTTTCCATCCGATTCGAGTCGTCGCTAGACCATTGGATAGATGGGGAAGCACTTGACCACAGCAGAATGAGCTTCGTACTCCCAGTCGTGTATTCGGCACTCCTTCGCACCTCATGTCCTAATCCCAGGTCATGGCCAAATCCTCTTCACTATCCGGAACATCGTCATCATTGGCTCCCTGGGCGCTCTTTTCAATCTGCTGATCAAACTGTTGAGTCGTAGGATACCCAACAAGCTGACACATGAGCTCATACCGTTTTCTGGCAAAGGCTCCACCAGGAGGAGAGGGTCCGATCTGCTGAGGATCCTTGTCCTTGTACTGGGTTGTGATCACGTGAGCTGCCAGATGGTCCCATGTCTGTAACGTGACCACCAGTCGGCCGCGTTTAGTTAGAGCCTCATAATCGCTTCTGTCGTCCATAGTCATTTGTTGTGAGAGATTGAGAGATTGTCAGATTGTCAGATTGTGAGATGCACCCCAGATAAAGATACGGGTTAGGGCTGTAAGGGGGAGAAGGAGAGGTGTGTCTAGAATGGCGGGTTTTGAATCGAAGTGGTTGACAATGGAAAAATCTTATATTGAAGCTGATATAAGATTGTGTGCAAAAAGTTGGCTCGATTGGAATACTTATGGGCGTTTTGGAATGTCATGTCAAGTTGTCAATGTTTGGAGTATGAAGTCTGTCTATGGGGTCTGCTCATGATCACTTTACTAAAGTAGCAACACCTCCATTGGTGAGGTGATAATGCTTCTTAGTATATCAAAATGTAGCTCTCATCTTAAGGAGTACGCCAGTATACTTGGTGTCTTTCTAGCTCTCTTGCTTTCTCCTCCAGGATGGTTTCAAGACTCCTGACAACACTAATACTCTCACAAGTCCGTCGAAACTAGCAGGAGAAAGACAAAACTTCGTGGGAGAATTACTGAGCTGCTCAGAACGGGTTTGAAGCGCTTTTATAAGCCACCACATGCCTCTCAGTCTTCTTAGACATGTCTGTGGTGCGAGAGGAAATCAAGTGATACTATGACTTCTGAGAACCCCAGAAAGTAGAGGACAAAGCTCTTTGTTACACTGAACGACTGGGAAACATCTCGAAGTCAACTCAATCACTGAACCATCCACCTCTCTGTCATTTCTCTCACGATGACTAAGCACTACTTTACCTTACTTGGCACTCCCAACTAATTCATACAAGGTTACTTGGCTCCCATCTTGACCGATTGTCCCAAAGCAAACCTTAATCCCTGCACCAGCCAATCAACAACGGCGAAATGGGAGTTTTGGGTGAGAGAAGGACGCACCAGCAGACAGACAAGATATCACCAAGTTTGGAAAAAGGCACGCTCAAACAAACGACAGTCACCCACACACACAACCATGCTCAGCCGATTTGTTTCCAAGCGGGCCTTCTCGGTCTCCACCAAGGTGTCCAAGTCCATCATCTCCTACAACGGCAACACCATTGAGATCCCCGAGGAGTACACCAAGCAGGCTCCCAACCGAGACACCACTTGGGCCCCCGCCCAGGCCTCCAAGACGGAGATCTTCAAGAACAACATGGTCCGATTCGAGCAGAAGGATCTCAGCAAGCAGCCCATGCCCTATGCTGGTATCGAGCTCATTGCCCAGCAGCCCGTTCGGTTTGTCCATGGAGATACCGCCGTTTGTGATGGAGCTAACCATAACGGTCCTGGCGCCCAGGGTCACCCCAAGATTTATATTAATGTGGACGCTCCTGGTCCTCATGCTTGTCAATACTGTGAGTGCGAGCAGATGTCATAAGCGAAGCAAATGACCTGTAAGGGTTTCAGAGAATGGCCTGAGCGGGTTTCAGCAAATGACATATTGAAAGTCATGAGCAGCGCGTCGTTTGCTCAAGACATGGAGTTAGGAGAAACGAGCTGGAAGGATTGGTACAAACACCAAAAGAGCTGCACAACATGTGGAAGTACTGCTTCAGTGGTACCTCAACTGTCTGTGGAGTTTGTTTGCGGTGCTTGTTTGGATGTAGCCATGTGAGCTTTGAGCTCTTTTGGCAAGGTGAATGGAATGGTGATAAACAGGACGACTGAAGCGACAACAAGAGTGATACCAGAAGTGAGAGTACGGCTGTGCGATAGCAACAACGACACGGATTGTGACAACAATGAAGCGGCCCCAGAAACCGTGTGAAGAGTTGATACCAAGTGGAAGGAATGAAACGGAGGTAGCAGAAGAGCAGTGTGAGGTCCGAGATTGGTGATTCAAGCACGCCAAACCAGGAAATGTCAATTGCGATGAAATGTTGCTTCTTGATTACTGTTGACTTTCTCTTAATACTCAGCGTTTCTTGCGGTACTTCTTTAACTCCTCCTTCAACACCCTCCTCTTCTCAACTTTCTGCTTCACTAGCTCACCAGCTCACCAGCTCACCACTTCACATTCTACACACCTTTTACCACCCACCACCCAACTCCAACCCCTACTTAAAACCCCCTCCCCACAACCATTACTAACACAGGCGGCACCAGATACGAGAAGGAGCACTAGAGCATTATATATTAAAGACACATTTGCACATTGGATGTGGTGGTTGGTAAGCGTCATCATTGTGGTAGCGTTTCCCCTTGTCGTAGTATCCCTGTATTCTGAACCCCGTCACCTGTCTGTAGATCTCCAACCTCTATCTTCACTTGACTCTCATGTCTCACCAGTCGGGGGTGTAACTACCGAGGTTCCCATACCTTGAGTGTAAGAACTGGGCGTCCATCTGTTCTTATAACTGAGCGTCTGAGCCGGAACACCTATTTGAGCGTCTCTGAGGTGCGGTGTATTTGTACTGGTTTAAGACCTTGTCCAAAATGTACACATCATTGAGTGTCTACAACATCAGTAGTTCCACTCGTATGTTAGCTACTCACATCACTAAACACTTCAACTACCAGGTATAACCACCCGTGACCTTCTTCGTAATCCACATCGCCGGCCAATCTCTGCTGGTCACGTGAGCCAACAAAACGACGCTACTCCATACTCTTTTAGCACGTGTTACTGGGCTAGCTGGGGGGGGGTTGAGTGTGAGTGGCCCCAGTGTATAGGGAGCCCAAGTGATTCGTGTGTCACGTGACTACCTGAGTGAAAACAGATTATGACTCACGTGACCACGAGCTCAACTCAATCACATGTTTGTCAGCTCGCTCCGCCCTCCGCCGCTTCAGAAAGACGCGTCTTCAACAAAGTTCCTTTCCTTGTCCGAAATTGAGCAGTTCTGCCATAATCTAATTTGGTAGGCTAGGAATTGGAGGACGTTCAAAGTCGGTGTTATGGCAGTAATTCTCGGGGTTTCTCAGCGGGAATCGATTTCTCGAGATCCAAGTACCCCCATATTGGCTTTTTTTCGTCGAAAACCCTTCAGAAATGTCGTTTTATAGTAGTAGGGAAAAAACCACAACCCCCCATCCCATCGGATATTAAACTCAGTACTTCTCGCTAACGTGTCGCTAACCAGGCTCTGCACCACCACTCCACTACACATCCAACATTCTCAGCATGAACGGATTCGCCACCATTCTGCTGCTATCGCTCATTATGGGAGTGGCGGCGTTTGTCGCGGGACTTCTGCCCGTCATTCTCCCGCTTTCGCCGGCCAAAATCAGAGCCATTTCGGCGCTAGGAATGGGCATCTTGTTAGGAACATCACTCATGGTGATCATCCCCGAGGGAGTGGAGACTCTGTACAGTGATCCGGGGGAGCCTGGGGAGGAGAAGGGCAGTGGGGCTCCGGCGGTCGGCATCTCGCTGCTAGTCGGCTTTCTCATCATGTACCTGATTGACAACATTCCGTTGATCAGCCAGATTTGGAAGGGCAAAAAGGCATCGTTTCAACGGGTGGACGTGGAGCTAGGAGACGTGGAAACCGCAGATGGAGACACAGAGACGATTGTGGAGGACTCACGAGCCAGTACAGCCCACTCTCAAGCGTCGTCGTCGTCAGCTGCTAGTGCTGGAGCAGCCTCGGCTAGAGCTACAACTACAGGTCTGGTGATCCACGCTCTGGCGGACGGAGTGGCCGTGGGCTCGTCTGTGGCGGCTGGTAACTCCAAGCTGGAGCTCATTATCTTTGTGGCTATCATGATCCACAAGGCCCCGGCCGCCTTTGGACTGGCTGCTGTCCTGTTACGTTGTGGGCTTTCTAATGGCCAGGTTAAACTGCATCTGGGCGCCTTTGCCGCTTCCACGCCCGTTGGTTCGATTCTCACCTGGGCTCTGATCAAGGTGATTGCTGGGGACGCTTCTGGAGACACGGCAGGCTCGAACTCCATGCACTGGTGGACTGCTGTGCTCTTGTTGTTCAGTGGAGGCACGTTTCTGTATGTTGCCGTTCACGTGATGCAGGAGTTGACCGGTGATGATCACAGCCATCAGGCCAAGGCCAGTGACAAGTTTACGCCGGCGGATCTGGGCTTTTCGGTCATTGGAATGTTGATTCCGTTGTTGACGTTGTTTTTGCCGGATGTGGAGTGATTTGCGAGGAGCGGATTTACAAGAAATGAAGCGACGAGTAAATCGCTATGGGAGAATCACGGCGGAGACAGCAACACTCTCAAACACCTTTGCGATTGCACCTCTCAGCCACATCTTAACTACTGCCTTCATTACTACAGTAGCTACTCACTTGCAGCACCAGTCTTCACTCAGCGTGAAGTCCCCACCTCAAAGGGGAACCCTCTCTATGACTGACTCACATCAGACATACTGACTAACAAAATACTACAGATTGAATTCTGGTCTATAGACAATGTATACTTATGAAGCAAGTAGGACAAGCACGCACTTGAGCCTGTGGCCGGACTGAAGCAAACCACTCGGCTTTACATTGATGGCAGGTCCATGAAAGAGTGGTTGGTGATCTGGCTAAAGTCGAGACATGTGACAAAGACACCGGGTACTCTAGCCATTACAACAAGACCTATACTTACTATGCTCTGAACTATCTTTGTTGTTCACTAGAATCAGCATCGATATCCAACAATGTCAGAAAGAGATATGGGTAAGTAAGATGACAACAGAGAAATCGTCTGCCACTCACTCCGACGAATGCTGTACAATATCAGAGCCACTCTCGGCCTGGCCTGGATCGTGCTTGCACAAATACTCTATCTCCTCTAACCATTTTGAATAGATCAACCTCAACTTCAGTACACCATCTGGAATGCAGTTTTCTCTCTCCCTGCCTTCTCCCACTTACTCGCTATCTTTCGTACCGTACTCTCACCCCTTAGTCGCACTCGCTCATACTCCAGCTCCAATCTATACCATCCATTACTATCTAAATGCAATCATCTCTTGACCTGTCGTCGGTCAATCGAAGGTCTGTTCAAAAACGCCATTCGTCCAACCGTAGTAGCTCCCTCGGCCTTGGGAGGCAGTTTAGACTTGTTCTTCTTCAGCACCCGCACGGAAACAGGTCCCTTTTTGATATCCTCCTCCACATCCTCAAACACCCGCTTCTTGGGCTTCTTAGGCTCCTCTGCAGGCATGTTCTTGGACCGCTCCAGTGCCTCCAGAACCTCCAGGGGAAGCTGTTCTTGATCCTCATCGTCGTCTTCCTCTTCCTCCTCTTCTTCAGACTCCTCATCTTCTCTAGCCTGTCTTCTGAGCTCCTCAAGCTTGTCCTTCTTGGCCTTGGCCTGCTTGGCCAGCACCTCGTTGGCCTCCCGACGCTTCTTCTTCTCCTCGGCCTTTTCTAATGCCGCCAGCCGCTGCTGCTCCTTTTGCTTGGCCAGAGTCTTCTCCTGTCCGTCCTCCAGAGTCTCCTCCTCAGGAGCATCGTCACTGTCGTCCTCAGACTCCTCCACAACCACCTTCTTCTTCTCCACAATAGGCTCGGCGCATAGCCCATCGTCATCAAAGGTGATCTTCTTGCTCTTGCCCTTGACTGGCGTTTCAGATGCTGCTGAAGTCTCGGAGGAGTCTTTCTGTGTCGCTTTGGTCTTTGCACTCTCTGGAGTCTTGAAATCGGTCTCCTCGGCGGAAGAGATATCCGAGTCGTCAACTAGAGGCTTCTGCTGCTTCTGCTGCTTTTTGGGCGTGTATGCCACCGTTCCAGATCGTTCTCGAGCCATAGTGAGTGTGTTGAAGATGTTACTTGAAAGTTCCTAATGCTGCATATATTTTTCCTGCATACAAAATTTCCACAAAGTTAGATCGCAGGTTAGGGTAGCTGGAGAAGGCAACAGTGATAAGGCATGGTAGAAAAGGTGAACAGGTTATGAGTGGGAAGATGAGGGAGTGACTCGTATTGGACAAGGGAGACACAAGCAGCTTCGCAGTAGTTCTGTCTGAGCTCTGTTGTGCTTATGTAACGATATGAGTAGGTTCGTACCTTGGTGGACCCTCGTTACATTGACAGAACTGCAAAAATGAGAGCTATGACAATCTAGACTTGACTGATTGTTAGGTCAAGACTGGTGTAACTGCTCTGTGTAGTTTTTCACCTCTCAGATATGTCTACTATCGTTATCTACAATGTTCTCATCACCAAGACAATGACTTCAGGCACAACTCCACCAATATTGAAGCTATCGAATAGCTGACAGCGGGATCCAATTTGTGAAGCTCATATCACTTGTACAATATACCGCTCTTCTGTCCACCTCACTCCAATCCCTCGTTTCACTACAGCTAACTTCCCAACTATACTTAGAGGGTTCCGAAACACTAGAACGATGATAACTCGACATTTTGGTATGGTGGAGGTGAGATATTTTTGGACGCCTGCAAACCTCTCTCTCGCCTCTTTCGAATGGTATACGTTTTGAAGCCATTGCGTATCCGTAACAGCAAATTAGGTACTCGTATTACGTAATCTCAATGTCGTGAAATTAAAAGGCAAAAAAACAGGCACGACTGATCATGTCCTGAATTCTTCCTTATTCAAGAGATTTCATACGCTAGGACTTTCTGTCAGTCAGCCCATCGAAGCACACATTCGCTACATGTACTCGTCATTGCCGAGGCTACCTGTACAGGTGCAAGTACAAGTACTCGTACATACTCGCACTGCACTGAACTCACACCCGCCCATCTCTCATTCATATAATCATTATCTATATACAATCCAACTAAGGAGCGCAGTAGCCACCGTCAACAATGATGTCAGCACCGGTGGTGTAGGTGGCGGCGTCGGAAGCCAGGTAGAGGTAGGCTCCGCACAGCTCGGTGGGGTCTCCCTCTCGGCCCATGGGGATGAGCTGCCACCACTTCTCCTTGGTCTCCTTGGGCACAAAGTCGGAAATCTCGGTGGCCATGTAACCAGGAGAGACTGTGTTGCATCGGGCAAAGCCGGCCCACTCGACGGCCAGCGATCGAGACAGGTGCAGCAGAGCGGCCTTGGCGGCGTTGTAGCAGGCCTGCATCTGGGGGATGTTGACAATGTGGCCGGACATGGAGGCGGTGAAGATGAAGGATCCCTTGCCCTTCTTCTTGAAGATCTGGCCGGCGTACTTGGCGCAGTAGTAGGCTCCGTTGAGATCCAGGTTGATGACCTTGTCCCACTCCTTGTTGTCGGGCACGTCGATCATGGGGCCGGCGGTCCAGGGGACACCGGCGTTGGCGACAAAGACGTCAATGGTGCCAAAGTCCTTCTCGATCTGGTTGATGGTGGACTCGACGGCGGAGGCGTCGGTGACGGGGCACTTGTAAGCCTTGGCCTTGACGCCGTAGGTCTTGGCCAGGTGCTCGGCCTTATCGTCGGCGGGGTGGGAGTTGTACCAGATGGCCACGTCGGCTCCGGCCTGGGCAAAGGCCTCGGCCACACAGTAGCCGATTCCGGAAGATGATCCGGTGATGGAGGCCACCTTGCCCTTGAGGGAGAATCGGTCCATGATGTTGGTGGGGAACTTGGGGGTCTCGGTGGGGAGAGGGTGGAGTCCCGTGGCGAGGGTAGAAGGTCCAGACATGATTGATGTAGTGGTGTGTTGTGTGTGCGTTAGTCTTGGGGTGAGAGAAACTACAGTAATCCTTATTCGAGGGGGGGGCACACCAAGGGTATATATAGACTTATGGAGAGAGAGGCTTTTGTGTGTGTGTGGGTCTGTGTCAGGTAGCAACCAGCAAACAAAGCTCATGTGTGCGTGCCATGCATCACTTTAGCCTTAATAGCTGCGCCATGTCGGAAGTTAATTTTGCAGGACAGGTGGCTGACGTTTGAGGAGGGGTTTTACCGGCGTGTATATCGTCGGTTTTTGGCGACTCTGGTTTTTCCGGCCACTCTACGACCAACCACAAGTCTGCCGTTTCACATGTAACCCCTCCTCAGTCATATCTCACACATGCAAGTGGGATGAGATGGTGGGAGGATGTGAGCATTCAGTATATGATGTAATAACGACTTTCTTGTATATATATTCCGTGCCTGTGTATCTGCGATCAACGAATTGACTGGCCACAAAGTATATATGGCCCGTGGAATCCCCCCTGAAAAGTCCGTTTGTCATTTCCGCGTTTTCCCATCAACTTGGCCGGGTCAGGTTGTCCAGACCACCCCTTCCCTCCTGATAACATATCAGAGTTAAGGCGGACATGCACTTTGGGGTGATTGGAACTTTAGTGTCGCTGCAACTTAACTTTCGGAGGCTGACAGACAGCAGAGGACAATACAACAATACAAGGGCTACTTCACTAGATACTCGTACTACACGAGTGTCAATACCACTTAGTCCCCCCCCACCCTCAACGCCAAGACTCGTGACCAATTGACCTGCTCGTGTGGTCCTCACAAAACTGTACAGTGACGTCACACACCTCGTCGACTCGTAAAGCTTCCTGTCTCAAACTAAAACCTGCAAGATTGCGGGGATGTCTAAAGACCCGAGAAAGTCGCCAAATATGGACCCATCTAGTGAGGCATTTAGTCGGGATTGAACCGGCGCGTCGAAAAGAACAAAACAGTGCATCCAACGTCCGTATCCATCGAGGATTACCCCTGATAACTACCTATAGGGTGTTATAGCAAGTATCTTTCTTTAGGTTGACGAGCCTGGGGGCACCAAACATACATCCTGTTAAAAAGTGGTATAGACTGTATCTTTTAGGAAAATAAAACATACCATCCTAGTCAGCTCCCTCACACGAACCCATTGGTACCTCTAACTAATCAATTGATCCACTTTCCAGCGTTCTGAACCCTCCCAAAAACTCCCTCACTTGCTTTTTTGCTCGCATACAACATCAAACGAACACTATAATTCCTGTACGTACCCGTAGCAACAGTGGCAGTCATTGCGGTGCCCGAGAATCGACCATAATAATCCGACCTGTATTTCTCGAACATACTATTAATAGACAAAGACCTTTAGTATGGAAGTTACCCGGCCGTAATGCAGCAGTTCGTTTTAGGATGATTTGGGTGAGAAATCGGGGGGAGTGTATTTAACTTGGTCAATCGTAGAGATATTGAGAAGCGAAAAGTACCAAAAGAATCCTTGAAATCTTCCCATCACAATGGTACCCATTAATAACCTATACAATTATAATTGCTTCCTACAACCGCTACTCCAAAAACACCACCACCTCGCCTAATAAAGTTGTCACCCTAAAAAGTAGCCTACTCCGTGCACACTTCGGAAGTCGGAGATGGAAGTTACCATGATGTTCCACCGGTTTACAGCATCTCCGATCACGTGACCGCATATACTTGTATCTCGCACAAACAACGATTGCTCAGGTATACGGCACATTGCTCCGAAAGTCTGCACACTCTCCGATCATGCCACGTATATGTGTAGATCTGCACTACCTGCATATACACGACGGTGGCGAGTATTACTCTGGGGTTAGGGGAGACTTGATTGGGGTGGTGCTATGGTTTAGGTGGAGAGGTTCAACTATTAGCGTTTTAGATCAAGTAAAGCAAAGTAATGTTGGAGGTGGAAATGGAAGTCAATGTAAAACACGATTGAGGGGGGTTGACGAGTTGAAAGTTGGTACACCCAGTATTGAGACAGTCCTGAATAATGTCAACTCATCAAATCTTCCGTATCACATCTCCATAAGCCACTACACAACATTACATATCTCTTATGCAGCACATAGCAATGTCCACAAAAAGCACATTTAATAAGCCCAGAACTGGTCTCAAGAACAAACCGTTTGAACCACTCAATTTCTGCCCTCTTTCTCCTCTCAATACTACCCTCGAATATTTTCCAGCATCGATACTAAACTTTTCACGTGCATCCAATCATCGTATTCTCTTATTCATGTTTCAGGCACAGAACCCCATGGTGACTCGGTCTACAGAGCTCTCACAAATAATCTAAACATACCACCAGACTCGTCTGAATCCCCTCTCTCCAACCGTGCCACTCATTTCCCCTGATGAGCCCTCCTCACCCGATTTACAACTATACGACCGCGCTAAATTTTCACCTGCATATAATACGCATTCTACTGCCCCCCTCCAACATCACACACTTGTCATCATCACCAACGTTACACAAACACCAACCTCGCCCGAAAAACATGCACCCTCTGATTTCGGACGCGTTGAGAAACGCGCATGGCACGTACCACGCGGCGCTGGACCGGTACTTTGCCCTAACCACCAAACAACGCATTGCGGTGTGGCTGGGCCTGGGGTTTGCGGGCTTTATGGGTTTGGGATTCCTGATTTGGCACCAGACTCTGATTGCCTGGCTTGTGGGGTTTGCCGAGCAGGTTCACGACACACCTTTCGCCTGGATGGGCCTGTTTCTGGCCATCTGTATCATCTCCTTCCCTCCGTTGATTGGCTACAGCATGATCTCCACTTTTTGTGGTATGGCCTATGGATTCCCCAATGGCTGGCCTCTGTTGGCTGCTGCCACGATTGTCGGCTCTACTGCATCTTTTTTGATTGTGTCTCGACGATTTGCAAACTACGCCCGACATTTGGCGCAAACAAACACGAAATTCGCCGCTCTGACACAAACTATGGAGAAGGACTCGTTTGCGCTTCTGTGGATGATCCGTCTGTGTCCTTTGCCTTACTCTCTGAGTAACGGAGCTCTGGCATCTATTCCATCCATCACTCCCCAGGCCTTTGCTCTGGCTACAGCCATCACTTCTCCAAAGTTGTTGATCCACGTGTTTGTGGGAGACCGACTGGCTCGATTGGGTCAGGGAGAAAAGGACTGGACGTCGACGCTGGTGGACTTTCTGTCTATTGGAATTGCCGTTTCTGCGGGCGCTATCACTGCTTACATTGTGTATACGAGAACGTTGCAGAGAGCTGCGGAAATTGAGGCTGAACAGCATCCCAATCTGGACGAGTTGGACGTGTTGGACGATGATGAGTTTATTGTGAATGACGTTTAGACAACGCAAAGTGCGTAGCACTGAGGGATGCGTGGCTCTTTTGGGTCAGGCACTGAACGTGACAAAATCTTTGCAAGCTGGAGAGATCCAGTTGGTTGTTCTAAGCATTCAGCACCTCACAAGAACATGGCTGGAGACTACCAGTCACTCGGTAGACGGTACCCCGTACCACCACCCTAACATATAATAGAGTGTCTCTAGGAGGACACATTTTATAGACTGATATATTGATGATGATAATGAGTCAGGCTTATGAGTACACCAGGAAACGAAGCGTGCTGATCATTGGTAGTGATATACCAGACCCTATTGAGTACACCCTGATATAATGAGAGCTTTAGAGGTATACTGTCTTAGAAGAACAACAAGCACCTACTGCTATATTATGACATCTGAAGAATGAAAAGTAATTACTTGCAATTTGTCGCTCTGACAAATATGGAATCAGTGTTGGTAGTTTTCTCAGTTGTCATAACTCGAGATGCTACACACTTCTTCACTCTGGATGTTCGTACAGTAGCCAACATGCTCAACTGAGTGTATGACATTAGCTGCCAACGGAACCTGACACAATTATCACCCATGGCAATAAAACCTACTCCACTCGATTCGTCGTCTTCTTCTGATTCCAGTAATACACGAGAAAGCACCCTTTCCCGTATAAATTATCATACACGTGACTTCTCATCCTGCACCTACCGAATACGGCAAGTCATACCCTCTACCTGTTACCCACCCAATTCGTCATATCTGTTAATCTATTCTACCATTTTGTGAGTAATGGTTACCCGCGGAACTCGTCGTCCACTTACTCCCGCTTGTCAACATCAGCACCAATAATGTCCACCCACTTCTTTCCGTTCAACTCACGGACAATCTCCTCCTTCATGTGAACAGGCAAGCCAGGACCCTGGTAAGCCAGAGCAGTGTACACCTGCACAAAGGTGGCTCCGGCCCGTGCAAACTCAATGGCGTCCTTGCCGTTGCTGATTCCTCCACAGCCCACAATGGTGAGCTCGTCGCCAACGTTTTGTCGCAGAGTCTTGATGGCCTTGAGAGCAATGGGCTTGAGAGGAGCGCCAGACAGACCTCCAGTCTCACCAGAGAGCCAAGGCTGAGATCGCAGCTGCTCGGGCCGCTGGATGGTTGTGTTGGACACAATGATGCCGTCGATTTTGGACTTTCGGGCGGCGGCGGCAATGGAGACGATTTCGGACTCGCTCAGATCAGGTGCAATCTTCACCAGAATGGGCGTATAAGTGTTAGTGAAGTTGACCTTGTTTCGCTCGGCCACCACGGCGGTCAGCAGAGCTGCCAGCTTGTCCTCTCCCTGCAAATCTCGCAGACCGGGGGTGTTGGGGGAAGAGACGTTGACGACCAGAGCGTCAGAGAGGTTGGCAAACCGAGTCACACCCTGGGTGTAATCAGACACCTCATCTCCAGTCTTGTTCTTGCCGAGATTGACGGCCAGCACCTTGTTGGAGTCCAGAGAATGTCGCTGGTTCTCCTCTTGGGGCTGTTCGTGGCCCAGAGCCTTCATCAGACGCTGCTTAAGACGTCCCATGACAGCATAGTGGCCCTCGGAGTTGAAACCATATCTGTTGATGACAGCGTCGTCCTTGGGCAGTCGGAAAAATCGAGGCTTGGGGTTTCCGTCCTGAGGCTCGGGGGTCACAGATCCGACTTCGACGTAAGCGAATCCCAGACCAAAAAGACCGTCAATGGCCTGACCGTGTTTATCAAGACCAGCAGCAATACCAATGGGCGTTCGTAGAGTGAGAGGTCGCTTGGAATTGCCAAAGATGGTCACTTCCAGCAAGTGCTGAGGGTCAATCTCATCGTCCTCCTGTCGTTGTCTAGGAGACAGACCATTGGCCAGAATCTCGATTCCCAGACGGTGAGAAGTCTCGGCGTCGGTGCACAGACGCAAAATGGGCATGGCAATGTACTGGTGAATGGCAGATCTGCTGTCGACGGTGTACAGAGCAAAGGCCGTGGCTCCAGCGAAAATGGCCGACCATTTGAGGAACCCCGTGAACGACGCCTTGGAGTACTCGTATTTGGGGTTTGAGTGCAGAGATCGATGCAGTGGGCGGAGGAGAGTCGGTCGGTGTGCGACTCGCCCCGATTGCAGCAAAACTCGTGCTGTTCTTGTAGAAATCATTTTTGTGCTCGGTGAAGAAGAATCAGCGAATCAGGTTTTGTAATTAAAGGTGTAGGTGACAGTGGTGCCATGATGGTGGAGGAGTTTAAGGTTGGTAAGGAGTTCGATTTTGGCTGGGTCTGTAATTAATAAGGGAAGAGGTAACAATCTCAGCAGTAAGCTGAGAAAGGGATAGGTGTATCAAGGGCTCTTTCAGCAGACTGTAATTTTCCCCTTACCCTCAGCACCAATATCCGCTACACTGGATCGGAGACCAAATCCAAGGCTGCATATATTAGGTTCGGATAAGCTTGCTGTGATAATTGATAGGGAAATTGTTGAAAGGGGGTGTGAAGAGGTGGTAGAAATACTTAGGGCCGTAAACCCCGGGTCACGTGAGATTTCATCCACGGAGGATCCGATTGAGTTGTTTTTATGGCTGTTATTGCCCTTGAAGTCGGGTTTTGACGTTCCCCTGTTTTGCCTTAGCTCAGAACATCTAGTGTAACGTCATTGGCAAAAGTGAAAAAGGTATCGGAGCTATTTGTGAGTGGTGTTAGAGCGGTTCTAATTAGTTCTGTTTAGCCTGGCATGTCTCATCAGGTCGGTAGATTGTTTCAGGTGGTTGTTGATTAGACAGGGGTTGAAAAGTGTTGAGGAGGTACCATTTGTGTTGGCAGAGAATTAGTGAGTGGACTGGAAGTCCTTAATGGGTCTTCTATGTGGGTGCAAACCGCTTTGTTAACTTTTCCTTCTGTTTTCTTGAGTCTAAAAGTGCCATAGTTGACCTCTCTGATATAGTATCAAGAAGTGATCATACCGGCTCCTGAACATAAATGTTTCTGTTCTTCCACTTTTGAAGACTTCGATATCGGTTAGTTCACTCATTTAATTCCGTTTCATTCCGATATCCACGAGTCTTCAATTAGACTGTTATCCATGGCATTGTGAGTAGCCAGAGGTACACACACATAAGTAGACCACTGCAAAGCTATACGTTCACGTTCTGTCAGAGCTACAGTACTAAACAGAGGGCTTGCCTACCTGTGCGTTAGTCCCTTGACCACTTCTGTCTACCTGGACATATAAGTCCCCCTTCACTACAAGCATGAACCTCTTAGCTCCCAAGCCCTGCATGGAATGCACATTGCCGAGGCTATAGAAGAGCCACCTATTATCCAAACAAAAGTCTCCATCAATACTCACAGTATATCATTCTCACCGCCCAGACCTCCCCGAGCTGAATATCAGCTTTGTACCTCTACAGCTCCTACCAAAAGTGTTCAGCAAAGCACTCCCTTCTTTGTTCCGCAACAGGAAGACAATCTGGAGAGAACTCTACACTGTGCCTTTTTAGTGACGTCATACTATACCTTGTTGCTCCGCCTACGGCTCTGACTAACTCGTCTTTGTTCTGTTGTCACATTCTATACTATAGCGGGCTAGACACTAACGATGATGGAGTGAGAGGCTTCTGCACGTGAACGCGCCAAAACGCGTCTGAACACGATGATACGCGTACTTCTCGTGTATCCTAGATACTTGTGAAGTCGTTGATGGGATCACAAGTGTCCATGTCACAACAGCAGCTCCCCATCGCCCTATAGCTACTGTGACATTAGATCACACCCAGACCCTCCAAGTACACCGTTACATTGCCAAGCAAGTGCCTGTACTACGAGTAGTGCCTTTCACACGACTCTAGACCACCCGCCATCTCCTCTCTTCAACGCCAATGTTTGTTCTGCCACGGTTACAAGAACAAGGTAGTTCGTGACTGTCTTTGGCACACTCTCACCAGATAGACACGTGTTCTAGAACGCATTAGTCTACTCCGTACTCAGAAGTTATTGGCGACGATGTGAGAGCAGAATCACCTCTCTCGGCCACTCTCGGCCACCCTCTCATCTCATCTTCACCTGTTGTGGACATCTCAAATGTGAGATAGGAGGCGTGACAGCTTTGACAGCTTTTTTTCCGGGAAAATGGCATACCGACTTCAACCTCGGTGAGTATGTACATACAAGTGCAACGTTATTTGTAGCTCTCCTGCCACTCTTAGCCTCTCGGGCCTCTTTAGACCCACATATCAACTCTCCTTAGAGGGTATTCAGGGAGTCCACGGAAAACTAGTTTTGGAATGCACAAGACAATGGAGGAAGAAAGCACGAGGTACAAGTACAAGCGCAGGCACGTGAGCGACCTTTTGTTCCATGCAATTCTGGACTCGAAGTCTGCTCAGGAATCCAACCAATATATCCGGGCTAAAGAGCTTGTACAAGCTGGTTTGGTGGTGTATATGATTGAAGATGGAGAGATGTGTCAGAGAGCGAAAAAGAGAGACAGAGAAAAGCCAAGGGTGAAATTAGCGAATACGAGACAACACGCACCGGTCACGTGATCATAAGTACTTGCACAAGTACGACATTCAACTCTACAATCAGATTCTTCAGGGTTACTGTTAAGAATGGGTGCTAAAGTGAGGGTAATTTTGTGGTAGTGCTAAAGTTGGCAGAAAATATGACGGATCTTGCTGAAAACTGGGACATTAGACGAAAACAATCACCTGAGCTGTCTATTCGACTTCCACCCGAATCTGACACCTCCTTGCTACAATTCTCCCCATCTTCAATCTCGTTTCTGCTATTTACCTCATATGCATAGATTGGTCTGTGTTCGGATTTATGGGGAAGTGTCCAAGTCGGTCAAAAGTCATTGGATCTGGATGAGATTTTGAAAATCCAGCTGCAAACACTCACTCAACATATCATCCAAATACCACTCTGATCAGAGCACTCCAACCAGCACTTTTACCCACCCCAAACTTCTCTTCTGACTGTTTACCTCATATGCAAGATTAGCCTGGACTCTAAACCTTATTAGGAGTACGACTGAATCTGTTTACGGCGGAATGTTGCCCAAAGCAGAAGATGTTCAGGGTTGACATTCAGGGCTGTACTTTTGGAATGCGTGAGTCACGTGATAATAAGGAGGAGGAGGAGCGTTGAGTTCCGTGGAGTGCGGGTTGCTTAATAAGCTGGTCAAAGAGGGTAGTACTGTTATGTGTACTAAGTAATTGTCAAGTAAAGTACTCCGTACATAGCTGAAAAGTCTTGTAGAAGGTTCCAGAACATTCCTCCCTGTTTAACTGGTACAACCACATACGGGTACGTGCACCACCACCAACACCACTCTTGTAATACTGCTGCCATCTATTTACACCCGTTTAGGAAAGGAATGTGCTGTTTGTGTACACAGAGGATGCGATGCTGATCAGGTACGATCGTTGTGGCAGTACAAACTTTAGCACGGAGCCGGCTACAAGGTACTCGGTTTAACGTGGTATTCGAATTCGAGCACACTCCGGTTCGAGTTTGGAATTTGCTCATTCGGCCTTTTTAGGCGATTGATGTGAGATATGTGGAGCTGTGTGGGTACGATTTCCGGTCTCTGCATTTCCGGTTCCGTGGTAAAGTGAACGTGTCCATGCAGTGTAACCGAGGCCATGTAGTGCTGTACGGAATACGATACCATAATAACACAGTCAGTGTCGTGCCACTACGGAGTGTACATGGTGGGCGTCACACCCACTACATGGCCGGTGTCGTCCCATTACATGGTCAGTGTGATGCCCACCACATCACTCATGTCGTCCCATTGCACCGTCTCTGTCACCCCCGTCACCTTTCTATGCAGGGGAAAACGCGTGCGATTACAGTTTGACCTAGATGATGAGGCCACCACTTGTTTGTAGATCCGGGGAGCATCTGTGTCGATCAGGAGTAAATAGAGGGCTGAGCGTAGACGGATGTTGTATCACGTGATTCAAGATACGACGCGTATCGGCCAACGTCAAAATCACGTGACAGAATCAGCCCATTCCGGACTTGACACACGTGGCTAAAAATACACTGCGCAACTTCGGCAAGGGTGTATAGGCCCAACGGTACACGACCTATCGCGCGAGAGTCTAAAAGAGATATGGTTTATGCAATGCATAGTTTGGGTTTTGAAAAACGGCATCACATCCACCGCAGAGAAAGGGGTTATAATGGGGAGCCAGTGTACCACCTCAATTGTAATGATGTCACAATTCACCATAATTCTTCAGCTATCGATTCCACTACTTTTTTTGTTTCCACCCATTTTACCTGTTTTCTCACGTCATATATCTCCACGGCTGCACAACTCTAATTTGTATATTCTCTTCCCTGCTTGGAATAATACGTCAAACGTACCAATTGGGCAAGAGCAGGTGTAAATAATATTCACACAGGTCCGTGGGGCGCCGGAGATGGTGGGGCCGCCAGACGCACGATTTTTCCGAGCATTTTTCCAATTGCTGCCGATTTTACACGACAATTCACCGCGTCGGTTTCGCGTCGATCAATTTCACCCCTTTTTACACTTCCGCAGCAACACCATCTCTCGTGCCTCTGGAAGGTGCTGAAAGGTGACATATAGGCCGACAGCTCCGTGGCTGTCAAATGTAATACGAGCAGCCAACCAAAGCGCCTTTTTGGGCTTGGGTCGATTTAATTCGATTTAATTCGATTTAACTCGATTTTATGTGAATATTCTCGCCTGTCCCAATTGGGTTAATTGGCCGGTAGCACAGTAATCCCCACTAAATGGCGGAAAATACCAGAATATTCTCAGTAATCCCCAGAGAACGGTGAGCGGCTGGAAAATATCTTTGACAGATAGGGACGGACCCGCACGACCTTTCCCATCGGTTTTTCAAGCCGTCAGCTCTACTCCTCCCACTTGAGGAAATTAGCCCGACGCACCACGCACATGATACATGGTTGCTAAATTGTGATACAAATGTGAAGCAGCCATAAAAGTGGTGAGAAGACGACGGGTAGAAGGAATGGACGGCCTGTGGGGTATTAGTGACCCATGCCGTGGAAATGAAACACCTTTGGAGTCTACAGGAGCACTACTGTACTGGAGTCTACAGGGGGTTGTTCTACTGTCTAGCGTTTTTTTAGGGGTGTTCCACTAGACAAACGGCTTAAGCGAGGTTATTTGATAAGGTCTAAAAGACGATGGAAAGAGATGAGGATCACGTGGAGTTTGAAACAGGGTCATTTAACACCCACCAAAGACGCTGGAACAGCTTCCTGCGCTGTCAGAGCCTTGCAAAATGCTCTTTTGCGAGCTTCAATCTGGTGCCGCTTGAGACCTTCCGCACGTTAGTGTACATGGGCTAGCAGGGGTGCTATTGAGTCGAGCGTAGTCCCGGGGATAATCTTAGGCTGTAGGAGAGCCGATTGTATTTTCTGGCTACTGTAGATATTCTGGCAGTAACTGATTTGTTCTGATTTGTTCTGAGTTTCCAGGTTTATTGAGATTAACCCCCATAAATTCTAAACATATCCCAAAAATGTCTAGACAGGTCTGTGGACACTTTCTGGGGACACAAGATGGAGTGCACATCACTGACGCATCGTTTGAGCAGCGCCATGTCTCTCTGGTAATATCTCAGACACTGGTATTACAGGGTTACCATGTTTTGCGCTCTAGCTTGGCGGGAAGGGTGAAAAAATGTGGAGAGTAAGCTTAGACTGTGTGTTGCGGTTTGTCCTTGATTGACAGCAAGCGTCAATTCGATGTGATTTGAATTCTTACGTTTTTCCCTCAATTACTGCTCATTATCTGAAGCAGTGTATATTCCCTTTTGCAACACACCCCTAACTCCTTAATACCCCTCTCGTCGTTTGTTTTGACTTTGTGTTTCGGCAAAGGCTATTTCGCGAGTGGGTGCTTGTTACATTCCAGGAAGAAAGCGTAAAGTGCCGCTAAATCTGCAGTCGCAACCTTGAAGCGTAACTCTATATTGGCACCTCACAAACACATCTTACACACCTACACACTGAGAGTACTCCTGACATCTTGAGTGTTGGTTTCCACAGAGTGAGGACGTGGCAGAGAACGATACGAGGAAGCACGCGATAGACAGGCACAAAACGACCACTACCGGCATCCCCGACACAGACACACAGACACACAGACGCAGATACACGACCGCAGATACACTAGTGCACAAACACAAACACGACACAGACAGAGATACAGTCAGTTACACAGTCGCAGTCACTCACACAACCACCACCTACGACACTCACACACACAGAGAGACAGTCAGCTATTACACATCCACCACACACAACACACACACACAATGAAACCACTGAACGTGAACACAGACTTCCGAGACTTCCAGTCCCGTGGATACGCCCCGTCGCAGTACGGAGGCTCATCCGCCTCGTCCATCCATTCTTCTCTCACGACTCCCTCCACGGCGTCGTCACGCACTAACCTGGACTCCGCCTTCCCCAAGTTCGTGCCAGGTGTCCAGTACAAGAGCGTCTACGAGCGGGCAGGCTTTGAGGTGAACAAGGACGGAGGCCAACAACAGCAACGGGCAGGATACGCCTCTTCCATTCGAAGTGGTCGGTCGCAGCGATCCCAGCGCTCGCACAAGAACAACGGGCCCTACTCGCATATGAACTCGTCCGAGGTGTCGATTCTGGGACTCTCGGAGATGGAAAAACGCAACCAGCAGCAGCAGCAGCAGCAGCAGCATCAGAACCAGGGCCACAATCAGCATCTCATTGGCCTGGGCATCGACACATCTAAACCCGAGTCGCCAATCTCGCCGGTATCTGCTCCCGTGGCACCGCCCATGTCACTGAGACGTAAACAGAGCATGGCATCCGGCAAGCCCAAAATCGATCACTCGGAACATGCGGTGCCTGATATCGGTGATTATGACGGCTATGGGGAGGACTCCAACTACGACAACACCAGCTACACCGCGCCCCGGTCCAACAGCAACACGTCGGACTACCTGAAAAACAACGGCTTCAATCTCGACACACACACGAGTTTGAGCGTGGACACCAAGGGGCTCAACGAGGAGCAGCACCAGCAACAGCAACCAAGCAACAACTTCAACGACATGCCCGGCGCCACGCAGTTCTCGGAAAAGACGTTTGGGTTTTCCAATCTCGCCACGCCGCCCAACTCGGCAGGCGACCCGGAGTCGTCGGACAATCATCCCCATCATCTCCAGATCCCCGGCTACCTGCCTCCCAACAGCCCGCTTCCGGACCGGCCACTGTCGACGAGCTCGTCCATCTACTCGGACTCGGACGACCCCGTGACCCGCAATTCGATCATGCCCCATCATCCCGGCCGACACCAGTTTGACTCGCATCCCCAGCAGTACAGCCATTCGCCGCTGGCACAGGTTGAGTCCAACAGCAACCATAGCCACCACAACAGCAACAGCAACAGCAACAACCACGTGCACATGTCACGTGTGTCCGAGTCGTCCTCCGACAACCAAGGCTACACGTACTCGCAGACGCATGCCAGCTCGTCGTCGCGGTCGTCCAAGGACAGCATCAACTCGTCGCTGTCCAACATGAGCATCAACACCAGCGCCACCACGCCCATGGACTCGTGCCATTCGTCCAGCATGTCGCTGATGCCCGTGCAGGAGTACCAGCCCGACTCGACAGACACGTCGTTCACCTTTGAGAGCAAGACGTCATCCGCCGGCGGCAAGAAGAAGAAGCGAAAGACGCCGTGCCGAGGGTGCAACCAGATGATTGTGGGCAAGGCTGTGTCTGCCAAGGACTCGCTTTCGGGCAGATGGCACCGGGAGTGTTTCAAGTGCCATGGATGCGACGACGACTTCCCCAGCACGGAGGGACTCGAGTTTTACATCCACGACGACTGGCCATACTGCCAGCAGTGCTACCATCACACCAACAACTCCATTTGTTCGGGATGTGGTCAGGGCATTGAGGGCGAGTGTCTTGAGACGACCAGTGGCGACGCTGGCTTATTGTTGAGATACCACACGTCTTGTCTGGTGTGTGCCACTTGCGGGGACTCGTTGTGCCACGACGAGTACTACACGGTTGATGGCGTGCCATTGTGTGACAGACATGTTGGCGCCAGTCAGTTGGTGGAGAAGCGACAGACAAGGATGATGTTTATGTAGTCGCAGCGAGCACTCCACAAACGAAGTGAGTGGCGGGGAGCTGTGACCAGGAAGGGCGTGAGTCAGCGACAACGGCGATTCAGCCCTGGTTACGAGCTGCCTCCGTGGACATCCTCAAGGGCACATTCGTGCCAGGACATTACACTGGTACTGCTACCAGTAGGACATTGGGACACTACCTTCATGGTGTTCTCACAAAAGCATTTATTTATAGCACTGCAACTGCAGATGCGACAGTAATAGTAATCGGTTTTGGCCAGTACCGCCAGCCGAATCATACAGTAATTGATATCTATTCTTAGACGGTAGGAGTACTTGTAGTTATTGTGACTTTGTACCTGGTAGTGCAGATATTTCTTTTACAAAGATACAGCTCACAACCTAACTCTCGTCACAACGCCACGGTGTCAAACATGGCCACAACTCTTTCTACAGCAATGCGACGACGGCAATGACACCACCACTGAACTCCTTATCGCTCAACGATCATTTTGAGCTCTCTACAACTACAATCGGACAACTATTTCAATCATAAAATTCCGTTACATAACACTAACACGTTTCAACATGAATGACAGCGCCCTTCTTGCTTTCAGTGTCACCATCATCTCTGAGGTGAACAGCCGCCGAAGTCTCAGGCACCATCTTATGGCCTCGTCGTCCAATGAGGTACCAGGGCAGAGAGAACATTTCGTCGATACTTTCCAGGGATCTTCCCGACACCTCTGGCAAGAAGAACCAGGACCACAGCAGACTGAGGCACAGCACTGCCGAGAAGAAGAACATGGTTCCGTGGTCTGTGATTCCCGACCGGATCGACGGCAGGGCCTTTGAGCAGCCGTACTGGTTCACAAAGTGGACCACCATCATGATTCCACAAGCCAGAGAACGATGTCTGACTGTATAAATCTCAGCGTTGATGAGGTACTGGATAGTGTTCCATCCGAGCGCCCATCCACATCCAGACAGGTAGATTGCGGCGATGGCTGCTCCTCCTGCCTTTGTGTCTGAGTTGCTTCGATCTGTTTTGGAAGCAGGAACCAGAGTCAGGTAGATGCCCAGATAGATCATGGACACGAACTGGAGAGTGAGACCAGTGTAGAGCGATTTCCGTCGTCCAATGGTGTCAATGAGGAAAACGGCACAGATACAGGCTGCCGAGAACTTGACAACGCCCAGAATGGCCGTGTACATCATCTGATCGACTTTTGACGGGATTCCCAACATGGCAAAAAACTGGGTCGAGTAAACGGTGACGGCTGTAGCTCCAGACCATTGAGAAAGGAGCTGGACCATGATTCCAAGGAACAGACGATATCTGTTTGCTTTTGTGGTGAAGAGCTCCTTCAGTAGCGACAAAATGGTTGTTCCACTAAGAGCTTGTTTTTCTCGCTCGATTTGTTCTCTTACGTCCAGAATCTCTCCCTGGACGTAAACGTCATCGATTGGCAAGTGTCTGATTTCAGACAGGGTTTTTATGGCCAATTCTTCCTTGCCTATCTTCATTAGCCATCTTGGAGACTCTTTAACAAAGAGAGAGCCGATGAACAACAGTCCTGAGAAGATGAATTGCAGACATGTAGGCAGTACCCATTGCAATCTTGATGTGGAAGGCATATGCAGAATGGTGGCGTAATTGACAAAGTATTCCAACATGATTCCCAGGTAGACAGCACCTCCAAAAATACAGGTGCACATTCCTCTGATGTTTTTGGGAGCCACCTCAGCCAGATAAGTGGGTCCAATAACCACCGATTGGCCGATTCCCAAACCAGCAATAAACCGGCCTGCCAACATTTGACCCTGGGAATAACTGGTCACTTCAATGATAGCTCCCACAGTCCATAGAATGAGCATCTCCTGGAGACATCTGATTCTGCCAATCTTGTCCTGTAGAAACATGGCGATGAGAGATCCGCCCACAGATCCAATTTGAACCATGGCTGTGATATTGGAATGTTCGTCGGCCAGCTGTTTCTTGGACTTTGAAGGGTCGTTCAGTCCAAACTGGTTTTCAAAGGAAACTTGGGCAGAAGTGCCTGCAATCATACCCTCATCAATTCCTCGTACCGAACCCAACATTCCAAACACAAGAACAGCCAGCCAAAGAGTCCAGTTGAGAACCTGGGGAGGTTCATTTTTCATATTTTTCCAGATCATCGTAGGGGAAGTTTGAGTGCCCAAACTGGACACGACTCAACAAGGATATATATACCCCCAAGGCAGATGGGGTAGCGCGGCACCGTAGTATGTAAACCAATAGTGCAGCACGGGCACATACTGTACAGCCCCAGACTAAACTAGTGGCCAGCCGTGAGGCCGGGGGAGTTTGGCAACCCATCAGATGGTATTGTGCCGTGTCAGTGGGCTTCTTTTTCGGGTACTTCAAACGTCACAGTTAAGCTAGGTCCTATGACAACATGTCTCATGAACTGGGGACATGTTGTCAGATGTCACATCCTCAAGATTATCCGGCTAGGAGGTTCGGAATTAGTCCGGGGAAGATACCCCGCACATCGGTACTAGTTTGGACTGCGGCTAATGGCTCTTGCTAGCGTGTTTTCGGAATGGGCCGGCTGCACTGTTTGTCAGCTGAATGTTTAAGTATTCAAGCCAGCTGCATAAATCGATTTGTTGACATTTTCTTCATTGCACTCAATTACCTTATTTGCTAGGATCCATACTCTGGACCATATTCCGTTCAATATTAGCCCCACATATAAAAGGGGATTATCATCAATCTAGTCGCATCTTGGCAATCATTTTGAGCTCAACAGGCATATGTTTACGTCACGAACATCAATTACGCTTTTCCCCCTTAACAATTCTCAACCATCACAACAGCTTCCTTCTTACTGTCAGCATCCTCATCCTGTCTCAGATGAACAGTCGCCGATGTCTCTGGAACCATCTTATGACCTCTTCTGCCAATCACGTACCATGGCAAAGAAAACATCTCATCGATACTTTCCAGAGACCGTCCAGAAACCTCCGGCAAAAAGAAATACGACCAAGCTAGACCCAGAAGCAGGACACCTGCAAAAAAGAACATGCTGCCATGATCGGTGATTCCCTCTCTCATATACGGCAACGACTTCGAGTTTCCATACTGATTGGCAAAATGGAAACACATGATGATACCTGAAGCCAGAGATCTGTGTCGGACAGTGTAGATCTCGGCATTGATGAGATATTGGATCGAGTTCCAGCCCAGAGCCCATCCACAGCCCGATAGATAGATTGCTGCAATCGCCGCACCTCCAGCGTGTTTTTGAGAAGGTGTTCTATCTACTCCTGTTTTGGCAGGAACAATGGCCAAATAGATGCCGAGGTACAACATTGACACAAACTGGATGCAGATACCAGTGTACAGAGAACGTCGTCTTCCAATAGTGTCGATCAAGAACAGAGCACAGGAAAGTGCAGAGACCAGCTTGATGACCCCCAAAATCGCAGTGTACATCATCTGGTCTGTTTTTGAAGGGATTCCAAGCATTGAAAAGAATTTGGGAGAGTAGACGGTAACGGCGTTAGCCCCTGACCATTGGCCCAGTAGTTGTACCATGATTCCCAAAAACAGTCTGTATCTGTTGGCTTTTGTAGATACTAGTTCTTTGAGAAGTGAGAAAATGTTGGTTCCACTGAGTGCCTGTTTTTCACGTTCAATCTGTTCTCTGACGTCCATGATTTCTCCCTGGACGTAGAGATCGTCTGCCGGCAGGTTTCTAATCTTGGACAGAGTCCTTATGGCGTCTTCATCTTTGCCTATCTTCATTAACCATCTTGGAGATTCATGGACAAACAAAGACCCGATAAACAGAAGACCAGAAAAGATGAACTGGATGGAGACTGGCACTACCCATTGGTTTCTGCTTGTGGGGGACATGTGCAACGAGGTGGAGTAATTGGCAAAGTACTCCAACATCACTCCCAAGTACACTGAGCCTGAGAAAATACAGGTACAGAGACCTCTGACATTTTTGGGGGACACTTCAGCGAGATAAGTAGGACCCACCACAACAGATTGGCCCACTCCTAGACCTGCAATGAGTCTTCCAGCTAGCATCTGGCCCTGTGAATAAGACGTGATTTCAATAATAACTCCAACAGACCAAAGAATCAGCATTTCTTGCAAGCACCTGATTCGCCCAATCTTGTCCTGAACAAACATTGCAATCAGGGCTCCTCCCACAGAACCAATTTGGACCATGGCTGTGATGTTCGATAGTTCATCAGCCTGTTGAGATTTGCTTTTGAGCGGGTCTTTGAGTTGAAACTGGCTCTCAAACGCCGGTTGAGACGTGATTCCTGCAATCATACCTTCATCCAATCCTCTGACAGATCCAAGGCTGCCAAAAACGATAACGGCAAGCCACAGAGTCCAATTGAGAACCTGTGGCGGTTCATTTTTCATGTTTTTCCAGAACATGGCTGTAGTTGACAATATTGATCTTTTGGTACTGTCTTGGCGAACACTTATATACCCGTCCTGGTAAGGCACCGATGTCACATATTAGTGGGTTGTTATAGACTAGTAGAGGTGGAGAAGAGGTGGGGAGTCGATGGAAGTGACGAGAGCGAGATTCTGTACCCGTAGAATCTCTCACAGCAACTTTCTGAGCCGAAATGAGCTCACAGCCTCTACAACTGTCTGCTATAGAACACCCACATTTAAAGGCTTGGCTCTGACCTGACATAACTCTGGGCATCTTGGCAGTTACGAGCTCTCGAGCTCTCGATGTATCGCCCATTTCACTAGCTCGCTTACCGTCGCTAAAGTCCCCGCACGGCTTGAAGAAAGAGTGCAACCATTATAGCTCTAAAGGTGCATTAGCTGTACTGAGGGTGGATGACGGTGGGTCTTGGTAGATGTGGAGGATGTAGGGGCTGACAGTAGCAGCCTGGAAACCGACATGCTGCTACAGAATCAATTACGAAGCACACTTCACTACTTTCTCTTCGTTTACACCATCTCTGCCTCCCACCATACATACATCCCTCATAACTCCGTTAGTGCAACAAATAGAAGCTAGTGAAGAGTCTAGACCGTGGGGAAAGACGTGGGTAACGTCCAGAATGCTCAAAGTCGACTTTCTGACACAGGTTCTTGGCAGAAGTGGAGATGAGCCTCTCCGGTAGATGCCGACTTGGCAGTGTCAGAAATGTATAGTAGTCATTTCCTCAACAGTTCAACATGTCTAAAAATGGATTCCCCTCTTCGAGTAGTTGTCTCAGAGAATAAGAAGAGACGCTCCAAAGTCGACAAAAGTACCCCATCGAGTTTCTAGAACAGTTTAACACCACCTGAAGATACGAATGGCGATGTTACCTCTATGGGTGATGGAACTACGTATCGCACCGACCTGCCTGTGAAGAGATCAAAGACAGGTTCTTTGTCTTCCAGATTGACGTCCAAAGAGAGCTGAAGGGTAAGCGATAACAACGGAGATAGAAGCGGAGATAAGAGAGGGGATGTTACTGTAACTATAGCAGTACCCCTCAAGAGTGTTCCATGATGAGGGGAGATGAGAGAAGAGTTGCGAGTCGATGTAGTCAGCTCTGGGCACTCTGAGATTAAATACAGAGGGCCAGCAACAAGCGATGACCCTTTAAATGCGCAGTATGTTAAGGTAGCCCAGAAAAACACCACCATAGCAGTTATTATCAGTTCCAGAGGTCATGAAAGTACAGAACTGTTACCATTAGAATCAGAGCCGTCTCAGCTACGTAGCAACCAGGTCCAATTCGCGCTAGAGCCACTACCGCCAGGGTTCCTCAACTACTAACGCTCAACCAGTCTATTCACCCTGTCAGAGCTACCAGCGGCCTCACACAACTCTAAACGATATCGCTGGCACCTGATCTTGACGAAAGGTCACGTGACCCCACCGCTGTTTCAGTCACTATGACTAATGCTAGTCACTACAAAACGCTTCTTACGATTGGTCAGTGGTAAGTAAACCCACCCCCTTGGGGCCACACCCCCTTGGGGCCATTTCGCCCTGACCTTGTTAAAGGCACATCGTAACTACTGTAGTCTGGAGTCAACCACAAGTCGACTCCTTCTAACCTTTATAATAACATTCATGATTCGTGATGATGAGAGAAGAGATGGTGGTGAGAAGAGTGGCATGGGTTGTGTCTAGTCTGGAATAGGTGCTCTGAGCCTTGAAGAAGGTCTTCTTAGAACATGATGTAGTCAAGTTCACGAGATGGGGTCCTCAGGAAATAGGGACATAGAATGGCTTCCGTCACCTGGAGATTCATTACACAAGGCTCGCGTACAAACATCACACAGAGGATCATTAGGCGACAACAGGAACCGGGGTTTAGTGTCAGAGACGAGAACACTTCATAAGCATGAGCTGAGCCTAGAGTGACGGAGACAACAGGCTTGTCTGCTTCTGGCGATACCTGGGTTAAATGTAGTAGTGTAGATTGGTCTGTCAGAGACAATACCATTCCAGTCGAACAAAGTCGATCAAGAAGCACAGGCTCTCCAGAGCATCGGGATGATGGCGAGCGCTGACGGTACCCTTTAGAAGGGACCTCATTGACAAGAGGGGCATGGTCACAGACAGAGAGGGGGAAGCAGGGATGTACTCACGGTGGTAGGGGGAGGGCGGAAGTGGTGGGTCGAGCCGGACTGTTGGAGGAGAAGAGAAGAGGAGGAAGAGGAAGAAGGGGGTATGGGGCCTCTATATAGACAGCGGGGTCTACTTGTGTAAGTCATGCACTCTTTAATCAAGACAAGCTATCATAACAAATGGATGATGGGGAAGTGATTAGTCTCATTGTCTGTACAAGTAGAGAGAGCCTGAGGCCTGACAGGTCTAACAATCCCGACTACACAAGTGTCCTCTAGTAAGAGCTCGTTGTTCTTTCTCTTTAGTGTGAGATCTACAATCAACTTCCTCTTCTACTTGGCTTACCGTGTGGTACTCTTATTTACATGTTCTCACCCTCCATAAGTAATCATTGGACATTAGTTAGACTACCTCCGTTAAAAACCCACCCAGTTGTCGGTCTTCTCCGGTGAGATGCTTACCAGCACTACTTGTAGCTACAAGTACTCGTACTGGTTCCAACATGAACATGGCTGTACTGTTAGGGCAGCCCTTGTTCCCGAATCTTACACCTCAATAGGTAAAGCTTATTAAGTGGCAAACCCCAAAATGCCCATTCCTCCTATGCCATGTGAACTATCCGACCATGAGTAGCATGTTTTGTTATTACTCTTCTTGCAGTTCTGGGCTCCTGACGGGACTCTTGGAACTGGGTGAAGGAAATGAGGCATGTTCATGGATTGAGCAGGTGTGCTAAGTATTGCACGAAAGCAGTATTAGCTCTGGGAACAATGTCCAGTGTTGCTCGATAAGGTTACTTGGGACTTTTGGCCCCAAGGGGGTGTGGCCCCAAGGGGGTGGGTTTACTTATACGATTAATTATGGCTCTCAGCGTGATTCACTTGAGTAGCTATTACTTCGTGAACAAGCATCACGTGATCAACTAGAACATGAGGGGTTGATTCGCTTGAGGACTTGGATTCTGATAAAAGATCTCACCAACGGTGTTGTGCATTGACTATACATGTTAGCAGCATGGGTCCATCAAATATACGAAGGTGTCTAGATCGTAGAATAACAGTGGGTGAGTGCAACAAAAACTATACAGTTCAACTCAGCAAGCAATTCTGTACCGAATGGTATAGGTCACGTAGCATTTTGAGATGATGAACAGGCTCGGACAGGTACACTTGCTCATAAATCACACATCGACTCTCGACAACCTTATCTAAGCAGAAATATATG
The DNA here is from genome assembly GCA_900519055.1 of Yarrowia galli. Taxonomy (NCBI): domain Eukaryota; kingdom Fungi; phylum Ascomycota; class Dipodascomycetes; order Dipodascales; genus Yarrowia; species Yarrowia galli. The sequence continues at coordinate 1,170,960 of ULGS01000004.1, forward strand.
TAGCCTTGAAATTCACCTCAAGGAGCTCAGCAGAGATACCGTAGCCAGAAGTACATCCCTCGTAGTATCAAAAGAGCCGCTTGGATCTCAGGATTCTATTGGTTGTCCTAAGAATCTGGCATATCTACCATTGCTAGAGTTACAAGCAAAAATGTTCAAATTGAATGCAAAATTGTTAAGGCAGCCCTCGTTGTCATGAGCAACGCCATTTCACTCTTTCATTAGACCAAGAGCGTCTCCCAGACCACCACTCAAACCGATCTTACATGCACTCCCTCAACCCCTATTTTCAATTTCGACCATGCCTCCAAATTAAGGTTTACCATACACCTCTCTGATAACAACAACACCCCTTCAATCACACCTTCCTAGCCTCGAATTTCAAATTTCACATTCCCAGACTCATCCTCATCACATGACCAGTACACTCATAACGTCATATTACCCCTATCACTTCTCTTACACCAACAAATTCACTTCTCCGAACTTTCCGACACGATATGCACGTGCTCAGAATACAGCAGATCAAATGCGAGGCGGATAACCACCCCGTATCTCAATCTGGGGTACTCCTACCGACTCTCTGTGGCCGTCTGTTTCTGCCACAAAAAGAATTATGCGAGTCGGCGCCGAGATCGTGGAGTAGCGACTTTTTCCGGACTTTTTCCGGCACACCTGTGCGGCGGCATAAACCGGCTAAAAATACCAGTCTCCGAGCCGTTCCGACGAGGGGGGTAGGGGAGAGATTAGCTTGACGAATTCGGGAGCAATTGCTTAACTAGAGGTATGAGGGTGATTCTGGAAGTCTGGAGAGTCACGTGATATGTTTTATTTTGTGATCTGACCGGAATTGCAAGAGTTGGACTGGCAAAACGCGTGGTCTCTGAAACCCGAGTCGTGTGAACAATCAAAGTTTAAATGTGAAAAATAACCGACAAGGGAAATACGGGAAACAAAGAGATTTTCAAGATGAGCATTTTGGCATTTTGAACGCCACAGTTGTATGGGGTAATTAGTTCTACGAGTACGACACAAAAACTACAATTATCTCTCTGATTACTGTTAAAATCGTTAGTATGTACATGCATCTATATAAAGACCGAAAGTTGACTATTCGGGAATGCTTTTTTGGGTGCTGTGCTTTTGTGCCATGCTTTTGTGCCATGCGCGTTTTGTGTCTGTATCTGTGTCTCATCAAAGGAATATGCAAAATAGAGACGGCAGACATTTTTTTGGTAGCCACGACATCGCTTATGAAAGAGAAACGGACTCTCGGGCAAAGACGTCCGAGTTGGCCACCTTCTGAAGAACGCCCTCGAAGCCAGCCTTGCCCTTAATGGCGTTCTGGCCAAACCGCTCCACGGTCCAGTCCTCAATCTTGTTGCAGATTCGCTTCCACGATGCAAACGCGGTAATCTGGGCCTCCTGGTCAAACACAGTCTTGGTGGCAGGGTTCTCGGGGTCAGGGGAGTAAGTGCAAGTCTCAAACACCAACAGCAGGTTGTTCATGGTCATGTTTGTGGACCGCATGACCACAGTTCGGGCCTTGAGATCGACCTCAGAGACCTCTCGCACGTAAGACACCTCCTGTCCACCCACCAGAGCCAACAGCCACTTGGGAACGGACTGTTTGCAGGTGATGAGTCGCTCTGTTCGCAGAATGCCGGACTTGGGGTCGACTTCTCGTCTGAGCACGTCAACGGCAATGACGTGGGTAGACACCTCGTTGGGGTACTTTTTCCAGTTGGCGATGGACACCTGTTCCCACGAGTAGTTGAAATAATGTCGCGAGTCGAAGAACTTCATTTTTGTGTGGGATTTGAAAGAGTTATTTCGGAGGGACTGTTATGGTGACTGTTTGTAGGCTGGGTGTCCAGAGGTCTATATACTGGCTGGGAGAAAAGAGTCAAAAGCTTAAGTGAAGAGAAATTTTGGTAAGCCCAAAAGTCTAATGGTGGCAATTTAAGGTTGGCCAAAGTTGAGTTTTCAAGAGGTACTTGCATCCTCTTACCCGGGTTTATAGAAAGGGGGTATGGATGGTGGTAGAAGCACTAAAATGACAAAATGAATACATAGATCGTTTCTGCCACCCCCAGATACACCACATCCCAAGTTTCGACAATTTCCACCAACTACTACCTCTTTTTCACTCCACCCATATCTCTTGCTCCCAACCTCGGCTCAAGCCAGATAATAGTCATTCGGTGCAGTCCAGACGCATCCATCGAGGTTATCTACTGGAATGTGACTGGCGGTAAAAGAGTCAAGTGATGTGAAGTCCGGGATATGGAAATGGAGTGGCAACATCATTGTACTTGTATGTTCAGCTAACAGGTTAAGAGTCGACTCACTGTGGTACTGATTCTACACTACTGTGTATTTTTATTGGTACATCCTATACCGTCGTCTACTGCCTCAATCCATATATCTCTCTGCTTGTACAATCCTCCACCTCTCGTCTCCCGCCTCAACTCAATTCGCATTTGCTTTCAGCCTCGCCAAAGACCACCAACGGTCATATGGTTTGTGTTTCAGCCTTTATCGCCGTTACCGTTGCACTATCTAAAACCCCTCAACCGTATGGATGGAAGACGTGCTAATGAGAGGAGAGCGTATTGAAGAGGGAGCTACTGCTACTGAACCATAGCTCAGACATTATAGGGCGTCGGGCGTTGGGCTTCGGGCGTTAGGGCAGATCTGTGTCTATACCTGGTGATCATGTCCAGGTTTGAATGGGTGCATTAGACAACTCAAACATGTGCCCCGACTCCTGCCTGAGAGCAGTTAAACAGGTGGCGATTTCGAAATCTGACTCGCCCACCTTCAATATTCACACAGATCCTCTTTTTTATCGCTTTTATTCCAGCCATAAGTGGTTCTATGTACATTATTCTCGATCCCTACCAGCTCCACAGCTCCAGCCTGTCTGTGTCTCATTTCAACGCCTTCCATCTATCTTCCACAACCGCCTCCGACCCGTCCAGCCCGCCCACAAACTCCACCATCGATACGGTTCTTCTTTGCCTGGATAAAGTGTGATTGCTTGGATCGGCAGAGGCGGAGCCGTCATGTGAACGTTTGGGAAGGAGGAGCTGACTAAGCTGGTTGGTATATTCGCTGATTGTGTAGACCGTTCGTACGTTTATAGTAGGGTCAGCTACAAGTATGACATACTCTTGAGTCGTCAACAGCACTGACTAAAGTTGAAGGTAAATGGCGACAAAACATAACGAGGCATTTGAGCCCAAAATACGCTACGATGAAGCTACCGAGCTGAAAGTGAACCAAAAGACTCCCTAGAGGCTGGGGATTATGGCAGAACTTGTCGACTTTGGATCCGTCCGTAATTGAACCCACCAGGGCGATAATTCTATTCTCACGCCTGAATACTCAGCTCTTAGGCAAGTACTTCATGTAGGCCCCATAACCATTCAACTTCACCCCAAACACACCCACCTAGCCTCACACAAACTCAATGGACCGTTTGCTTCGTCCTGCTTCTCTTTGCTTCCCTTATAGACGCCTCTGTGACGCTCATGGTTCACAGGCGTTGTATGACGTCATGATCGACACTGTGACGTTGGAAGGGAGCGGCGGGAGCCGCAGAGATCGAGCAAAGCAGTATCGGACGCAAACAGAGTTGTCGATAATCTCGTAAATGTGTGATACGAGTCTGTCACTAAGGCGGTGGTCTTAGTTGTCAGAAGTGTTTGACAAATGAACGTCACCATGTAGAGTCGTCCAGAAGCGATCCGACTGAGAAACGGAGAGTGCCAGCGCACTTCTGAGGACAGGGCGAGTAAAACGGTACCCCGTAGTAGCTTCGAGCTTTTACACGCCGTCAGCGACAGGACATAATGGAAGGCCATGCTTAGCTTCGTTCGGCAAGATCGGACAGTGCCTCAACTCACTCAGATCTCAATCTAGACTTTTGATTTTTGGCAGGTCACCTTCTGGCCACTGTCGCTAGCTACCAGGGTACTAGGATAGATTCCAGCTTGATCTGCCACCTTTGAGCCCACTTTGAAAGAGGGTTCTCAACCGTGCGGCTCGGAAATGTTTGGGCGACCTTAATAAGAGGATGGACGAAGAAATGACGAATATTGCTCTCAATTCAAATGTGGATATCATATATAAGTGAGGATACAACCATTCGACTGGGCGAGTTCTCGTGATCATTCTGGCACCACTCATGTCAAAATCGGGGCAATTCAATGCTGCAAAAGATCGATTTTGTCCTATCGTGGGGAATAATGTCAGGGCCGGTGTCCCAAACCTTATTCGTTCCCCATCTGGATCACTCAATGGTCTTTGCCACACAACCCCTCTCGATCGTACGACTCCTCCTCGGCGTCACCGACAACCCCGCCGGTGTTAGGCATTAACCCTCTGGCCCCGCCGGCTCCCCATCGGCCGGGCTTCCAGCCCCGCCTCTGGCCTCGTCCATATAGTCTACTCTCTTCCTATAACAATTATGTACCAAATACGATTACACTTTATTACTGACAACATCAACCCTAACCCTCGCCTGACAGCTCGTACATGGTGACAACCGAGAGATTCGAACTCTCGGAGTTACAGAGATTGAAGCTCTCGCCATCTACTACGCTTTTGACAAGTTCCGGCCCTACTGTGAGTCGACCTTTGTTGAAGTGTACAGCGACCATGAGGGTCTCCAGTACCTCACTACCAAGGACAGCACCCGTCTCGCTCGATGGGCTCTGTTTCTCCAGGACTTCCATTACCGAGTGCGGTACATCCCTGGCCCCAAGAACCTCCTTGCGGATGCCATCTCGCGTTCCTACGCTTCTGAGTGTGAGGCTCCTCTGCCTCCTCAGCTGGTGTTCAATTCTGTGTCGGCACTGACAGACTACTGTGTCTCGTCCCTTGGTGACTCGGTTTCCCAGACGCTCTACTCTCCGTCTGAGTTGCTGAACATTCCCAAGGTCGTTGCTGCTCAAGATGCGGATCCCTTCTTGCAGACCATCACCTTCCCTCACGAGAACTATCTCAAGGTCAATGGTCTCATCTTCCACGTCCCCCTCCAGGACGACCCGCGCAATGACAAGCCTCTCCTCTGCATCCCTGAGTCTATGCGTGCGTCTGCCCTTCGTCTGGCTCATGACGATGTGGCTGCAGGACATCGATCTCTTCGTCCCACGCTCGCTCATCTCCGATTGCACTTCTGGTGGCCCTCTCTCGAGGGTGACACTGAGCTCTATGTGCGATCTTGTCATCAGTGCCACTCCACTCGCAAGTCCCAGCGTCCCAAGTCCAAGGCCCGTGCTTCTACCAAGGTTCTCTCGACCTTCCAGCGAGTGGCTGTGGACTGGGCTGGGCCCTACACGTTCGGACGTCAAGCCCCCCACTACGTGTTGGTCATCGTCGACATGTTCTCTGGCTTCGTCGCGATGTACCCCTCTCCCAAGTGCAACGCGGAGGCATTCCGCGCCCTGTTCGACCAATGGGTGGCCGCCAATGGCATGCCCCGTGAGATCTTCTCTGACAATGCCAAGTCTCTGGCTGATGGAGAGGATTTCAAGCACATCTGCAAGTCTTACGGGATCACTTTTACGGCTATCAGCCCCTACATGTCGCGCTCTAACGGCATGGTTGAGCGACGGATGGATGCTCTCAAAAACTTCATCTCCGACTTCCTGCGGTACGACCAAGGTATCATCTTCTGGGTCCCGGTCCTCGCTCAGGTGCTCAACTCCCAGGTCTGTGCTTCGACTGGCGACACTCCCTTCTTCCTGGCTCGTGGTCGCGACTTTCGGAGCCAGCTCCACAACATCCATGACCTTGCTCTGGATGTTCCCGTTGCTGAAGCGGTCTCTCTCTCTCCTCTTCACACCCACGCGATGCGTGTAGCACGAGCTCGCCTCGTGGAGCAGGCTCTTCCTCACCTGCAGACTCCCAGCCCTTCGGACTACGCCCTCCATGACGTGGTCTGGCACTTCCGTCAAACTCGGAAGGCTGGTGAGCCCCGGTACGACGGCCCCTTTCGGGTCACTCAGATCAAGCAGTCGACTACTTCTACGTCGGCAGACACCTACGACATCACTGCTCTTGGTGATGTGGGTGGTGCTCAGGTTGTCCGGCACAACGTCCACCCGGATTTTCTCAAGCCTCATTTTGGTCAGGTTTTGCTTCCCCAGGACAAAACCTCAAGGGGGGATGTCAGGGCCGGTGTCCCAAACCTTATTCGTTCCCCATCTGGATCACTCAATGGTCTTTGCCACACAACCCCTCTCGATCGTACGACTCCTCCTCGGCGTCACCGACAACCCCGCCGGTGTTAGGCATTAACCCTCTGGCCCCGCCGGCTCCCCATCGGCCGGGCTTCCAGCCCCGCCTCTGGCCTCGTCCATATAGTCTACTCTCTTCCTATAACAATTATGTACCAAATACGATTACACTTTATTACTGACAACATCAACCCTAACCCTCGCCTGACAGCTCGTACAATAACAGCCTCAAAACGATGAGATTCCGTAGATAATATAACCAGCACCACGTGACCTACCACCGAAAGTTTTGGATCGATCTTGAATCAGCTTTCTCGGAGACCTAGCCGTGCGGCTCGGAAATTGGCTATAGCGTTTTCAATCGCGAGAGCATCCAGTCAGATCTACAAATACTCCTTATATAGAGACGAGCGCTATACCATTGGAAAGCTGCAAGTCAGGAAATTCCAAAGGTACATCTCTTGTTTTGATAGCTGTACTTTAGCGGAAGTTGACTTGACAAGTGTCGTAATAGAGCCCAGTGACATCAACTATATACGAAAACTATCAGGTATACGCCTCCGTGGAGCGTGTAATAGTCTCCGGGAGATTATTCCCATCTTTTTGATACCCTGAATAGTTGTATTTGAGCTATTCAATATTATACAGCCTACGAACAGCCATGTCTGCCCAAAGTTGCCAAGGTTACCCATTTGTGTCAAAATTCCAGGGAGCCGTTTATAGAGTGAAGTAAAGGGGTATGTATATCTTTCTAGCTCCGTCGAAACGTGTGCTGGAGAAAAAGAGATAGGGCCGTTTATGGAGTGACCATCACCCCAACTCCGCCCAAAATGCTTCCAGAGACAAACCAAGTGTTTCAGTCGATTCCCTGAGCGTCTGCAGTGATCAGCCAGAAGGATAACAGTCACTGAAGTCACGTAATTGGTGAGCCTACCGATGTAGGGCTAGCTATCAGACTACAGTATGTACTTCTCTAAAGTGGTATCAATTAGCTATATTGGTTGTTGTGGATGCAAGTTTTGTCCCGCTTAGGCCTTCCGGGGAGAATCACTGTAGTACATGTAACGACCGGTAGGAGTGAAGCTCTGGCTCTGGTTGAGTCGTGACTTGTTCTTGGGGGTGCCGATGGGTGTACTTTGGCTGAGAGACATGTTTGCGGTGGTGTTGGCCGCAGTCGATGACTTGCCCGTGGACTGGATGGTTTTAGCCACGTTGACTCCGGATTTGCCCAGAGGAGAAGGAGTGCCGATTCCAGGCACGTTTGAGACCACGTGACTGGGGTGACGTCTCAGAGGAGAAGCCGAGGGGCCCAGAGACAGGTTGCCGAGGTCAACCGACGAGTTTCCGGGCGACGCAGAAATGGTTCCCACGGCTGAAGAAGAAATGGTGGCTGAGTTTGATCTGGACCGTGACGACTTAGGAGAGGGGAAGTTCATTGCTCCTGGCGAGTTTCGAACGTATTTGGGTGGTGTAGGCACGTCCTTGAGTTCTGTGTTCTTTTTGTTCAGCTTGGGCAGACCCATGAGTTCTCGTTGCTCATCGGTCATGGGCAGATCTGCGTATTTATCCTGGGGTTGGACAAGATAGAACAGTGCCTGTAGAATGTTGGTGGCAAACACGCCCTGAATGAAGTATTGCAGGTACAGAACGTATTTCCAGGTCTGAGAGTCGTCAGACGGCAATGTGAAGAGATTATCACCATGGGGAGCAATCCAGTCATAAAAGACTCGTTTGATGAACGATCTGACCAGAATAAAAACCAGCCAACTGAGAGCGTTGTAAACAACCCGTTTGACCATGGCTTCTTTACTGATCCCGCTTCGTTGCTTCACCACCTTGAGACTAGGATGAGTCCATGATCCTGTAGGAGTGCCCTGAGGAGTGGCCTGAATCGATCTGTTTGGCGTAGAAGAACCCGGAAACTTGGGTGTACCGAATTTGGGCGTGAATCCGGCCTTGGGGGTTGTAGGAGATGCCTTGAAGTTGACACCAGATGCTGATTCTCGAAACTGGTAGTGTTTGGGGGTGGATGGCAGAGAAGTTGTCATATTGGAGGTCACGTTACCGGGAGTGCTTTCCCGAGTAGGGCTGGGCATGTCTTCGAGTGTCCCGGCCTCATAGAGACGTCGAGTGAACGGCGATTGGTCCATTGTGACGTTTAGTAATGTTCTGTGTTGTGTGGTTGTTGTGATCCAATATTTATTTGTGTTGATGTTGATGTGCATTGCATGATTAGGGTTAGGGGCGGTGAGGAGGTTGGTAATATGTGACTGTAGGAGGTTGATGGGGTGGTATATGGTAGTGGGTGATATAGAAGGTGATGAAATTGCTCCAGAAGTACTACTGTTCTTTCCGATTTCAAATAGGAGCAATATTGATGGATTTGAATGGGGTCCAAATTAGCACTCCTTAGACGGTTCTCTGTGGAGTAAATGACATAGTAGAAACGTTAATGGGGTGGGGTTGTCAGGATTGGGGATATCGAGAGATTCATGAGCGGATACAGCAGGAACATGTGGTGATAGGATTTTGATAAAAGTGGTACAGATGTGTAGCCCCATATGAGGGGAGTCGACTGGTACTACCCATTTTGTCGTAGCGTACCCCCAGCCCAAATTGCTATAATTATCATCTGTCAGGTTTCTGTGGAGTGTCTGATAACGCCAGTTACGTGGGGAGGCTCTTATCTCATGCTAGGCTCAACGAATCTAATCGAGAAAGACCTCTTCATAATCAGCGTAAAATTATCTTTCAAATGGTACTCCTCTTGGCTCTGTGCAGTACAGTACCTCCACTGTCAGTCGCTATACATAACTTAGAAGGTCAACTTGAACCACATCAATCCTACAGCTACAAAAGTATACTAAAACAACCGCAAGAAGCAGGCGGTTTACACACCGCCTCCAGAACCATCTCATTCAAGCTATCCGGATTATGTTGTCCACTCGTGGCAGCTACTGTTACTCTCTGCTGCTGTCGTGACCTCCACAAGTGACCTCCACAAGTGACCTCCACTCGTTCAAGTGGTGGCATTGGTGCTGACGCCACGTGACTGTCCTCTCTCCCGTACTAGACCTGTTGTCCACACGTGACTAGGCTTGTTGCTGTCACGTCCCCTATCAGGCTCGATGTAGTCCACTCGGACCTGCGACCCTCGTTCCCTAGATGCTATTGCACAGACAGCTGCAATTAGGAACTGGACAAACATCATGCTTTGAGAACCATTTCTGCACATGACCAGCATGCATACCATGGTTACAACTCAGACAGAAACTGAACCAATGTGAAAACTGCTGGAACGCAAAGTTGTTCTTCTCCAGCTCCACCCGAGTATCAGGCATAGCTTCTCCCATAGTCAATAGACATACTGCACATCTAGGAAGAGGCGAATTGCAATGGGGACATTTAGCCGAGGGAGTAGACGACGTTCCAGACTTGGACTCATCTTTGAAAATGTTCTTGTTGCAATAGGAGCATCGTAGAAACACCTGTCGAGGTTTAGTAACTGCAGTGACCGCTCCAGACGAGTTCTTACTCAGCTTATTCCGGGCAATATCAAACAAGGCTCGTTCCTTGAACATTCCCCATTGGTTGAGAAGCTGCTGGTACGACAGAACCCACTGTGAGTACCGTTCATCTTCGAAAAACCGAGGAGCTCCAAAAGACGTCAGAAGAGCAGCTGTTTGAATATCGCCGGTTCGATCCACGTACGATTGAAGCAGATCTACTGCTCGAGGAGTGATTCCCGTCAGAATAATACCCTCTAGCTCTCCTCGGTTCACAGCCTGGTCTCCCAGCCGATTCAGATAACTGGTGAGCTCGTTATCAGGCAAAAACCGTAGAGCCACGCCCAGACGTTCTTTCAAGGGTAAAGAAGACTCGGCAAGAACGTCCAGCCAGTCTCCATCGGCGATATACGCGAAAATGGCCCGGAAATACGCATTATCCAGCTCAGAAGCAAGCCGTCGGCATTGTTCTCGCCAGGAGGAGTTGGCGTTTGTCGATTGAGAAAGGTAGCCCGAAATAGCCGTGGAAATGATGCGATGACGTTCCTTTTTGGACCCAGCAAGACACTGGACTGCTCTTTCCACATTTCCGTGGAATACAGCCCATCCCGCCGCCTTTTCGTACTCTCCTTTACCTTCGGCCTTTTGAATCTCGGCCTCAAGTCTGTCGTACGAAAAATCCCATCCAGCGACATAAAGGCACAGCTGACGTTGAAACTGTTTCTTGGTGCCGGCAACAGACGCGGAAATGTAAATCTTGCGTGTAAACTCGGTTTCCATGGCAACCTGGATCGCCTGGGCAAACTGAGCTTCTGTGGCATCCTTTTTCAGCAGCCGATTCTGCTGTAGAGAAAGACCCTGCACTCCTTGCCACACGTCTAGAATACCCTCGTATCCGAGATCGAAAAACTCAGAGACCACAGACCGGTCAATATCCGCCTTTTGGGCTCGAGAAATCCACTTCCACGTGTTTTTCAAATGAGCAGGCCACAGACTGTGGTTGTGGCCCTTGAGAAGACTCTTGTTGGTGGCGGTGTCGAGCCCGTAGCCCGCCAGAGCCCGTTTTCGGATAATCGTGGAAATGTCACTGTCCAGAATATCCCGCAGTTTCATCAAACCAATCTGAGAGTCGTTGCTGTAGTTACGGGCACGTGGAGAAGGCTCATCTTCATCGGAAGACACGTCTGGAGAGACCACAGACACGACGGACTCTCTGTTGTTGCCGTTCTTAAAGTCCACCTCACGAACCTCGTCACTTGGAGACTCAAAAAACACGTTTGTGGCGTTACTGAACGTCAGGGTGTTGAGAGGATCGAATCGCAGCACCTCGGGTGACTCCTTGGGCCGGAAACAGTACACCTGGCCAGTTCTTCGCATGCAAATGTACTCGACAGGACATTTATCTGGCTCAGAGTGAATGTAATCGAATCCCAACAGCTTGTCGAGAGGCATTTCCACGTCCTTTGACGATCTCACAAACAGATACTTGTCCAGAGCAGCTGTGGGGTCCGCTGGGGGTTTTTGGAAGTCGAAAAACCGGTTTTGCGAAGTGCTTGACGATGGTTCATTGTTTTGTTGGTTCTGGTAAACGTCATCGTCGCTTCTAACTGCCAAACCAATGTCGATACGTCGAATGGACGAGTCTGTGTTTCCATAGACTGTCATTTCTCCTCTTCGAGTCGTGCAATATCGCAAATGAGTCGCGTTTGCTTTTCTGGGCAGTTCAGAAAGAAGCCGTGGGAACAGCAGCATGGGTTCATTTGACGAATTGCCGCCGGGTTGACGTAATTGCCGCCGGTCCCAGATCGCCAGACTTCCATCTTCTCCATAAGAGGCAAAGTAGTTTGGCTCATGAGGATAGGTGGTGATTCCAAGAGTACATCTGGTAGCACACTGGTACAGGGGAGTTCCAGATCGGGTATCAATCTCTCGCAACAGCTTGTATGAGCCACAGAGCACATTGTGAGTCTTGGGAATGAACTCCAGACTGGACACAATCTCGTTAGGAAGGTAAGTGCTCAAGGGAGAAATGTTGGCACCTTCAACAACAGTGTTCACGTCCCAGATATGCAGGCAATTGTCATTTCGAGTCTTTTCCAGTCCTGCAGCGAGAATGCCGTTATCGGAGAACGCTAGAGCGTTACAAGTGCGGCTTTGTTTGGATCGTAGTTTGACCACTTGTGACTCGGGGTTGTTAATGTCGAATAGTAACACAGACCCGTTGAGTTGAGCCACAGAAATGATTCCCTTGTTGACAGGTGAGTAGGCGGAGCAATGGATCGCCGAAAAGCCGCTTCTGTACCGGATCTTCTCGGGCTCAGCAAAACTGTCCTTGAAAAACGATTTGTGGTTGTAAGGAAGCTGGTAGAGAGACACCTCGTCTCGAGTAGGCGACACACCGATAATGTGATGGCCGTCCACTCCGGGACCAGGCTGGCCGTCCCATTGGTACGCGTGAGCAATAGATCCAAAAGTCGACATGTTGTGAGGGGGTGACGGAGGTCGTGTGGCTAGCTCTTAAAATGGTCGGTTTGGGTCAGATTCGAGTTTTGAAAGTTGCAGTGGGGTCGTGAGAGTCGTAGAAGTGCTGTGGTAGGGGTTTCGGGTTGGGATTGATGGTGGTGGGCGGGTTCTGAAGGATGTCCTATCTCATCCAAAATGATGTACAGTGATAATGCTAGTGCACAGTGATTTAGGTTGTGGGTATTGTAGGTTCGACTTCAGGTGGGGGAACATGCAATAATCCTAGGATCACGTGACAGCTACAAGATATCTATACGAAACTGCAGTCCCGAACTCTTCTGACCACAGTGGTTCCTTTAGTTTAGCCGTAGCGTTTCTGAAATTCGCTTTTGATGCTCCTTTTCTACTACCCTCATCTCAACAATTACACAACTATATTTCTAACTAAACATGCAGCATTTACTTCTCGCTGTTGCCACACAAAATTAGACTCCCACCATGCATATCAAATCAGTTTTTCTATGCACCTTTTTTCAGCCTCCATCTACGGTCTCTAACCTCACAACAACACCCCCCAAAAATGCTCAGAGCACGGCACATGCTTCGTGCTGGCCGTCAGACGCGGCTTCTGCACTCTGCAACCATGCTACGAAAGAAAGCCGACTATGAAGACAGCTTCATTGGCGAGTTTGAGTCTCCTTCAAAACCCTCCAACGATTCGTTCCAGGACCCCTTTGCTGCGTTCAAACAGGCTACAAAAGAAGAGGGCGACGATCCCATGCCATTTGATAAGTTTTCTTTCGACGACGACGGTCTGAACGGCTCCGATTTCGCTTTTGGCAGTTTCGGCTCCAGTGCCACAAAAACCAACCGGTTCAAATTCGATGCTAAGGAGGATCCAGCAGATTCATTCGACGCGCCTGACCGAGGCGATCACAACGGTGCCAAGTTTGACTGGTCTGGAGGCCTGGACCAATGGGCCAAGGCCGATGCGTTTTCGGAGCAGCCCAAGGATAAGTACTTCATGCCTCAAGATTTGGACATATCACCTCTGCGAGGTAACAGTGATCAGATGAGCACCCACGTGATTCCCCAGCCCGAATACGGCGGCGATTTGGGCAATTCTGCGACGTTTGAGAAGATTTTCGCAAGGGTCATGGGAGGAGAAACAGGGGTTAAAGAAAAGGCCGGAGAGTTTAAGAAGTCACGTGAGAACATCGTACACGAGACTCAGGATACAACAGATTTGGCTGCTCTGAGACGTGCTAGTGGAGTTGAATTACCGTCAATCAATTCTCCATATGTCAATCTGTTCGATTCAAGTGTTCCCGAATTGTTTGTTGAAATCTGTGCCGAGCCAGATATCGATGCGAGACATGAACAGATTGATTCTCTGGATCTCAAGGAGTGCAACGAGACTGAAATTGCCATGATTGAGCAACTGCAACAGCTGATCCGCTTGGATTCCGATTATGAGATTATCGAGTTTATGAACAAACAGCTTGATTTGTTTGAAGACTTGGAAAAGAGCGGAAACAAATTGCCCTCTGAGCTCCCCCCTCTGGCTGCAGGGTTCCCTTTACTTCTCAACGAGTCTCTTCAACTCTTGGTGGAGAAATTTGAATCTCCGGCTGAAGCCATTGCTCTGTTTGATTCGGTCAAAACTCGGGCTGGAAGACTCTACTTCGCCACAGTGTCTACAGATGTGTACTTCACCATGATCCGGATCGTGTGGGAGTTCTACCGAGACCTTTCCACCTTGATGGTGCTGGCTTCAGACATTGCTTTGATGAACATCAAGTCTAGAGCTGTTGTTAAGGCTATGGAAGACATTGAAAGAGACTGTTACAAGAATATGGAGTCTCGTAAACGTCGTGTTCCCGAGTACGAGCATTCTATCACTGCAAGGGTGCATTCCGAGAGTCTCCGACGGTTCTCGGTCATTATCAATTTTCTGAGAAGAGGACTGAGATTGAAGGACAACCGTCAGAGAATGTTTCGATTGAGAGGCGAGCATGTTACTTATTAGAGGGGGAGGGGAGGTGGTGTGACACAGTCTATCACGTGACACCGTGGATCATACGTCACGTGACACCGTGGATCATACGTCACGTGACACCGTGGATCATACGTCACGTGACACCGTCAAACACACAGTCACACAAAACATTGTACATATTAATTGCATTTTATTGAAAGGGAAGGGGACAAGTCGTGTGAGATGGAGCGTAGTGTGACAGCAGGCGTGTTCTCATGTGCGGCATACGCAGGTCACATGTTATGGGGTACGGTCACGTGATTCGGGACAGTCATGTGACACGGGATGCTTGGAGCTCTACTCGTCACGTGAAGCAGGACATCGTACATATTGATTGCATGTTGACTACTTGATGGATTGGGGTGAGGGCTGGTTGAGATGCTACCCAGGTTGGAATCACGTGAAGAAGGATACATCACGAGACACAAACGCTTCTTCACCCGGTTATCTACTTAAACTGCTGCTTGAAACTGTAGCCCAGACTCTCAAGCTGCTCAGGAAAAAATCCCTGCTCCATCTTGTGGTACATGTCCACAGCCTTGTCAAAAACCTGAAGAGCAAGTTGGGGAAGAGATTCGTAGAGTTGTAGAAGATCTGCTCTCATCTGAGGATCCACATACAGAGTGTAGGCTAAGTAGGCGACTCCCAGGGCAATAGCCGGCGCCATAATCGTCACCAGAGTCATACTGCCTGTTGATTGGATGGTTCCCGAGGCCATCATGAACTTCTGGGCGTCTGCCAAGTGTCTGAATCCCTTCATACAGTTGGCAGAGTAGTACAGAACCTGGTTGACAGCCTGTTGGTTGGAAGTGTAGATTCCAGGAGCCAGGCCCTTGGCAACAGCGTAGTAGTCGTACATGAGAAGAGGATAGGAGGGGAGGGTTAAGAGGTGGTGGTGGATTTTGTGGGGTCCCTTCTCTTCTTTATATATGTAATTTGGGTCAGAAATAAACCCCCGGGTATGCACACTTCACATTGCTGTTTTTGCCACCAGATCGGCCTTGCCCTAAGGGTTGGAGAGGTGTTTCAGAAGGTACAGATGAGATGTGTGTGATGGGTGGATAAGGGTAAAAGCTCTTCCTGAAGGGGATTGTCACGAGGCTGTGCTGTGGAGCTATAGCTATAGTGTTGTAGTTAGAAGGAGTATACGATCTGTAGATGCAAGACTATAAGTATGGGTAAAGGAGAGACTGCCAGAAAGACAGACTACAATACATGACTGTAGAGATCGTACTTATAGCTGGTTTAGTGGCACGGTCGATAATTGAAGTACTCGCACTTGTAGCCTCACACTCCCCAACCGATCTACTCCGTACTTGCTAAGCAACCACCTGAGGGATACATGTCAAGCGCACCTTTGAGACATGTTCCAGGTGGAGATGTTGTAAGACGTGTCTGAGAGTTGATGTCATGTGACTTGAAAATCGGAAAAACTTCGATTTCAGACTCTCATTGTTTTTAGTCGATTTCCGGGAGTAACAGTCAGTGCCCTCAAACAACTCAGAGCCCAGGGGCTCAAGTAGACCTCAACTAACTCTACAGTAATTCCCAGTTGGCTCAGTTGTTGACTCTTCTATGAACACCACCTGCTTACATAATATTTCAGATCGGGTCAATTTTCGAGGAGGTGATTAGAATCAGCGTAATCACCACACATCATCACACAGATCCATCTTCAACCGCCTCCACCGACTTATATAAGTCGTGGTTCTGTCGTTCTACTCTCACCACCTACTACCCTAACCCCCCTCTCAACCCACGCTGATTGGTTCCACGACGCAGCAAGGCAGCTTTTTGGCTTTTGGCTTTTGGCGATATTGTCGTTGTTGCCAAAACCTCACACACGGTCCATATACCACCACCCAATTTTGCATCATGTCTTCCACAACCGTCGCCCAGACCCGCAAGTCTGCCTCTGAGAACCTGCTTAACGACAAGGTGAGTACAACTGCTGAACGATGAAAACCCCTCAGGATTGATTGATGGATGATTGAGATGGATGGAACGAATGGGGGATTGAAATGAGGGATGACCTTTGATGAAAGGATAAACTGTGGATATCTTTGGATCTGAGGATCTGTGTCAATTGCCTCATGTTGCCAAGGGTGGCGAATTGAAGAAGGAGCTCTGTCTCTTGGCTGATGCGATTACTCAAACGAATGTTCAAAAAAGCTCTTTAACCATCCAAATATGGCCCTATGTGATCCGCCCCCTCAACGCTACAATGGAAGCAATCCAAAGAGGGTAAAACTGATTGGAGAGGTGTCATCAGTGGTGAGAAGGACACGTCACGGTGATGGGCAATTGTGGTGGTCATGGGGTGACTTCATAGACCATGACGTGACACGCCGTAACACGCCATAAACGCCACCTACGATAGGACAGCAGCATTGTGCATCACACACAGAACACCAACCACAAGCCTGTCCCCCATATCCACCCCCATCACTCCACATTACCATTGCAATCATACTAACTCAGTGGGACGTTGTCATCTCCAACACCCTGGTCAAGACCGGCCTCGGATTCGGCGCCGGCGTGCTGGCCTCCGTGCTCTTCTTCAAGCGACGAACTTTCCCCGTGTGGCTCGGAATCGGATTCGGAGCTGGACGAGGTGTCGCCGAGGGAGACGTCATTTTCCGAGAGAGTGACGCTGGAGTCCGATCCGTCCGGGCTTAAAAATAGGTAATTATTATAGAATTGACGAAGAGGAGGGAGTACTCATTGAGAGCATGAGAGTTGGACCGATAGGGGAGCGATACTGGCCGACCACGTGACCTGAGAACGGGGACAGCTCCAGCCAGACAAGAGCTGTAGGGGTGTGCTTGTAGACTGTAGCTGGTACATGTTACTGCAGGAGGACACTGTAGCAGTATGACCATGTCACTTAGTTTTACCTACGTGCTGTAATAATGTAACGTCGACCACTATTATCACGCGATTGAGAGCTTGCTAATGGTACCACTTGTTTGGCTCTATCTTCAGTTTTGGAAGAGTTGAACGGTGTCCTCCGGATTGGCATTGTTAGTATGGACAACACCTACGGAGCTCAAGAATGAACCCCTTTAAAAGTCGGAATTGAGCTATGGATTTGGAAAGGAGAGATACCAGATGAAAGCTCCCAGCTCGCTCGTTCTAGTTATCTACTTCTCAAGTCTTTACCTTTAGAATTGACACTGCTGGAGCTCTCCAAAGAAGCACATGTGAGCAGTACAGTCTGAACCGAATTATCAGCTTTTACCATCAGTGAGTTCACTTTAAACGATATCTGGGGATTCTCAGTGACTACTTTCACTTGAATGAGATGCCAGAAATACCAAGACAGCTCCTTGTCGATGTTAAGAGTGTTGTTCAAGTAAACCGATGGCTAAGATGCTTATAAGTGTTCGACGACCTCTGGAATGGAATTTGAGAAGGCAACATATAGAAAAGCTGTACTATTCGATTCGCCGTCTTCCACTGATTGAAATAGTATACTGATATTCATCCTTGGTAGCACAAATAGAGAGATGAATGCATCTTCCCCAACTTCACCAATGGGTCAAGGGCATTTGTCATCAAGGGCCTATAGTGGGTGTCAGTGATTTAATCTTGACGAGGGCTAAACAGTTGGACTCAGTGTTCTCTTCTGACTCTAATGGTACATCCAAATCCACCTCTGCCATTACAAATTTGAAGATAGACGCGTTTTGATGAAACCTATGCTCCAGTACAAGGCTAACAAATCCTCCAACTACAGATCCAGTAGCATTACAGACTCAGGGGTATTGTAAATTCACTTGTTGGAGCAACGTACCATCGAGCTGCTCATAGCTCACCCCTCCGGATCAATTCTTTGAAGTCCTATAACCCATGACACCACCAATGTCACCATTTTGATTACTTATAACTCTTGAGCTCGCCCTTAAACTTGATCTTGAACAGAACTGCACACTCGAAAAAAACTAATGTATGCCACTCCGTCAAACGGTGACATTCTTCTTGCCGCTATCGCCGCAGTCAAACTGGAACACCCTGTTTCATTCCACAGGTCTGTCCACAGATGGCTGTCCACTAAGCAAACAACCCGTCGCGACTATAACTTATCATTACTCAGCTCACCAACTGACACCACTTTTGCAGTCGAGAGGTTCCTGACCCATGCTCCAGAGGGATACTCAAAGGCCAATTCGCAAATCGAAATCAACCGAGTGCTACACAGATACCTTTCCAGAGCAGTGGCTGAAGTCAAGGGCCAGCTCAAAAGTGGTCATGCGACGCCAGTCATGAACATATGGCAATTTGCACTGCAAGAGTGTGTTAAGCGGTTCGGATCCAAAGGGGGTCGAAAGGATCTTCTAAATGTGGGACTGTGCAAGAGATTGGATATTCTGGTGATGAAGATACCAACCAGAGGGAAGGAGATCTTGATCGGTGAGTACTGCACTTGTGTGTAACTGGTCATCCCACGTCTGTCTTACTAACTCAGCTTGCATCGAGCACTTGGTTTCGCTCTTGGCAACGGGCACCCTTCAGACTGTCCGTGAAGAGCGTCTCGTCGCCACTTACCTCTATGTGCTCCTCCCGCACCTCACGGCACTTCTGAGCTATCAGCCAGCTCCCCCTGAGCTGGAAGCAACTCTCTGTACAGCCTTGAGATGGACCACGACCTACTCTTAGTTCACGATACAAGACTGGAAACTTCCCCATCGACTTCTGAGACATAACCTTGCCGATCAGTGGGATGATTCCCGTCGAGATAGCTGTTCGAGTGTGCACAGTGCACGGGCTAAATTACAACGAGGCTCGATTCCAATGCTGAAACATGTCTCCTGACCCGCAGCCCACCTAACCATCTTTACAGCGTCACAACCCTGAGTCGCTGTTGGTCAGAGATGACTTGAGAAGGTTATCTCACATAAAGGTGTGATGACGATAAGTTTCTGCTAAGCCCCGTTACAGCTGAATCCGTCTACAGGGCTTCAGGGTTCTCTCTATCCCTCTCTCTCTCCCTCGCTCTCTGCGCTGTCTATGAGAATATTCCTTTTATTAAAGTACCGATATACACCCTTCAATGACTATCTCTTTGAGCGTGAGTTGAATTAATGTTTGGTCCTGAGAGTGACAGATGAATGTTTGAGTCACTGGGGGTGGCTTAGCAATCGCGTGTAGGCGAGTAGGCTCATTAATACACGCGCCCAAGACTGATAAGCGAGTCGATGCAGCTGGTATGGCAAATGTTACTCTCCTTCGCCGCGTTTGTTCTTTGCGATCGCAAAAATAGACGACCGACCCACTTTGCCGTCGTCGAAAACATCTATTCCTGCTCGCCCTCTTCTCTAACTCTGACGGGCTTGAAGTAATCATGCGCCATGGCCTCCTTGGCTGTCAGTCTCTCTTGATGGTCGTATCTCAGCAGGTTGTCGAGTAAATGTATCGCTTCTTGGCTAATGTACGCCTCGTTGTCCACGTTGACAAACTTGCTCCAGGGTCGGGCGGGGTAAGTTCCAATGTCGTCGTACTCGGCTCCGAGCTCAATGTTGTACTTTTCCAAATAGTCCCAGAGCTTTTCTGTTCCCAGAACCCGTGCGATTTTCACCAGCTGGTCCGTGTTGGAGGTTCCGTGGAAGAAGGGCTCCTTTTTGAAGATCATGGACGCAAACATGGCGCCGTAGGACCACAAATCCAACGAGTAGTCGTACAGCTGGAAGTCGACCAGCAGCTCGGGGCCCTTGAAGTACCGCGAGGCCACCCGGACGTTGTATTCGGTTCCTGCGTGATAGAACTCGGCCAGACCCCAATCAATGAGCCGCAGCTTGCGCTTCTCGTGGTCAATCATGACATTGTGTGGCTTCACGTCCCGGTGCATGATTCCCTTGGAGTGGCTGTAGTCGATGGCCTTTAGCAGCTCGTACATGTAGTATCGAATGTCGTAGTCTGTGAATTTGGGGTACAGGGCTCGGAAGTCGAGGTTCTGGACGTGTTCAAAGATGAAGGCGGGCATTTTGCTCTGCGGGTCTCGCACCGTTTCCAGCAGCGAAATGATGTTGGGTCCTCCTGCGAGATTTTGCAGAATCTTGACTTCTCGCTTGATCTTCTTGCGCTTGACGGGCTTGAGCGCCTTGATCACCACCAGGTCTTTGGAGACAATGTTGATGCCCTCAAACACCTCCGAGTACTTGCCTCGGCCGATTTTCTTGATGATTTCGTAGTTGTCCTGCTGACCCCATTTGAGCGCCAGCTTGTCGTAATCCCAATACGATGGCGGCATCAGGTTGTTGACATCCGCATACACTCGGGCCACGGACTCGGCGGCAATATCGGAATCCACGTCCATGATTAGTATTGACGAATATGGAGATGTGTCGATGGAGATGGAATCCAGGTTGTGTTGATGGGTGTATAGGTGTATTGGGAGGAGTGTAGCAAAGGTTAAGCGGGTTAAGCTTCGTGAGTAAGAAAATGGAGATCTGAAATGACTGGAGTAAATTAACACAGACAGAAAGACCGTCAACGACACAGGTCTTGGACACACACACCCAAAAAAAACATGGACGCCCTAGTTAACCAGTATATGGCTGCAACAGGTGGCGCCACTGGTATTGCTGATTGTGAGTATCCGACGTAGGGTAAGGGGTTGACGATAACCACAGAGAGTAAGCAGGCTGGATCGCTGATAAGTGATGGAGATAGGACTTGGTGGGCTGGTGTGGGGACTTTTTATATTGACAGATATGCAATCTGTCATTTGTGGTTTAATGAGTTGATCTTTATGGCTACAACCATGGGCGCCATCTGCCGGTCGCTGCTCTATGATTCACCATTAACATCTGATGGTGATGACTAGGAGCAGATAGTTCTAGAGAGAGACTAGTTGGGTTTCTGGAAGCTACAGGTGTGAGGTCAACTACTTTGGCTCTTTGGTTGGTTGCCGGGTGGCCGTCGTCTCTGTACCATCCTACTCTTTTCTTTTACAGCTTATGGCGCCGTCCATGTGATTATTAGAGATGACCCATCCATGGGTGAGTCCATAAGCTGATCCGGTAGGTGAAGGACCACTTGCAACCTTACTATGGCTTTGAGAACGAGCCGAGTTGTCACCATGCTTCACTATAGTTATCCGGCTGCTCATATTCGAATTTCCTGTCAACCGCTACTGTCTCCTTTACCCCGGGCTCCACTTCCTGACTAACCCAGTAATCACTACAGACCAGGTCAAACTGGTGGACCTAGTCCAGCTGCTCGGCGAGTACCTCGTCGACGACTCTGCCAAAACCCGACAAACCGCCATCCAATGCATTTCCGACGTGCTCAAGGACTTGCCCGCCGACAAATTGAACAAACAGCAGCTCACCGTCATCTGCGAGTTCCTCAGCGAACGTCTGGCCGATGAGCCCGTGACCGGGCAGGTTCTCGACGGAATGAACGCTGTGGTCGCCATGTCGGCCATCAGCTCTTTGAGCATCAAAAAGATTGTCGACAGCATCGTCAGCTACTACGTTCCTTCGGCACACGTACAGGTCGTCAGATACAAGGCATACACTCTGTTGAGATACCTGACTGAGAACAAGGGCCAGTCACTCAAAAGCACGGTATCTGCCCAGGAGGGGTTCATCAAGTGCTTTCTGACCTGTACCAGTGGTGAAAAGGACCCCCGAAACCTGCTGGAGTCCTTCGCTACCAACGTGTGGATCAGCAACAACCTGAATGTGCCTGAAAACGATGTGGAGCCGCTTTTCGACGCCACTTTCTGCTACTTTCCCATCACTTTCAGACCCCCCAAAAACGATCCTTACAAGATCACAGCCGATCAGCTGAAGATTGCGCTCAGAAACGCTCTGTCAGGCGGAAAGCAGTTCTCCAAGCTCATATTCCCTGCCCTTCTGGAGAAGCTCACTTCGTCGTCGCTATCAGTCAAGGGAGACACTCTGGACACCATTGCAGCATGTATTGCCAACTATGGTCCGGAAATCACAGCTGAGAACTGGAAGGAGATTTGGGACGGAACCAAGTTTGAAGTTCTGCATGGAAGTGAACCTGAGCTGGCAGGAAAGACTCTGACTGTTCTCAAGCGTCTGGCGGAACAGCTTCAGAAGCACGGAGATCAATCTCAGCTGGACGAGTATCTCACTAGTGTCGAGACTGACTGCATGGACAAACTGAAGGACCCCACAAACCGTCTCAGCACCCAAGCTGCTCAAATTGTGGCTGCTGTGAGTTTGGCAGGTCCAGAGGTCGCCCGAAAGCTCACTACACCTGCTCTTTCTGCCATCCTGGCAGTTAGTGACACCCAGATCCCCACCCTGACTTCCATCTGCGAGATTCTGCTCATCTTCCTGAAATCCTCTCCCCCCGATGTCACTGGTTCCCCTCTGTTTGAGTTCAAGGACCGTGTTTTCGACGTGTTGGCCAAGGCTCTGTTGTCCAGTCCTGAGTCCGAATCTTCTCTCCGAATTCTCGCCATCAAGGGGTTCTCTGCTGCTGTCAACATCAACGACTTCCTGTCTCAAACAGACACGGAGCTCATTGTGCGATACCTGGATGACGTTATCGTGAACGACACTAATACAAAGACTCTGCAGGCTGCTGTGGATGCGCTTGTTCTCATTGCCGAGAAGCCTGGAAACGCCGGAATCATTCAGAACATTGCTTTCCCTGCTCTTCTTTCAGAACTACCTGTGTCGGACTCCGATAAGGAAGCCAAGACTCGAATCTTGTTCCTCCTCTCTGTCCTGGCCAAGGTCAGCACCTCCAAGACTCTCATTGAGGTCCTCCAGGTCAGAATTCTCTCTCACATGGACACCGTCACCGAAAGCACCGCTCTGTACCCCACTCTGTTGTTGCAGACTCTTCTGAGTGCTTTGAAGGAGCAAGAGTCCAAGGATAGCTTCGACACCACTTCGTATCTCAAGTCCACCTTCCCCAGACTGTTCAAGATTGCCTTTGACGCCAGTCACTCGGGATCTCCTGCCGTCATGGCCACTGCTCAGGTTACCGAAGCTGCCGGTCGAATTCTTACCACCATCATCCGTCATTGCACAGTCCAGGAGCAGGCCCTTACCAGCCTCTTCTCCTTCTTCTTCAACGGAACCACCAGCGACATGTTCCCCAGTGCCACTCTTCCCGAGAAGCAAAAGTTCAACGTTCTGGATACTCCTCTACCCTGCATGAGCATTCTAACCTCGTGCTTTGCTCCTCTCAACCGAGACCTCGAACTGCCGAAGCTCCACGACCCCTTTGTTCTTCTGAGAAGTGTCATCAGCACTGTTTCTGGAACAACAGATCCTGCCGTTCGACGACATTATCTGCGATTTGCCGGCCTCCTCACAAACAAATGGATCAACAGTGCCACTTCGCCTCAGGCAGTGGCTTTTGTCACAGACTTGCTGGAGACTTCAACTCCTGACTCGCTTGAATCTGCTGCCTGGATCATCAAGGGATGGCTGCTGAAGAACGACTCGACCGCATTCAAGTTTGTCGACTCTCTGGTCACCATGCTTCCTGGCCCCAATGGACTGGTTGCTGCCAAGTCCTTCGATATTCTGCTAGGAGACGATGAGCTGTTTGTCAAGCAGAACTCTGTTGTCATCCGACAGCTCTACAAGCAGCGACTCTTTGTTTCAGTTGTGCCCAAGTTGGTTCAAGGCTACAAGGATGTCGAAGATAAGGTGCCCTATGTTGTTGCGCTGTCCAACATTGTCAACTCTGTGCCTAGCTCCATTGTCTCGCCTGCCCTTGAGAGCATCATGTCTCTGGTGGTCGACTCTCTGAGCGTTTTCGAAGCCCGAGTCAAGACTGCCGGAATCGATACTATTCTTGCAACCATTGGCCAAACTGACATTGTGGCTTCTTACCTCGACGAGCTTGTACCCTCCCTTCTGGATGCAGCATTCTCGTCTCCTGCTGTATCCATCAAGGCCCTCCAATGTCTGGGGGCCTTTGCATCCACAGTTGATCTTCTCAAGATTGTTCCTTTCAAGCAGCGAATCATCAACTCCTTGACTCCTCTCTTGGACCACAAAAAACGAGACGTTCGACGAGCCTGTGTTGATACTCGACAGGCTTACTTCGAGCTCGGCATTAACAAGTAGTCTAGACAAAATAGCTACATATATTATTCTTGTATTAGTTATACAGCTTGACAAGTTCCAGCCAGATTTTCTTGGCTGTGGAGTACTCCAAGTTGACTCGAAGATGATACAGTAGCCCTAGGATACCATGAGAAGGATTGTACTGCTTGAGAGCGTCAGAGTATTGGCTTGAAATCTGTGAAAATTTCTGTTCAAGTTTGTTCTTGACGCCATCTCTGAACCCGTAGATCTCAACAGTGATTTCATGTCCAGGAACATGGTACTTTTGTTCTCCGGGCAGAGCATCGGACTGTAGAGGTAGAGGCAGCGATGGAGTCAGAACGACTGGTTCGTTGTAGTCAGGAATAGTTTCTTCGATGTTTTGAGGATGTTCATCATTTCCACCGGGGACCTGAACAGTATTCTCAGGAGCTGGCACATTCTTTTCGGGAACGTACTTGGGCTGAGTTTGAACAGTGTTCTCTCTCTGAGCTCTGTATCTCTCGTTGATGTCCAAGTATCTGGCCCAGTCATTGTTGCCCTTGAGGTGAGGGTAATGATGTCCTGTGAAGTCCGGAGAGTACATGATGGGAAACTTGGCAGTCACTGTCCACATGCTGAACTTGCGCAGAAAGTGCCAGGGCTCGTCTGCCAACAGAGGAGCTATGGGGATAGCATTGTCGTTGGTGCAGGGTTCGTCTAGGGGACATTTGAACACTCCGCCCACAAACGTGTCTGGCCAGTAAACGGGAGTTTCTCGATCGAGGTACTTGTGTCTTCGGGCAACCTTGAACTTTCCACCACCAAAATGCCAAGGATCGAACTGCATTTCCGAAGATGTGTTTGTGAACTCCATGGCATCGGAGAAGTCCGTACATCCGAGGGTATCGGACTTTGTGTAGTCATAGGTGTATCCATTTTGACAGACGGACATGGCCAGTCGGTCCTTTGAGGCGTCAAAGAGATCTTTTTCACACCAGATTCGAATTCCCGAGTACGGAGCCATGAAATTTCCAATAGTGGCACATTCGTTGGAGGTTGAGTCGTAATAGTATGACGTTGGAAAAGAGGAGTAGACAGGAGTGGACAGAAGGGTTATTAATAGGAGATTGGTGAACATTTTGGCAATAATTGGGTGTGTGTGAGTGGTTTCTCACATTGTGATCACAGATGGACTATAAGCCGATCATGTGTTATGGAGGTGGTGTACTTGGGTTATGGAGGGGTTGTAGGAGGTCTCGTGTACATGGTTAAGGTTGAAATGATAAGCAGGAGAGAATTTTGTTGAGAATACATGTGAACGAGGTGGTAAGCGGATTGTCCAATAGTGCGGTTAACACCTTGAGAAAAAAAAGGTCTGACTTGCTCCGAGAATGCCTGACCTGTTTTCTCTCTGATCGAGTTCTCCGCCACAATTTCTGTCCTCCGCTTGAAGTCCAACATACGCCCCATAAATTACCCACACAAGAAAACATGGAACATGACTGGTTATGACAGCAACAGAAGACCCCATAACCACCAGAACCCGATTCCATAAACTCCCCTGGTTTTCTGCTGTCTACTTGTACTTGTACAAGTATCTTGGAAGTAGCTTCTTCTTCACTGATGTGCCGTCACGATATGGTGGTATTGCACATTACGTACTCAGAGTACACTCATGAACGTGATCTATTAGCTATCATAAAGAGTGGGCCTGATTGTGATGGAAAATAGCCACTTTGAGAACTATACAGACTCGTACAAGTACCCAGAAACAACAGATGCTTTTCTTTATCTGAGAGCATGTACCCGCAACCACCCGCAGCTCCATGTTGCACGTACCATTGACTGACCGCTCAATCATTCTTTCATCTAGACCTCAATTCCATCAAAACTAGTCTTGATGACGTTCTCCTCCTTCTCCTTGGGCGTCAGTTCGGCGTTACCGGGTCGCTCGGCAACGTATGCTCTCAGACCAGCCTTCTTAGCAGCCTCAATCTCCCGCACATTGTCCGACAGAAACAACACCTTGTCGGTCTCAAATCCAATGGCCTTGAGAATCTTTGTGTAACTCTCAGCCTCCATCTTGGGTCCGGCATTGATAGTATCAAAGTAGTCGGAGATCAAAGGATTGAGATCACCAGCTGATGAGTACCCGAAAAGCAGCTTCTGAGCGGGGACGGAACCAGAGGAGTAGATAAACACCTTCTTTCCCTCATCAACAACGCGCTTCATGTACTCCACAGCATCCGGGTACAGAGGAGCCTTGATCTCTCCACTCTCATAACCACTCTTCCAAATGTAACCCTGGAGAGCCTTGAGATAAGGCGCCTTGACGTTCTTCTCCGTCAAATCGATGACGTGGTCTTCCAGAGCCTTGGCACTCTGTCTGTACTCCTCGGGAAAGCTCTCGAGGTACGGAGTCAGATCCGAGGTCGTCTTGCTGCCAGTTGTAGCGATGGGAAAGGTCTCTTTCTTGAGCAGTTGAGGCAGCTTTTCGAGCGCATAGGGGAACAGAATGTCGTGCACAAATGAAATGGAACACACGGTTCCCTCAATGTCGAGTAAAGTGGCCATGGTGGAAGTTGTGTGTGGGATACGAACAGAACAGGAACAGCTATATAAACACGTGCTTGGATCATGTATGACCGTGGTTAGGGTTGAAGGAAAGTAGAAGGAGTAACGAGTGTGAGGTCTGGAGAAAGTGAAGATACAGAGCAATTGGCCAACGAGGATGTCGAGCGTCACGTGATTCCGTTTTGCTTTCTGACTTTTAAATCCATTCATCCTGATCTGTTCTGTTCTACTTGTACCAACTGAGTCCAGTTCGATCCCTACCACCTACGCAGCTATCTACATCCAATGGATTACTATATACATGAGTCTATGCTCTGGTTATGAAAAGTCAACAACGGTGCTATGTCTGAGGCCTTGTATCTGCTTCTCGCGCTAGTCGCTTGGAAGCTTTGATTACTCAATAGCAATAGTGACAAGACCGTTGATGACGGAGTCTCGCAGGGTCTCAGAGATGGGCTTCTTTCCAGTCAGGTACTGAAGCAGAAGCAGCTCGGAAACCTGGGGGCTGTGCACGGAGCCCAGATCGGATCCCTGGCCCAGATCCAGCTCGCTCTTGGCGTCGTAGTAGGTGATCTTGAGCTCGCCGTTGTGGCCCTCTCGGTTCATGACGAGAACGTTGTGCTTGGGGACAGACATCTTTCGGGAGAAGATGGTCTTGAGCTCGGACAGACCGTCGGCAAACTCCTTGTTCTGGGAAGCCTCCTTGGCCTCGGGGTGGGCGAGAATGGTTCGCACAAAGCCGTCTCGGAGATGGCCAAAGTCGGTGTTTCGGACAGGCACGATTCGGATTCGGATGTCGATGCCCTGGTCCAGCAGCCATCGAATCTTGGCGGCTCCATGGACAGGGTCCAGAAGGGACTTCTTGAACTCCTCAACGTCTCCGTTGGCCTGCTGGAAGCCCGAGGTGGACTGGAGCAGTTCTCGCACGTCTCGCTTCTGAGACTCGGGCAGGTAGAGGCCAATGGCGTACACGTCGAAGCCCAGGAAAGAGACACTTCGCTTGCCGCATCCCAGAAGGGACCATTCCTTTCCGTCAGCGGTCAGCTTGGTGGGGAAAGGAGGAGTAGAGGTGGGGGGCTGGACGGTGTCGTCGGCCTGAATGATGGGGCCCTTCTTCTCATCAAGAGCAATGGACTGGTGAGAGTACAAAGTGTACAGAGACAGGCCAGTGACACAAACGGCTGCTGAGGTGTACAGAAGGGCGTTATTGGGTCGAGGGATGGCTCGAGCGGTAGTTGCTCGGGTAGAGAAGGGTCTGAGAGGAGCCTTCAGCTGTCTGGCGGTTCTGAGAGTGTTTCGGATCATTTGTGTGTGAGTTGTGTAATGTGTGGTTACAGCACTTTGTACAAGGAGGTTTTGTAATATGGGATGATGATATGCAGCAATATCGGCGTGATAACTTTAATTTGGTGGTATTTGTAAGGATGGAGGTGTATTGTGATTGGTTTGACGA
Organism: Yarrowia galli; assembly: GCA_900519055.1. Classification (NCBI taxonomy): domain Eukaryota; kingdom Fungi; phylum Ascomycota; class Dipodascomycetes; order Dipodascales; genus Yarrowia; species Yarrowia galli. The sequence goes on from ULGS01000004.1 coordinate 1,199,273, forward strand.
GTTATCCTTCAATTGGAATTTGGACAGTCGAAATCAATTTGGTGTAGCCAGGCTGCTATTCAGGTGGTTTCAAACTTCTTGTAACGACCCGTTTTGAGCACTTCAAAGGTGATGCCTGGAAGTGAGCATGATCAATATGACAAGGTTGATTGGAGCAATGTAATCTGAAAACAGTGGTAGGAAAACTAGACTAACAGTGTCTAGATTGATAGAGCGTTAGTAGAGGCGATGAAGCTGACGGGATCAGAATATTGACCGAGTCCTACACTATAGAAAAGGGTGGCTGATGTTCCCCTACTAAGTAAAGAGACATACCAGGTAGCTACTATAAGGCAGATGATGGCTGGGGGAGGAGAGGCAGCAGCTATAGAACCCCATCATCCCTTACAAGCTATACACCCCTTGTGCTGACTAACGAAGACTTCAATCGGCTGGATCAAGATGAGTGATTCTTTAGGATGCCCTATTCGTACTCTGTATTGCACTTCTGTATATACAGCGAGGACCTTGGTAGCTCTCTCTTGAAGACCACTCAACAGTCAAATGTTTTCAGTGTCTGTACAATTGACCACGTCGCTCAAAGGGCCGTAGGGAGCGGCTAAGGCTCTGTATCGTACTTTTATGAGGACAGCAGCAACTCATTCACCTGACGACTATAGCCGTGGTTCCCCGCTCTATGCACTTTTAGACGCCGGAATACTTCAACAGCAACTACAATAATCTACACTGGCGCTCACAATTCACTACACTTGTCATGTCATATAATCATTTATCATTAATATCTACAAGTAGATAGATCCCTTAAGGGTTCTGCTTGACAAAGTTGACACCCTTCTCAATGTTCTTCTTGAGATCGGCCTTGGCAGCCTCAATGAGCTTCTCCTCGTACTCGTTGACCTTTCCGATGGGGTGGATCTCCTCAACACCGTTGGGGCCAAGAGTGACCTTGGTGGAGAAGAAGTCGATGCCCTCACCCTTGAACAGAGGAGAGTCGACGAAAGTGGGCTCGACGACGTTCTTCTCGCCGTTGACACCTCGGAGGAGAGAGTCAGCGAATCGAGCGGCAGCCTGGGCCATGGAGAGGGTGGCAGATCCGGCACCGTCCTTAGCCTGGACAACCTCGTCACCGCCAAACTGGATTCGGTGGACAAGCTTGTCTCGGGCCTCACCGGCAATGTCGGGGTGGTCGGACTGAGACACCAGGGGGACAATGGTGACACCGGAGTGGCCACCGACAACGGGGAAGTACTCCTGGGTGGGGTTGGTGTGCTCGAGCTGAGAAACGAATCGCTCGGCTCGGATGACGTCGAGGGTGGTGACACCGAAGAGCTTCTTGGGGTCGTACTTGCCCTTGGACTTGAGGACCTCGGCAACAATGGGGACGGTGGAGTTGACGGGGTTGGCAATGACACCGACAAAGGCGTCGGGGGCGTGCTCACCGACGGCCTTGGCGAGGTCTCGCACAATGGAGGCGTTGGTGTTGAACAGATCGTCTCGGGTCATACCGGGCTTTCGGGGGACACCGGCGGGGATCAGAACGAGCTTGGCGCCCTTGAGAGCCTCAGCAATTCCGTTGTTGTCGGGAGAGTAGCCGGCAACGGTGGAGTTGGTGGGGATGTGGGAGACATCGGCAGCAACACCGGGGGCTCCTCGCAGATCGTACAGACCAAGGTCAGTGACGTTCTTGTTGAGCTTGAGCAGCAGAGACAGGGGCTGGCCAATACCTCCGTTGGCGCCGAGAACGACAACCTTGTGCTGTCGGGCAGCGGAGGTGGAGAAGGATCGCAGGGTGGAGCCGGTAACTCGGGTTCGGAACATTTTGGAGTGTGTTGTGGAGGAGTTAGGGAGGTTGTCTAATGGGTGGGACACGGAGGGTTTAAATGGCAAATGGGAGGACAGCAGACGTGCCAACTCAATGGGATTTAGAGTTAATGGCGCAATGTGGATGGTCAAGTGTTGTGTGGGGGTGGTAGGAGCGAGAAAGGTATTGTATGTCTGTGTCACTGAACTCCCCAGACATTGATGAGTGTCCCCGACTTCTCTTTTTCCAAATCGGATCACTCCTCGCCGTTCTGCAAAACCTCGGCGAAAACCTCTCCTACAACTCTCGGACAGTGTGCATGTGAAGTTTATGAACACGCAAGACTGTCGTTTGAACAGTAACCTCAGAAACAGAGACATTTAATTGAGCTGTTTGGAAGCTCGAATGGACTCAATGAATGTTTTACCGGTATATTCGACCCGCTATTTCTCCACCCATCCACTAATATTCCCAACTTTCCTCCAACTACACCGTATTTGCTCTATCTCCGATATTTCCGTAGGTTACTTTTTGACCCCGAATGATGACGATACTTTTGAGGAGGATGTTGTGAGATGTATCGTTCTATAGTCGCCTCAAAACCACATCAGCACAAAAACTAATGTATCAATCGGACTCACCAACTCTCAAATAACCCCCTGAGACCCGGACATACGACCCAACTACCAATCTAGACCTTCATCTTACTCGCTTGAACATCCTATCCTTCTGTAGCCACACTAAAGGTGTTACTTGTACTCCGTACTTGTATGTAGTTATCTGGGGTACACCAAGGAAGGAGGACACTTGAGTGAGTTATACATGCCCCAAAATCCTCGCGTCGCCCCGCATTCATGTACTCCCCCCTTAGATCTTCCATTCCGACCTTAAATCACACCTTGAACACTTGTACTGATCTCCCTATGAGCTGTCGTGACTCTTGTCAGCCCCACGTGAACATCGAGTTTACCTTCCTCGGTCTTGTGGAGATTTAAGCTTTGGCCGAAAAAATCGAGGTACGGGACGGAGTGCGTCGGGGTTAGGGCTATTATGGAAGAGCGGTCCCGGTTGGAGTCGGGATCGACGGGGTTAGGGGTCTCAAAAGGCGGCTTCTCGGATATTAATCTCTGAGAGATTATGAGAATAAAAGGGGGGTACTGTATATAGGGGTGGGTGGCGGCTGGAGTGGCTCGGTTTGTCCGTCGTCCAGTGTTGTAAGATTTGGTAATGCTCAATTTCCGCCGCAAAAAGTTCTAGAACATTCGAAGGGCTTCTACGGGGTAAGATAACGCCGAAAGCTGGTGGATGGGGGTTCAACTTGGTGATATACGGTTATTGGAGGTCACGTGATCATATTGTGACGTGACGTGATATTTTCAACCAAAAACCGTTCTTTTTACATCATCATATCAGACCCGTTCAGTATTAGTAACCATGGCAACCTTACTTCCCAGTTACCCAGTTACCCGGCCCAAGTCTAGACCTCTTTACCAATGTCTGCAACTAATCAATGACAAATAATTGGCATTACAAAGCAGCAACTAAGGGAGTATATAAGTACGAGTAAGCCGGAGAGAGTAAGAAGTTGACGATCTGATAAGTCATTTGCGAACCAACCTACTCAAGTGATCTAAGATCAAATACCACACATCACGTGACCAGATACCATTACTACAATGTCTATGCAAACAACTCTCGCCAAAACGGAATATCTCCCTCTCAAGGAGATTTCCCGACCTATTCCGCCGGTTCTGGACGAGGATAAGATCACTAAGATGATCGAGACCCTCAAGGCCCACGAGGAGAACCCCAATGACTCTGAAGAGTCCGCTTTGCCCCCTCCAGATGTGCTAGTGATTCGGAAGAACGGAAAGACCCATTATTTCGCTTTTGGAGGCTGCCACAGGTTCCAGGCCTACGATAGACTGAACACGGAGAAGATTCTGTGTCGGTTGATCCCCTGTACTGTGGATCAGTTGAAGCTGTATCTTGGTTCCAGTGCTGAGACTTTGCTTGAGAGGATTTAAGAGGATGGAATGAGACTGAGCTATAAGAGCAGTTCACTGTAACAGTGCAACGATTGATCTAAGCGTGATACGCGCTGTTACGGTAGGAAAGCTGAAATTGGCCTACTCCTGGTGTCTTGAGAGTGTACACTCGTAGGTACATACTCCGAACTGGAAACGACTATGGCTTAATCTGCCAGATCTCAAGACATGGCCACCCACACGCTCAATACTTTTTATACGACTGACGACTGATGAAATGATATAAATAATGAATATGAATGACCATTTAGGTAGTTTTTGGCATCATCGAAGTGTACCTGTAACCAGCACCTCTGCTTCCAGACAAAGCACACTACCAACTCGGCCAATAGTTGTCTAATTGAAGATCGAAAACAAACAATCGACTGATGTGAGTCTTATTGATGAAATTGTTCAGCTGTTTGTGCTAGAAGTCGCCTCGGACCCAATCCGATGACCTCTGCCACGAGAACTTCTGCATCCAGGGGGCCTCGAATTAAGCTCACCCAGTTCGACACAGTATCCCTCATTTTTCTCATCCACAACAGCTCTGAGCTCAGATCGAGGTCGCGTGTATATCATTCACGCTACACTGACTTCATTTCTGTTTTCACTTTTTTTCCCCCACCTCTCTCCGTCAATCTACACTAATTCCAATTATTAGCCTTTTCGATCGCGAAACTGAACGCCAAACCCGATCTCCACCCTATGAACATCATGACATTCTCAGCGCAGCGGTCAGTCTCTCTCTTGCTTCTCTATACACACCCGCGATGAAGCTGAGAATACCAAAGTTTGAAAATACGCCTTATATCGCCACTCACACAGACGTTGCATCAGCTGCCAAGGCTCTGTCCCGTTTCCTGAGCGCCAAAAACACAAAGACAGCAATCCTCACTGGAGCAGGCATATCCACAGCATCAGGGCTTCCAGACTACAGAGGACCTACAGGAACATACACCACAAACCCGAACCATCAACCGACTCTGTATCATGAGTTTGTGTCGGATGAACACAAACGGAAACGGTACTGGTCACGTGCCTGGATCGGATATGAGCAGGCGTTGAAGTGGGCCCGTCCAAATGTTGCTCATGAGGTGTTGACGGGATGGTTGAAGGGCGGCAAGATTTCTGGATTGATCACACAGAATGTGGATGGATTACATAAGCTCAGCCAGGTGAGTGGAGGTAAGGCTGTTGTCGAAGACGTCACCGTTTCTGCTGTTGCTCCAACATTGGTGGAACTACATGGATCGGCTTATAGAGTGCATTGTCTGAGTTGTGGAGAGCGGACATCACGTGAGGAGTTTCAGGATAGAATGGCCGAGGAAAACAAATGGAGTAAAGATGATGCCGTGGCTGGTACTGCCATGTCCGGTAAAGGATTCACTACAGACAAGACTACAGAGAGTGATCTTGCTCAGTTCATTGATCCGGGGACGGAAAGTGAGTCCAACACGCCCAGTACGCCGAACTCTGGCGCTACCATCACTCCTGGTGGATCACCTACATCATCCAACCCTTTTCTTGCATCTTTGGATGACTCAGCTGGCTCCAAACCCCGTCTCGACATTTCCGGAAACAAGCTAAATGATGGTCAACAACAGCTCAATGCTGACGGAGACGCTGAACTGGACGTGGAAATTGACTACGATAGTGTCGTCATTCCACCTTGTCTCAACTGTGGAGGAGTGTTGAAACCGTCCATTGTGTTCTTTGGTGAAAGTGTTCCTGAAACCGATCGAGCTAGGGCACGTGAACTGCTCAAGGCTTCCGACCAACTGCTGGTGATTGGAACGTCTCTGTCGACGTTTTCCGCCTTTGATCTTGTCCGACAGTTTTACAAGCAGGGCAAAAAGGTGGCTGTGCTGAACAAGGGAGGTGTGAGAGGAGAGGGCAAGGATTGGGAGGCAGATGTGAGACTCGATGGAGATATCGGAGGGGTGTTGGAGAAGGTCAAGTGGTGATGGAGCACCACGAACGACTGATCTGAGTAACACTCATGGTAACACTCATGGTACATACTGTACATACTAACGTATTCATTGTATAGACGACTGGAGAGAGTGTCTGGGCGACGAGACCTGTGAATCAGAGTCAACAGTAATGCTAGTTTCTACCAGTATGTACGTACTCTTGGAAAGTACTGACCGAAGGACACCCATTTGGTGCATCCACCAGGCATGTGAGATATACCTGCATGCCAGCGACGTTATATGGGACGACAAACGGGAACATTGCATCGCTTTCACGCGCACAAACTATTGCCACAGCTTGAAGGTTCTATCATCACTGGGGAATGGAGAAAGACTACAGAGACACAGGTCCTCAACAAGGAGTTGACAGACAGATGCGGGTGATGAGGTGATTCTGGCTACCGAGTCTGTCTCACCTTAGCTACCCGTTTGAAGTCCATCAGCTTGAAAGTACAAGAATGTACAAAGCTCCACTGCAAGATGAAAAGCACTGTCCACCACCATGCCCACTACTGTACTCGAACACAGATAAAACCTTTTCACGCTACTGTACAGTACAAGTACGATACTGTGCCTACGAGCACATTTCGCCGGCATATCCGTTTTTCCCGAGAACTTTTGCAGAACGCATATTCAACACTTTTTAGCACCTTCCTTCACCTCAACCTGCCCCCCAGACCCCCCACATGACACTTGACCTTAGATAGAGTTAGTTGTGGGGGGTTATGGCGATAGGAGAGGATGGTGTGGGGTGTTGTATCTACATTGTACTCTGAAGGGCCACAAGTCGTACAATACTGGCCGTTACCTTCACTGTTGTCATATCTCAGCCAAACTCCCTCCTCTCCCTTACACTGCACAAAACTGCAGGTTCTAGAAGCACTCTGTTAAATGAACTTATAAGCCAACTCTATTTGAGTGTAAACTTCCTGTGTGTCATCTCTGACAGCATGATCATGACATCTGAGAGAGAGCCGAGAAATGGATGCGGAAAAAATCGTGTAAAATCCAGGAAAATCACGATTAATAGTGGCGATATCTCTAAACCCAGTAGAACCTACCCCAACCCACACATACACAGCCCCCCTCCTAGCCTAGTCCCTAATAACCCCTTGACCCCACTACCCCACCCCCCACCTATACCCCCCAGTCTCCCCAGTCACCCCAGTGCCCCGTTTTTTCAGCGTTAAAACTTTTTCAGTCTTGTTTGAATTCGACCCACTTGGTTCCCCATGAATGCTAACTCTGAAAGTTACCGTACATACAGTATGTCGCAGTAGCATGGAAAAGAGCGAAGAAATGTCTGCGAAAAAAAAGCAAGCTCTAGGTTTCACAAAGCCTGTCGATATACAAACCAGCAGGGTGTGTACTTCGGAGATGTACGGAGGTGAGTTGATGAGCTGATGGGAAACACGTGCTCTGCTAGTCACGTGATCAGATTTTCTACGACGGCACGTGCGTGCTTGTCTGGTCACGTGCATATATTCAGAATCACTAGTAGTTGTGCCGTAACCATTAGTCTCACTTTTAGATCCGTCTTAATAGCTGTTTTTCAAGGCTCTATTTTAGTCTGTTCAAACGTTCGGGAGAATACGGCATGGGGGGCGAAACGGCAGTAATACTTGTGATGACAACTTGTACGACGTAGCTCTGCAGTTTGAAATCAGATAATATTAATGTGAGTCTATGTACATAGAAATAAATAATGCAGATGAGTGGAGGCGATGGGGCTGGTGGTGGTCTGTTGTCCGAAGACAGGTGGCCTGACTTCTATGGGGGTGTTAGACACGGCCTGACAGAGCAAAGAAAGACAGACACCTTTTTCCTCACCTGGTCCGATGTTCCGGAAGATGCATATGCAGAGCCACAGTCGGATGTATGTGGGAGGTGGTGCCGATGGGCCGTATATGCGCCATATGTAGTGCCGTTGAGGATTGAGTTTTGGGTGAACAGGGCCAACTTTCAGACTTTCACAGAGAGAGGGGAAGGTGTCAGAGGGAGGTGTCACGCGCGAGTGTCATTAGATAAGTGACACAGACAGACGGACAGAAAAATGTCAGCCCCAAAACGCTCCACGGATGTTGTCGTTGTGAGAGGTGTAATGATGCGGGTGGTGGTGGCGAACTCCGCTTACAAAGAAAGATCCTCCAAGTCGTCCATCATGATGCCCATCTCAGCCTTCTTAGCGGCGACCTCAAGAAGCGAGAAATCCAGCTGCTGGGGAAACGACTGGGCGTTCATCTGAGGAGAAGGAGGAGGAGGAAGCAGGTTGTTGTTCTGGAAGACTGGAGAGCCAGGAGAAGAGGTGTATGAAGAGGAGGTGTCGGAGTATGCTGGAGAGTTCATTGTGAGAGTGTGAGTGTGTGAGTAAGTGTGTGTCAGTGGCTTGGTTGTTGTTATTGTTGTGATGTGACTCTGTGTCTGTGGTTGGAGTGACTTGGTCGATGTTGTGGGTGTGCAAATTTGTTCCCCAACTTTTAGGACTGCCCGGATATATATACATCTCCTCCCCGGATGGTCTTCTGCCGCTGTGCATAGGGTTACGGTTTTGAGCTAGTTGGGAGCGTCAGTTTTTAGGCTTTCAAACTCTCCGCCGTTGTACCGAGCACGGCCTGGGGGGATGCTGGAGTCCAAAAGTAGTGAGAACTGGTCTGATTGAGATTTTGAGAGTGCCAGGTGATTCATATGACCCTCAGGAGTCAAACGCACTCTTTACATTTTTTCTTCCACTTCTCTACATTGCTCCTTAACATACCTCGGCACACACGACAAGTCCTGTCGATCGCTGAGACAGAGCAATGTGCCCCCCCCCACACTATGGGGCAGCACATTTGACGGTTGTGGAAAAAGAAGGCTGGAGTTGGACCAGCAAGAGGACAAAAAAACAAGAAAACAAGTAGGCGGCAGTTTTATCCGCACAACGCGAGCACATTAATTTCGGTTAACGAGAAATTCAACGGGTGTACGACGGATGAGGACACACGGGATGAATATTTGCACGTCAATAACCGTTGCTGTTCGTGTTTGTGTCACCTCCTCAAAGTTCACTAGACCCGCGGTCGGTTGCTCTACTGGGTTGTACAAGGGTATTGTGTGATTGTGTGATTGTGAGTGTGTTCTCCCTCATTCACATGGAGCTTACCGGCACTTTCAGGCTTAGAGTTGTTCTAAACGGGACAAAGGAAGGGTATGGGGAGGGTTGCCAACGCGATTTCTGATATTACAACTGGTGGTAAAAACAGTACCATTCGATTCGGGGCATTCATCTCATTCCAGCAGTACAATAAAATGTTCCCCCTACAGTAGTAATGTTCTGAGATATAGCGCCTCCTTCATTGTTACAGTTTGACCCACACAAAGACAATCAAGGATCGACACTGATAATGTGAAGAGTAAAGGGGGGGAGGGCCTCGAGTTGTGCGTGCGTTCTGGACTGACTAAACACATGATATTCAAATCTGCAAAATAACAAAGAGGGGACCATTATCGAACGAGAGACAGTGGGGCGAGAGAAACAGATCGAACCAGAAACAGCAACACGGTCGAACCACAAAAAACCACGTTTCACAAATCTGCCACTCGCAATTACCCCACAACACCCCACACGTTCCCCCTCCTCCCCCTTATCTCTTTCCTCCTATCTACAACCCTGGCTATCTCCTTTTCCCCACACTTGACAACCGTGGACATTTTGAGGGACGTCAAACAAGAACCGGGTCCATCACGGTCGGGGCTCTTGTCCGAGTCGGCCCACCGGAACCGACCGGGTTCCTGATTGGGACTTCTGAACCTTATTTGGGTAGCAGGGCTCGGGTGGTGGTTGGGTGGTATCAACTCGTTTAGTACTACAGGTAGGAGTGTGAAACTTGAAATGTGGCTTGGTAGCGTGATAGGGATATACAGGCCAAGAAATCAGCCCCTTACGACCTCAACAGCAGCAGTTAACTCCCCCATCAATATCTCATCATCCCCCGCAACCCCCACAAACTCTAATCACCGCAATCACGTTCGTGCAGCGATTAAGCCGGCATAGTCATGTGACGCCACAACTGTAGGTGCTGTACTGATGTCGGTTACTAACGTCACGTGATACAACACACACACCGGTCTAACGGCCCCACGTGAGTCATTTTTCACGTTGCCTAGTACTGCGTTGGTGGTGGTATGGAAACTACCTTGTGAGTCACTATGACATGACTCGTGTGAGCCGAGGTTAAAGCCTGGATGTTTCAATTAGTGAGCAATTATTCAGTGAACATGTTGTGGCGGCTAAATGGTTCATTACGAGTATCTGACAACATGGGAATATTTGTTGTGGAGTGTTTCCATGCTCGTGATATTTTTGGCCTCATTTTCCACCGAATATATCAGTTATTTAATAGCCCAACAAATCCTGCATAATACCCCGTTAATAATATTCAGTTTTCATTTTCGTCTCGTTTCCGTCTCGTTTAGGCACCCGAATCATTTTCGTGTGGAGCCGGCTGCACCACGAGAATAAAATCGCCGATCCGCAGATGGTGGAATAACTGGGAGTAATCGGGATAGATCGGGATAAATCGAGGAAAATCAGAGAGAACTAGGGAAAATAGTAATAAATGTAGAAAGTACTTGAAGAGGTAACGAGGGCCGCAAAGTCAGCAGCTGATAAATTCGTTTCCTGGAACTCGACTTTCTCGCTCCTAGCTGACCCCGCCCAATTCCGCCGATCGCCACGATCGCTTGATCATCAATGAGCTGTACGCAATGGTGATTGCACAATCGAGACCCAATCGCAGCCGTGTGACCAAAAAGGGACCTCGATCGGGGAATTTACTTCGGGCTGGGGTCATATGATTACTAACGAGTGGCACTGTAAGCAGAGATAGTCTGTCGTATGTACCTCGGCTCATTTGGTTGCTACACGTCGCTACACCACACGATTTGACAACAGTACAAACCAGATCAATTTGTTTTGGCTGGATTGCGAGTCTCACTCACTCAGGGCTGAGTATTTTGAGTATATCCTCCGTAGCAAGCTAGCTACCTGGTACTGTCACAGTATACCGCAGAACACACACTCTTGGTACACTCCACGGCTTCCACGGACTTTTGCTGTCCTTACTTCTAACCTGCCGTTATCACCTGCCGATAACAGCGTAGGTACAGTATGTCCCTTCTGTCACCTGCGCCCACTGCAAAATGACGCCAGGTGTTTCTGACAGAGCTGGCAAGGCGATCCACTTCTGTCTGATGTCCAGCAGCCAAGCAACGCAACGTTGAACGTGTTTCACCCAGTCTCACACTGTACTGTGGCCCTTGTCTCACCCTTATTGCCAGCTTGCTCCACAGGTGAAACAAGCAATTTGTACAGTGGGGGTGGCTGTGATCTGAGGATGATTACAAATCGAAGGGAGGCGGATGTGACGTGATCTCATGTACTCGTACTCGTACCACTGGAGGTCTGCGAAGAGGTGGACTGATCTAGAGTGACTAGAACTTGAGACTTGAGACAACAGGAGGAATTACCCTATTGATCACCAGTCCACAGTCACCCCACATACCTATGAAAACAGCCGTACACGGAATGATAGTACGGAGTAATATACTTGTAGCTACTGTTGGTGGTATCAAAATACTCGCAGTGATCTCCTGGTCTGGTCGAGGAAGTATGGTCGGAACGACAACAACAATGACCTTACTATCAACTAGTCCCAGACAGCAACATGCCGTACCCGCTCAAATCAATCAAATACACTCATTATATAATACATACAGTTAGTTTCCAAAATCCAAACGCCAATCCCAAGTTGTGGTGTGGTAGAGTAGCCGCCACTCTTGGGCCAAATCCATCCGACCTGTAGTGCGCACTACAAATCAATCAAGTCCTCATCCGCGTTAACCACCCGCAACTGGGTTCGCCGCCTACTACTAACCAACACCTGGACATCATTGACATTGTCGTCGTAGGAGAAGGCACTTTTCACAGACGCCTTTCTGGCTGGTCTGGGAGGACTAGGAAGGGGCAGATTAGGATCAAGAATCGAGTCTCGGTTGTTGACCAGATCCTTGTTGCTCAGAATCGAGTTACGATTCAGGTCGGACTCCCAGTTGCGTCGTTTTTCCGTCCACGAATTCAGCGAGTTGGCGTCACTCATGGCATCCCTGTCCCTAGGCATAAAGTCGTCAAAGTAATCCAGCCGTTCCCGGGGCAACTGTACCTCGTTGGTCTTCTTCTTTCTGTACCACCAAACACCGAGAAGCGCGAAAATGGCAGCCAGAGGTAGAATTGTGCTGAGAGCAGCAATGCCGCCAGTAGACATGCCAGAATGTGACTTATCAGATTTTGAAGAAGCAGAAGGTGAAGGAGAAGAAGTATCTGTGGCTGCAGGAACAGTTGTGCTGGATGCCTGGCTGATGGTTGTGCTTGCACTGGCAGCAGTAGAACTAGCAGCTTGGCTGGGCACGTACTTCTGCACAGGTTCCAGGTTGTTGACGTTGAACAGTTGGATGGAGTAACCCGATCGTTTTGCCAGTGCGGCCTTGCCCTGAACTTGCAAGCCGCCCTCTGAAACAACAGCTGCAGCAGCCTTACCATGCCCCGCATCACCACCTTCTCCAATAGTAACCAGAGTCTCAAACAACAAAGCCGCACCAACAATACCGCCGTCAACCTCAAAAGAAGAGTTACCATGGTACCCCCAGCCCTGGTCTCCAAACTCCAGAACCGCCGAGTATGGATCTGCTGTGCGTCCGTCAACTGTACCTCCCAGAATAAGAGCTCTGTCGGCTCTAGAGTCACTGTCCAGGCTGTAAGAGGCCGGGTAGATGGGCAGCAACAACGCTCCACTTCGGGAGTCCAGCATGTTGGAGTTGTCCACGTTACGGTAGTTCCAGCCTCCCTGGTAGTAGGCCACCTGGTTCATTCCCACCCACACTGACGTGGATGTATTTCCCCCCACAAACACGGTGGTGGCATAATCAATGTTTGTGTATGCTGCCTGGGCGAATCCGAGTGGATGGACAGTTGTGTCCAGTTTCTGTGTGGCCTTTGTGGTTGTGTTGTAGCTGTACAAAACCTGGTTCGTTGAGCAGCTTCCTCCGTAGAACAGAATACCCTGTTGGAGAACCGGGGGAGCAAAGGGAGTGGCGTCTGAGCACCAAGGAAGCGAGTTTGAGTTGATCTGATGCCACACGTCGCCGACAGAATCGTAGTAGTTGATTTTGTGTCCGTCAATGGCGTACAGAACTGGCTGAGAAGAAAATGGCGAAGAAATGACCAGACGGGAACCTGTTGGAGGTGGTGTAAGAGTGGAGATTGGAGTCTCGGAACTCAACGTCTGGTTGTATGGAATTTGCAGCAGGTCATTGTTGGACAGGTGCAAGTAGACGTGGTCCGAAGAGTAGAGAGTGTTCATTGTGTTTGTGTTTTTGTGTTTTGTGTTTGTGTCAGTTCTCGGCCACTCAGTCGTCGTCTTGTTTTATCAATCAGACTGTTTCTGTGAATCGATAACAAGTCTTGGTTTGTCACAAGCTTGTCGGGGTTGGTGTTGTAGTCGTAGTTCTGTCCAGCAGAGAAGAGAGGAATCTGTGTTAGCATGTTGTACGTGGCAAATAGTTGGTGGATTCTGATGACGGAGCTCTTGTCAGGGCATTGCTGTGACCTAATAGTAAAGAGGAGCATAGGAGCGAGGAGTTACCAAGGTGACGCTGAAACACAACACGGTCGCCTGTCTTCAGACTATCTTCAGAGCATGCATCCAGAGCTCCATACATCCAGTGTCTCAGTAAAAAGATCACCACATGGAAATGTTCATGGGACAGTACAGTATCGTAATGACCACGAAAACTCCCCCAGTAGTGTTACCACAGCTCATGAGACCTGAAGGGACCTCCTAACAGCTCCATCCACTCTGGTTCACCCCCTAGTTCAAACACTGACATCGCAACACACACCCAAAGTCCATAATACTGGGTACTTCAACTACAGCATAATATGTGTCACTTCCTTCAGATCTGTGACACATGGCTGCTCCTTCTGACTGCTCGAATCGAGCGCGCGTGAATCGACTCGTCCGCCCGCCCCCCTCCCGCTCGTCTCATACTCACATTGTCTGTGTCGCTCAAGTCGGTCTTGAGTCGTAGCTCTTGTCAAGTCATTAATCCCTTTGCGGACTGCACTTCATCTTGCATGCTCCCTGCATATGTGCGTTTGGTTATTGCCTATTTGGGAAGGGATAAACACTTGACTGTACAGATGGAGAGATCGTGTGCACCATCACGACCGAAGCGAATGGACGGATACAGGTGGTAAATATTCCAAAAAATACAGACAAATATCCTTTGCCGCGCTCATGAATTATTAACATTTCTCCACATTTATTCAGGATCTATTTGTGGGAGAAACACGTCAGTTCCACATTTGGCGCTCTGTTATGAAACCTAATACGCTCGCCATTACACTCAATCTTACTTCAGCCGTCCCAACTAACATCAACTAATCTAATCTCATATCACGTTGATCACCCTGTAAATCGGCCAAATATTATTCATGCGCTGAGAATTTTTTGCCAACAACAACTTGCTTATTAATACTGCTGAGAACGTCGCAAAAAGACTACTGGTACAGTACTCGTGTGTACCATTACGAAGTCATCATACGCCCACCCAACAACTCTTAACCTACATATATGTCATAACCTGTATAACCTGTAAATCACTTCTTGCATAAAAGTACATACAGGTAAAGTCGTCCTACTTCTTCAATAATGGTCAGATTGGTATCGCGATTTCAGTTTCTCGGAGGTCACGTGCCATTCACGACTGTCATATCACGTGACGTTGCCAAGGTTGTGATCTGATCAAAATTTTCATTTCCCCTTTAGCGTTTCGGCTAATTCTTGGCAGCTATTTGGTGAAGAAGTGACTCACGTGACGGAGTGAGTGACGGGATCAGAAACTCCTCACTTGAATCACGCCAATCATGAGTTTCTCGAGTTCATAGCCCCCTCTTTGCAGTGTTTATAATGACCATAAACTATGTACTCTGTAGCTAATTATCTGATACGACGTACTACTCCAACTTCCGCAGCACTCATCAGAAACTTCCGAAAGCCCGTGACCATTCACCCCTTGGGTCTTCATTTCCATCCCTGGAACACCTTAACACCTATTTCATTTCCTCCTTACTTCGTAAGGATAGAGCCCCTATTATTATGACATACCTCCATATGCTGCTCAACTAACACTCCAACTAAACACCAAGTACAAAATCCCACGCAATCAACCTCGCATCATCTTCAACTAAATACCAACTGTAACCAACTAAACCAGCCTCAGATTATCAAAAGACCCTATGTGGTGGTTGAGACGCGGGATTTGGGTCCACAGCGCCCTTCAGTCACGTGATGGTATGTCACACGACTCTCATAAAGAGATCTGGCACGGAATAACAACGTCGTTCATCACTGGCCGGTTTAGTTACCCTTTGACGGTCTCAAACGGTGGTTTTTATATTTCCCAGAAGCAGGGTAACCTCCTTTTAGCGTTTAATCTTGTTTAGCCGATGACGATTGGAAAACCTTAAGTGACTGAGATGATATGGGGTTGAAGTGGTATCTACATAGCTGACTGGGGCTAGGATGGATTTTGCTGATGTTTTAGAAGTATTACTCAGCTCGGTTGACTGTCCCGACTCTAGTCTCAGTACTCATAACCTGTGGTCCGGAACTTGGAGTCCCCAACCTTAAATTAAGGCGGAAACAACAAGAGAAGAATTGGGGTTTTGTGGTTTCACAATTTATAGAGAGGCAGTATCCCAGCATTTCTGGTACCAAAAGAATCTCCGGGATCTCTCGGTTCTCACAGTATGCTCTGTTTATCTTTGGGATATCGGGAAGAGGACTTGGTTAGTACCTGAAAATATTGACATCGATGTACATGCTTACGTAATGACAATAGGTTCTATGTAATTCTGAGCATTTTTCAATGAGAAATTGTCTCATTCAAATTGTAGCAGTCTGCTCATCTCTGTTCTCATGGCTGTCTCTTTACTAAGCACGCACCCCACACAACCCTAACCGCTCGGGTTACTGGCCCTAACCCATGAAAAAGTGTCACACCTGCATTTGAAGCAAAGATCTCGGATCACTTAACTAAATACAAGTTTGGACTTTGAGGATTTGCATCAGGCCATCGCAGCTGTTGAAAACAGTGAGTATGAGAGGGTTTGAGAAGACAGAGGACATCGAGTCATCGAGATCGTTATATTAACACAGACAATTATGGTGAGTTTTGCACAAGTGACACAGAGAGGTGGTTACAAGGTACTAGGAGAGGTTATGAAGGGAATGGTGAATTTGACTACAATGATCACAGAAGAAGGAGGCGATGAAAGAATGGAGAATATGCGACAGAGCGAGAGAGATACGACACAGAACGAGAAAGATACGACACAGAACGAGAGAGATACGACACAAAGAGGTTTGATTGGTCACCAGGTGGTGGCTGTCTAGTTATGGGCTGATCTGACAGTGGCGATGTTGTGAGGTGCTGGGACTGAGGTTGTTGATCTGGCTGTGACGTGGCATTGGATGGTAGCAGTGGCTATTGGGGTGGGGGTCACGTGGCCAGACAGTGCTCTGCGAAGCTGTGGGGTCACGTGGACACAGGGATGCTAGTCTGCCAGTCATGACAACAGTGGTTGCAACGGGGGCACCATGACGAAACCAAACAACAGACACAGAACCGCAGGTCGTCCACCTAAGCGACTCAACAGCCGCCAACCGAATGACCTGATGCCGCCATTCATACGCCTTCGATCAGATACCTCTATTGATACTACAGACTACATATGTGGCCCCAGCCAGACAGAGTGAGCCACCACACGACATACCTGGTACCCAAAAGCGACAAACTGAAAGAAGAGGACATAGCGATAACAGTGGAAACGGTCCACGACTGACTTGATACAACAGACGTGGTTAGGGCTCCAGGGACAGGGCTAGATCGAGCATTACTATCAAACGAGCTGTGCAAGTGTGACAGCCCATGTGTTGATCTTAGTCACATATATCACTTCCATGACGTGTCTGTTACCTCTGCTGATGGTACCCATTCTTCGATGTTGTCACACTGCTGCCTTGGTTGACTCTGAACACTCCATGGAGCTCTGTCAATGGTATGGCGAACTGGATTGCACAGTTCTTGTTGGTAGCCGTTGTTGTGGGGGCTTCAGAGCATTCACCGTGAGTCACTGAACTCCAGACGTGACTCTGAGGTCTTCCGCACGCTTCTGATCTCGCGGTTCAGTTTTCACCTAGGTCTATTTCGTCTAAAGCTGTTCTTTCCATTCAGCTACCTCTTCTTCAGCATCTCTTTTTGACGTCTTCACCTTATTCCACCTTTGCACCACATTAGACTCCACTTCTCCTCTTCTTCTCAGCGATCGGCCTCGTGAGGTCTTATGGGCAACCGGTGTTGTCTCACCAATCGCAGGATGGCTTAGCATTCGAGCTTCACTCTCACGCTTTGCTCTTTCGTTACCTATCGGGTCCGCCCCTCTCTACCGTTTACCGTTTACCGTTTACTAACCCAGATGTCATCCACCAAAGACCGGCTGGAGTTTTGGAAGGAGCAACAAACGCTCCTGTCCTCTCCCGACTCCCTCCCGTCCATCCTCAACGCCCTTTTCCAAACGATTCCACACTACTCGGACCACGTGTCGAGGGACGTGGTTGTCGACACGTGGAAGCTGCTGCTCAAGGAGCACCCTGCCGCTCTGCAAAAGGTGGTGCCCGTGCTCTCCAAGCAGTTCCAGCTGTACAAAAAGTCGTCCACAAACAACCTCATGGTGCTGCTGGAATGGACCAATCTCTTTGTGGGCGTCTCTCTCACCTCCGCCGAGTCCAACCTCAACGAGTTTGTGTTCAAGGACCTGGTGTCCATGCAGGCCGAGCTCGTGGACCTGTGCTCGGCCTGTGACCGAGACAGAATGGCCAAGAGCGCTCTGAGGCAAACTCGAGCTGCTTTTGCTGCCTGCATCACAGCCGACGGAGCTCTTGCCAAGCTACAGAGCGTGTGTCTCCCCGGCAACCCCGCCTTCACCGCTCTGCTAGGATGTCTTGCATCTGCATGCGCCGAAAACGCGCCCCAGACGTTTGAGCAGCTCGACCAGGCAACGTACTCGCAGTTTTACGGCTCTCATGTGCTTGGCGCCAAGACTCTGCCCGGACGAAACGCCGTCCAGCAGTTTTGTGACGGGTACTTTGGCAACCTGTCACGTGAGCAAAAGTCCAAGGTCGCCACGGACATTTTTGACGCCACCAACAAATCCATTCTCAGATCTCCCGAGTCTGTGCTGGAGTACGCGGTTCCACTGTTGCTGAGCTCTCTGGATAAGGACGATGAGTCAGCAAAGACTTTGGTAGACGGCATTGCGGCCTCTCTGGTCACGTGCCTCAAGTCCTCCAACCAGCTCACCCGAGACGGAGCCGTCGCGTGCATTGGAGTGGCCTCCACTATCTCTCACGTGACTCTCTACGCCGAGCTGGCCAAGACCGTTGCCAAGGTGACCGTTTTGGAGCACAAGGTTGCGTACGGCCACGCCATTTCCGGCTGTCACGTGACCGACTCTTCTCTCGCTGCGGCCCTTGCTCCTGTGGTCGCCAAGGAGAAGAATGAGATTGCGCTGACGGCTCTGTCACGTGCCTTCCTGGTGCATTTCTCCCCCGACCAAGCCAAGACTCTGGCTTCCGGATTGGGCGATTCCAACGCTGGAGTCGTCAAGGTGTGGATTCTGCAGCTGGTCAACTTCCCCCAGCATGCCGATCACGTGACCGGTGAGCTTGAGAAGATTCTCGCCTCTTCCACTATCGTCAAGGGTGCCATTTCTGGTCTGGGAGCTGTCTATCTGCTTACCAAGGCTGGCAAGTCTGTCAATGTTGAAAAGGCCCTTGAATTGGCTCTCTCTCCTCGAGTTTACACCAAGCTGGGATCCGGCGAGTTTTCCACCGGTTTTAAGGCCCTGGAATCTCTTTTTAAGAACGTCAACTCGCAGAACTCGGCCGATTTCGGAAAGGCCATCTTTTTCTACGCTTTTGGAGACGCCGAGGTCAAGGTTGATGTCGACTGTTCCAGACTTGTGGGACCTGCTCTGAGGACCAACTATTCCGATTCGTTGGCTGAAGCAGTCGTTTCTGGCGTTTCCAACACTCACGTGAATGAGCGGAAGTACTCCAAGCTGCTTTACTCGCTGTTTGGATCTGGTAACGACTGTG
Source organism: Yarrowia galli (assembly GCA_900519055.1). Taxonomy (NCBI): domain Eukaryota; kingdom Fungi; phylum Ascomycota; class Dipodascomycetes; order Dipodascales; genus Yarrowia; species Yarrowia galli. The sequence goes on from ULGS01000004.1 coordinate 1,218,333, forward strand.
ACAAGGCTCTTGTTGACGGTCTGGAGACTCTTTGTGGTGTTGGATTGTGGATTGAGTGTGTTCTCGGCGCTTCTCGAGACCCCCGAAAGCTGTTGCTTGACAATGAGGCTCACGTGAAGCAGATTCTGTCTTCTGCTGCCTCCTCCAACCTCTATGCCACCATTGCAACCGTTTGTTTCATTGCTCCTGATGTTTTCACTGGAGAGATTGTGGATCAGCTGACTGTTTCCAACCTTTCTGCCGTCACCACTGAAGCCGTGACCATTTTCAATACCCCCGCCGACCAGCTGGCTTTTGATATCAAGCGAACAGAGCGTGTGGCACACAAAAACTCAAAGGAGTACCAGGACAAGCTGTGGGAGGAGAATCTCAAAAAGGAGCTGCAAAAGAAGAAGGGAGTGGTGGAAAAACCAAAGTACACCAAGGAGGAGCAGATCAAGGTGGACGAGCAGCTGAAAAAGGAGGCCGATGTACGATCCGAGGTCTCTGCTGTTGCTGAACATGTGACCCGGCTCATGGGCATCATTTCAGCTCTTTCCAAGCAAGCCATGACCGTGGACAACGGCAAGGAGACGTGGTTTGGACCGGCCATGACTTTGCTGCTGGAGCTGATCAGTCATCCCAACGTGGACGTGCTGGTGGGAGGCCAGGTCAGCAAGACTCTCACCGACATGTCGTGGATCACCAATGACAAGCTGGGTTCCATTCGGCCCTTCTTGGCTGTCTGTCTGCTGAGAATGTATGGCAATCACGTGAGCGAGGATCTGCAGAAGGAGTCACGTGATTCGTTGATCACTCGAGTTCTCTACAAGATTCACTCCGTTGCCATGTCAACGCCCCTCGACGCCATTTCGCTCATCTTTGTGCTGCCCATTGTGCTGTTTGTGCTCAAGAACCAGTCACGTGATAAGGAGACCGCCGAGGAACAGACACATCTGGCCATTGAGATTGTCTCGTGCCATACCAGCGCCTTTTCTGACGTAATCACCCCCCGAGCTGAGATTATGTCAGCTTTGATCCAGCTCATGAAGAGCACTCCCACCAAGGCCAAGCTTGCACGTGAGTGTCTGTACTCTGTGGTTGAGCACGTGGCTTTGACGATTTCCAAGTCCGAGGAGAAGGTGCTGCTTAGCAATCTTTTCACCGGTGACACTGCTGTTCGACATGCGATTCTGGAGGCTGTTGATGCTCATCTGACGCTTGATGACGCCTCTCCTGAGCTCTTCGTCACATGCTTCGATGTGGACGATGTCAACCGAGAGCTTGCCGAGCAGATTTACAGTGAAAACGAGCTTTCCAAGCCCGATTCGGCTGCTCTGCTCCCGTTTTTGGCTGCTGAGTCGTCTTCTCTGCGTCTTTCGTCTGCTAGAGCATACGCTGACACTGCTGGAGCCGACTCCTACGATCAGCTGATGGAGTACATCATCCGAGCGTCCGTGCCCATTCCTCCTACTCTGGATCAGTACGGTAAGCCCAAGAAGGGTGAGTCTGCACGTGACCAGTGGGAAGCTCGATGTGGAGCTGGTCTGGCTGTTCACGAGATGGCGCCCAACATGTCTTCCGATCACGTGATCAGTTTCATCACCTTTTTGGTCGACTCGGGCTACTCTGACGTCAACTCCGACGTTCGACAGGAGTTTGACGATGCTGGTTTGGCTCTGGTTGATCAGCATGGTCTGAAGAATGTGGAGGAGCTGATGAAAATCATCCAGAACCGGCTGAGCAAGCCCGGCAGCTCCGAAAGCGACGATCACGTGATTTCGTCGTGTGTCGTGCTCTATGGAGCTCTGGCCCGTCATTTGGAGTCTTCCGATTCTCGACTGCCCGTCATTTACGACCGAATGCTGGTTGCCCTGGATACTCCCTCCGAATCTGTGCAGTTCCGAGTCTCCGAGTGTCTCTCTGGCCTTGTGGGCAAGATGGACAAGAAGTCTCGTGATGGCTACCTCAACGAGCTCACCGAGAAGCTTCTGTCGGACTCTTCTCTGGCTATTCGACGAGGAGCTGCTTATGGTATTGCTGGTCTTGTTCGAGGCGGTGGAATCGCTTCTATTGGTCAGACTGATCTCATTCGAACTCTGACCGATGCCATGGAGAACAAGCGATCGTCTTCTGCTCGTCAGAGTGCCCAATTTGTCGTTGAGACCCTGTCTATGGCTCTGCAGCGACATTTTGAGCCCTACGCTCTGCAGCTCATGCCCTTGGTGCTTGGTTCTCTTGGAGATCCCGTTTTCGAGGTCCGAGAAGCCACCAACGATGCTTCCAGACAGGTCATGAAGCATACCACCGCTTATGGAGTCTCCAAGCTCATTCCCATGGCGATTGAGAACCTCAACCAGACTGCCTGGCGGTCCAAGCGAGGAGCCGTGGAACTTTTGGGTAACATGGCCTACCTCTCGCCCCACGAGTTGTCCACCAACCTGTCTCTGATTGTCCCCGAGATTGTGGCTGTTCTCAACGATACCCATAAGGAGGTGCGAGCCGCAGCCAACGGTTCTCTGAACCGATTCGGTCACGTGATTTCCAACCCAGAAATCCAGGCTCTGGTTCCCAAGCTCATTGGTGCCATTGCCGAGCCCGAAAAGACCGAGGTTGCCCTTGATGGACTGCTCAAGACCCAGTTTGTGCATTACATTGACGCCCCCTCTCTGGCTCTCATCAGTCACGTGCTCCAGCGAGGTCTTGGAGACAGATCTGCTGCCGTCAAGAAGAAGGCTTGTCAGATTGTTGGTAACATGGCCATTTTGACCTCGGCTCAGGATATTGCTCCCTATCTGCCCGAGCTCACTGTTTCTCTGGAAACGGCCATGGTCGATCCTGTTCCCGGCACTCGAGCAACTGCTGCTCGTGCTCTGGGTTCTCTGATTGAGAAGCTTGGAGAGTCTGCTTTCCCCGATTTGGTTCCCCGACTTCTTTCCACTCTCAGAGACGAGGATCGAGCCGGCGACCATCTGGGAGCTGCCCAGGGTCTTTCCGAGGTTGTTTGCGGTCTGGGTCTTCGAAAGCTGGAAGATATCCTTCCTCAGGTCATCAAATCGTGTGCTTCTCCCAAGAACCACATTCGAGCTGCGTTTATGCCTCTGATGATTTTCCTTCCCGCCACTTTTGGAAACTCCCTGACCCCCTACCTGTCTCAGATCATTCCCGTGATTCTGTCGGGACTTGCTGACGACGTGGATTCCGTCAGAGACGCCTCTCTCAAGGCCGGACGACTGCTGGTGTCCAACTTCTCCAGCAAGTCTGTGGATCTGCTGCTTCCCGAGCTGCTTGTCGGAATGTCGGACTCCAACCACCGAATCCGGCTGGCCTCTGTGGAGCTCATGGGCGATCTGCTCTTCCAGCTCACTGGACTCACCAAGAATGAGCTTGACGAAACCGACGACGTCAACGCCGGCCAGGCTCTGCTGTCGTTGCTGGGACAACAGACCAGAGACACCGTTCTGGCCAACCTCTTTGTTTGCCGAGCAGACACCTCTGGCCAAGTGCGACTTGCCTCCATCGAGATCTGGAAGGCTCTGGTTGCAAACACCCCTCGAACCGTCAAGGAGATTCTGCCCGAGCTCACCAACCAGGTGGTTACCCGGCTGGCTTCTCGGGACCACGAGCAGCGAGAAATTGCGGCCTCCACGCTCGGAGAACTGGTGCGACGAGTCTCGGACTCTCTGCAGCAGCTTCTGCCCACTCTGCAGACCAACCTGGACAGTTCCGATTCGGACCAAAAGCAGGGTATCTGCATTGCTCTCAAGGAGCTCATTGTGTCTTCGTCACGTGACCAGCTGGATGCTCATAAGGCCACCATTGTTCACATTCTGCACGTGACTCTGACCGATTCTTCTCGAGACGTGCGATCTGCTGCAGCTTCCGCCTTTGACGCCTACAATGAGATTATGGGTAATTCTGCCGTTGACGATATTCTGCCCAAACTCCTTCAGCTGCTCAAGGAGCGACCCGAGTCGGCCCTGGCTGCTCTCAAGGACATTATGCAGTCACGTGCCAACTCCATTTTCCCCGTGGTGCTCCCCAAGCTGCTGTCCCAGCCCATTTCCGTGTTCAACGCCGAGGCTCTGGCTTCTCTGGCCCCTGTGGCCGGCCAGACTCTTTTGCGACGTCTTCCTCAGGTTGTTGGCAACCTGGTCTCTGCCATTATTTCTGCACGTGACCAGAAGGACGAGGAGCGAGCTTCTGCTCTGTTTGATTCGCTGGTTTCCATCTTCCTGTCTGTTTCCGATGAGGGTATCCATTCTCTCATGCAGCAACTCAAGTCTATGGCCAAGGACGAGGATTCTGCCGTTCGAGCTCTGCTGTTCCAGACCCTCACTCCTTTCTTCGCAGACACCCAGCTCGATCTCTCTGCCTACTACATTGATTGGGCCGAGCTGTGTATCTACGCTCTGGATGATGAGTCTGTGGCTGCTGCTGCCAAGAGTGCTTTGGAGACCCTGGTAAAGAAGCTGACCAAGGAGGAGCTGGAGACTCTATCCAAGCCTGCCTACGCCGCTCTGGCCAACACCTCGGTTCCTCTGGCCGGAATCAACGTGCCCAAGGGTCCCGCTTGCATTCTGCCCATCTTTGTGCAGGGTCTCATGTACGGTACTTCTGACCAGCGAGAGGCCTCTGCCAACGGTATGGGATGTATTGTGGAGCGAGTGGACGCGTCTCTGCTCAAGCTGCACGTGACCCAGATCACGGGTCCTCTCATTCGAACCATTGGAGAGCGATTCCCGGCCTCGGTCAAGGTGGCCATTGTCACCACTCTCAACCTGCTACTCAAGAACTGCTCTGCTTTCCTCAAGCCCTTCTTGCCTCAGCTGCAGCGAACCTTTGCCAAGTGTCTCAGTGATACCGGCTCCGAGCGGCTCAGAAATGAGGCTGCCGAGGCTCTGGGTACTCTCATCACTCTTCAGTCTCGTGTGGACCCTCTGGTGAGTGAGCTGGTGACCGGAGTTAAGAACTCCACCGACGAGGGAGTCACCAACGCCATGTTCAAGGCTCTTCAGGGAGTCGTGTCCAAGGCCGGAGGTCAGATGAGCCAGCAGTCACGTGATCTGGTCTTCAACCTTGCCGATGAGGTCACGGGACTCGACAAGCACGTGCTTGCCAAGATGCTTGGTGGTCTTGCCAAGGTTGGTGATGCCTCTGTTGTCTACGAGGTGTCTGAAAAGATCAACAACACTGAGTTTGGTGCCTATGTGCTCAATGAGCTGCTTGTGGCCCAGGCTGGAGACGAACTGGTGTCTGCACGTGATCTGCCCGTGGATTCGCCTGATTACGTCACCTCTACTCTCGAGCTCATGAAGTCCGAGACTCCTGCCGTTTCCGACGCCGCCACTCTGGCGTGTGGAAAGCTGCTTCTGGCGTTTGGTGGACTGCCATTTGAGATCACCAAGATTCTGCTGACTCAGCTGGCCCAGAACATCACTGCTCCCGCGTCGTCGTCTTCCGATACTCGACGTCTGGCTCTGGTGGTGCTCCGAACTGTGGCTCGACAACAGCATGCGCTGACTAAGCCCCACGTGACTCTTCTTGCCACCGCCACCTTTTCGTGTGTGCGAGAAATGGTCATTCCCATCAAGCTTGCTGCCGAGAAGGCTTGGTTGGCTCTGTTTGACCTGGTTGCCGGCTCCACCGAATTTGACAAGTGGTTTGCCGAGGTCCAGTCGGATCTGCCTAATAACGGACGGTCTATTGGCGATTACACCAAGCGAGTTGCCATGAGATTGGCCCAGGCCGAGAGAGAGAGACTGGAGGAGGGAGGAGATGATATGGAGAGTGATAAGCGGGAGGATGAGGCGGAGATTTGGGAATAAGCGGCAGTCCTGCATCATTAACTGTCACCACTTGTCCCTGTGGAGGAATTTTGTGTTATGTTTTTATATGAATTGAAATTGTATTGTATGTTGCTTGTAGGGCCTCCAATTACTGCAGCGTGGTTGACAAACGGGATAGGTGTGTGAATGAGACACCTTTCCAATTCTGTATGTTGACGGTCCCAAAAGGGGAAGCTACATCTTATGTATCGAGCATTCTGTGGCACTTCTTTACATAACGGGGGCGAAAAGGAAAAGTGACGATAATTGCAGTTACGCGGTCTAATTCCATGTACAACTGCTTGTACATATACACTTGAACATGGATAGTTCAAGGTACGAGTTGCACATACAGTACTATTTCATATGTTTAAGCCATTTTCCACTTTACTCCCGAAACTGAATTTTCGCGTGTCTGCACGCGTGCGCGTAGCACTGCCAATAATGAGTTGTGATTCTTCGTCTTTGAAAACATGATGATATGCCGTATTTAAGGTTCACTCAGATTCTGCCATTTTGGCCAAAAAAGTCGTCGCGTCTCATCCCCTGGGTATTTTTCGGGGACGAAAAGGAGCTCAATGGTCATACTTGTAATCTCCTGTTTTCCGCAATTCTTTTCATACTTGTACCAAAACGATCATTTCGCGTTTGAATAGGTGTTACCCTGTGATTTGATCCATTTTCCTATATGCTCTTCTTATAGTTCTCCCAACGTCCGCGATATGAAATTGATGTTTTTGTCCCAGCTCGAAATCAGGAGGGGACACACGTGTCCGACTGTACTTGTACTGTACTTGTACAAGTACTCGTACGAGCACGTACATACTGTACTCGTAGCTTTTTCTTCCAGCTCCCTTCAGGGACATTTTCTGACCCACCATTTTAAGTTCAAACTCGTTTACATTCCGCACTGCCCAAAACACTCGACATGGATTTTCTCAGGTTATAGACGCCTCAGGTTCTCCAAAATTAAACCCAGGGTAGCGACTGGCCGGCTGCTGGTCCCAGTAGCTTTTTCTGCTTGGTCCGTTGCCTCACGTGCAAGTTAGCTAGCTACAGTACTCCCATCTCACCCGCATAACCGATGCAAGAAAAGGGAGACAACATACAGGCAGTCTGAACAGCAGTTACCAACTGTATCAATAATGTGTAGATCTCTGTGTTGGTATCTCGCCCGATTAAATCATGCTAGTTTATGGCAAGTGATCTAAGCTTCACTCAACAATTTTCCTGTTTCCTCCCCCAAACAACCCAACAATATGGTTACATGCTGTGCATATAATAGACAGGAGAGACGCTTGGGTCGAAGTATCTTTACAAAAGTTGAACTAACGTCAAGATCGCGAGGAGAACTTCACATACCAGCTTTTCTCCGAAGGATTGCACGAGCACCCCAACCACAGCACTAAATGCCTCACTTTCTTCTGTCCACCTCAACAATAACAGCTGGCAACCTTATTTTTCAGTTGCCATAAACTACGGTCTCGTGACCTCTCAGCTGGGTGAAAATGACGTCATGGTATACTTCGACTCTCTACTTCATATGGATTTTATTGATGACTGTATTACGTATTACTGTTCCACGGAGAAAGGGCATAAGGAGAATCTGGTCTTAGGAAGACTACCTGGAAGATTCTCTGGTACAGTACTCTTTTCAGGCTGATAATATAACAGCTGTCCTGTACAGGGTGTCATCACGTGATTGTGCCACCTTTGACTTCCTCACTACTGAGAGAACTACAATAAGTGACTGCTGTGCTGTATGCCAAGACGGCGGCAAGACTGATGTACTGTACTTGATTACAGTGAGGAATTAGCTTGATGATGCTAGTTACAGCTAGAAACACTCTTTAAAATCAATTGCAAACACCTTCTAGTTATCAAATACTGGTCCACTCCTGTGGGCTACACAACAACGGCGGGAGGACCATCTGAGGGCAAAGAGATCCATCCTTCGTGTACTTTGTCCGGCGCTAATGCCGGCTTGCCCAGATAGAACGTCTTATCTCCCTCATTATCATCAATCCATGTCTTTCCAGACCCAAAGTACGCAAACGGATCGTCGTTGTCGTTATACTCGTACACGTAGTCTTCCCATCTCGGCTCTCTGAGAACAGACACAGCATGGGACACGGATCCGGGCCAATCGACCTTAGAGCGTCTAGTTCCGTCTCTAGTCACCTCGTTGAAAAATCCACTGGCTTTGGTGATGGATATGGCCTCAGATAACTCGGAGATTCGTCTGTTGAACGAAAGAGTTGCCTTCAGAGACGGTTCAAACGACCTAATCTTCTCCAGTTGCTTCTTTCGAATAGCTCGAGCAATGTAAGCTGCTTGTAGCTCCACAGTCTCTGGGGGAGTGCTCTCAGTAATGTACGAGTTGACGGAAAGAGTGTAGAAGAAGTTGGGGAAACCTGGAGCTGCCAGACCCAGGTAAGAAGCCGAATATCCGAGTTTCGACCCTTGCGGAGAAAAGTGTTGCCTCAAAGTGTACCCATCAGTGCCAAAGACCTCATAATTGGGAGTGAAACCGTTTCCGTTGGTCAGGGGATACCCTGTAGCGGCAATGATGACATCTACCGGTCTCTCTTGTCCATCCGCACCAATAATACCCGTTTTCGTGAACTCCTTGACGTCCCCTAGTAGATAGTCAACATTAGGACGCGTAAGAGCTTCCAAGTACCCGGGAGCAGGCAAAAGTCGCTTGGCTCCAAAGGGGTAGTCAGGTACGACCTTTCGGAACAACTCTGGATCTTTTCCAACACGAATCCACGCCACAGCCAGTAGTTCCTTTGTCAACTCTCTAAAGGTTGGAGTTCCAATGAAAAAGAAGTTGTACTTGCCACCAATGTTTCTGTGCAGCTCCTTTTGGAACTCGCCATAGCTCTCATCTGATTTGATACCCTCAATATCGTCTCTGGAGTACTTCACGTATCCAGGAACTCCTGGTCCAAAAAGAGCATGGCCAATCCAGGAGGCTGATTTGGCATAGTGGTCGATATGGGCTGCCTTCTCCACAATCTGAGGTAAAATCTGGACACCTGTAGCTCCATTTCCAATCAGGGCAACCCGTTTGCCAGTCAGATCGAGCCCCTCAGGCCACTGTTGAGGGTGAAACTTGAGTCCTTCAAAAGAATCAAATCCAGGCTGAGTAGGAGGATACCGAGGGTTGTTGAGAGCTCCACTTGTGGCAATGAACACATCAGCTCTGATTTCCAAACGTTTTCCATCAGCCACAGTCTCCACCTGAAGCACCCATTGACTGGTCACATGATCATACCTCGCCTCCAAGATGTTGTGGCCAAACTTGGTCTTGGCTTCAAGTCCATACTTCTTCGCCCGGTCGCCCCAGTACTGCTTGATATCCTTGCCGTAAGCATAAGGTCGATCCCAGTCTCGTTTCGGATCAAAAGACAACTGGTAGGCGTGAACAGGCACATCACATTGGACTCCAGGGTAAGTGTTGTCGAACCAGACGCCTCCAAAGTCAGTTGACCGCTCGAGAATCGTTAGATCAAGATTGTCGACTTTCTGAGACAGGATGATACCAGTGGCAATCCCGGCTAGACCTGCTCCCGAAAGCACCACACTGATCTTGTCACGACCAAGTGGAGGACGCGAGAGAATAGTGGAGGCCCATGGGGACGGCTCCAGGCGGTCCAAATGGGGGAATTGAGAGAGAAGGTCTTCCTTGTCGACAGAAGAGGTGTCTGTGTGACCAACGCCGTTCTTTGAGGTCATGGTAGCGGTGGTAGAAGAAGATCGTTTTTGCAGTGAGGAGAGATGGGGAAACACCAAGTCTATATATATATTGAAATGGTGAACACAGAATCAAGGTCATGAAGCCACACAAACACAACTGGTACTGGAGGAAAGCCACGTGCTCTACTGGGGTTAGTCTAACTGTCAGATGGACTACAAAAAGGCATTGCTTTAGACACGAGACGAGGGCTGTACCGCGCCGCCTCTCAACTACAGATGTCCTGTCCTTTTCCGCTTCTTGTACGAGTGTCAATTGCATTGCAATACTAATAAGCCCTAACTGCTGTCCACAAAAGATTAGTAGTTTTCTCGTGAGACTCCGATTCAAGGGCCGTGTCGCACGTCTACCCAACGCATCCATGTCGCAATCAATAACCCACTGCTATAGAAGTAGCCACAGACACTAGCGGAAGGCTAAGTAAGCCACTGGAGGTTGTTATCAAAGCATAGATAAGGCGGAGTGGGGGAAACCCAATAATGTACCACAAATCGTTTGGGCATCTGTCACGACATCGGATCAATGTCTTGTCTCATCTGTCGTTTGTCGTCATGCACAATTTAGTTGTATGCCCACCCTATCTCACAACGTACTCAGCCACCTCGGTAGCATACTTGACTCCCTTGTACGGCTTGACTCCCTCTCCCAGACCCCGAGCAGCCACAATGTTCACACTGTCCACCTTGAGACCCGAGGGAACCGCGCCCTGCAGCGAGTACTTGAGAGTCACGTGACTCACTGTAGTGTCACAGATGCCCCGGAACGTAGCGTTGAAGCCCATGGGTGTCGTCGTTCCCAGGTTCCACACTCCGCCCTGCTGACTCGTGATAAAGTCCCCGGTCGTGTTTCGCAGTGTTTTAATTTTTCCTCCAAACACCTCCACTGCGAGGTTATCGACGGCTTTGACGTTTCTGTTCATAATGACACCCACTCGGACCTCAAACTCGTCCTTCTGCAGCCCCAGACCAGTGTGGAAGGTGCAGTTCACCAAGTGTGACGACACGTTCACGTCCTGTGTATAAGTCAGCAGCTTGGTTCTTCCATCTGGTGGGGTGAATCTGAACCGGCTGGCGGGACCCGACTTTGTGATGCACACGTGCTTGCCTCCAGAAATGGGACGACTGAGAGACAGCTCGATTTCGGGGATGCCAGAGAGGTGTGAAGTGAGGTAGATCGAGCCGTCAATGTAGGAGACGACGGGAGTGGTTTTGGAAGCACCCTGACGTCGAACCACGCACGTGACCGACTCCTCAATATCCACGAACAGCTCGTTTTGTGTATGTCGTACGTTTTGTCGTCTCCAGTAGGGTCCGTCCATTCCCGAGCGAGTCACCTTATGAGGAGTTTGTGTCTGACTCAGCAGTTTACTGAGCACACCTCCCTTGCTCACAAACTCACGCACCTGGTCCGGTTCACTGAGATAGGGCGCTCCGTTGTCCAGCGTCTCGCTCAGAATCAGGGTCACTGTGTCGTAGTTGGAGTCGAGCTTCCCGAGCACAAAGTACTGGGCCATGGAGTCGGTCAGCAGTTGCACGAATTGCGCTGGAACTGCCGGTGCCACCGTAGGATCAGCCACAATCACAAACGTGAGCCCACTGGCCCGCTTGAAACGGTAGATGACGTAGTTTGACGATGACGTGCTCTGGATGATGTCCGAGTCCGGGTGCAAGTCAATCTCTTCGCTGATGGTTTTCCAGGCCGGTGGCGAGCCCGATACAGGATACTCGAAAATGAGTGACGTGGCATCCGTGATAAATATCGCTTCCATTGTGGTTGTGGTTGTGGTTGTGGTTGTAGTTGTATGCGTTGATGCGTGTGTGCTTGAGGTGGTGATCTGACATGATGCATGACAGGAGCATGAAGTTTAATCAAATATGAGGGTGGTGGTGGTGGTGGGGTTGTGTTCTGGGGGATAACAGTGGGCCACAATTTGGCCTAGTGGGGATTGTGGATTAGGGGAATACCCTGGAAGTTTTTCCATGTCTCTAGCTGCTCTGGTGGACTGGATGTACGCAGTGTGTTGTGGTGTTGTAAAAGACAAGTGGGAAGTCCAAGCTTACTACGGAGCTTACTTGAATCTGAGAAGCTGCGAGGGTGATGACGAGTATCACAAGCTACTGTAGAACAATAAAGGCAGAAGTGACCCGTAACGCTATGGCATCCACTAAATCATTATAAATATCTTCTATTCTAATTATACAGGCATTCTCCCGTAAGAGACGCTTCTCTGTACGCATTTCCCAACCTCACAGTGCGTTATTCAGTGCCTTCAACAATGTGGCCCTGTTGCACTCTGAGATCTGCAGACGGATCATCGAGTTGTGGGTCTCGCACCAGCTCAACGAGGACATCTCCCCTGCCGTCACTTTCACTTTGCCGTCCACTCGCATGCCTACAAACATCTGGCTGCCATGGTAACCGGATCAACATAAGGCACACTAATGGCCTCCAGATACTCTTCTCTGGAAGTGGTGCATTCCAGCTGGTCCTTCTTTTCTGCGGTCAGCAGTTCTCCAACATCCCAAGTATCCTCCTGATCCCGATCTCGCCATTGCAGTGTGACAAAATCCTCGTCCTCAGACTTCTTAACAGCCAACAGAGCTCCCGAGAACCGCGGTGTCTGTTCCGACGATGACTTTACTGTCATTTGAATGGCCTTAGGCTCATTGACGTTCTGGGCAGCCCGTTTGGCCGCCGCTGCAGCAGCGGGATCCTTGATGTTCTCTGTGTTCACATGGTCAAACGAAGGACGCAACAGAGCAGTGGAAACAATGGGGTTCAGGTGAAGTTCGTTGTTCTTGAACACACCGACCATGTTTTCCTGGGGGTTGGATTCCACCAGGTGTCCTTTCAGAGTCTGATTGTTGATGTTCTTCCACTGTTGGCCCTTGACCTGGTCGTAACATCGATCTGTGGGCACAGGCACGTCCACCTCAACAACACCACTTTCCTTCTTGATCCGAGACTCAGTGATACCAGTGGCGTGAGACGAAGTGTACGGCGAATCCACAGACCGAGCAGGGTACTGGTACAGGTGAATGTTACCTGCCAGACGGGTGGAGAAGAACACGGGGAACTCCTTAACGATGGGGTCGTCGAGATCGTCGTGCTCGGTTGCCGGAGTGACATCCACGTCCATCACGTCTTCAGTCTTGACCTCCACGTCTTCATCCGGCACAAACAGGTCGCTCATTCTGTATAGTTTGTGTTGGTCGATACTGGTAGGAAAAATCACTGTTTGAGATTGAGATTATGCAGAGAGAAAAATTTAGAGTTCATGCAAGGCTGAGGAGGGAGTAGGAGGGTGGAAGAAGAGGGGTGTCTTCGTTAGATAAGAGTGAGAATTTATTTGCTTGATCTGCCAATAATGGCTTGCTGGTGATACAGTCAAAATTCTGTACCTTCCTAGTAGGTCTACCATCCTAAAAAATGCATTGTTCTGATACCCTCATCAACTTATGGTTTGTTAAGGACAGGAGATGTAGAATACTAGGGTGTCTTCCTGATAGACTGGAGGTAGTAGTCAATTCTGTGACAGTTTTCTAATGCCGCTCAAGCTATGTGTCAAGAGCTCAAGTGAATCTAAGCTTTGGAGGATATGCCTGAAGACACTTCGTGAGATCCCTTATAGTTGAAGGGTACTTGGGATTTTCAAGTAAAGTGGGAAAGTATGGTGGTACTTGTAAATGAGGTACAAGCACAAGAACACGAGAGAGAGTAAGTGACGCAAGTACATTCGATGCAACTGTTCAAAAACACTTGCTTAAGCTGTCCACTGTCACTGTCACTTTTTTCAACACTCCATACCACGCCACTTCGCATACACATCTTGTCAACCCTAGGTTTTGATCCCTCTGATTGAATATTCGATATGGAGAGACCGCTCTTTAAGCAGATCACCAACTACAAGCCAGCAAACAAGCATTCTCGCACCCTCTTAAACCATTACCTGACCTCACCAAAACACCCTCTATCCACCCCACATCGACATGTCTCACTAAGAGCAATCCTCGTGACGTCATATCCGCAAGGCCATCCACCTCTAGAAAGATCAGCGGGGTCAAAAACGGACTTAACGGCACGCTTATCAGAGTTGAAAGTGCAGTGACAGAGGGATGAAATGAGATGATAATATTGGTGAGACGGCATTGAGCTATCTGTTGGCACTAACACAGTTGTTGCTAGATAGTATGCAGCCCCAATTTATTTGCCGTGTGTACGTGTCAAGACTTGTACAGCCTCAAAAGTCCAGGGTGGTATATCAGATGCAGATGACCTTCCATAATATTCCATGACCTTCCATGGCCTTCCATGACCTTATTTGGCCCTACAGGATATTTGAGAGCCTTCCGAGACCTTCCATGACCTTCCATGACCTTCTTAACAGTGTACACTGTGTAAGTCTAATCCTGACGCGCCCATCTCTTCAAGTATCCATCCGAATAACATCAAAGGGAGATGACTGGACAATATGAGACTCTAACAGTCTAGCAGTGCTACTTACAAAGCCGTATTTCAACTGTTCATCTCTGCCAAGACCTGAGGTTGCTAGTACTGTAATGTATTAACTATATCCAGCGCGTCTTTTATGCATGGCTGTGCGTTTTTTATGCATGTCAGTGCGTTTTTTATGCATGACTATGAATTCAACTGGTTTGCGCTTCTTGTTGAAATATTAGGTGGTTGAATCCTGAAATGGCCACACCATCGGGTGAACTCATATGTCGAACGCATATTCGCAGTGTGGGGTGCTATTAAGTCAACAAAGAAACCATAGCTCGCTCAAAGTGGTATAAATCGTTGGGTAACGTGTTTTCCAAGATAAACGCATCTGTATATCATTACGATCAATACTCTACTGGTAGTCCCCTTGAAATGTTGGCCAAGTTCAGAAATCGTCGCAGGAATGATATATTTTCAAAACCCATCAGCTAAGAAACTCGCAGAAGACGGCATGAGACTTCAAACGTGCTTTTCTTATTTGGATGCTTGTGGCACCCTCTTGAATGCCATCATGATGGACTGATTCGTCAATGACGTCATTAACCTACAACAGTCCCAATGGAGTAATCCGATGAAATAAGGTTAAGGTTATCTAAGTCACGTGAAGTCCGATCTGGGGTTTCCGTTCTGGCTCCTTCAGTAATTGTTAAGAGGTTTTGGTGAACCTGTAATAAATCTGGGGTTTCAGTTCTGGCTCCTTCAATAATTGTTAAGGAGGTTTTGGTGAACCTGTAATAGACGGATAGTGGGACACCATATGAGAATCCTGGGTGCTGCAGGTGGTCATAATTTTTTGTTCCTGCTGATACCCATGTCCTCGGTGTCTGTTACAGCAAGTCCATTGTTAGAGTCCATGTGCTGGTATCACAGGGCGAATCGCTACGAGTCATTGAGATGAGGTTATCCCTAACTGATATCGTTGTAACACGTGTCTTATCCTGGTATCATCGGACGTGGGTATTTGTGTTCGGACGTGGTATTTGTGTTCCTGCGTGGTGGACGGCTTGTAGATCGAATTCCATCAAAAGGGGTGTTGCATCGTTGTATTCGAGGTCTGCCTTGTGTTGATGGCATCATGGTGGATTGGTTGATGGAAGGTCATGTGTGATGTGTTGTTTAGCTCGAGGGTGAACGTCTAACAAGAGGTGGAGTGAAACGGAGGTGATACAAAGGGTGTGTAGTGGTATCGATGGACTCTAGAACGAAGGCTGGGGGGGGCGCTTGGCGGAGATGAGGGCGAGGGCGAGGGCGAGGGCGACTCTAGTGGGAGTTCTAGAGTAGCAGGGGGTTCAAATCGTCGTCGTCACCAGATATGGTAATTCTGAGTGTGGAACATTCAGAAAGTGTGCTTTGCAGCACTGAACACAGTTGTGGGGCAACGGTCTGAGGCGGAGCCGAACACGTTACACTAGTAGTAGTAGTACTGATGCTTGTCGAGAGGGAGAAAGTGGATGTTGCGGCCTAGGACCTCCGTCCTAGCGCCTTGGGGCGAGCGGTAGCGAGCACCTGCGAAGCTGTCGACAGACTGACGACTTTCTACAGAAAGCACAGTACTAAAAATCGATGCATTACAAATACAGAACAAGGCTGTTTGAATACTTGGGACACAAACAAGTTGGCGCAAAGCCTCAACTGACTGGTCATGTTGTGGGTATATGCACAAGGTGCTTGTGAGGCAACGATACAGGCTGGTGTGCATGTGGCTTACATCAGCACGAATGTGCATGAAGTCTAGGGAAGGAGAGATTGTAGCACATCTGCACCAATCCGCACTGGTGGTCATATGACATGAAACTCTATTTTGGGACGAGTCTCATATACATACCAGTCCGTACATACATTACGTTTAAACTCTGATAAGGGCTGGAACTGCGTCCCTTGCATCCGTCCTCACTATATAGATGTTGAATACGCTAGTGGCTGAAGTTCGAGATAGTTCACTAATTAGCATTAATACCCTTCTTCAACATGCACCACAGAAGTTTTCATCTTATCGTCTCCTTCGTGTTCTCCCACAAACCTTAAATGCCATCATCTACCCACAAGCACTTCCAGTTGTGAACTTCACCTCTGAACACATCACGCCACCATGCTCACTACAGCTCAAATCAATCAGTTTCACAGAGATGGATGCATTGTTGTTCCAAACGAGCTGTCTCGAGAGACCGTCGCAACTCTCCTCCAAGAAAGTCACAGGCTACTGGCGGAATTCTCACTTGTGGGGCACCCTATGACCAAGTTCTCCACAGGCGATAGCCTCGGACTCGGAGACGCCAAGCATGTCGGTGACACATATTTTCTGGAGAGCTCAGATAAGATCCGTTTCTTTTTTGAAGAGGGAGCAGTTCGAGAGGGCGAACTGACCGTTGCCAAAGAGAAAGCTGTAAACAAAATCGGTCACGCCTTACACGATCTGAACCCTGAGTTCAACAAAGTAAGTGTCACGCACCGAAACAGAGATATCGCAAAATGTCTTGGCATTGAGGACCCCAAAATTCTCCAGTCTATGTTGATCTTCAAACAGCCTGAGATCGGGGGTAAGGTACCCAGTCACCAAGACGGCACGTTTCTGTACACGAAACCCCAGAGCGCTATTGGCTTCTGGTACGCTCTAGAAGATTGCAGCTCGCATAATGGCACTCTCGCATTTGTCCCTGGCTCACACAAGACGCATCCTGTTTCCAAACGATTCGTGAGAGATGGTTACGGAGGAACCACTTTTGAAGATGTTGAAGGCGTCAGTGCTGGTTTAGAACCTTCTGAGAAAGACTTCAAGATCCTGGATATCCCTGCTGGCTCTTTGGTTCTTATACACAACTCCGTACTGCACAAGTCTGAGGCCAACACAAGCTTGAAGAGCCGTTTCGCGTACACTTTCCATACTATTGATGGCAAGTGCGAATATGACCTGAGAAACTGGCTTCAAGTACCCACATCCGGGGGTGATGATTTCACACGGCTTTAGTTTCGTATAGTTTGGCCAAATACGTTTTCGATGAATGAACTGATTACCACAGTATGGACGAGTACACATACATAAGTACATGCGAATACATGAGAGTAGGTGCATGTTGGGGTAGGCCTCGAGGCTAGTACTCGTAGTCGAATGCGTTCATTTCGGGAATTCATGTACCTTGCCAGCTGAAGTTATATGCGCATTTTCTCGGTTCCCCGCTGTTGTTGCCTCTCAAAGGAAGAACGGGATTATTCAGGCAGTGTTCCTGTAACTATGATACGTGAGATTGAAGTGCGTCTTCCCCTTCTCGAAATGCAAATGAGATTTACTATATACATCAGTGCTTGTCATAATTGCCGATCTTCTCCATTGCTTGAGATCCACCTTTAGCAAGTTCTGGATCTTCAAGAACACCTGCGATGCACTCCCATGGATCTCGGGATCCTCCCCATTGCAAAACCTCGTTTTTCATTCTCGACCCTGCGTCACGTGACAATGGGTTCTTGGAAAACAACTTCTTCCAAACAATGTCGGCCATTTGACGGTCAAGCAAGTAACAATAATAGGAAGCACCGTATCCAAAAAGGTGACCGAACGAGCCATGCCAAGACGACGGGGAAGGAGGGAAGAGTGGTCTGTCGTTCTCCAAATTATCGTAAAGCTTCTGTGAGTTGAAATTTCCACTTTTGATGCTTTTTGCAATGTTTCCATGCAGCACCTGGTCCAACATAGCCATCTTGATTTGGGTGTACTGCTCGACGTCCTTGAAGTACGACTGTTCGTTCAGGTGACGCTCCAGCTGTTGGTAAGGAAGTGGGCTGTCCGAGGAATAGTGTCGTGCAAACAGAGCAAGAGATTCAGGATTGGAAGCAAAGTTTTCCATGAACACGGAAGGAAGCTCAACAAAGTCGGTAGCGCACCGCGTACCGCACACGTTGTGAAGCGACGTACGCCCCAGCATGGAGTGAATGGCGTGTCCCATCTCGTGGAACAAAGTCTCGACCTCCTGGTAAGAAAGCAGGGAAGGGTATAAGTCATGAGGGGTGGTGAAATCACAGATGAGGGCAATGGTAGGGATTTGAAAGACCTTGCTGTTGATATTCAGAGTGGGAACCTTCGATATGGGACTACTGCTCATGTGAGCTAGCTCGTCAGGGTAGATCTCACGAGAACATCGCACGGTAAAGTGCGCAGGGTTTGGAGACTTACCCTCCCGTTGAAACAAATCCGCATACATTATACCAATCAGCCCCTCTGACTCGGACACAACGTCGAGACGACGGACATCATGGTGCCATGTTTCGCCTGTTTTGGTTTCCGTAGGTACGAATCTGATACCGTAAATCTTGTCAAAAATACGACTGAGACCCTGTACCACAGTTCCTACTGAGAAATACTCACTAAGCATGTGGGCAGTCTTGGTCTTGTTTCTCTTCTGATAGAGCAGCTGGGAGGCGTAGTAGGACTTGTCCCATGCTTGAAGAATACTTGCCGGGTTACCAGTAGCCTGTTTTTTGATCTGCTCAAGCACAGAGAGCTCTTTTTTGGCGCCAGGAAGAGTTTTGTCCAAAAGGCCATTGAGAAACCGCATAACGTTCTCAGGATTACCTGCCATTTTATCTGAAAGCAGATAATCAGCGTATGATTCCTTTCCCATGAGATTGGCGAGCTCCAGACGATTGACAAGTAAGTCCTCCAACGACCTGATGGACTTGTCTGACGACTCTCGCATCTTAGACCATAACAGTTTTCGTGAGGTTTCGCTTTTCATGCCTCTCAATGCCAACTGGCCGGGGACACCACCGGTAGGAACATATACCGAGTCCCCCCTAGACAGTTGTTGCGCAAGCTGAGGGTCCATACCCTGGGCTTCGCTCTGGGTGAGGGTAATGTAATCCTCCTTGGGATGGTTGGAGGAGATGAAGTCCCGACCTAGTAAAGAGATTTTTGTAGTCAAGGATACAAAGTTTTCCCTCCCCTCGTCGTTCAACGTCACTCCACTTTTCTTAAAGTCCTCTAAAAGCAGTCTTCCTACCACTTTCTCCTCGTGGGTCAACTGTTCAACAATCTCGACATCCTTGAAGACCATGTCAAGAACTTTGTATAGCTCCACGGAGGTATTCAGAACGTTCATGTACTCGTACATCTGCTCGTGTGCCTCTTGGGCTGCTTGCACAAAGTGCTGCTCCGGATGAGCAGCCCGAATGAACTCAGCGAGGTCGATAACTTGGCACAGAACGTCGGATAGTCTGTCGAATGTGGTGATGGCGTTTCGCAGTTTGTCTCGCTGGGTGAGAGCTCCCAGAAGCTGCTGAATGAGCCGTCCCGCCTCTTCGATTGAAGCAGCAGTGTACTTCTGGAACCCCGCAGGAGTCTTGAGAAAGTCGTTCATGAATAGTCCCGTTTCGTAATCAGACTCCTTTGTCAGGTAGTTGATGAACCCGGTGATGCTACGGGATTGTTTTGGCTTCGCCACCGACTTTTGCGAGAAATCTTGCCACACATCTCCGTTATCGAAAACAGCCCTGATCAACGAGTCTTGGGACTCCTTGATCTTAGGCCCAAGACCAGTATAGAGTGCAGGAGAAGGACTTGCACTGGCTGTGGAACCTGAAGGTGCCGAGGCAACTCTTTGGAGGCGCCGCGACAGTGTCGAAAATCGTCTCATAGTTTGTCAGGGTCAAACAGAAGTGTGATGCAGGCGAGATGGAATGTTGCTTTTTTAGCTTTCGTGGTACAAACGCAGTGGCCTCTTGTGGGTAGGAACCGCAAGTGATGAAATGACGAAACAACACAGACGAGATATCGCGCGAATCTTTGAATATCGAGAAACGGAAAGGGTGGGGCTTTGTTGAATTTCGCGTAGCGTTTCTACTTTACGACAGATGCCATGGCGAATAGAACTACAAGGTATTGCTCTTGATGCATGTACGTAAGACTTATTCAGAAGCCTGTATGATGTTATTCATGTACATAAACACCAGTACATACACTGTATAGTACAGTCAACTGAGAAGCAATATGGACTATCGCACAGTAGCATAATACCGTCAAAATCCTTTGGTGATGTCCACTACTTGTAGTAACACAAACCGAAGGACTGATGCATGTTCGGGTCCCTGGGTTCCTGACATTCCTAATCAAGACGAACTGTACGAGTACTGTACGGACTGTACGTCGTATATACTCGTAATAAGAGCCTCCCTTTTCTTCTAAGGAGACTCCTCGCACCACGGAGTAACAAGTACCGTACGAGTACTGTGCGAGTACACTACCGTAGCACTCGTATAGCAAAAACTCGGGGCACATCAAGAATTAAACGGAACAATCCCAAGAAAGAAAAAAAGGTTGATCTCACGGCAGTCATATGGCATTGAACACATTCTGGTGGTTTTGTCATATTCTTGTTGCTTCATTATAAAAAATAAAAGGATCTAGGAGTCAATGTATATACTTGTACTGTACAGGACGAAAGTACAAGTATGTAGAGTATATAGAGAATAATAACAGAGGGCAAGGAGTATGTTTAAAGTATTCATCGTAAATCACGTCGCCGAGAATCTATGTTTCACGTCCCTGAATGTTCAGAGAGCGATGTAGGGATAATACAACGCCAGGTTCAGCAAGTTTGTTTGTTTGTAAATCATTTATTAAATCAGTCTTTTTTTAACCTCCGCGGCAGCGACTGTAAGTCACGTTTAGACAGACGCAGCTGATCATTGCAACTGCCTACCCTAAAATACGATTATAATCACTGGAAAGAAAAGAGCCGCTATCCCGAATGTACGCAAAGTGGAATGAGGGTAGAGAGCTGAGAGCTTTCACTCTCAAATAACCCCAAACAAATAGCCCGCCTCCTTGGCAGTGGTTTTACCCCAGTCTTCAATCCTTATCCAATATTCCGGTTCAGCAAGCCCTTGTCATATTTCATATTTCATACAAGAGCTCACAAATGACGTATTACAACATGATTTCTAACCATCCAGAGCCTTTTGATCTTGTGAAATTATTTCTAATGGACTTGAGTTTCCTAATTAGGAAATTCGTATAGAGTCAAATTTTTTTTTCAAGGGGGCAGCATAGATATGTATACAGATATACTATTGTAAACAGACACATTCCAGCAGATAGCAGTTTTCTTAGTCGAGCTCCACTGTCAGTGAAAACAAACGTCTTCATTATGGGTGGTGACTTAACTCTCCGAAATCCCCATTACACTATGGTGTCTCTATTAAAGTAACTGCTACACCTGAATCGCTCGCATTTTCGAGCATCTTCTTCATATTTCACAACTACTCCATAGATAGAGGGGAATGGCCTCAGATTACCCAGAGTCATTTAGACCCCGACAAGCCCTCTGGTATTTGACCTATGAGACAAAAAAACATGGTGTACGAAAGAAAAAAAACTTTCCTAATTAGGAAATTTGTATAAAGTGAAGTAAATTCTTTTGTTGGAAGCTGAATTTTGTCGCATTACTGCTACAAGCTTGAACTGGCTTGAACATGGATGATTTCATTAGAGACATCTATCCATTACAAAAAAATAATGATCATTAATTAATGTAGATGATTCGCTTTTCAGAGAGAATGCATCATAAAAAACAGCCCACTCTCATCACTCATCCAACAACCACTTACATGGCTATCATATACTAATCAAGAGTTACCTTTTTTTTTCTAAAAGATCAACTTTACACGAATTTCCTCATCGGGAAATTGTTATCTGTTTCATGCGTCTTATTTCTGACTATCTCTATGCGGCTGACACTCCCCTGGTCCAAGATAAACAACTGAGTTGAAAGGAAAGCCCTATAACTGGGTAGTTATCACCTTCATGTTGATGAATGATATTGGCATTGAAATCTATTGTCAGAGTGACACCCATATAAAAAGAATGAAGGGGGTTCCACACTGTGAGTATTGGTGAGATACCGCCTATGGGAGACATGATGAATATGGGGTAGGAAGAACTCGCAGTTGCAACTTGCCAGCCACCATCCTTAATGACTCTCCGTGTCACAGCACTCGCGATTATAATAGAGGATCACATACAGGCCCTCTCAATCAATGGCTATCGCTAATCTCTCATAACATAATGCTTTGAAACATCCTTAGTAGTTTTCAAATATAATTACCGAATGTAGTAATATGAAAAAAGTCTTGTTTTTATGAATCTTAAAAAAAGCCAAACTGCTCTCAAAAAGAGGAAGTATATTAAATATACTTACTTTACTGTTGATCAATTATTCACGGAGCAAGACACAACCATGTAAGACTTCAGGAACTGTCGAGATGAATGACTCCTTCAGCAATATGTATAACTGAAAGATCGTGTGAAGCAGTACTCGACACTGATAACACCACTGCCAGTTGAGGAAGATTTGCGTATATCTTCCGTACAGCACCTTCTTTCATTGGCCAACATCTCGAGATACAAGTACCGAGTGCGAGTCAAGCAAGCCGGCTGTGATGGATGTGGTCGTGAAATATATACATGAGATGTCCCTTTTGTTTTAGTGATGGTTGGTGCCCAGTCTATCAGATTGAAAGAGATAGATCAACACACGCTTGCCAAATTCCTTCTGCGCTTGTTTTTCTTCAAATAATGAAGCAATACATTGAACTCTATAGAATATGAGAAACCCATCAGCATGTGCATGACTGACATTCTCTTTTCAGGGAAACAAATTGTGAAAATGGCGAACCAAGACGAATGAAGACATTGAACTACTGTAGTCCCGGTTTGAGCTGAAACGTAACCCCGTGCACGAGCTTGGCTTTCCCTCAGATATGCGACATTGAACACATTCAGGTAGCTCTCATGTTCTATAGAGTTTAATTATAAGACTTGAATGCAGTACCGGTACTTGTAGGCATCATGGATGGAGGGTAAGGAGTGACGGACTGGAAAACCTGTAAGACGGCCACATACCTTTCTTTTTTATATATACATTTCCCTGAGTACAGTTACATGGTACCGTTACTAATACACCTGGTACGGAGCTACTGTACTTTACTTCAGGTGATATTTAGGTTAGCAGTCGGAAACAGCCCAAAAGAGCTCATGTTGAATGGAAACCCCTTAAGGTTGGTGTCAACCCACTGTTTCCGATTACGGACTCAGTCGGGCTCCCTACTTGTACAAGGGTGCGCAGCCTCTCCTGATGGGTCTCTCTGTTAGAGACTGGAGGTTGGTCGTCGGAACGTCCTTCCAGAAAGTGATGTGAAAGTCGTTAACTTGTTACATAAATGTTACTTTATTCAACAGCTCAATTTCCAGCTCCCAACTTTTTACTTGTACTGGTACCGGTACTTGTAGCGTCTAAACGGGATGTATATATGAATAAACATCTGTTTGATTACAAGTAGTTGTATATTCGAGGATGGTCATTCCGACGCGACAGTGTCACTTCGCCAAACAGCCATCTTTTTCTACTTGCTAGACCCATGACGGTATGTTTCGTAGATGGCCTCAGATCCAATTCTTTTCTCCTTTTCTTTAAGTCCCAATTTTTTTTTTCAGCATAATACATTCATTAATTATAACTTCACTTGGGAAGAATAACCTTTGGGATGAATGTACCTCCCCATATAATAAAGCCCCTAAACAAGATATACGTAAGTCCAAACTGTCAAGCCACATGAAGGTATGATGTCAAGAATGATGTCATCCTAAGCGAGATACTGGAGTGGCAAGTCAAAGGTGTTATCCGATCCGCAATATTTTGGAGTCATTTACACTTATCTGATAGATGCGGGTATGTACGCCACGCTTTATCCGCAAGGACAAGAAAAATACATATTCGCGTGCCCACAAGTGGAACGTACAGTATCGGATGTACACTACAGTACAGTACTCATACTGTATATATGTGTATCATATACGCAGGCACTGAGCCATCTGCGCAATCCGACACGCACAGACCAACATGGCACTAAACAGTTAGCTAGAAGTGCTGTACACTCAAACACAAGATGAGAGGCTTTTGGCAAACATGTCGTAAGGCAACCAGTATTTCAACCCCGCATCTACTGCCTCTCTGATTTGTCAAGCCACACCAATAGCCACCAATGATAATATAAACTACTGTGTCATTAATGGTTAAAACAGTTACTATCCAAAACTGAAACTATAGCGAAGCCTAATGATTGCCTATCAGCTCACTGCGCTGACATTAACACATGGGTTCGACCACAGTGTTTTTCTGGTAACGACCGTTTACCGACGACAAACAAGTCTCGAGCCAAAGCCGCTTCCGCCAGCCGCTCCGATTTCTCAGGTTTGTGTCGCAAACTATCCAGTTTGAATTGACTTTTCTCCACGCCCATCCAAGCGTTGTGTAAGCCACGCCACACCAAATGTCTTACTGAACGCAAGCCTGCGCATGTCTTGTTGGATACCTACGGACATGTAAGCGGACCGACGGAAATAAAGTGCGATATTCGATTCAGCGAAAGGAGCCATCTCAGTGAGAACGCGATAAATAGAGAAACAGTCTGGCCGAAAGTGAACGGCTTGGGTGGCGATGCCATTGTAGTTCATAGGGGGGACGTCACTTCGGGCCACAAGCCGAACCACCAGCCTGTTGTCTTTATAAGATCTTCAGTCACTCCTTCGATGCAGCGACCAAAGCCTACTGACAGACACACTCCTTGTTTATTACAGTGATGAATACGACAGGAACCCGTTTGTGTGATCAATCTCACGGAATAAGCCACAGCCTAGTCAAGGTTCTATTGCTGATAAACCCCGTTTCCAAAGCCACAGATATCACCAAGATAAGCCACCATTGACATGAAATAAAAGTAGCGAAAGGCCCGCTGATCTGGACCCCAGCAGCCTCTACCAGCCTCTTGATCTCTACACATCCCAGCATCCCCTTTTAAGAACTCCTGGCATTTCACCACTCCACTGGGTCAAATCGAAACGCATATTGCAGCACAAAATGTTCCCTTTACATATGGAAAAGAACAAAGGAACATCTTCCGAGAGTATCAACTCCATCCATGTCTCTGAGGTTCACACTGATGTTAGATCCGAGTCCATTATTGGAGCTCCAGAAGAGGAAGAATCACCACTTGGTCAGCATGTCGGAAAGTTCACTGTGGTGGCCCTCAACTTCTCACAAATGATTGGAACTGGCATTTTCGTGACGCCGGGATCTATTCTTAAAGGAGTAGGATCGATCGGGGCATCACTGATGCTCTGGCTCGCTGGAATCATCATTTCCTTTTCTGGATTCGCGGTCTACACAGAGTTCGCTAGTATGTACCCCAAGCGAGCTGGTGCGGATGTTGCTTATCTTGAGAAGGCCTTCCCTAAGCCCAAGTACCTCATGCCAGTTGTCTTTGCAGTCATCTCTGTCCTTCTGTCTTACTCCGCCTCCAATGCAATTGTCTTCTCGGAGTACGTTCTTGTGGCAGCTAATCGTGAAGTGACAGAGTGGTCCCAACGAGGCATTGCCATTGCAGCTATCGGAGGTGTTTGTCTCATGTCATGGGTCAGCAACAAATGGAGCATGCGTCTGCAGAACGTCATTGCGTATGTGAAAGTCATCATTCTTTTCTTTGTGGCCATCACCGGTTTGGTGGTACTTGGAGGACACACTAGAGTCAAGAACCCCAAAGATCACTTCAAGGATCCTTTCAAGGGAACCACTGGTAACGCCAATGTCTGGGCCAATGCTCTGGTTAAAATAATCTTCTCCTTCGCGGGCTGGAACAACGCCAACAATGTTCTGAATGAGATTCCCGACGCTGTGCGTACTGTAAAGATCTACGGATCCGTGGCTCTTGCTCTGGTATCTGTTCTCTACATGCTGTGTGCGGTGGCTTACTTTGCAGCTGTCACCAAGGAGGAGATCAAGAACAGCAACCTGCTTACAGCAGCCCTGTTATTCAAGAATGTATTTGGCGACAGTGCTGGGCAGCGGGTCTTGCCAGCTCTTGTGGCCGTGTCATCCATTGGAAATCTTCTCGCAGTCACCATCGGACACTCGCGTATCGTACGAGAGGTTGGTCGTCAGGGTGTCCTCCCCTGGCCCAGCTTCTGGACCAACACGTGGCCTTTTGGAACTCCAGGCGGTGCTCTGCTGGTGAAGTTCATTTTAACGGTCATTGTAATTGTGGCTCCTCCCCCGGGAGATGCCTTCAACTTCGTGGTCGATCTCCAGTCCTACCCCAGCAATATCTTCCTTTGTCTGTTGGTGGTGGGATTATTCATCGTCAGACGAAGACGACAGAAAGCCGGTCTAGGAAAAGCTCCCTTCAGAGCTTACACTGTCGTCGCCATTTTCTATTTCTTGGTTTCGCTGTTTCTGTTGGCTGCCCCCTGGGTGACACCTCCCGGAGGAGCAAATGGCGGTGATGTGTCGTTCTGGTATGCCACCTATTGCGTGGTTGGAATTGGTATCATCATCATATGTGGCATCTACTATTACATTTGGGCCGTTGTGTGGCCAAAATTTGGTGGCTTCCATCACGTTGAGGAGATCATCACCTTGGCTGACGGTTCTACCTTCACCCAGATCAACCGTGTAAAGAACGATGCTCAACACTCAGATGAAAGTGAAGCGGAAATCGAGGCTAAGGGGACCAGGGTCGTGGAGAGAGAAATGGTCTAGTCACATGTTAACATCATCAAAGCTGTAGCAGTTTTATAGCTAAAAGTCTGATAGTTGTACTTGTAAACGAGTGGAGTTATTCATAACATCGCGTTTGTAAGAAAGTCAACTACGTATTTCAATGACATTTGTTCGGCCCAACAGAGATGGAACAAAAACTGTGGTGCGGCCTGGATTCCGCTCTGTGTTTGGAAAGTTGATGGAGCGTGCGATTTCAATGCAGTGGCTACATAGAGGGAACAGCGAGTTCCTTGGTGCTTCCTCGATCATTTTGGTACCTATGCTGTCATGATTTCGCCGAGTTTTGATTTTCTCGGAAGGATGGATCAGCCACACTGTCAGATAGATATCGTAGTTATAATGGCACTGTGCCAACTATTGATACATACAGTACAGTACGACGTACTGTACTGTACTGTACATCACTTTACATCACCATGGCTACAGTGTTCAATAGCACTCAATACGTACAGTTTTCATCGGCGTTCCATATTGGGCACACACTTTCCCTCCAGTCGAGTTTCCGACTCTCCCTAATTTATGAGGTGCAACGACGAGTTAGATCACTACTCGTAAATTGCACCAACTTGTGGAACGTTGTCGCTATAGGTCTCGTGCTATTAGCGCTTCTATAGATGATCTAATCATCTCGGGCATACAGTTTCATTAAACGCACATGGCAGCCGTGGGTTATATTGCACTCTAATCTTGTGCTCTATGCCACCTTATTGCCCTCCTTAATTTCCTCTGCTCGTCTCGGGGCCCCTATTCGGTTCTGCCACCTCTGCAACACGTCTCCCACCATACTGTAGCATAGTTTTCTAGACTAAAGGGTCGCTAATTATTATCTCTGTCCACCACCTCCAATGGATGAGTTTTATCCCGAAAACAGCGTCGATGTTAACAGTCTGGTGTCTACAGATGCCGAATCTGCCGAACACAACATCATAGCCATCATCGAGCTCATCTCACACGCACAAAAATACTACAAATTCGCCCTCACCCTTACAGATGACAAGTCCGGCTTGCAGGAGGACTTTGAAGAGCATCTGGGTCTGCTCAACTCGAGGTTGAGACAGCACGAGGAACAGCTGAAGCAATTCGAAAACACAAAGACGCGCTCACTGGAGTGGCTGTTAACGGGGATACTGCTTGCCACAGTTGTGCATTGGTTGATCAGCGGCGTCTACATTATGGTGTTGGTTTCGTTTAGTTTGGGATTGGGATTCTGGATGTGGAAAAGCCGATAGAAGAGCCGACTGGGACATCATGGACGGGGTTGGCTTGTTACAAGTAATGGATGCAATGCTATGAAGTGCTTGAGATATATGGCCAGACATCCGTACGTAATACGACGTGCTACAACCTAAGACTGCATAACCTCGCATCGCGTCGTGTTTATCAACGCCTAGGTTCACGGCTTCCGTCCCGCGAACTATCGTCTAACGGAGTTCAACTGAATGTTCTTATTACTGAGCGAAATCTATCTACCGTCTTCGAACGCCCTCCTGAGTTTCAGTACCGGTAGCAGTGGCTGTACCAGTAATCTCGTTGATCCTCTTGGCCTCTTCTCGTCCTGCCAGCTCGGCCATCTCCTTGTTCTCATCATCGATCTCGGCAGGCTCGTCATCTCCTCCCTGGCCGAACTCGTTAACCCGGGTGTAGTCGACTCGGTACACCCAGGTCTGGTAGATATACACAAAGAAGATGATATCGTCTCTCAGAGTGGCAATCCGGTGAAGCAGGGGCATCTTCACAACAAAGGCAAACAAGTCGTCAATAAAGGTGTTGAGGAACTTGTAGACCATAGCCTTTCGAGGCATATGAGCCACTGACTTGAGTCTGTAGTTGATGTAAATAGAAGGCACCAACATCAGGAAGCCATAGGCGTAGACCGATCCTACCAACGTAGAGATGATGAACGAGTACCAACTCTTGTGAGGCACGTACATGACGGAGTAAACAGCGTAAGCACCAATGAGGGGAACGGCAGCAATGTACAGGTACTTGAAGGCAATGGAATCGTATTCCTTGGTTCGCTCTTCAATCTCAGACAGCTCGTTTCGATCCTGGATGTAGACAATGCCCAATCCAAGTACGTTGGTTATCTTCTTATTCTTCTGCTCCTTAGGGGGATCGAAGAACGAGAAAACTGCAACCTTATTGATCTTCCATGCCTCAACCAGGATGCCCATGCCCTGTGTCAGCAGGATCATGTACGAAGTATCATCGTTGTTATCCATCAGGTATAAGAAAATGATACTTTGCATGACCACGTTGGCAATGATGGATCGCACTGACACACCAATCGTATCCTTCTTGTCTTTCCAATGCGAGATGTCAGACTTGAACGCCAGGAATTCAAACAGCATGTGGAAAACGGACACGATGGCGGTAATTACAAGCAGGTAGGGGTTAGACTCAAGCAGAGTAACCTTGATCTGCTCAACTTCACTGGTTCGTCCTCCCTGCTGTCGGGCCTGCTCCTTGAATGAGTGATCCATGTTCGTGAGCATTTGGAACCAGAAGAATGAAGTGGAGTAGAGGTTGAGCTGGAGGGTGAACTCCTCGTCGGTCAAGTTCTCACCAAGCTCAACCATCTTGGAGTTGAGCTGCCAGAACTCGTTGTTGAATACGATGGGATAGATGAATGACACCTTACCTGACGAGTCGCGATCACCGGAAGAGATGATATGTTGAGAGATAACTGGCGGCATGTTAGCAGGGATGCCGCTTCCGAGGTCGTAAATAACACCAATCGACACGTTGGGATAAATATTGGGCACGAGGGGACGTTCCAGGTACGGGAGCTCGTCCACAGGATTTTCCTCCTCTTCCTCCTCCTGATCATCGCTGAGTAGAAGCTTCTTGTGAACCACCTTCTTCTTGGGCAAGTAGGTAGTCAGATCGACCCGCTTGTTGATCACGAGATCACTGTCTTTTCGCTGAAGAGCCACATGGGCGTAGAGAGAGCCGTTATTGTTAGTCAGAGACTTGGGCAGGGTGAAGTCAACAGTCTCGAACAAAGAGAACCCCTTGGAGAAGTTCTGGCTCGTCAATTCGAGATCCCAGACGGGCAGGCGCATCTTCTCGTCGGAATCGACTACATGAACGGTGATAGTGAACGGCTGATTGCCAGTCCACAGGGCACGCATATGCTCGGCGAAAGGAGGTTCGGCCTCATCATACAGCTTGTCTGCTGCAATCGCCTCGGATACGGACAGATCGGGCTCCTCAGTGCTCACAGCTTCCTGGTTTCTGTTTTTCATGTACAACATGAACAGGTTCATGACCAGATAACAGGCACCAATCGTGAGCAGTTTCTGAATCCATGACTTGCGCTGGTCGGGTTCACGCTCGTTTGCAGCAGCCTGGCCGCCACGGGCACCATTGCCTCGGTTGCCGGGGCTGGACATGTCGCGAGGTTGTGATGGTGGTGTTGTCAAGGCATGCGTGAATAATGTATGGTGGTTTGTGTGGTGGTTAAACTTGCGTTAGTATGATAATAGAGTTTGGTTGGAATTTGTCTTAGTGATGACTCTGTACTTGTGAATTATAAGGGAGAAGGTAGTAAGCTCCCTTTGATTTAAGTATGAGATCAACTAATTGAATTCTCAATAGTTAAGGGATTAGCATGCATCATTCATGCGCTGGGATCAAACCGCCAATCTGTGTATCGCAATTCAATGGTACAATCATCACGACACCCTACTGTACATACCCTATTAAGGTCAGTAGAAGCAATCGACCTGAGCAGTCTCCAGAAACACAAGTGCAAGGCGCGTTGGTGTTATGAAGTCCCTTGACAGCTACCGCTCTATTACCCAGGGTTTACATCCGAAATGACCACATTTGGAAGTGGGCATCGTGGGGTGTGCGAGACCATCACGTGAGGTACTCTGTACCTAGCATTTTTTAATCAATAACTGCACGAAATTGCGAGCAATTTGGGAATCTCTCAACGCCTCAAATCATAATTAAACCGCTACCAAATACCGTCCGTTGGCACTCAAGTAAATCTTGGGCCAACGAGACTCGCAGGATAGCTAACAAGTACTATACTTGTACAGTGGTTAGTTATCCTGAGAGATACATCTCTCAAGTCATCACACTACAGTACAGTTATCTCATTGTGCGCACGATTCAGTCCGTCGGCTGTCTCGCACTCTCCAATGTGTACGGGCACAGTGCGGCATGCAAGAACACGTCATCAGCGCATTGTTTTAGCACTAACTTCTCAAGCTCCATCTACCTTGAATGACAAGTGATTACATAAAAATACACGGCCTGCTGCCGACCAACTATTCGCAAGTTTGTACTTGTACTTTACTCCTCTTCAGACCCATCCTACTGTAGTACTGAACCTAATGACAACTAAGCTTTGATACTCACAATTAATTCACCTCTCACTACCACTCCTTACACAGGTACTGGTACTACAACACCACACACATCATGGATATTTTGACTCTGGGATCCTCCACGGACATTCTAACGTCGTCTCCGCAGTGGACGGCTGCAAACCTGGCTGTGTTCGAAGACCCTAGCTCTTTCGAGGCGTGGGAAGCATTGGTAAACATCACACAACAAGTTGCACCACCACGAAAGGTCCATCAACCTACCTGCCACATTTACGAGACCTTTCTGCGCAAATACCCCCTGTTATTCGGCTACTGGAAGAAATACGTCGACTACCTCAACTCTGTCGGGTCTTCTGAGCATGTGTTGTCGGTACACAGGAAGTCTGTCGAGGCATTCCCTCAATCGGTCGATCTGTGGACTGACTACGTGGCGGCAGCGGCATCGATCCTGGAGGACGCTGAGGCGGTCCGAGCGATTATTGAGTCTGGATCTACTGCCTGTGGAATGGACTTTCTATCGCATCCGTTCTGGGATGTGGTTCTCGAGTTCGAAGCACAGAAGGAGCGCGACACGGGTGTGCTCAATGAAGGAAAACTGCGGTGGCTCAAGCGAATCATCTTACTGCCGCTGCATCAGTATGCGAGATACTGGGAAGAGTTTGTGAAGGTCGGAGGATCGGTCAAACCCGAGAAGCTCACCTACCCCGGCCTGAAGGATGAGAAGGGAGAGTTTCTGACAAAGGAGAAGCTCGTTGCAATGGAGACGCCGCAAATGATGGAACTGCTCAAGAAGAAGATCTTCGAGCGAACGCAGAAACGGACCATGGACAAGTGGAACCACGAGTCGGCCATCACGCGAAATTACTTCCATGTGGCTCCTTTGGAGGAGGAACAGCTGAAGAAGTGGAATGACTACCTGGACTATGAAGAGTCAACGCTTTTGAAGCCCGAAGAAGCGCCGTTCAACTTGGACTTCAAGATTTCGGAGGTCCAGTCCATCTACCTGCGAGCCCTGGTGCCTGCCGCTTCGTTGGACCAACTATGGCTGAGGTATACGAGGTGGTTGGTGGGATTGGAGAGCGTGGAAGAGGTTCGAATGGCGTTCCGACAAGCCAGCACAGTATTCGTTCCTACAAACCGTCCATTTATTCGGTTCAACTGGGCCATTTTCGAGGAGAATGAGGGTAACATTGACCTGGCGGAGAGCATCTATTCAGGAGTTCTGAACTCGGCGTACAAGCAGAGCTTGTCACGAGATTTATTAGAGGAAGCCACAGTGAATTATCTCCAGTTCTATCGACGACAGCACGGTATTAAGGAGTCAGTTAAGTTCCTCGTCGACACGATCACACTGATTGACAACTGCAACACAGGGGCGAGGAAGTCAAAGAAGCAGAAGGTCGAGACGGTGACAGAGAATATTGTTTACGAGAACTTTGTCCAAAACAAGGTGATCTGTGAGAAAAGTCGCGTCATACCCGTTCTTGCCGTTGAAGTGGCAAAGTTGGTTCGTCTCCAAGGCTTCAACTGGCGGTCGGTCTTCGATCAATATCGGGCCAAGTGCCTAGACTCGGCGTACTTCTGGACTAACAATTTCAGGTTTGAGTCCGAATCTCTCAAACACCCTTACTCTAACATTCCTTCGCAGACGCCCAATGAAATCAACCTTGATCTATTGGTGAAGTTCAGCGAGTCGCTAAAGACTCAAGCAAACATCCCGCCTAGTGCAATCGTGGATATGCTGCGGGACATACAGTGTCTGATATACGACTACGGATCAAATAAGAAGATCCAGCAATTCGTTGTATTCGATGCCGAAATTAATGGCTCTTTCTACTGTCAGAACTGGCTCAAAAAGAAAGTTGCTCACGATGGCCGTGTTGCTACTACCAATAAACGACTTCGTCTCGAAGCAGGTCATCCCGGTTTTGAGATGGAGACTGGAGGAAACTTCGATGCCACCTGCCAACGATATGTTAAGGAGATGCGAGATGCCAACGGGCAGTCTGTGGCATAATTGTATATATAGCTTCATATGGTATTTGATATTGTGCATGCATATCAGCGGTTAGCTCGGTGCTACGGATACTAGCAATGCGGTATTAGCTAGCTAGTGTATCAGTGTTGTATATGTTCTATAGTATTGTAAATCTCGCATGCTTCTCTCAGTCACCTACAACTTGTACTCAGGATAGTCTGTGTAACCCTTTGCACCTGGAACGTAGAAGGTGGCTCGATCGTACTTGGCCAAAGGCTCGTCCTTCTTGAGTCTTTCGACGAGGTCTGGGTTGGAAATAAAATCTCGACCAAACGCGATAAGGGTGTTGTCAGCCTTGTCGGCATCTTCCAGGGCAGTCTCTCTGTCGTACCCACCTGCTCGAATGAAGTTGCCTTTCCAAATCTTTCTGAAAGGCTCGTTTGTGGCCCAGGGTTCGGCAGGACCAAATAGTCGAGGCTCAACCACATGCACGTAGGCCAGCTCCTTTCCTTCGTCAGCTCGCTTCTGCAGCTGCTCAAACAGGTAGGTGAACTGCTCGGGGGTCTCTGTGTTGTTCACCTCAATATCCTGGAAAGTTGACCAGGGAGACAACCGGATGGCGGTCTTGTCAGCTCCAATGGCCTCGGTGATAGCATCGACAATCTCAAGAGAGAATCTAGCCCGGTTCTCAATGCTTCCTCCGTACTCGTCCTTTCGCTGGTTGGAAGCACTTCTCAGGAATGTGTCTGGCAGGTATCCGTTAGCCGAGTGGATCTCAACACCATCTGCCCCGGCTGCGATAGCATTCTTGGCTGCGTTGACGTAAAGAGCCACCTTACCCTTGACCTCCCAGTGTGTCAGAGCCTTCAAGTGCTCGCCATCCTCTCCCTTCATTGGGATAGCTGAAGGGCCTGTGGGGAAGTAGTTGCCGAGTTCCTGGAGCTTGTGATACCATGCCACACGTCCAATATCCCACAGCTGGACGTAGATCTTGGATCCACGATCGTGCACGGCCTCGAAGACCTTCTTCCATGCCTCGAGCTGCTCGTCGCTCCAGATTCCAGGCACGATCCCGTCTCCGGGAATAGGGACTCCAGCAGATCCGGGAGAAATGTAGGTGGCCTCAGTGATGAGAAGGGTGCCAGGAGACACGGCTCTTTGTGCGTAGTACTCTGTGGCGAGACCAGAGGGCACATGTCCGGGCAATGCTCGGGTTCGCGTCAGAGGAGCGAGGACAACCCGGTTCTTGAGCTCGTTTGAGCCGACTTTGATAGGCGAAAAGAGGTTGTGGGTCTGTGTCATTGTATCTGTCTGTTGAATGTTGCAGACGAGATCCAGGAGAGACGCACAGGTATATATACTATCGCGTGGCTTGACAATATATAGTTGAACTTTGTTTGTAATTGTGCATTGGAGCAAGAGTTACTGTCGAAGCTGAGAGGTCCATGAAGATATTTGGACGGGTCGAGTAGCGCATCCTGGATGACACACGTCACCAATGTCACTTTCTACTCTATTCTGGTAATGTTTCATGTAGTGAAGTTCTTAGCTTTTCGTTGGAATGTCGCAATGATGGGGTGGAGTGCATGACTGCAAGGGTGAGAGGAGTGCAACATATGTATACGGTGAGTGAGAGAGAAGTGACGAGTAATGGAAGCTGGTGATGCCATGACAAGTACACCTGTGTAGTTCGTTTTTTGTAACTGGTTTATTGCTCTCTGATACTTATACTGGTACTCCTACCACGAAAGGTGTAACTCCACAATATGCATCTTGATGCAGCCGGAACTCAAAGGGGAACACCTCTATTTCATGAAACAAGAGATTATCACATGTTATCGTCGACGAGTCTCAGAGGAAATCACACAGTATATACATCAATGCTTTACTACGGCAGTGAAAATACGGACACCCGCTATCATCTTGTGATGACGAAACTCAGACACCCCAATCTCAAAACTTTTCTGAATAGGCGTTAGGGGTTGAGCCTACTGGCCTGGCAACGTTGTTAGTAATAGGACGGGTTCCTGGGGTGGGAAGAAAGCTATTGATACGAGATGACGCCGAATCGCGCCATCGGATGTAACCAGCAAACAAAAGCTTTAGTTGTGAAAAGGAGGGCTCACGTTTGTCATCCAGTCTGATGTTCCTGAAAAATCTTTGATGTTCATTCCTTGCCTTTGTGCATTCATGCAGGTCACGTGACACCTCAAGAAGGATGGAGGCCCGTTTTCTCTGACATACCGAAAAAGAAGTATTGACCCGAGCACAAATACAAGTGTATGAACATACGTTCCACTCTATTCCTTACCACACCCAGACCAGCCGCAAATCAACGCCTCACGCCCACACTGCTCGTCCACCAACCCTAATCCCATTATCGGAACCTTGAGGCGTGCATGCAAGGTGCCTTCTGCCACATCACATTGATCTGACCATTCTGAGGTAAGTGAAGGATAGGAGACGACTTTAACCAGGTTCAGAACCTAGCCTCATTTCGGAAGTACTTTTACGACGATTCTGCCCGATCCAAGCCCCCACATTCGAATTCACTACATTCTCATCTCACAACACCCCCCCCCCCCAACATAACTCCATGAGCGACATTGAATTTGACGCTGTGGCAGCTCTGCCTGGAGACAAGGCCAGTGTGGACAGAGTGATTGCCAATTTCTCGAAAACTCTCCAGCTCGAGTTCAACAGCACAGAAAACAAAAACTTTGAGATCATCAACACCATGAGATGGGATCCTGCCCTGGACGCTTCTACACTGGAAGATCAGCTGAACGGTCGAACGGCCGAGCCATGGTACTTTTCCGACCTGAGTGATGCTGAGAGGGACGCACTCAACTCCAGGTGTAGCAACATCTGGCTGTTTCATAACCACATGGAGCGACTCAGGGTGACAGTAGCATTTTTCGGCTGGGATGTCGAGGTTCAGCCTCATGCTATTTTGGAGAACATTTTGGAGGCGATTAACAGCTCTGAGGTCGAAGTCGAAGGCAAGAAATACCCTGCAAAGCTGTACCCGCTGAAAATCAGAGCATTACTCGGACCTTCTGGAAACATGACTATCGAGACCTCCAAGGTAGGACCCAAACCTGACCTGTTGGAGTTTGAGAAGGTCGCACTTGATGAGCCTACATATTCCATCTATGTGGCCAAAGATCCCATCTCCGTGGGTCCTTTCACTTGTTTCAAAACAACAAAAAGACAACAGTACAATGACGCTCGGGCAGCGTATATCACGAAGCCCATGGCCGAAGAAGTGTTGTTTGTGAACGACAACGGCCACGTGACCGAGGGGTCTATAACAAACATTGCTGTTCAGGTAAACGAGATGTGGACTACACCCAAGGTTACGTCAGGGTGTCTGATGGGAGTCACCCGTCGTCACCTGATTGATTCGACCAAAATTTTTGAGGGTGTTATAACTTGCGAGGATCTACAGGAAGGCCAGGAAGTGCTGATTTTCAACGCCGTTCAAGGCGTCTCCAAGGGTGTCGTCAAGCTCAAATAGCTGCTACAGCATTTAGCTACTTGTACATGACATGCTTATTATAATTTATTGCAAAAGGTTCATTTACACCATTCGCCGACGTCTTCGATACAATTCGTGATTGATGTGCTCGCTATGAAGTATCTGGTACGTAGAACTACTCGTGGGTGTACAGTGCGGAGACAACGGATGTCCAAAATTCTGGTACCAGATTCGCTTGGGGCGTGCATACAGTACTTCAGAGATGGCGGCACACACCATAACTCTCTACACTGAAAATTGCCTCATACAGTACTGTACCCAAC
Organism: Yarrowia galli; assembly: GCA_900519055.1. Classification (NCBI taxonomy): domain Eukaryota; kingdom Fungi; phylum Ascomycota; class Dipodascomycetes; order Dipodascales; genus Yarrowia; species Yarrowia galli. The sequence continues at coordinate 1,255,127 of ULGS01000004.1, forward strand.
TATAAGATGGGTATCCTTAGCATCTCGCATTTATGTTGTCCACGTTCATATACATGATAACAACCTGTGCCAAGACGTGCTGGCAATTCGCTTGTTTCTGCTGGAGCCAAAGTCAGACAGGGCCGTCACTCTAAGACAGCACTAGGTAGGGACAACATCGTGTCTGAGGTGTCAAGGGTGCTAAACAACAAACTGGCTGACATGGGCTACTTGTTGGTTCCACATCGACACCCAATGTAAGACACTGTTGGCCACAAACTCGTGATGCGGTCATGTCATTATCTACAGTATCTATGCAACTACTTCTTCAGGTTTCGCTGTCGGTTGGCACCGTCAACGAGCTTCTTCTCCACGTACAGACCCTTTCGAGCTCGCACGTTGTCAACATACCGTCGAGCAACGTTCTCTCGATCAGCAGTCTCTCCCAGCTCCTCCAACTCTTCTTCGGTGGTAGGCACCCAGAAAGGATCCATATCGAAAATTTCGTATCCTGCGAAAATCAGCTGGGGTTGGGCAGCTCCAGAAGTTCGCTTTCGGATCTCCTCTGCGAATCCAAATGCCTCAACAACGGGGATGGTGGCAGAAATGGTGAAGAATGGAGTTCCCTCCTTCATCTCCTCGCTAACAATCTTACCCTTACGTCGAGTAACGACAGAGTAGACCTTTCCAAGCACCTCCGTGGAAGCCTGAATCTCACACGAGTACGTGGCCAACATGAGACGAGGCGACCAATCGAGGAATGCAGTGTAGATGGCCTTTTGGAACGGCGAAATCAGCTTACCCGCAAGCTCATCGTTGGGATCGTCAATCATGTCAAGGTAAACGGCAACACCCTGCATGGGCTCGTTACAAAGAGGTCCGGCCTGAGTAGCTAGCTGGAATCCTGTGAGAATAGAGTCCTGGTGAAACGAGATATCCGAAACAGCACCAAAGAACCGTCGGAGAAGACCCGATGCGGAGTTATCAATCAGAATGTTACTTCCAACTCGTTTGGGCCCAAAAGCGACAATTTGGTCGGCTGTAAAAGTGCATTCCTCCTTCTTGAGAATTTTTGCAAGCTCGGCCTTGAAGTCTTCCTTGCTGAGAATGTTCTGATTAACCGAAGAGTCCTCAGTTTCATCCTCGGCACTCTTCACACCAGCCAGAGAAGCGACGGAGGCTCGGTTGTAAATCAAAAATGCGACCACGGCCTGGGGGAGAGGAGTAACATGCATTTTCAGATCCACGTGGTCCTCGTCCTCGAGCTCCAGTGTCACAACTCCTCGTCCCAGCTCAGCATCTCGCATGGGAGCGGGTTCTCCGCCGGGGGCAACCTGGTGAGCCACAATCGACTCTCGGTAAGGCACAATGGGCTCGGAAGCCTGGATCTCTATACCAGCAAACCGCTCAGTCAGATCTTTGAGACATCGCTCGAGATGCAGCTCTCCAGCGCATGAAATGACGTGCTCACCGGTATCTTGAAGATGAACCTGGACACAGGGGTCAGACTGGTTGAGCAACTTGAGGCCCTCTTCTAGATGAGCCATCTGAGTGGGATCTTCAGGCTCCAGAGCAACTCGAACAATAGGCGTAGTCATGGAACCCTCAACAGCAGCAAGGTTGGGGCCTCGGAACTGGTCAGAGACAAGAGTACCAGATTTGAGGAACTCGCCATCAAGGCCACCGATGCCGACAATACCTCCGGCAGGAGCATGGTCTATGGTAACGAGCTCCCGACCCATGAGGAGGTAGAGGTCAGTGATCTCAACCTCAATCACGTGCTTTGTGGGCTCAGCAGGATTGTATTTGGGTCCAAGAACAATGGCCTTCTGCCCAGTTCGAATAACACCGGAGTAGACACGAACGAAACCAATAAGCACCTCAGGAGGCGGAGGAACATAGCTAGACTCGCCGATCTCAAAATCCTCCTCGTAGTCATAAGAAGAGTATGCAGCAGTGAGATCATCAGCTTCATCCTTGGGAGCAGCTTCAGAGGCAGGAGACTCATCAGTCTCACCATTCTCAATCTTTTCACGAGCCAGTCGAGACTGCTCTCGAAGCTGGTCAATAGACTTCATCACCTTTTGGTTCTTGGGCAGATCCGATTCGGGGATAGAAACCACCTTACTGATGTAAGCAACAAGAGGAGCCTTCGTGGAGCAAGTAAGCATACCTTCAGACACAGTTTCTTCGTTCTCACGGATCCCTTCGTTACCGGGGTAACCCACAGACTTCAGAATCGCAGGCATTCGCTTACCTTGGGCCACAATAGGGTCAGGGAGCTTATCAACCACGGAATGCAGAACCGACACGGAAAGAGGCACCCACTGCTGGAAAATGTTGGTCAGCAGGTTTCGGGCGTCCTTGGAGTTGAGGTCTCGCGGGGAGATCTTCAGCTCTAGAGCCTTGATGATTTTTGCGCTCTTCTCGGCATCTCGCTCAATTACTGTGCAGTGGTACACAGCCCAGATGTTATCGAGAACGAGTTGCACAAATAGGGGTTTCAAAGATCGACCCTTCAGACCCTTGCTGGTGATGACAGACTTGGTTTTGGGATCAAAGTAGAAGTCTCCCCAGAGACACTTTTGGAGGTTTTCTCGCTTCATTCCAAGCTTGGCAGCATAGATGGCAGCAAACTGGGCCACAGTAAAGCCCCATCCGTCAATAGCTGATGCGAAGATGACATTGTTCTTCTCGGGGGAAAAGTAAAGTTCACTATCGTCTTCGTCCTCAAATGTCCCTGCCTTTCCACTCTCTCGCCATTCCAGGTCGGCAGCCATTCGGTTGGAGGCGTAGAATCCTCCTAGCACCACATTGACACCCTCGATGAGCTTCTTCAGGTGTGTGAATGCCTCGGCTGGAGTCAGTTGAAGCTCTTCCACCAGTCGATCGATCTTGTTGATAACCAGAATGGGTTTCAGCTGCTCCATCCATGCTTGTCGTAGCACAGTCACTGTTTGACTGCAGACACCCTCAACGGCGTCAACCAGAACGACGGCTCCATCACATAAACGTGAGGCGGTGGAGACCTCACTGGAGAAGTCGATATGGCCTGGCGAGTCCACTAGGTTGATCAGAAAGTCCTTGGGAATCATCTTCGGAGGCTCCTCTGTCGAGCAGGGGTCTTTTCTGAAGGTTCTGAAGTGAAGCGAAATGGCAGAGGACTCCATAGTGATGCCTCGCTCCTGCTCATCAGGTCGAGAGTCCAAGTAACGCAGCTTTCCAGCCATCTTCTGCGAGATGATGCCGTTTGACGCAAGCAAACAGTCACTGAGAGAGGTCTTTCCATGGTCCACATGGGCCAGAATGCAGATGTTTCGAATCGACGACGGGTCCGATTGCAGTTTTCGAAGTTGTAGAGGCGATAACGTCATAGTGAAGTCGTTGTTGAGTTAAGTGTGAATGTATAAGAATACATTCGGTGGTACAAGTACTTGTATCTTCAGATCATACTTTCTGCAGATGCACAGATGACATCAGGGTTTGGGTTAGAGGGAGACTGGATTGTAATGCGAAGGAGTGGAGGTATAGAGAGATAGGGACTAAACAAAGGAACTGGCCAGACGAAGGTACTACTTCAATACTTTCAAACCTCGCATCTGGGGTGTATCCATTCGAGTAGATGTATTGTTGTCGATATAGCAGTTCGTATCTTTCACAGCAAAGTAATAGAGGTTACAGAACTCTATTATACTGGAGGCTTGGGAATAGCTATGGTCCGTGTTGGGATCTGTTGCTGTTTTACAGAGCACTTGAAAGTCACACCGTGACTATGAGTAGGCAGAATGGAGGATTTGTATTTGGTTTCTCTTGTTACTTGTAGCGTCTCTGTGGCGTGAATGAGATCGATTTTGGTGCAGTCAAGGTACTGAGCAATAGGAACTACAAGTATAGTAGATATTGTTAAGGTTGGAGAAGGATGTAAGAGGAAGCAAACGAAAAGACGGGGTGTGGGCCAGGATTAGTCGGAAAAACTCTGGGTCATTTAAAGACAGTCAAAACTTGGTCCGAATAGTTTGCGAAGATCAACCCCAGACTCAGCCCATCAGTGGATTGATCGAATCAGTCCCGTTCCCATATACCTCTTAGGAGATCTACCTAGTGGTCGACCATGACATTGGTGTTACGCAGGAAATCAGTCAGCTATTTGAAAATTGGTCAACACTAGCCTTGAATCACCGAAACGTCGCACCCATCACTATTGGCTGCAGTTCAGTGGCCCAGTTCTTGCAACAATAGACGTGGGCGAAGACTAATACACATAACAGCTACTGAAGTTCCTCTGATCTCCTCGTGAAATGAGAACTCTTGGGTAACTGACACTTTCTACTACCAGCATTGCTTCCCTGTTATTTAGTGATACCTTCTGGCAACTGGGTGCATGAACCGCGCGTCTGTACTGCTTAAAAGTTTAAAGTTCCGAGCACTACTAGAAAAAATTAGAGTTCTTGGTGTCAAGGTCTTTCCTCAGGGATGATTGTGGAGGCCAAAAAGGAGATGGATGATGACCTGGCGACTAGGGAAGGGGGGAGTCACGTGACACGGTCGGCAGGTGCCCCTGTTGAATTCGATATTCCCGTGTTTCCCGATTTTCTAGACGAAGACGACATCACCCCTTTGTCTCCTATTTCAAGAGACATTGACAATCTAGGCTCATGCCCTTGCTGTTCTCAGAACCTGACCGTCTCGCTTGTTCATCACAATACTGGCCTAATCACGTGCAACAACCTGGACGTGAGTATTCGATCTCGTGAGCGATTACGTGCACTCGTTCCCTTCGTGTTTAGTTCTCACTTCGAAACACGGCATGACGCAGCCCTCCACGATTAATGTCACGTGTAAAACACGTGAAGTTGACGGAATCAAACAACGACAATTGCCCATTGTTCTAACACAGTGCATCTACCCCTTCAACAAGGACTCAATTCTGTCGCACTTCGTTCACATTCCCACGAATCGGATTCTTCGTGAGACAGCAGACAGAATGAAGTCTCTGGAAAACTTGTCGCTCAAGACCATCGGGATTATAGATAGAGATCTCGGAGGCTTGTAGAGTATTTATTAATGCATTATGAATCCCACAAGGCACCATTCTACGAGCCGTACATTCACAATCCTCCATTACTATGTACCTTTTTTATCTCTCACGGGGTAACAAAGCCAACTGGCCAACAAACAGTGTGCGTGCAGTAACATGACACTAGACACAATAAGTAATGCCAATCGGACGCTCACTGTTCAAATCCATGATCCACAATCACTTAAAATTGGTGCTGGTTAAGAGCAAAAGTGGAGCCGGCGTACTCGGAGCCGTTAACCTCGTATCTGCTCATACCGTTGTCCTCGCCCAGCAGCTCCTTGGTCTCCCACATGTTGTCCTTTTGTCCGACAGAGAACTCCAAGTCCTCCTTGGTGGACATGTCCCAGAACTTGTAGACCATCATGACGGCAAACAGGTTGGTGACGGTAGCAAAGAAAGTGCCGTCAATGTAGTGTTTGACCTGCTTGCAGATGATGGAAGAAATAGGGTACAGCAAAATCTGGGACGCCACGAAGAAAAAGGTGCCCAGAGCAACAGCTCCGATCATCCAAATATCCTGCAGGATGAAGATGGCCAATGCAAACTGAGAAAGGATGTAGACAACCACAAATATGAGGTTAAAGAGGTAGAGAACCACAAAAAGACCCACGGTGTTGTGGGGGCCAATGGCATCCGAGCCCCAGGATGGGATGAAAGTGAACAGAGAAATGATGAAGGTGAGCAGAAAAGCACACAGTGTAGATCCTCGCAGAAACAGCATTGCTCGTCTGGTTCCGTCTTCGTAGAACTGGAAGCCGAGGAACCCAAAGTTCACCAGGGACCACAGGGTTCCAGAGATAGCTCCATTCTGGATAGCAACCAGGTAAGGGAATGCGGAGGATCCAGGGGGAGCGACTCCGGCATCAACGACAAGAGACATGCATGTGAGGAAAAGGAAACAACTGAGGAAATGGAACAGCTCCTTTCGTCCAATGGCTGTGTACTTGCCCTTGACTGTGTACATCATGATCAGAATGACGGGAAGAGCACCAATGTGAATGAAGGTGTTTCCGACCTGGAAGATGATGGTGTTTGCGAGCTCAATAGACCGCGGGTAGCACTCGGACATGAGTCCAATTCCGTTGAGGAGCGGAGTCTGGTCCGTTGACGGCTTCTCGTAGGGGCCCACCAGCATGCACAGCGGAAGAGGCGATTTGTTGCACAGGAAGTCAAAGTCTCCGAATCCCATCTTGTCAAGTGTATGTGTGCGTGTGTGTGTGTGTGTGTATGTGTATGTGTGTGTATCACAACTGACGGTGTGTCGTAGCTGCTGTGGTTGTGTAGCTAAGTCCTAGGCTGATGCAATAAAACACTGGTTGATGTGTTTTGAGCTGTCGAACAAGTTGCGCGCGTGTGTCGATTACTGAACGAGCCGAGTCTGGGTTGCTGGCTGTCTGTCTCTCGTGTATACGAACTGGCTGAACGGTTGCTGTTCGGGGCTCGGTGTACACTGTTAGTATGTAATGCTGGGACTGAGAAAGCAGTCTGTGAAAACGAAAGTGGCGAGATGTTCGTGTAACGAGCCTGAGTGGTGTGACTGTGTCGTTACTTCTAAGTCGCTTTCTTTCGAGTCGAGTTAAACCGAGGTCGAGGGGCCAAAAAAATGAGGTGTACTTGTCTTCGTACTGGTGCAGCTTGGTAGGAGACTTAATTCCTGTACTCGCTCCGAACTAACAGAGGGCATAAAAATAGAATGCTGAACCTTGTTGTGCGCTAATCTTATGACCTTTTGCCCAATAGAGTTGTTTGGGAGCAATTAATGAAACCACTAGTCTAGGGGGCTGGCAACCTGTCGTTGGATCAATCCGGCCAATATTATGGAGACATTTTTTGGACCTTGAGATCACGTGATGGAGCAGCTTTTTGTCCAGCCCTTACCCTTGAAAAACACCTGTCACAACAACACTGTTTTATGCAGATCTTATGCACATTCAAAAAGCCACCCTGGTGATGCGTTGCATACGCGTCGAGAAAATTGGCAAAAAGGGGCGATCCAGGGAGGCAATGAATGTTTCGAGTCACGTGAGGTGAATGGATTTTGCGACAGCTCTAGTCTGGGGGAGATTAGGTGAGACTGAGGCGGTATCTCTAGCAGATGATGTGAAGCACTATAGATTTCGCAATACTGTAAGTGTCTTTTTAGCACCACACTGTTGTTGTCTCACAATTTCTCAGCTTCATACTTGTATCCAACATCCATGGTTTCCCATTGTGCAACCGACTATATGCATCACGTGTTAGGGGCTAGTCAGCCGTGTGCCCCTTAAGCGAGTTCACGTGAAACAGCCCCGTCAAAAGGAGCTGCTCAGTAGGCAGGTGAAGTCATGAGACCCAAAAATTTGACCCCAGCTCATCCTCCATCGTTGTCAGTTCGTGGCGGCCCCTATTTTGACCTCAACCTCTTATGGCTATTTATAAACGAAATAGAGTGTAAATAAGCGTCCTTGTTTCCGCTCTCAGTGCACGTGATGTAGTAGGGTCAGGAAACTTAAGGGGAATATATGGGGGTGAGAGACGTTGAACTTGAGGTCACTATGGGGAAGATACTGAGTGTGCTTGTTGACTGTCATCTTTCGGATCTCGAGGCCCTGTGAATGAGTGAAAGTTACTACTCGCGCAAGAGCGTTACCAGTGATACGATGCTAGTACCAATACCAATATAGAGACCTGATCAGGACGGGTGCAATGATTTACTTGTACTGAAAGCCTCCCCTCGCCCTGACTACGTAGCCGTTAATTATTGTGTTTCTCCTCGAGTTGTGCATATTCACGTAAGTACGCACGGTAGCGTGAAGTTCAACGCTCCTCAACTGTCATGGTAATCCTTCGAAATGTGGTCTTTTCGGGTCGAAATGGATGCCCAAGATCTGGGACTGTCCAACAAATCTACGAGAACACAGGTATACCATGGTAGGTTCCAGTACGAGTACCAGTAGTCAGAGCAGCTGATGGGCTGGGTTGTGCTGGTCAACTGCTGCGTCAGCCCTACACAACTGTACACAGTATGATAGTTGGTGCCTTAACAGCTCACCCCACTTCTGGTCCCAACACGCTCAAATCAGGTATAGACTGTCCGCCTACAGTACCTCTTGTTTGTTTAGCTGATTCTGATCATGCCACTAATTACACCACCCCTCATCCCAAACAAGCACCTCATCTCGCTTCGTATTAAGTTTCTCCACTGCTTATCGAAATCTAAATCACATCAACGCACTCCTCACACTAAACTCATTGGCTCCAAGTGACCTGACCCGCGATCATGGAATTCAAGGCCCTCCATAGAGGTTACGAGTACCAGATCACTGACGGCTGCGGATCGGTCACGTGCTCAAAACCTTACTGTCTGAGTAATCCGAGAGGATACCAATCGAGGAATGGACGATTCACAAAGGCCGCAGCACGTCAACATGCCAGCAATTTGGTCATGCTGAGAGGAGAGGACGGATTGTGCGAGTCTCTTGGTCAGCCACAGTCTCTTGATCAGTCACCTAAAGAGGAGGAGCAGAAGCTCAATGCGAACCACGACTACGACACCATTCAACTATCTGAGGTCAAACAACCACACATCAAGTCAAGGTCACAGAGCACACAACCACAGTCCAAGTCAACCTCTCCATCACGGAACTCAGCCGGCAACCATGCATCAGCCGACTACCCCAAAACGACACTGTCTCACTCCATGCTCAAGACGCGAGTGTACAATGTTCTCCCTAGCTTCGAAGACGGGTCGTGGAGCGTCATATTGGACTCCACGGATAAGCCTGCAGGAAACAGGGCCAACGACAAGGTAGAATCCCAGACCTCACCTCCCGACAGTCACGATACTACTCTTCAGAGCATGACTACACCTACCAACTTTCTCATTCATCTTCTAAGAAACCCTGGTTGCAGGGATAACCATACTTCAGCTCTCACTTCGCGCAAGTCGGTGTCTCCACTCAATCATTACCTCTTTGCATTCCACTCTCGAGTGCAATTTCTCTACGGCCTTCAATTCATGGGGGATGCAGTCTTTCACGAACGTGAGCTGCTCTGGGGAGATATCGCACGCAATGAGGTGAACGATGTCGTTGGATACGTCAAATCAAAAGACGTTGAGCCAGCAAAGATGGCCCTTGTGGGTAGCTTGCTAGGTGGCTGTGGTTTTGAGGTGGAACAGCCGGAGGTTGCTGAATGTGATAAGGAAAAGGACTTGGAGGACAGCAAGGAAAAGAGCGCTTACTTTGACCCCGTTCTCATCACCCGTTACAACTCCAGTGTGTCTGTGGCGAGAATTCCCAACCTTGAACAGGTTGAGCCATATGTGGGTCTCATTAATACCCCTTTGACCTCCAGCTTCTCGTCAATCAGCTCAGATTACGACTCACTTATCATTCCTCGTCAGCCAAACGATCTCTACAAAATTGTGCAGAATCGGGCAGGCGTGTCTCACGATCAATCGCGGCTGTACAGTTTCCGACGCATGTACAGCTTGTACAATGGGCCTGATAACCTCGTTCGAAGATCGGTAACTCTGGGCATCCCCATGGTCGATATCCCCAAACCCACGTGTTTCTGCATTCATATCTCGCGAACACGTGATGAGGACATTCTAGAACAGCTACTGGAGTACGTTCACCAGCAGTTATCTACGTCGCGAAACTTGCAGCTCCCCTTGAAGGTTGAGTTTTCAGATGGAGAGGTCGCTCTTGATCTTGGCGGTGTCCAACTGGAGCTTTTTGACCACATTGGACGTCTTTTAGTCGGCCTGGAGTCTCCTTACTTCCAACATGACGACAACGGAGTTGTCTGGCCACAAGACAACCCTCATGTGTCGCGTGAAAAGTGGGTTTGCATTGGTGCTGTGGTTGGCTTAGCACTGTTTAACGGCTGTCCGCTGTCGTTTGACATGCCTCTCTCTTTCTACCGCAACCTGCAAGAATTTTGGGCGACTCCATGTCGCGTGAAAGAGGCGGATTTCGAGCAGCAGGATCCAGTGGCGTACAATTCTTTGGCAAGTCTAAGGAAGCTGTCGAAGCTGGAGCTTGTGGGACTTGGGTTGGTGTTGAACGACGGTTCTCGGGTATCGACCCAGGATCATGTGGAAAAGTACATCCTAGAGTATATCAACACTCCCTACAATTCTGTGAGACTTGACAACACCATGAACATGCTTGCTTTTGGGTTCCAAATGGTGTACCCTTCGGATCTGGCTGGTAAGATCCCCACAAAGGATCTCAAACGCCTGATTGAAGGCTCTATTCTTGCTGACGACTCTCATATCGACGTGGAACCTCTTCTGGACCAATTCGCATACGAAGGAGGATATTCCGAGTCCTCTCCTCAAGTTCAGTGGCTAAAGGAGTATCTGAGAGACCTGTCTGTGCACCAACTCAAGCTCTTCTTGCATTTTACTACAGGCTCTGAGCGTGTGTCTATTGGAAGCAAGCAAGGTCAGAGGGTTGTCAAGATAACCATTCAGCTGAACGGTACCAACGTCAACTGTCTCCCGTCAGCTTCCACTTGTTTTTGCATTCTCTTCTTGCCCAAGTACGGGACTAAAGAGGTGCTCGTCAGGTATATGGACAAGGCCATGGAGCACAGTGTTGGTTTTGGACTCATGTAGCCAGCGTACTCGTACTAGTAGGGGGAAATAAAATAATGCATCTGATGAATAATGACACGACACTTGTGAAAACGTCTCACGAGCGCAAATTTGTAGTCTACTTTCTGTAATGTATTGTATGTACTCGTACTGGTAGTCACAGTGATTATGGCATATTTTTAATCTCAGGTATATGTTAAACAACTTTAACCGTCCGTGTTGTCCCAAGGACACTCCACTTGTAACTCTTACACGCCACAACCACTTACTTAGCTTCACTTCGCTACATGACACTCTTTTGTGCGTGAAACATCATGAGGAAATTACGCGGCATTGCTAGAGATACTCTGGACACGCGATACCGTTCGGATACCCTTTCTTCCATCGATTCTAGCCTTGAGTTCCAGCCCCTCAATGTTCCGACCCGAGCTCCATCAGTGCGCATCTCCAACAACCCCAAAGACCGACCGGAATACGTGAGCCAGCTGGCATGTTACCGCAAGTTCCACCGCTCGTCAAGTCAGATCTTCAACGAGCTCAAACTCATGAGGGTCGTGTCTGAGGAGACGCTCGACAAGAACGACCATAAGGAGGAGCACGAACCCGAAGAGGAGTCACTTGAGAGTCTCATGTACGTCTTCCAGGTGCTCAACACGAAGACGCCCGGCTCACGAAGTGTGTCTGAGTCCAAGCCATCGTTGTCTTCGCCAACTTCGAACAATCCTACACAGATACCCTTGCACCAGCCCCTGCAACAAGTGTTATCCCCACAAGTCATGGATACCTACACAGAGAGTACCGACCAATCATCTGATCAAAACCAGCCCAGCGTGTTCTCGGACCTCACCCAGCTGTCTACGCCCCAAAGTTCTGCCGCCGAAACGCATGAACCGCAATTGAGATTTTGCCCTGAGGTTGAGCTTGTCGTGTACCAGCGCAAATACCCTCTTATCAAAAGCACAAAATGGCAGGACTTGCTGCGTCTGAAGCGGTCCGATCCCGAGTATGAGTTGGATGAGGAGGAGTGGACCCACACTATCAGCAAGCCTATTCTTAAGAGCAGAAAAAATCAGAATGCCGAGCGGGAGATGGCCACGGTGCGACGCGAGGATAACTTGTCTATTGAGGACTTCCTGAAACGTCTGGAGACCTATGATACCATCAGAGAGGAGATGCAGGACTACTTTGCTTGCAAGAGGGACCATGTGATCTACAGATACAATCGGCAGCTGAGGGAAGTATAGATAGAGGTGGCTAGTGCTTGCAATGTGTAACAATAAATCAAGGGAGACAATCATGTGTACATACGTAGACGTCAGAGCTAGACGGGTTCCAAAGCAAAAGAATGTAAAGCAACGTGTTGAGTTGATACCTCCATAAGGGCAATCAAGAGATCCCACGCTTACGAGACCTGTCTAGTGTATCTATTATCTATCTATCGCCCTCCGATGGCGTCAAACTGATCCCAGTCGTCATCATCTTCTTTCTCCTCCCTTTTGTCCTTACCGATGTTATCCAACCAACCGATGATATCAGTGACAAAGTTTTTCGAGTTGGGCACAAAGTGGCCTCCTGGGTGCTTGATCATGGTTCGTGTCTTTTCGTCGCAGGCGTTCCACAGGCCCAGAGACCGTTCCTCAGAAACCACAGTGTCAAGAGATCCGAGAACGTGTAGGGTGTTAGTTGGGATCGGCGGCTCAAAAAACTTCTGGTACTCTTCAGGTGCGATTCGGAATCCGCAGAATAGAACGCCGTACTTGACAGGAGGCTGCTTCTCGTGCAGGTTGTGGATCTGAGAGCACAACACGCCGGCCATGGCTGCTCCCTGAGAGAAGCCCATGACTCCATCAAAGGGTCCATCCTTCTCAATGGCGTCTCTGACCGAATCGAACGCTTTGTCCAGCTTGTAGTAGTCGGGCTTGTTCTGGTTGGTCACCCACCAGCTCTTCCAGTCTGTGTCTGCGCTGGAGTCCAAGTTGGAGGTGTCGAAGGGCAGATCGGGGGCAGCGAGCTCCACTGGAGCATCAATGTAGAAGCACTGGTAACCCTGCTTCTGGAGCGCCTTTCTGAGAGCCGAGGTCTTTTTGGCGAACAGAGATCCGCTCTGGGTGAATCCGTGCAGAAACAGCAGCTTTCCCTTGGTCGCAGACATGTTGATGTGTACTGGTGTGGAATTCGGTGCAATGTGATTGCAGATGATTGGATTACGTGAAGAACGGAGGTATAATTTAGATAGGGTTATCTCTTGCATGGATGAAATTTATATTTTTCGAAGTGGACATAAGAAACCGTATTCTCACACACAACCACACGCCACTCATGCTACGACTCGCCAACGTGTTCAAGAGCGGTGCCAGAGCTCAGACACCGTCTAGCAGGGTTTCCACCCAGCTCATACACGTCCGATTCAACTCCACCACCGATCTCAGCAGCCACATGAAGGACAATACGGATCCTGATCTGGTCGCCACCCAAAATCCCAACTTTCTCGAGTACGAAGATAACCGACCCGAACGACATCATCCCGACACTATTGCTGCTCGAGCTGCGCAGATGTTTTTTGTGCCCAAGCATCTGGATCATGCTATGGCTGATGCTTTGCTGACTAAGGAGATCGCCCCAGGAGCTCTCAAGCGAAACGTTGCACAATTCTACGGAGGCAGTGACGAGCTGGTGTCAAAGATGGAGACTGGACGAGACTTGCCGCTTGAATCGGCACTCACAGTGGCAGCAGCTACTTTGCATCAGAACTACGGATCGGCATATGCTGTTTTGAAGGAGGTTCGAAAGAAGATGCCCGAGGGATGGCTGCCCAACTCCGTGCTGGACGTTGGCCTTGGAGCGTCAGCCGGAATGATGGCTGTCAACGAGGTTTTTGCAGAGGAGGACAACTGGAACCCCGACCGAAAAACAGCCGTCGTTCTCGGTCCTAGTGTCAACACTCTGCTGACCAAACAATTTTTTGATACCCAGAAGCATGAGGACCAGGGCCAGAACAACTTCAAGGACAAGGTGCGAAACACTCGAATCCAAACGGGTCTGCCCAAGAACAACCAGTACAAATACGATCTTATCATCGCCAATCAGCAGCTTGATCTCATGGCTCGACAGGAGGATTCGACTCTTGAAAAGTTTTCAGCTCAACTCGTCGAACTGCTGAGTCCGGGGGGAGTGCTTGTTCTCGTTGATAGAGGTAACCCCAACGGCTACGAACGAGTTGCACGAGCTAGAGAAGTTCTGATTCGACCCATGGGTGAGACTGGTTCTATAAAGACCCCCGTGCCGTTTGGAAAGACCCGAAGATTGCATTCCTCAAACGCTGCTGAGATGAAGAAGCTCAAGCAGGAATTGGGTCCCGAATTTGAGGTCGAGGAGGAGGAGATGCCCGAGGAAGACCGTATCTATCTCCACATTATGGCTCCTTGCTCACACCATGGAAAGTGTCCCTTCCAGCAGGGTCAGCTCCGAAAAGAAAAGACAGCCAAGGGCTCGTGGTGCACATTCACCCAGAAACTCGCACGTCCAGAGTATGTGATGCAGCTTAAGAGAGGAAAGACTCTGGCTGCCTCGTGGGACCCCAACGTGACCCGAAACAAGAATAAGTTTTCGGGAGGAGGACGACCCGGCTCTTCGGACCTCGAGGTGCCTTCATTTAGTTATCTCATTGTCCAGCGTTCAACCAAGCCAGATATCGACATCCCCAAGGAACAAATGTGGCCTCGGATTCTTAAGCCGCCCATGAAGAGAAAGAACCATGTGTTGATGAACATCTGTGGACCCGAAGGAGGTCTGCACTCGTGGACAGTCACCAAATCTCAGGGTAAACAGGAGTACCTCGATGCCCGAAAGGCACACCAGAGAGACCAGTGGGCCCTGGGCGCCAAGGTGAAGGTCCCAGTCAGAAAGAACTACCAAATAGCTGCAGAAAACGAGAAGATTTCTCGAATCCCATCAGCCCAGACAGAGATCAACAAGGTGTCTACTCTGTCCACCAACCAACGACGAGACCTCATCCAGGCTGACCGACGAAAGGAGATCAAGAGAGCTCGACGGCAGAATAAATTGGGCGGCAAAGTGGAGGAGGTCAAGAAAAAGGAGGACGATGAAGATGACCAGGAGTGATCGCTCGCAAACAACAACCCTGTACATACATAATAGCAATACAAGCGCACTAGCAATGAGCGGTCACAACAACATTAGATAATTGAGCATTAAATTTATTTACACAGGCATAATTGATGGTGGTCTCACGCTAGAGTTTTAAGAAAAAGTAGGGGTGATGGGAGTGTGTGGTGCAAGCTGTCACTAAAGCAGAGCGAAACCAACTCCGGCAGCTGCAGCAAAACCGACCATAACTTCAAGCATACCCTCTCGCACGACAGAAGACGCCGAAGACTCGACTCCACTTCCAGTGGCATTCTTGATGTTGGCTCCCACGTTCTTGATTGCGTTTCGAAGACCCTGCCGGGTGCCCTCAGTGGCATTCTTGCCCTCCTCACCGTCAACCTTGGTCTGGGAGTCAGAATCGTCACCCTCAGAGTCACCCTCAGAGTCTCCTTCAGAGTCGTCATCAGAGTCGTCGTCGGAGTCATCATCAGAATCAGAGTCATCGCCATCGTCACTATGAGTCTCGTCAGTGTCAGCATCAGGAGCAGAGACCTTATGCTTGGACTTCTTGTGGTTGTCGTAAGAAGGCTGGTTGCCAGACTTGTCAGAGTCCTCGCCGCAGTCATCCTCGTCACCACCGGAGTGATCATTCCAAGACTTGTCGCTGTCCTCGCCACAGTCGTCCTCATCATTGGAGGGCGAGTTCCACTGGTCCTTGTCCTCGTCGCCGCAATCATCGTCGGCTGGAGAGGTCCACTGGTCCTTGTCCTCATCACCACAGTCATCGTCGGCAGGGGGGTCCACTGGTCCTTCTCATCGTCGCCGCAATCATCGTCGGCAGGAGGGGTCCACTGGTCCTTCTCATCTTCACCACAGTCGTCATCATCGTGAGAGGGGGCGTTCCACTGATCCTTGTCGTCGTCTCCGCAGTCGTCATCAGTAGAGGGGGCATTCCACTGGTCGTTCTCCTCATCGCCACAGTCATCCTCGACGGGGGCAGACTCAGGAGCCTTGTCATCATCGCAGTCATCCTCCTGCTGGTCCTCGTCCTTCCAGGGCCAGGGAATGCTTGGCCAGCCAATAATGTTGGCCGAAGCACGCTGATCGTGGAGCGAGTCGAAATCAGCATCCTCGTAGAAAGAAGGGGAGAAGCCGTCAACCACGCAATCTTCGTCGTCGTCCTCATCGCAATCAGGGTCCATGCTGGCGGGGAGGAAGTCTCGGAAGAGACGAGCGTTTGGCTCGTCAACGTCGAGAAAATCGAGGCTTCGGGGAACAATGTGGAGCTGCTGGCTGTCTCCACTGCTTGCAGTAGCCTTGAGTTTCTCAATAGTGCTTCGTCGGTGGAAACGGCCAGGGATGGATGCGTGGTCGGAAGACTCCTTTTCGTAGACACTTTTCATCGCTCGAAAGTTTTTGGACTGAACTGGGAGGGCAGGAGATTCGTCAGACTCTGGCTGCAGAGAGGAGGAAGGGGGGGCAGAGGGAGGAGGGGAGTCAGACTGGTTAGCGTAAGAGTAGTACTGAGCACAGTCATCGTGGTGGTCGTACTCATCGCACTCGTCGTCGCAGTCGTCGTCCTCTCCGTCGTACTTCTCGTCGCAATCGTCGTCGTGGTGATCGTGATCGTACTTGTCGTCGCAGTCGTCTTCGTCTTCATCCTCGTCGTACTTGTTGTCGCAGTCATCATGGTGGTCGTCCCCGTCGCACTTGTCGTGACAATCATCGTCGATAACGTCTTCGTTGTGGTCATTGTTGTGCTTGTCTTCGGGGCAATCATCACCGTGGTCCTCGTGCTTGTCATCGGGGCAGTCGGGGTCTTCTCCCTTGAACTTGCCAAAGAGCTTCTCCTTCAGCTTCTTTTTCAGCTCCATCAGAGAGTTGGAGTGAACGTCGTTGGCAGAGGCAGCGGCAGCGACAGAGGCAGTGGCGTAGGTCTGCAGAGTGCTCTGAGCGCAGTAGGATCGGATGAGCTCGGCGTTGGACACTTCAGTCTGGTGTTAGTAATAGGCTCGTGCATATATGGATTGTGGTGTGGACACAAACACAGCGAGCGTGTCGTGTGGAGGGGAAACTCACCTGAGGGCAAAGGGGGGCACACTGGTCGGCCAAGACCTGGAGCTGGGTGCAACGGCAATTGACATCGTCCTCAGCACAGGCAAGGTAGTTGTTTGCCGCAGCGGCATGACACTCGTTGTACTTTGCAGTGTTCTGTGTTAGTTTGTGGGAATCAGGAGGGGCAGGGAATCAGGACAGGGTATCACAAAGGACATGTGACAAGTGGCGTGTCGTTTGCACTCACACAATAGGCAGTAATCTGCTGGACGGTATGGCGAGTGTTGTCTTTGGCATCAGCCACGGAGGCAAGAAGGCCCATGACAATCAGGGCGGTGGCGCCCGCAGAGGTAATGTGTTTCATGGTGGGAATCGAGTCGCGAAGTTAGTGGTAGCGGAATGGAGATCTCTGGTAGATTGCTTAGCGAAGTGCAAGTTATCCAGCAGTAGAGGGTATCCGGTGTGTGCTTGTAGCAGGGGTAGTTGTGTAGCTTTTGATAGTTGTGAAGAAGAAGAAGAGGAAGGAGGGTGCTTGTGTTTACTTATACTTTAAGTTGGGTGTTTGTGGCCATGGGCAAGCCTAATGTCCATCACTACAGCGACGGCGTCGTGCATCTCCAAACAACCTTAATTTGTGGGTACAGAATCGGAATCAGGATATCGAACAGTGTCCAGATACAACACAACAAATGGAACAACTGCGGCTGGCGACGTTACAGCTGTCGGAGAGCAGCAATGACGAGTCCGCTACGATGGCCACTTCTAGCCAGGGCGATCTGGTGGTGGAGACCAACAAAGTGAGGTGGTTCAAATCTGGCAGGCTGTTTCGGAGCTTCTGTTTCGACGATCAGGAGGTGATTTACGCGTCTTTCGTGTCGTTCGATAGCGTGGGACCCTCAGATGACTACCACGTGTCTACTGTTATTGTTTTGAAAGACACCATTCACATTTACAACGAGTTCCGCGGCACCACGGTTCTGTGGTTGCCCTTTGTGGTGACCAACGCACTACAGTTTGCAAAAGGGTTGATTCTACAGCGGGATACTCGGCGATCCGGTAAGTCGCTCAACGGGCCGCGATTTCTCACCCTCATTGACCCGCTCATGGATTTCGGTCTGGTTGTCACCACTGACCTCTCGTCAATCTCCCCCAGTGAGTGTCTCGTGAGCGTGGCCCGATCGCCAAATTCATCCCTGTACCTCACGCACAGTCCTACTGAGGGCCGATTCGTCATCTACCACTCACGGCAACTTACACACAGCAAGAAGTACTCGAAAACAAGCCGCCACAGCTCCACTAGACGCAGATCGAGCTCGATCTTCCCTCGGAGCGAGGACCAGCTCAGCGACAACGACATGAGCACCAACTTGGAAAACACCCTGGCCTACTCACGAGGTGAAAAGGCTATTGCATTGGACCGAATGAGTTCTGGAGGAGACGCAGGCAATGACGGAGAGTACACCAACTACGACTTCTCGTCGCTGAGAAAAGACATCATGCTCACCGAGGTCAAGGCTATCGATACTGAGCCCGTACAAATGAGCGAAGTCATTGCTCAGCAACTGAGCTTCTTCGATCGGGAAGCAATTGCCATCTTCAACCGGAAGACAAGTGTACTGCAGGTGCATATGTTTGTCAAGGCATCAGGGCCAGTGGAACGACCCCAACCGATCGATGCCGTCGAGTACCAAGTGAGGGATCTCATCACAAGCACAGATTGCTCAGCAGTCGAAGGATGCAATCTCTTGGTGCGGGATATAAACGACCGCGTGGTTCTTCTCAACCCGTTTGTTGGTGTCAGTGTTCCTCTTGACATTAATTACACAAACGCACAACATCTCTCCTGGTCTGGCACCAACCGCGTTCAGTGCGGGTTAACCGAAAAGATGCTCATTCTTGAGCCCAAGACTCACCTGATGAACAACTGTCTCAACCTGCTAAGCATCTTCTTCGATGGAAACAGCTACGAGGTTCTGAGACTCAGATGGGCTCTCGCATACTCTCAGTTCTACGGAGACGAACTCACTGCATTCTCCACTGTCGTTGCCAGTGTCATTTCCGAGTTCTCCAAGTTGAATGCTCCTGACCAGGAGGGTGATGACCCCTCCCATATCACCTTTCAGAGCAGTGTATGGGACTGGGTCGCTGAAAGCACTCCCAAAAGGACCACCGTGTTCACCACAAGGGTGGTTGAGACTGCGCTGCAGCTTGTCGAAGAACTGCCAATCGACTCAAGCATCGAGCGTGTCACATATCTGATCCTGGCATTACACATCTTCCGAGAAGATCGCAAGCTCGATATCTCCTGCTCGGAAGATGTCAAGTGGCTAGGTGAACTGATGGGTCAATTAGTCACTTCACTAAAGTGGCCTGACTCTTGGTGCCTTTATTACGGCGTCGACATCAACCAAGGTGGTGAGTACTACAGATTTATGCCCTTGACAACAAGTATTAACACAGAAACATTTGTTCCCCCGTTAGCAGATCCTCCAAACCTTTTAGCCTCACTCGCGGCTCTCTGCTACAAAGTGGACACCGACTACGTGTGTCTTTCTGCTCTTGTTGGGGGAGAATCATCAGTTGACGAGGAACTCACTCCTCGAACACAGGTGGCAATCAAGGCATTTGAGCTTTTGTCAATGGATCTGCCCACTGCTGAAGATTTTGTGCATCTGTTAATCGAAGCCGGCCTCACCAAACAGATGCTAGCTCGGTTCCCCGAGGGTGTGGCCATCCCCATTCTCAACGTCATCCACATGTGCAAGTCTGAGAGCCCCATCTCAAGCGACCCTGCATTTTTGGAGCTCATTGATAGAGACGACCTTGGTCGAATGGCCCAGGGGGTTGAGCATGTGAACCTCAAACCTACAGTGTCCAGCACTTCAGGAGGAGCCCGTGAGATCCAGGGTATTCTTGCATCATTGAACAACCCCGAATCCACGAGTGCCTGGGACGAACAGGTTGAGGCTGACCGAGTGGCTGTGGCCCGGCAGGTGTTTAGCAGTGATAGACGATTCTACGAGGCATCTAAACTGCTCCAGACCTCCAAGGTACAGTCTACCACCCTAGTTATTCCTCCTGACTGCAATGAACATGAGGCTCTCACGATGCAGAAGGAGGTGGCCAAGACAATTGCTATGCGAACCTTTACTGTGCCTCTTGGTCGAAGCTCTCTCTTTTTTTCTGCACGTGTCCCTCTTACCACCGAGAGATTCCCCATTCCGAAACTGAACTTCAATGTACTACTGCGGCCAGACAACGTGACTGTTCCACTCGACAAGTCGCTGTTGAGTGAGGACAGTACTGCCTGGGGATACTTCCACAACGGAGTGTCTTCGGGATTGAGTGTTTCTCGCGGGGCTCGTGACATTAGTGGCAATTGGGTGGCATTTAACCGCCCGCAACAGCTGAATGCCCAGCATGCTGGTTTCCTGCTTGGTCTGGGACTTAACGGCCATATGAAGAGTGTCGAGGAATGGCACATTTTCAACTACCTCGGTCCCAAACACACTCTGACAAGTATTGGTCTACTCCTTGGAATGTCCGTGTCTCTGATGGGTACGATGGATGCCAAGCTCACAAAGGTTCTCTCTGTCCATATTGGTGCACTTCTTCCTGTGGGATCCAATGACCTCAATGTGGGAGGGTCAATGCAGACTGCCGGCCTGGTTGGCATTGGCTTTCTTTACCTTGGCTCTCAACATCGTCGCATGACCGAAATGCTTGCTGGCGAGATTGGGCGAGACGCGACTGATGGAGACGTCATTCTCGATGAGGGATACCGACTTGGAGCCGGTATTTCGCTCGGACTAATTAATCTGGGCGAAGGCGAGGAGCTGAGCAAGGGGGCCACCACTTCCAAGCTCATTTCTCTGGCCACGCCTATCCGAGACATTCAGAACCCCAACTTTCTCGATTCTCCTACATCGGGAGCAATTTATGCGCTCATGCTCATCTTTATGAAAACCAACAATCAGGGCATTGCATCCAAGCTGGCTCCTCCCGAGTCAGAGCCCATGCTGGAGTACGTGCGACCAGACCTACTACTTCTGCGAGCCCTCGCTGCCAACATTATCATGTGGGACCACATCGGCTCCAGTGTTTCATGGGTTGAGGGCCAGATCTCGGCTTCGCTGCGTCGAAAGTACACTCTCAAGTCGATCAAGGCGCTCAACTCTGATATGCTCAGTTACATGAACATCATCGCTGGCAACTGTTTTGCGCTCGCGCTGAAACATGCATCTACAGCAAACGAGCATGCCAAGTCGACGTTGCTACACTATCTCGACGAGTTTATGCGTCTGGCGACTCTGCCTACTGAGACACACGACCAGAAGCTGACTCAGCTTGGAGTGATCAATACCCAGGACTGTCTGGCTCTGTCTCTGGCCATTGTTATGGTTGGAACTGGTGATCTGGATACCTTCCGACGTCTCCGAATTCTCCATGGTCGAGCAGGCTCCGAGGTCCCCTATGGCAGCTTCATGGCCACCCATCTCGCCATGGGCACCCTCTTTCTCGGTGGTGGGCAGTTTGCATTCTCTCGGTCGAACCTGGCCATTGCCTCGCTTCTGATTGCGTTCTACCCTCTGTTTCCGTCTTCCATGCAAGATAACAGAAGTCATCTTCAGGCTCTTCGACATTTCTGGGTACTTGCAGCTGAACCTCGATGTCTAATTGTTCGAAACATTAACAATGGACAGAGCTGTCCGGAGTCGGTAACCGTCACATTGAAGGATGGTCCTCCTATTGTCTGCCAGGCTCCATGCTTGTTGCCTGAACTGGACACCATCAAGGCGCTGTCAATCACAGCTCCCCATGTTCTTCCTGTCCACATCGACTTTGAGGAGAGTCCCGCATACCTGGAGTCATTCAAAAAGACGCAGACCATCTACGTGAAGAATGTGTCAGACGAAACCAGCCACATTCCTGCTGGTGTCGCCCTGAGAAGCGACAGCGATCACTTTGAGGTCAATAATGACACTCTCAGTGGAAAGCTTCTGAGGCTGCAGGTATTCCAAAAGTCTGCCAACCGAGATCTGGCTCTCTTCTCCAACCATGCAGCCTCCTCAGCTCATGTCGGCAGCTTAGCACCTCTACTGGCTGATATGCAATACACGCTGGAGTTGACAGCCTCTAACCCTACGCTGTTTGATGACATGTGGAATCTGAGACTGCTCATTGCCCACTACAGCGGCATTGACTCGTCTCAGGCTGCTTTCTTGCCCCCGGTGTGTGTAGAGAAGTTGAAGCTGTTGCTTAGAGGAGCCCGGGCTAAGATGGTTAGCTAGCTATTTATTTAATGGAAATCTCATCATGAAGAAGATCACCCGAAGTGGTTAAAACCCTACACAGCTCATCATTGTAGGACAAGTGACTGTGGACCAGACTGATAGATGTAGCAAACGACACTTGCGTGTCATGCGCATGGACACTGCGAATATATGTCGTCTCTCTGACGCGTGCTACAGTCGTGCTATCGAGACAAGAGCTGCATCAGCGTGATCTTTACATCGAGGACTACACAATGGTGACACCTGCGAAAAGATCCGCTCACTCAAATCTGACTGCTCGGATTTACACGAAAGAGTCTGATGTCATTGAGATCACATGCGACATTCCTGGAACTGTCGGGTACCATACTAGAACTGCTTGCTTGAAACCTTGCGATGGTGATTCTCAGAGCTCCAGTATAAGCTACAGCTCTTGGTTCGGCACCTTGTGTCTACTGAGTCTTACTAAGTAGGTTCATTGGATTTCAGGCCATGCCACGACTACCAGTAGCTGTGAGTGGCTTCTTCGTTACAGGGGCTCCTCAACTTCGGGACCTCTCTACATCATGATCTCTTTGGACATACAGTGTAGGTACGGAGTAAGTGAGAGCAGGATGAGGGAAGGGCGGAATTATATACAAGTAGCAGAGCCCAGACAGTCGACCGCGTAAACAAAGGCTCCAGAAATCAGTCGACAGCGTAAACAAAGGCTCAAGAAATCAACACACTGTGACAGTGTCGGCTAGTGATACCTTTCGAACAGTTCAATAGTTGCCACACAGTCTAACACGTTCAAACTCCAAAATGTCTCATACCTCTGTCTCAGATGAATACGCCATTGTGTGTTTAATCTTGTGCCAATACGAAGATATGATAAGATGGCTCTTCCACCATGGAATCATACACAGACAAGAACCGCCCCTAAAAGGTAGGCTGTCTGAAAACGCTCCAGTAACTGCCACCCCCCACAACCACCTACCCTCCACCTACCCACTATACTCTCCACCCACTGTCACTTCTCACACTTCTGGCCAAAACTAAAACGCCATCAGACTCCAACTCTACTCTCTCCACCACCTCCATTGCAAAACCTGATCATGTTAGTTAATATTAAAGTGTTACTACTATACAAGTCTACCGTTCTGCATCATTCGTGTCTGTTAATGTTGGGGCACCTCTAACTGCTTAGAACAAACAGTCGAGACACAGACAGCAGGCAAGACCAGCACAGAGACCGCAGCAGCAGCCGTCGTTGCTGCTCTTTTGGGGCTGCTGCTGCACGTAGACGGGCTGGGGAGGACCCTGCTGGTAGTACTGTGGCTGCTGGTAGCCGCCCTGCTGGTAGCCCTGCTGGTATCCGCCCTGGCCGTAGGCCTGTTGGGGCTGCTGGGGAGCGTACTGGGTTAGTAAGAGAAGCGAGGACCGAGTGCGTAGCACGAGGTCTGAGTGGTGCAGATAGACAGTGTGCAGCACGAGGTTCAAGTGGCGCAGGCAAAAGGCGCAGACGAGTGACAAAGGCAGAGTGTTGTGCGGATCGTCGGTGCACTGTGCTCAGTACCGACAACCGAAGTACAGCCACCTTCACTGCCCTCCACACCACGACACAAGCCGTGTCTTTCCGCCTTACGGAGAGTGATAGTCACGCGGCTGCTGGTGATGCACACCTCATCGACAGAGTCGTGGACGCACACACGCAGAGACGTCAAGGTGATGGTGACAACGTTCAGGTGACGGCGGTGTTGCACACGCGAGATACCGTCAGATGAGAAAAGACAACATAACTGACGTTGTTGCACGTGGCAATATCGGCCGTGATGTTGTTGTACCGCGAACCTCATCTGAGCATCTCATTATGATACCTCTCCACCTGATGCCAATATCCACCTTCCTGTTTCGGCAAAGCTTGTTGACGTGTAAGGTTGTGTCGTGGTGATCACCCAGCGAGGTTGAGGTTGTCGAGTCCGCGGAACGTTACCAAGGACATGTGTGTGTGGCAACGGTGGGTCAGCAGCGATCCCCACATGAGCCACCCCACCCCACGACCACCACCACGACCACCTCACAACGCCATCATCGTCAAAGCCACCATTCTCACCACCTCTGCCACCCTCTGTGTCTTGTGGTTGTGTCTATGTCACCACGTTTGTGTCGTTTCGTGTCAGCCCCTTGCCCCAAAAGCGATACTCACATATCCGGACATGTTGTGTGTTTGTGTGTTTGTGACGGTTGATTCGGGAAAAGTCGGTGGGTCAACTGGGGTCGTGCAAGCAATGCCAGTTGGTCGGAAGTCAACGATGTGGTGTAGTGTGGTATTGGTGTTAGCGACTCCTCGCTCCTATATAAACTGTTTTGGAGTGTGTCAACAGCCAAACCTTAATTGCCAAGTGGCTACCGCCGACTTTTAGTTGGAGGGGAGAAGCTGGGGAAATGAGGAGCGGTCATATATTGACTTTGAGCATATCATAATGACGACGTGACTACCACGAGTGCAATGAAACACTCAAATCGTCTGTAGCACCAATACCGGGCAAGTTGGACCTACCCCAACTCCCCTAGATTAGGGGGTGGACATTCGCCGTCACTATGCATGAGACCTGCATACAAACCTTAACGACTCCAGACCAGGGTCTATTTATAGGTGGAGGAGTAATGGCTATTGATATAACGGAGTGATGGGGGTGCCTATTGACAGACAGATGGTACAAGGTGATAGCGACAGTTCAGTAGAGTACAGTGACACCTTAAAAATCGAGATCGGAATGAAACTGGTTCTTATATGTCCAAATCCAATGTTTCAAAACTTGTTTCTTCACTTTTGTCAGCCTCCTGGCCACCCCACAGACACAAAAAATACACCATTCTACAGCCCTGAGTCGTGTGATTCCAACGGTATCCTTAAATTGTCTTTATCTCTACTATACGTTACCTTCCACCGCTCCTAAACCACATGACCTGTGTGTAATATGAACTCTGCACCAGAATATGATTATGGCAAATACGAGTCGTAGAGAGATGTGTAAAAGCTCGAGTAAAATCTATCACACACAAACAGCTCCTCAGAATGTCATTTTTCTCTCTCTACTTGGAATTGCGCCTCTCCTGATACACAGCCCTACTACAATTTGTACAGCCTACTACAGCCCTGTTAGTCTGATAATTTATACAGCCCAGGTTGTGGATTGTGTGTACAGTATTTATGCTTCACGAGAAACGAAACGAGATACGATGTGAGCGAGGAGGGGGGGCAAGCTAACTTACGGTATAGCTGTTCTATCGAGACGGGGGTAGTACCAATCTGACCGCCGTAATCAGGACTACAAAATGGTACTACAAAATGACTATCTCGTCCACCATCTACCGGTGATAAATGGACATCTACTCTTCTTATCCACACACTGAATAAACTTTGGCTAACAGATTCGACGGAAAAAGACTGCCAAAAATATTGATAGCGGAGCAAGGGGAAAGCCGGAAGCCGATGGGAGGAGGTCACGTGGCTGCTTCTTGGATTACTTGATCAACAAATACTGCTATATTGGTCTCTGGTCACGTGACTCAGCCCCAAACCTGACCTGGCTCAGCCCCAACACTGCCTGCGGCTGAGTTTATGGTCATGCGGCGCAGCGCGGAAGTGACCAAACCTTAATGTAGGAGCTGGTATAGAAAGACGAGTTGTACTCATATTAAGGTTTAAAGGATACCACTGTAGTAACCTCGTCTCGCAAAGCTCAGCCCAAATTTCAGATTTTTGATTGGACCATTTTTACCCGATTTAACCACCCTTATAAAGTTCCATCTCGGGGTGAAGAAGTTTCGGCTCGGAAATGGAATATGCACCGAATGCAGATTCCGAATGTGACGTTAGGGGGTGGTGAGTGGGAAGTGTGGTCACGTGGTGGTGGTCACGTGATAAATGAGGTGGTCGTGGAATATGAGTCGCGTGAATCACGTCCTTTTGCACCATGCTGACTAAGATAAAAGAGTATAGGTTAGGAGTCTCTCTAACTCCATCCACAGCAGCTCAATCACAAATCGGAACCAGCGTTCTGGGAGATCACGTCATTTTACCAGAGTCATCCTTACAAGTACAGAAACCAAGACCCCGTGTTTTCCTGAGTCTTTTTGACAACTTTTGACAACTTCTCAAAATCTGATTATGCACGGCCCTTTTAACAAGCATAACAGAATCATTCAATGTCTATGCTCACTGAAAGTCCCACCAGATCACGTGATCTTCTCCACTGATGCAACAAAACTACTTGTACCTTGTATAAGTACTCGTACTTGCATTTGTACTTTTACAAGTACAAGTAAGCCCAAGTCACGTGACTTCCAGAGACCGTCCACAAGAGCCTGAAAGTTCAAGTACTCCGTACGAGTACAGCACGAGTACTTGTACCTCCCTCCAGCCCTACCCCATCTTACTCCTACAACAGCTCACGTGACCTGAGCATACCTCACGTGACGCTCTTCACCTCTAAAACCAATCCCGTTACTTCCAGCCCCTACACACGCAACCACAATCACCCTCTCTCCAACCTCTTACACGGCGGTCCTAATGGCTCACTCTCTTGATTGGTCATGTGATCTCTCTGTACCACGTCACGTGACTTCTGTACTACATTACCTGATATTTGATCAAGCAGATCGCGTGACAGACTATCATGAATGTACCTGTACTATCAGCATCTCCCATGGAGACCCTTCAAATGTCACCTCAGCTATTAGATCCTGGCTAGCTCACGTGACCTGCGACCTGATCACATGACTTAAATATAACTTATGTGACCTTGTCCACCTATTAAACCGCGTCTCAACCAATCACGTGGGTTCACTCCTCGAAGCCAGGGTTAGTCAGGGTTACTACCGCACCCATGATACTTGGGGTTCTACCCAATGTACAGTACGGGTACTCGTACAGTAAGCTAGAAAGTTTTATTCTGCTCTATGAGAATAGAGCTTTCGTATGGTACTGTACTGTACTCGTCCAGTCCGTACCTCCTTATTCAATACTGGTCGAGTGTGAGACGCCCCCAAATGACCCTGACAGTAACAATTTCTGAGCCGCACGAGCAGGGGCACACTCCAGATCGCTATAGAAGCACGCTGATGTAGTAAAACACGCATCACTGTACTCAGCAGAGTTATAGCTCTCGAATGGTACCACTCTCAGATAACATTCACTCCCACTTGATTTGTCGTATGTGTCAAGACTTGTCCGGCATCACACGTTTAAGGTGGTGTATCCAATGACCTTCCATAACATTCCATGACCTTCCATGACCTTATTTGGTAAGAAGATCTTCCATGGGCTTCCATGACCTTCCATGACCTTTTTTGGCCTTACACGCTATTCAGTCCCTTCCGATACCTTCTATGACCTTCCATTACCTTCTTAATAGAAAGTACACTGTATAGTCTCATACTGATCCACCCATCTCTTCAGATATCCATCCGAACAATACCAAAAGTAGATGACTGGACAATATGAGACTCTAGCAGTTCAGTGGTACTACTTTGAAAGCTGTATTTCAACTGTTCATGTCTGTCAAGACCTGAGGGTGCTTGCAGTCTTAACACAGGGCACCTTAGATGTGAAATCGTTACAAGAGATTGCTCTGGATAACAAGACCTCAGTTGTCAGAATAACTGTAGGTATATGGTAACATGCGCCTGTACTGAGGTGGGTATCCCGTAGTGGTAATCGCAAGAAAGACGTCCTGTTGTGAATTGTAGGAATGTGACGAGCGTTTGTGTCTGGTGTTGTGCTGTTCGTACAACGAATTGGAAGGCGGTTCTCGCCGAACGTGATATCACGTGATCACCTTTGAGTCCTATCGAATCAAACATGACCCTTGTAGTGTCCCTGTTTTGATGGCATTGTGTTGGATTGGTCGATGAAAGGTGGTACACAAAGTGGTGCTGCGTTTTCGATGTAGAAATTAGGTACGGATAGTGAGTAAGTATTTAGGTAGGACTCCCTTAATATTAGTTATAGCATTGTTGAAAACGGCGACTCACATCCATCAACACCGTTTCGGACACAAAATGGACCAAAATCAACGATATCGTTTTCGCTCAAAAACAGGTAAATGTGCAATGTTACGCTTAACATGTCAGGGTAGTTTTGAAGCCCAATATCTGTGTTGCTGGTTTGCTATCTTCATAACTCATTGTAACCATCAATATGACATGTCGGAGATGATACTCAGCGGATAGTCACTAGATAGACGTGAATTGTTCTTTGAGATGTGTGCAAACACTGTTTGAACTATATGATACCCTGTTTTTTGGTTTTGGATTTTATTCATCGAGAACAACACAGTTCACCGGCTCGCTAGTCCATATTATGATAAAGTGTTGATCGAACACATTTCAGGAGCTGTGCTTTTCAATAAGTATGCCTGTCGTATCTTCGACATGACACTACCTTGAATGGACTGTCACAGCTGCAGTTTACGACCGTTTCCGAGGTTTTTGGCCGCTTCCTCTATCCTTCATCCAGGGGGCTTCTAAACTTGCTGGATTAGCGCCAATCAAATCGCTGTGGCGTCCGGACAAGGTCTGATAGATGTCTATAGCCATATTTAAAATAACCCAAACCAATTCGATGCCATTTAGATTTTATTCAGTCAGCATGGCTGTTTTTCATGATTCAGAAATGGTGATTTTGCTACTGCAACGTGGATTAGACCCGATATCTGTCGATAAGAGTAGCTGATAGAAGGCTGCTGAGTATCTGATGCTATAGGATAGCGAACCTGGCAGATTTGGAATTTATTCACAGTTTTCAGACTGTTTAACGATTTTTTAAAAAATAGTGCTTTTTACATGCTTGTCAAAAGTTGCCAATAAAATCGACAACACTCGAATTCAAGATCTATGGAAAGCAGCACAGCTACACAAATCAGCTTATGTGCTTTCCGTCGTAATTTGGAATATATTCGCCGAGTTTCGCACGTATGAAAGTTTCGATCCTTTTTCTTCGACAAGTTGAGGTAACCTCATCAATCAAATCTCGAGAGCCGAAACAAGATGATAATCAAGATCTCATTGGCTATAGGATTCATTCCATACTGGTTTACATGAGTTTGAGATTTTATTCGGCTCACAAGCCCACGTAATCGTTGTTTGGGATTCACGTTCACGAGATCATAGAGAACAAAACGAAAATAACACACTGGGACCTGAATAGGTGACATTGATTACATCCTCAGCTGTTGCTACTCATCGGTGTTGTTATACGTCTCTTTAGCTGGTATTTAAGACCACAAAGCACTAACTGGGTTTCGAGAAGTGAAATCAGCGAAACAGTGACATCACTATGAATAAAATCCAAACGCGATTAGGACCAGGGGAAAATGATACTGTGAGAACTCCTAATTATGATCAGCTATGACTTGATGTCATTTGGATTTTATTGGGCCCGTACCACCTCTTTGTAGCTTCTTGGCTTCGGAAAATTCAGGTGCAGACAATACCTCCAAGAGAGCGTGAATCAGCCAATCAGTTTGGTGGTGGGTAACATGAAAGCCATCTCATTCATCTCAGCATACCTCTTTCCGAATCTGAAGCCCATTGATAGCATAATCCCTGTTAGTCATATTGTGGTGATATGGCTGAGGGGACTGTCCTAGATTAACAGTAGAACCCAGAAAGCATTCCCTCTACCCCCTGAGTCCTATCCTGCATCAATTTCTCGCGCACACGTGACTTTATCAGCCTCTCAAACAGCTCCAACCCCCGTTTTCAGCCAGTTGCGGCCATATCCTGGTGAAAATACGGCTTCCCGTCCGACCAGCCATAGTCAAGCACCAGAGAGCCCAGTTAGTATTGTAGTGGGAGACCATACGAGAATCCTGGGTGCTGCAATTCTTTTTTCATTCGCGAAGCTGATGGTCGTTGTTTTTGATCCTGTTCCGTTCCCACCCTTGTTCTGTCCTCAGTGTCTGTTACAACATGTCCAGTGTTAGAGTCCATGTGCTGGATATCACAAGATAAATAGTCATGAGTCACTGGTGTATCACTCGGTAGCATCACTGTGAGAGTATCTCTGACTGATCTCGGTGTGACATGTGTCTTGTCGTGGTATCATAGGACGTCGGTATCTGTGTTTCTGTGTGGTGGACGGAACCGGACACATAACAGCTTGTACTTGTAAATCTAGTATCATCAGAGGTGGTGTTGCGTTGTTGTATTCGAGGCCTGTTGATTCAAAGATGGCCCTTGTAGTGCTTTTGTGTTGATGGCATCACAATGGATTGGTTGATGGAAGTGAGTCGCACGCGCAAGGGTACTGTACACTCCAAATCGCAACAGAAGTACGGGTAATGTAGTAAAACACGCATTACTGTACTCAGGAGAACTGGAGCTCTCGAATGGTACCTCTCTCAGATGACATTCACCCCCACTTGATTTGTCGTATGAACGTGTCAAGACTTGTACAGCCTCAAATGTCCAAGGTGGTATATCAGATGACCTTCCATAACATTCCATGACATTCCATGACCTTCAACGACCTTATTTGGCCTCATGACGTTCCATGCCCTTCCATGACCTTCCACGACCTTATTTGGCCTCATGACGTTCCACGACCTTATTTGGTCCCATGACCTTCCATGTCCTTATTTGGCCTCATGACCTTCCATGACCTTCCATGACCTTCCATGGCCTTATTCAGCCCTACACGATATTTCAGAGCCTTCCGAGACCTTCCATGACCTTCCATTACCTTCCATGACCTTCTTGATGTAACAGTGTACACTGTTTAGTCTAACCCTGACGCGATCTCTTCAAGTATTCATCCGAATAATACCAAAAGTAGATGGTTGGAGAGTGTGCGACTCTAGCAGTTCAGTGGTATTACTTATAGAGCCGTACTTCAACTGCTCATATCAGCGAAGACCCAAGTTTGCTTGTAGTCCTAACCTAGGGAACGCTTGGATGGGCCCTAGTTTCTGGTTAAAGGGGATTCGGATGTCATGAGTAACGGGGAATAACTGTAGGTAGAGTGTGGTATCCTTCTGTACTGCTTTGGATATCCCGTGGTAATCGCGAGAAGACGTCCTGTTGTGAATGTGACGAGCGTTGGGGTCTACTGGGTGCTGCGCCCTTCGTACAACGATTCGTAAGCCGTTCCCGGTGAGCGTAGTATCACGTGATCACCTTTGAAGCCGATCGAATCAAAGGTGTCCTTTGCAGTGCCCTTGAGTGGATGGCATCATGATGGATTGGTTGATAAAAGGTCATGATGTGAGAAGTGGTGTTTAGCTCCCAGTGCGTGTTTTATGCATGGTAAGAATCCAACTATTTAGTTGACCTCCCTTTTACATTACTTAAAACAAAGTCAACTAATTTGAGGCTCCACCAACTAGCAGGAGACTTCACAGTCCATCTCGGCCAATAACGACAACGATGGTCTGCATCATCAAATGGGGACTCCATTGTTCATTAGACATGCCTGTCATATTTACAAAGTCCAGTTTATAGCTGTTCTCGAACTTTCTTGATGTCTGACCCAACCGGAGTTCTGAAACTGCTAGAAGAGCCCCAATTAAATCGCTACGACAGGACAAGCAGATCAGGTAGAGGCCTGCAGTCAGTGACAAGACCGGCAGGACCAACTGACCGCGTTTTAGATTTTATTCAGCCAGCATGGGTGTATTTCGTGGCTCACAAATGGCGATTAAGTAGTAGGGAGACGAATATCGCAGGGATCTTTCAAAATGAGTAGTCAGTAGGTACCTAACAAACAAAAGAGCCTATTGGGTAGCTTTATCACGATGATCAGATTTTATTCGCATTGTTCTGTGTGTCTGGATGATTTTCTCCATTTTGAGATGAGTTGGAAAGACACCAATAAAATCGCAAACACCCTCAAACCGTCAGATATGCATTAAAGTCGCTATCCCAGCAGGATTAAATGCTTTCAGCTTTAGTTTGGATTTTATTCAGCTTGTTTCGCGCCTGGGAAGATTCTTCATCAAAGTCATCCAAAAATCGTGGTAAACTGACCAATCAAATCTTGGCTGTCTGGCGGAGAGCACTTTTGGGAAGTCACGAGCTGCTGAATTGTTCTCATAGCAGTCCCCATGTGATAGCGATTTGATTCGGCACACCAGCACTGAACCAAACGATTTAGACGCTGAATTTTGGCGGCTCTGTTGAGGTGATTCACGTGGTGTAACGTCAAGAAACAGCATCGACTGGAAAACAGAGGGTGTCGTAACACAAAGGCTGTCTGATCTGTAGTTGATCCGCCAAAAATCGCACCACGGTCTCCGTTATCTGACGTGAAGGGCAGGTTGCTAAATAATGGGTATCAGCAAGAATCTGGGTGTCTGTGATCAAGAAACGACTTGGCACAGTGAGAGTATGGTGTCCCTTTGTGCTATCGTGGGTATCTCGTGATCATATTCGTGAGACAGGCGTCTTGTTGTGATATCCAGGAACGTGGATGTTTGTGTTCGAGTGTAGTGGTTGGTACACCCAAGCAGAGAACCGATCGTAGATTGATTAAGACGATAGGCGATATCACATGATGATCGTTGAAGCCTATCGAATCAAATATGGCCCCTTTAGTGTCCTTGTTGTGATGGCATCATAGTGGATTGGTTGATGGAAGACGTACTACACAGAGTGGTGCTGTGTTCCCAGTGCAGAACTTATGCATGATTTTTGTAAAAGTATGCGGCTAAAGATGGCTTTGTCTTTAGTTAAGCTTTTGTTGGGTAGAAACGATCATATCTATCAACACCTTCTCGGCAGCAAGTAGACTAGAAGTAACGATAACGACCTCGCTACTAAACTGATAGATGCGCAGGGACACACTTAATACGTCGAAGTGGGTTTCAACTCTTTATTTCCATTAATGGCAAGTTAATCTCAGTATTACGCTACATGACCTTTCCAGCCTCTCAATGTTCACGGACCATCTCCTTTCATGACGTCATACCCTTAACTCCGGTTATCTCCGACAGATGCTCCGGTGTCAAGATCTCGTATAAGGGTCCCAAAGTCTTGCCTCCACTTTTGCCACCGTCGGACCTCCACCTGATGTCCAGTGTCACCTTGACCGTGCGGCTCGATTTCTACTGTGCGTTTTCCGTCTCTACCGATTGTTCTATCATTGAGGTGCATCTGGAATATCTGGATCGATGAGGCAGAGTCAGATGGCTACAAGAGTGATACCACTCGATAGCTTTTGATCTGGGGAGTATGTAGGTACCGGTTTTGCTAGTATTCGGGTACAAGTACCTGTACTACGTGACCAAATGAGGTGTTGAGATTGTGTCCTGTCCAGGTGTATCACCCGACTACAAATCCGACTGGTCATGTTTCCTCTTTCGGATACATGAGAAACACAAGCACTTGTATGACTCTTTGAATAGTGTCTCTATGGACACACAAGCGGTACCATTGGAATACTGCGAGACTGAAAAGCACAATGGTCAAAGTTACGTTTTTGTAGGACCACGAATCGTTGAAATGAGATAACACTCTATCTGTGGCAGGTTTGGGTGGATATAAGAAGTGTCCAGTACCTACAGTACAAGTACCTACAGTACGAGTACTCATAAGTTCTAGGCAAGGCCACATAATCAGTGATGCAACGTCGGAGGTGTGGCGATATTGGCACAGTCATACAGTATTAGTACAAGTATGAGAACCAGAAGGGTACTTGTGGGGGCCATCACCTTACCAGATCTACAGTCTTTATCTCACACGGCCCTCAGTGACGTAGGTACACGCCACACTATGACGTACCTACAAACGGCCCACCTTGGACTCCCCCCTTAGACTCCCCCTTAGACCTTCCCCATTATCCACTTTGCCCAGTTCTCGTATTCGCCAAATGCCGAGCCCACCTTTAGCCGCGGTGTGGAGTCTCTTACATGTGTCAGATGAGGTGGCGGGTGGCGTTTGGCAGGTGGCGTCTGACAGGGGGTGTGACGTGGCGATCTCAACCTGACATTTGAAGTTGGCGATCTTGACATCTGACAGCCAACGTTGAGGGAGGTAAGTGGTGGGGAAGAGGTGGTGGGGAAGTGAGGGGGGCGGAGTCCGAGACGTGGGAGAAGGCAAAGATTGGTCTGGCTGTGTTTCTGTGGCCAGTGGAGTGGGTATTGCCCTGTGTTCTCTGAGTCCATTGTGTATGGATCACACACTAACAATGTGTCAAAACCCACGTAATCGCCAGAAACATCGCCATATGAACAAACCAAACAAAAGAATGACAACGAGACCAGTCCCATGTCCACGGCGTTGATACTACTTCTTCTACACTACAACCCGCCATTTCATGATCCACCTTCAGATTAAACTATACCCACAACATTGCAACTACCAGTCCTAGCTTGAAACAAACAACGCCAATAGCAGTCTACTAGGCAAGCCTTTTTGGAGCCACTTTGTCAAACTGGTAATTTCGGGCTTAACTGTCGACACTAAAGAAGTCCCGAAGCGTCTGAACGGAGCAATATAGGTGAGTGTGGTCATCTCCGCCATATCCACGATCTACCAGTGGTTCCTACTTTTAGTCAGCCTTTGTTTAGCTGGTCATGTGACTCTAATGATCGTACGATATTTTGAGTGGGTGTACTCAAGATACTTCTATGATGTTCCATAGATACCGGAACAACAACACATACCGACAAACGGTTTCGACTACAAGTAGCCACCGTCTAGCTAGTCAATTACCCCATCAAACGTCTTGTCATCTTTGTGTCTCATCCTTGTGTCTCATCCTTGTATCAATTATTCACGTCTTTGTGTCACTACAAGTTCATACTCGTCCTCCTTGTACACACTAGTTCATAGACCTGAAGTTAGCAGGTGGGGAAATGGTACCGTTTGGCGCTAGGCACTATCAAATCTCCCCACGTAACCGGTGGGTCTAACTGCCCAGACATTAGCGTGTATACGAGTAGGAGGATTACAGAGATGATGTGATGGTCGCGACATTGGTGGTGTAATGGTCGCGACATTGGCAGTGTAATGGCATGACATTGGTGATGTAATGAGTTACAGTGGTGGTGTAATGGTACATGACTCCTGTAAGGGGTCACAGAGGTCGTGTGATGGGGTCACAGAGGTTGTGTGATGGCCACGACACTGGCAATGTAATGGGACACAGAGGCTGTGTAGTGTGTAGCACCCGTAGTAACACCAGACTGATACACCCATCCACCAACACTCACTAGAACCATCTCAACTGCTCTAATCAATTAATACGATTTAATTTCCATTATTATACGATTATTCGCCGAAACCACATGTCCAGCTATTTTACAGTATGATTAACTCAACTCGTCTGAGCCACAAACACAATAAGAGCTGGTTCTATTACAATATATTCCTCTTATACGTCCTCTAGCTGAAGTCTGTCGATTATGAATAAATTGTAGATCATCTAATTAATTGCATTGTTCAGAACTCGTATCCGTATATTCTCGTAAAAAAGGCCCAGATGGAAAGGTACCAAGTTCAGAAGTAATCCATCATACACCCCGGAGTCTGCTCTGCTTGTAGAAATAGCGTATCTCTCAATAGACCCAAAATACAGACCACGGGTACCTTTCTCTCTTGTTTCAGAACTTGGTAGTTTGACAGCACTCTGCAAAACGCAACAGGGGTCCTACTGGGTCGTTCGAAGTCCCATTGTACTCCTCTGGTGACAAGGAATGGCCCCCAACTGGTCTTTTTTCGATACCTCCCCTGTAACCCGTTCTACAGCCCAAATTACAGATTTTGTCCCTGCCCCCAAAGAAGAACGATCTACGGTTCAAACGGCGATCATTTCTCGACAGGGATGCAAACGGGGCGGGGTACGAGCACCGATAGATGCGCCCGATGCCTCTCTTTCTTTCTTCCGAGACATGTGGCCGTGTGAAACTGGTGTCTCAGATTTTTGACATTTGACATTTTTTGCAGCAAAGTTATCCGGGGAAATACGTGGTTGTGAAGCAGCAAGTGAGACTCTAGATCGATGATTCCGTGGAGAGAAGAAGGGGGGGGGTGGCTAATGTGAATTTGCCGGGGTCCCTTTGCCAGTGCCCCTTAACTGTTCCTTCGATGTGTCAACTACTCTAGTTGAGCTCACTTGGAGATCCATCTTCAATTACTTGATTCTGGTTGGGAACACAATTAGCACCTCAAGTACAAAGCCCAACAAAATGCATCTCCCCCCAAGCCAAATATTATTTACTTTTTTTTGATCGGAGACTATTAGAATTCCGCACTAACGGAGATCGGAGTTTTGTCAGATGCCGAGAATCCCCGACACTGTGAAAAGAGTAAATTATCACAACAAGCCCGCTAGAGCCAGGGCCAGGGCTGACGTCAGGGGTGAAAAAAAATCTATAACTCGTCGTTAATCGGACGCTTCTGATTGGTCCATTGTTTTGTATCACACACATTCCGCCAACTCTGAGTCACAGACCCAAATGTCTCAGACATTGAGAATCGGGAAATCGAGACCCAACCAAAAATGCTCATCACGAGCCTTTTCCGCCTCTGGCGAACATTTCGGGTCTCAGTGTAGTTACCAGCCACGCGCCCGACTTGCGCATCCTGAAGTCTGTCTCTATTGGTTTGCCCAAGGCGGTAATCACATTGAGAGTGTTGTGCCTATTACACGGGGTATGTGGTGGGGCCGCACCCGTTACATGGCCAATGTCGTGGGCATTACACGGTGGATGTAGTGGGCACCACTCAACTCATGTCGTTCCCACCACAGAGCTCATGTCACGCCCACCACACAACCAATGTCATGCCCATTACACGGACCATGTCGCGGGCATTACATGAATTCTGTCGTACGCCTCTGCACTGCTCGTAAAACTCCCCCGACATGACTGATGTCATGCGTAGGAAACCCAACTCCGACGGCTCATCCGGGACCACGAAAATATCGCCAACAACCTCTTTGTACGAGTGTGTACGCAGTACTCCTTTCACATGCCGAGCAGTTACATGACTGTTGTAACAGTTGAATCTGCCGAATTGGGAATATTAGGACAAGGACACAAACAAAACGGATCACACACAACACACAACATACCTGATGTAATGAGCGACTTTTATTATGAGTCTAAAAGACGGAGTTTGGACGTCACGTGAGAAACACAAGTGGCACACCAATACGATCGCCGACGCTAGCTGTCCCATACTACAATACAACAAACAGCCCATTACATGGACTCTGTCACGTCCGACACCGATTTTTTTTGTGTCCAACCACCGGAAACTCTAAATTGAGACAATGGACACGGTGGATCTGACTTTGTCTATGTAATATGCATACAATGAGGTTATGACGTGTAACTGGAGGAGGGGTAAAAATACGAGGCTATGAAACGGCGATAAATGGGGGGAAAATACGGATAATTAGGTCACGTGACAGCTGAATGCGGCCAGTATTTTTCCAGATTTTTACCGAATTTATTCGCAGCCGCAAGCAACCACCCACCACATCCGTCGTGTCATCCCATGCACTAACGCACAGTGGCCCAATTCATTTCCAGACACAGCCTTGCATATATATGTGCATCTGTATAGGCGGCTGTGGCAGAAAATTCGAAAGTGGTAATTTATTGCCAACATCGGCGGGAGGGCCACAAAAGCCGGTGTCGGCGGTAATTCAGGGGTAGCAATGGGTCGTAGGGATTTTATCAGATTTATTGGGGATTTATTGGCATTTGTTTGGGGTCCGTCAAAAAAACTAGCTTAAACATTAATGAACATCAATCTGGGGTAAAAGCTTTGGAAATTCACAGTGGCTCCAGTTCGGGTCCAAAAACCAAACTAAAATTCAAACAATTATCTTCCTGTCAAGGCAGTCCATTTCCGACCCTTCTCTAGCTTCCACTATCTCTCCTGAGATTTTAAGGACACTATTTCGCAATGCAATTTCCCCGGATCCTCATGATCTGCAAATCATGCAGAAAGTGACAGATACAGCAATGGGATATTTTCTGTCATGGTCCCAAACGTTCCTCCGACACGCACGGCACCTACTAATATTTTTTACCACCATTATTTTCATGGCCAGACTTTTACCCGATTATTCCAGATTATTAGCTACCAATTCTTTTTATTTTTGCACAGACAAATAGTCGCCTCTCTGCATCAACGTCATCCGTCTCAAGCGGCTTAGGCAAATTATCGTACAGTATGCAGCAGTATGCAGCAGTATGCACTGTGTTTGTACATACTGTGCAGCGCAAATAAGGTTTTAGGGCGCGCGCGCTATTGTACATACACTACTTTTGGAAGAGACGATTGCTTCCGAGATATTCGCTTAGGTGGTGATTGGAGTGCGAAATAAGCTGTGGAAAAATCGGTAAAATTCAGGGGGGATTCCAGGTACACTCTTCCCACCCTGGGGAGGTCCCTGGTATTTTCGTCAAATTTTTACACCACTTTTGACACCTCTCAAGTCCGTTTGACTACCTCGCACATACTGCATATTGCTGTGGCCAAAGCACCTCGACAGGAATGGTCTACTGACGTTTAGGGTGCATTTTCTGAGGCGGCAAAAGTGTCAATTAAGAGAACTGCCTCTTCTCTTTCAAATCCGCATTTTACCCCGAATATTCCAATTTTCCCCGAATATTCGCGAACATTCCCGTTTTATTCACACTCTCACTCCGGCCTCTAGAATTTGTCTCGTCCCATGAACAGTTAGCTCCCCCAACATTTTCAGACTTTTCTGAGACCCAAGATTATTATGTGTACGTGCACC
The DNA here is from genome assembly GCA_900519055.1 of Yarrowia galli. NCBI lineage: Eukaryota > Fungi > Ascomycota > Dipodascomycetes > Dipodascales > Yarrowia > Yarrowia galli. The sequence goes on from ULGS01000004.1 coordinate 1,293,949, forward strand.
AACTCTCTTTGTGGCAGATTTTAGAGTTTCCAAAATTAGAGTTGCGACGACTTTCTTTGTGCCCCAGATTTCGGATCAAGTCTCATGCGTGCCGAATAGCTTAAATTGGGGTTAGGAGAATGTGTCTTGAGAAGAGAGACACGAAAGTGGGTAAGATAAATTCCAAATAATTCTGATAAAATCCCAGCAATTATCACCCTACCCTAATACATATTTGCCACATTTTCCCACATTTATCTACCTACTCCCTAACCCTCTACAGCCCTAAACCAACTCGCATCAAAGGGGCTAGATTGGCTGCATGTCCAAAGAAAGAGGCACAGGGCCTCAAAATAGGTCCCAAATCCAGCCAAGGGTTAGGGTTGATGTATCAAGTGAGAAATATTATTGTCAGAAACCTGGGGTTGACGGAGAATTGAACATGTTCTCAGAACAATGGGTATGGGTTGAAATGTGGATATTAGGGTATTCATGGACTCCCCTAACCCTGATTAATCGATTGCCACTTTCGGAATCGTGCTCCGGTCACTATTTCCTACCCTAACCCAACTTCTCCGTGGGCAGGTGTCATATCACAGAAATTAGGCTTTTTCCAAAAGCTGGGGTTGGAGGAATACGGCCCTGTCGACCTTTTGAAAATAAGGTTCAGGGTTAGGGTCTGATTTGAGAGCAGTGAGTTTTTAGGGTGGCAAATCGGGTTTGAAAAAATTGTGTAAAATGTTGGATAGCACGGGAATGAAGTTTATCACGTGACTGCGTATTATTCCAATTTTTTCCAATTCTTTCCAACCCTTTACAATCCCACCTTTACCAGCCTCTGCCATCCTCCCACCCTCCCTACCCTAACCCTACCCTAACCCCGTCAGCTGAGAATCCCCGGATTTCACGCTTGTCCAAAACTAGAACAAGGCCGTCCCATTAGACAAGCGCAAAGACAAATTAGACCTCGTCTTGATTTTGCGTTTCAAGAAAAGGACCAAACCCTAACCTTGCTAAATAAACTTTTCTGTTCCTCTTAGTTAGTCAATCCCAGAAAATTGCCGGTCGGGAAGTTGGCAATATAATGAGCTTGTCCACCCTGGGGGATTTGGATTTTCAAAACCGACTCGTCCAAAGTTACACAGAGAGAGCCCCACGACATTGTCTTCGACGTGCCCACGACAGAGCTCAAGTCGTGCCCACAACATTGCCAGTGTAATCCCCACGATATCACCACAACTACAACTACACACTACACCCCCCAACAAATCAACTACTTCTGTGCTCGCTCCACATTAAGGTTTTTTTTGCGCATAGTCCAGAAATGCTTCCCGAGCTGGAAACTCTTACTCCTCCATCTCCCCAGGGTGAGTCTTTCTACATGACCACTTATCCTGGCGACACTTATGACAAGGGTGGAGTGGTTGGTGCCACGTCAGCATCTCCTACCAACACAAATACAAACACGACCACCATCACTCCGGCCCAACAAGCAGCACAAAAGGCGGCGGGTCATCCGGCCATTCAGGGCACAGAACCAATCCCCACAAAGTCGCTTCAGATCCGCACAGACAAGCCCCGGCCCCATGTGTGTCTCACGTGCACCCGGTCGTTTGCGCGTCTGGAGCATTTGAAGCGTCACGAGCGCTCGCACACCAAAGAACGGCCGTTCCAGTGTCCCATTTGTGAACGATGTTTTGCCCGGCGAGATTTGCTGTTGAGACACAGACAGAAACTGCATGCGAACTTCCCAGAGTCGCCCAAAGGTAAGGTGAGCAGGAGGAGATCGAGTGTGGCAACGAGTGCAGGGGCAGCGGGGGCAGCGGTGGCGAAAGTGAGTCTGACACAACAACCCACCACGACACAGTCCATGTCACCAGCCATGGTGGGCATTACATCGTCCATGTCACCAGGAATGGGCGGCATTACACAATCAATGTCACCACCCTTGACCATGACACAGAGAATGTCACCTCCTCCACCTCACCACCACAACACCACCTCTGCAACAACCACCACAACAACAACATCGGCCATGTCACCACCACCTCCAGCTTTCACCAATCCCTTTGACAGAAACACCTTTTCGGACCTTCTCATGCACCCGGAGAACCACATGGACAATGACAGAGACATGAGAGGCCGTCGAACCCGGCCGGCGTCGTTCTCAGCAGCCTCCTCCACCTCGTATCTCCGAGACGCAGACATTGATATGCTCAAAGATAAGTTCCCCATCGATGATCACGTGCAGGTCGAGTTTTCCACGCCCCAGCTCGCTCCCGCCACCCTGGCCAACCCGGACTATTGCATTGACGAGGTCCTGTTGTCTCAGGGCCAGTCGTCGTTTGTGAATCCACGGTTGTTGAATCACGAGTCTCCTGACGACGGCAACAGTGTCAAACATGAGCCGCTCATGTCCATGTTTGGCGGCGACCTGGCAGACACCAACAACGACGACTTTGATTGGATGTCTCAGTACGTGGATACCAATGAGGGTGGACCGAATCAGGGGCAGACATTACTCAACCCGAGTCATGGTCATGGTCACGTGCAATCTGGCCAGAGTCATGGTCACGGTCACGTGCAATCCGGCCACGGCCACGTGCCCAGCCCCTCCATGTCGCTGCTGACGTCATCCGCTTCGCCCATGATGTCGTTTGCTCCGTCTGACATGATTCTCACGCCACCCAACTCCATGCCGTTCCAGAGCAATCACAATGGTAACCACGGCAACGGCAACGGTCACGTGGATCTGGACCAGCTCGATCTGGATCTCGATTTCGAGGCGCCCCATTCTAACAGCAACAACAACAACAATCACGTGGCGTCGTCTGGTCACGTGACTGCGTCGACACACGCGGCGCACACAATCAACTCCTCGGAAGACGTGCATTCCTTCCTCGAGTCGCTGAACCAGGAGTATCAGCCGCAGGGTGGTCATGTGGGTCAGGGCCAGCAGGGTCACATGGGCCAGGGTGGTCCCATGGGTCACGTGATGCAAAACCACAACCACGCCCCTCAGCCCAGCCCACCGAGTTACCAGGGCCCCACAATCACTCCCCAGATCCGGCTGGAGATTCTCAACGTGCTGTCCACGCCCACCCCTTACCAGACGGCGTTCAAGCTGCCCAACACGGCCGATCTGCAGCGCTACGTGGTGGCGTTCCAGGACCACTTTGCCAAACACCTGCCGTTCCTCCATTCGACGCTGGAGTTTGACAAGGACAACATTCCCCTGGCGCTGTGCATGGCTGCCATTGGTGCGCGCTATCTTTTCGAGTTTGACGTTGCCCAGTCGATTTTCGAAGTGTCGCGATGTTGTGTCCATGCTTATCTTGAGAGAAGGAGAGGGGGTACTCAGGGTGGTGGTAAGGGTAGCTCTGGTTCCAACCAGGGCGGCTCTGGTTCTGGCCTCGGCTCCGGCTCCGGATTCGGCCCCACGTCCAACGACACGCCCATCTGGCTGATCCAGGCCCTCACCCTTGGTGTCGTGTACGGCCTCTTTTCCGACGACGCGCTTGTCAACGACATTGCCGTGGCCCAGGCGTCGGCCGTGGTGTCGCTGGCCCGAGCCGCCGGGCTGCATTTGCCGGCCCACAACTTTTTCTCCCTTCCCGGCCCCGACTCGTCTGTGTCTGACAAGTGGCACTATTTCATCAATGTGCAGACGCGGATTCGAACTCTGCACGCGATCCACGCCTTGTCGTGTCTCGTTGCCACGGGGTACAATGTCTGCACGAGTCTGAAAAACTCGGACATTGTCTGCGGCTCTCCTTGTGACGAGTCGTTGTGGAGTTCGCAGTGTGCCAACGAGTGGTGGGACATTGTGAAGCGCAAGGAGCTGGACGGGTCGCTCAAGACGACCGTTGGAGGCCCCTCGTATGGCCAGTGCTTGACGTCGCTGATCCAGGGCCATACTCTTGTGGACAAGATTCCACAGTTCACACTGCTGTCGCTCATGTACGGCGCTCTTTTGGAGATTTCCGAGCGTCGCAAGGTCTTCAACCGCAACTGGCACGGCTCGCACGAGGAGAAGCAGCGGGCCTGGCTCAATTTGCAAAAGAAGCCGATTGAGAGCTTTTTGCGGACCTGGGAGACCACGTGGAGTATGAGCCCCCTGGCGTCCCTGTCGCCCAACTCTCAGTATGGCCCTCTGATGAGCGACGCCATCCCCCTGAGTTCTCTGGCCCACGTGAGAACCTATGTGGATCTCCAGCCCGTCAAGGAGGCGTTTGCGAAAAAGAACTTTGAGGCCATGGGCGAGGAGTTGACGCGGCTGGACGACGGCATGTCTGTGGACTTTCACGGGCTTTTGGAGGCAGCGTCGTACTCGGCAGACTCGATTTCCTTGTGGGAAAAGCATTCTGTGCGATGGACCATGGAGACTCTGGTGTCTCAGACTTTTATCCACGCTCTGATGGCCATCTTTGACTGTGGGCTGGTGGTGTCTGAGTTTTTCCGCCGGCTGGAGCTCAAGCCCAAAACCATGTGGACCGATGCCGAGGCCCAGCTGTGGATCCGAATGTCCAAGATTCTGTTCCGGGTGTGTGAGTCTGTCAAGGACAAGGACGGGTCGATTGATCTGGCGCTGTTGGCGGTGGACAATCTGCCCACGCCGGAGATTGGCAACCCCAAGCAGCGGCTGTCGTTGCTGACTCTGCACGTGGTGTCCAAAATGTTGACCAGTGTCTATGTGTGGCCGTATATGAAGACCATGGCGGAGGCGTTGAGATATCGGGCGAGGCAGATTCGGTGATGTATATTATTGCATTATTTATTGACAGGACACTGAGCGGAGCGAAGTGTGACGATTGTAGTGTGTTGTAGTTGTAGCTGTAGAGAGCAAAGTTTTTGTGTGTAGTTGTAGTGGCGACGACAGGAACAGTGTAATGGGCACGACACAGTGAGTGTGATGGGCACGACACAGTCAGTGTAATGGTCATCACTTGGACAGTGTAATGGGTGACATCTGGATGGAGTCAATGAAACTGCAGTTAATAAAGCTGTGGTTAATCAAGCTGTTGAGGTAGACAGAAGAGAGTACATACCGGATTCGTAGATGAGAGTCTGGGTGTAGGGGTGCTCAGAGTGTAGTTCTAGAGAGTCTGTTTTGTAGACAGTGTAGACAGTGTAGGAGTGTCTGAGTAGATCATGAGGTGAGTGAAACATGTGCCTTGGTGACTTCTTCTCAAGGCGTAAACGGGCACCGAGACTGGATCAGACAATTAACAGATGCCACCAGTTGTTGACGAACTCTGGTCAGAAACGGGTGGGTCCAGACCAGACCAAAAACAGGTGGCTCCAGAAGAAGGTCCATAACGACCAAGCCAGGTCTTCTGAGAGCTCGCGGGGAAAATGATGTTGGCTCTGTTGAGCAGTTATAAGTAGACCTTGACGGGGTGGTTTCACGAGTCAGTATTGGTCCTTGTCATTGAGAATGGGGCTGTACAGTAGTGTAGTTAGTGAAGTAGTTGAGGGTGTTGTGGCGGGGTCTGCAGTTAGGAGTTCTGTAGCTAGCTGTAGTTTTAGAGAGCAATAGAGAGTACAGTACTGTATGTACAGTGGTGCTGTAGTTAGTAGTGCTGTAGTAATAGTGGCAAAAGAGAGCATCATGTCCGAGAGACTGAGTAGTCGTAGAGCATGAGTGTCTTGTTAAAGTGGAGCACCAGAGTCGTACTGTGTAGAGTCGTAATCGTAGTTGTAGTCGTGCTGCAGTTGTAGAGCAGAAGAGAGCGTAGAGTGCGGTTGAGCAGAAGTGCTGGAGATAGTGGACACAGTTGATGAATATGTCCGAGTGGATCTTAAGTGACTGTGTAGAGCACAAGACAATGACAGAGTCCTTTGGAACAGCAGTTCATGAGTGTGGTGTGTGATGTAGTTAGTCAAGCTGTAGTTAGTCAAGTAGTGGTAGTGAAGTGTAGACAGAAAAACAAACTCTTGTCAAAGATATATCAACCAAAACACTGAAATGTCTCTGTAGACAGTGGAGAGTGCAACTCATGAGAGTCTAAGTAGAGCAGTAGGGCAGCATGTGTTGTTGGTCTGTAAAGAGTGTTGTGAAGCATGAGTGCGTTGCAGAGCATATGTTGTGGTTGTGGTCGTGGTATCTTGGTCGTAGAAGAATGTTGTAGACAGTACTGTAGGGAGCGTCAGACTGGTGGTGGTTGTAGACAATAAATGAGTGTAGGTGTAGAGAGTGCAACATGAGCTGTAGAGCGTCAGAGAGCACAGAAAAGTGCCTGTGTGGTTGTGTTGATAGGTGTAGCATCTGATGTAGTTAGTTTCGGTTGTAGCTGTAGTCGTAGACCAGTACTGTCTGAGTGCAGGCGAGCAGGGCAGCAATGTAAAGAGTCCTCTTGAAGTATCTTAATCGTTGTCGCAGGTGTTTGTGACTGTGTATGTATAGCTTCTGGTGTAGTTAGTCGTGTGGTTCTGTAGCTGTCGTAGCTGTAACAAAAAGGTCACTGAGAAGTCTATGTACTTGTAGAGGGTAGCAAGGGTACTCGTAGACCTAGCTCTAGTTATGAATCAGTAGATGAGTGTCTGGATGTATTGTAGAGTTGTGGTATCTTAGCTGTAGTCTTAGTACAGTACTGGTAGTTGCAGACAGTGTAGCATGTGTTGTAACAAGTGTTGTAGAGAGTGTCTCGGTGTACATGTCGATCTGTAGAGGACTTCTCATTACATCGTAAATGTCTGTGTATCTGTAGACTGTGTCTGAGTCTGAGGGCTCAGTGTAACAAGTGTCGTAGTTAGTCAAGTTGTAGTTGAAGTCTCAAAGATTGCCTAAACAACACTTGGGACAATACTTGGTTTATGGCAAGCAACAGCTAACGTGTCACTGAGAGTGTCACTGAAAGGACTGTCTATTTTGGGCTACACTAATGATAAAAGGATAAGAGTGGTATCAATAGACTCACCAAACGTCCAGCTCTCTAATGGTACCACTCTCGAATTTCTTGAATGAATACTCACAACCCTGACCTCTAAACATGAGATGTATCACTTGTGACGTTATTTCGACTGTTCCAGATTACGCTACAGACAAGCGATTAACACAAGAGTAGTACCAGTGGACTCCCCTCACTTGCCTCTCAGCAGCCCTACCACTCACGTGATTGCGCCATGACTACCCGGGGACATGGCATATACCACCAAGTTAGCAAAGTAAGGTTTCAAAACCGTATAATAATCCTCCAGAGACGTTTACAGAGTGCTCTTGCGGGTCCCATCAATCTCACGATCCAGCAGTCTTACACAGAAAACACCTTTACCACGGATTTCAGAAGACCCACTTTACACTACTACCGTGGTCTCAGAACTCGTGTATCTCCTCTGCTTCACTTTCTACCCTTTCTGACGTACATTCCAGTACGCCATGCGTAATTTTCATCACGGGGGTCTAATCTGGGGGAAGCGCGTATATCTCCAGTATTTTGTACTAACAGAAGTGAACTTTTCTATACCATTCGAATCAGCAGAGAGAGGTGATTACAATGGTACACTTTTTATCACCTGTTGTCATGCTAATTTTCCCCCCCACAGCCCATCAAACATTTCACCAGCCTAAAACATCCCATTTTCGTCTTTCCCTTTGTCCTTCACTTTGTGCTCTAATTAGTGCAAAGTCGCTCCTAGATAATTATCGTGCGTTTGTGTCCCATGACCAATCAAAGTAGACTTTAGCAGTCAAAAATCGGTCTCAAAGAATTGGGCTTTGTGCGCTACCCCGGATTTTAAACGGTTGCGGGGAACGTGGCAGCAGGACAAAAGTCTGTGCGTTATGCGGTACGAGTATGTACTCGTAGGCAAAGCAACCAAAAATACGCAAGCTCATGCACTGTCATGTACGGCCAAGCAAGGAGTCTTTGCATATGACTAACAGCGTACACAAACACAGACACAAGCGGTTGAAAAACCACACACAAAGACGTTGGACGGATGGGGGTAAGGGTTACACCGGGCTACACCCGGGCTCTACGGGAACGTCACGTGACTCACGAACTACCCCTTAGCCGGGTATTCCCACCCCTAACCCACCTTACTCAACATTTCTGTTGCGCCCAATTCCACACATGACCTCTGACGTCATTACCCCGGATATTGTGCTGCATTGGGTGTCTTAGTCGAAACCCTAACCGTAAACTCTAATTACGTAAAGCCTAATTAACCCCGAGACGAACCAGCCAGCAAAAAGCCTAATTCAATCCATCCCAACCTCGAAACGTAATCGGTGGGTCCAAAGACTTGGAGTAGTTCAGAAATGGCTAGAAAGAAGGAAGAGATTAGTGAGTAGTTTCATCATAATATTTGAATCACGTGGAATGTATTCCAACTTTCAAATTTATTATAGGAGCATTTTTGACAGAGTGGGGGGTTATAAGGAGCTAGAAGTGACAAATCTCTACCGAAAGAGGCGATATAGCTACACAGACGGTCTAGATGAACTCTACGTACAGTTCCGCTTCCAACGATATCCTGTTTGACCACTTTCTGTAATTGTATCCTTGTTTTGGACAACGCGGCCCACCTCTCCTAATACATCAATGTCACACCAAAACCATGTTAGAAGCTTGTAATCAAACGGCACTATTATTTCCACCCTTCTAACACATCCTCTTTGTCCCTAGACCACTCATTTAATACTCTCAGACCCCCCTATAATGCCTGTATTAGTCGTTCGTAATATTCTAGACCTCTTTTAGTCACTTTAGACCGGGTTCTGAAACAGCAGAAAATAAAATGAGAGTACGCAGACCTGATTAACTACCTAACCCCCCATATGGCACACCCTCATTCGGTTCCCAAAACTCTATTCTTCCCCTGGCCTGTGTAATTACTTAGCTGCCTCAAACTAGTTTCTGAAGAATCTTAAAATTTGCACCACATGAGGGTGTGCCATATGGGGGGTTAGGTAGTTACGGCTGACGGGTACTCTCTAAGACTCACCCTGAGATTTTGCGAACTCTTGTCACATTTTCTGTGTATTTCCCTTCAGATGTATTGTTGTGTTTCTTAGAACACACTTATCTCAACAACAAGAGCAGATAGAGGGAAATTTTGGCGTATGAGAAATTTCCTGATCACGTGACAATTCGAACGGTACCACTTTTATTGTGATCCCACAACTGTTCATCGAATTGAGTGGTGTATTATAGCTTCTATTGCACGTTTCTTGATAGAGTAATAGCTCAATAGAGAGAAGAGATACCGAGGAGGTTATCTGGAGACAATTGTTTTCCGTCACGTGATGAACAGATTGGTTTCATTATCGTCTTAATAGAGTGAATATACATGGAGTTTGAAGGGGTACTTGTACCGGCCTTGTCTTCACTCTTTAAAGTATAGAATCTTCAGGGTACCACGTGACCAAACTCTAACAGCCTTTCATTTAGTGTAAGTTGGGCTCAAGTATTGCGCTGGTAGCTTCCATTTCCCGATCAGATCACTTTTGACGGAGTTACAGTATTACTGCTCGGGAACACTCACTAAACAACTCTGGTGGATTATCTGTCAAGTTTGAAAGTTTAATTTATGGCCACTTTTGGCAGCCCAACATTCCTTCATAGCTTAATACCACAGACGACGCTACAGGCACGCTATAGAGAAGTGAAGGATACCATCAAAACCGTCTCGTCTCAAGAATCATTTTGGTATATATATTGTTGCTATTTGATCCTTTTCGGAAATAGCAAATTTGGGAATTTGCCTCAAATTTCCGGGAAAATAGGCAGACAATTACAACAGCTGGTTTCTGAAGACACGGGCACCATCCACACTTCTCTACGCCCTTCCTACGTCATTTTTTTATTTATTTTTTCAAGGGTAGTGACGGTGTTGACAGACACCTCGTAATTGTTAGATACAGTGGATATGTTAGATAAGGTAGGGTAACAGGCAAACCTTAATATCCTGTCGTCGCCTTCAAATCCTTACCCTCCAACACTCCCCAGTTCGAATTTCAGTCTTCCTCTTTTCCACTAAAATTAGAGTTCACTGTCTGAAATATATTTCCTCTCTTGCATATACGAGTATACAACTTTTCACGTCTCTAACACCCCATTCTAGAACCATCAAATCTGCTCCAAAATGGCCACAAAAACAACCGTTCCGTCCGCCACGCCCTGGAAAACCACCGGTGAATTTCTCGAGCTTCGAAACTGGTTTTATCCGGAGATATCTGACCTTGAAGCCGCCAACGCCTCCAAACAACGAGCCATTGCACGAACAAAGGCATATATGATCCGGGGTCACGTTCCTCATGCTGTCGAATGTACCAGCATGTTTTTCAGCGCGCAAATCGAAGATACGCCCTCTTCCAACGCCATTTCCACCCGTCTGGCCATGTCTACAGCTCTTATCAGATTTGTCAACGGAATTATCGATCCGTACCAAAAGGGCTCCTATGTGATGCCCATGCAGGTTATTGCACGTGACATTGGTCTTCCTGTGTTCCTTGTCGATCTGAGACACACGTGTACCCATGAGACTCTTCCTAGCTTGAAAGAACTGCGTTGTGGAGTGGAAGAAGCTCTCAAGTGGTTGTACGAGAATTATTGGGCAGTTCAACACAAAGAAAACGGTGACAGAGGCTCTGTGATGACCCGGGAGGTTGCCGCCGACGAAGTTAAGGAGATTTTCCGCCAGTGGAGACGTCTGTACCGTGATAATCGTGATTTGGAGCCTCTTTCGGACATTTCGAATCCGGCCAACAAAATCGAAACAAGATTCGCATTTCTCATCAAACAAATTATCAAGTACTATGAGACGGATCACGTGACTCTGTTTGCCACCATGGTTCATCAGAATGTCCTTACGGTCAAAAACAAGATCAATAAGGCTCTTTTAATGCCGTTGATGACGTCATTACCAAAACAGCTCATTTCTGATCTTTTTCTTTACATGTTTGACGAGGCAAAAAGAGTGGACTGTCACGTGACAGATTCTGCATCATCCGAAGACGCCGATCTCATGTCTCTAACTACAAATCCCATTGCAGAATGGCTGGAAGTCTTCATCACTTCTGAGATGCTTACTAATCCGCAAAAAACTATGCTCACGTGCTCCCAGAGTCTTGGAAAAACCGCTCTCAATGTTCTAGACGCCTATCTGATGCATACTACCGATCCCAAACTCGAAACCATTCGTCAGACAATGAGAGATGTCGTTTTGAGTGGCCAATCTCGACAGATTGGAGATGTTGCCCTGGAAACCGCAGAAATGACCCAATTGGCCCAGGAGTACAAACAGAGGGTTGCTAAAGAGGAGAAGAAGACAACTGGCGCAAAAAAAAGTGGATTCATGGCGTTTGGAGACGAGGAGGAGGAGGAAGAGGAGGGCGGGCCTTTTAAGAGGGTTAAAGTGTGTTAGAGGGCTAGGGTTGTGTGTTGGATAGGTCACGTGATTGTTCGATCGATCACATGACTGATTAGAAAGCCGGTAATGTATTATTTGAGTGCAGTTGGAGGATGGTGGTAAAGGTTTGATGACAAGTTTGGAAACGTCACGTGATGTAATATGGAGCTGTCACGTGATGCGTAATGTGCTATAAGTCCGTGAGAGTTATATAGGTCGCGTGACTTAGAGGACCGCTGGTGAAGTACGAGTACAGGGTTCAAATACAACACCTGTGCCGAAAACCTATCCAAAGCGTGCGTACTCTAAATACTTGGCTATACTTGTTGCTTAAAACTTTAGTTGGGACAATACTCCACCTTTGAAGGCTCCCCTCAACTCTAAATAAGCAGTACTTGACGTGGCTTGGGTAACATGTGGCCTGCTACAGCTTCGTCAGTTCTGGAGATAGCGACATGATATTTTCTACAGCAATATAAACAGGGCAGGACTTACCTGGTGGAAAAAGCTGGACCATTTTGAAAGCCCAGAATGCTACTCTGAGTGGTCCTTTAAATGGTACCCCAAGCCATGCGGCTCGGAAATTCACATCACCTATTTTGGGGCTGCTCAAGAATCTGGATGTGTACTCTATTACTTGGCTATAGTTGATTGTAAGAATACTTGTTGACACAATACTCCGCTTTGGGAGGTTTTCCATTACTCTAAATGGGCTATACTTGACACGCTCTCAGTAAGCTAGTGATAACCATATCTCACTATTTGCTGAAGAAATCTACTCCAATTTTCAACAGTACCAGTAGTGTCAGCTCAGCTAGATTTACCATCTGTCAAAAGTTGGAGTGAAAAGCAGCCCCGGAATGGCACTCTGAGTGGTGCTGTTAAGGCCACCCCAAGCCGTGCGGCTCGGAAATTCAAATCGTCTGGGTTGAACAGGACACCACCTTATAGCGTGAATGGCAGCAATGAACAGGTCAACTACCATGGTGCCATATTTTAGTAGGTTCAAGGACACAAATGTGGTCTCGTTCGAAAGCTACTGATCTCACGGTCAGTCTAATACCACTTTCGAGCGATTCTGAATAGGCTGGCACCGTCAAGAGGCGTTTCCTCGCTACTCTCCCATTCTGACAGCTAGCAACTCATGGCCTCTACAGCCGGGTCATAATGCTCAGATATACTCCCAGTTTTAATTTCAGCCTTATTCGCAGACTAGTTCCTGTTTTCTATAAGGGCTCTGACACTACCCCTTGTCGTGCGGCTCGGGAATGATTGCCTCACCTTAAACGTGTTGGGGCCACAAAGTGCTAAAGTGTGGCAGGGAGGTCTACAAAATCTTCCTGAGTGACTCCCTAGAGTCGTGACTACTACCATTCGAAAGATGCGGTTCTCGTGATCACAATGGTACCACTCTCGGTGCGATTGAGGCAGATTCAGCTCTGTAAAATGTCTTTTCCCTGTATCTCGACGAGGAGACACTAGATAGAAATGTGAAGCTACCAGTCACGTGACGTGTCCTTCATCAGCCACTGTGCAAATTTTCAGCAAGATGGGTTCAATATGTCAGCTTTTCGGTAGGGCCCAAACACCCACCCCTAGGCGTGCGGCTCGGAAATTCAGTCCACCTTATTTCGGGGCCTGCTCAAGAAATCAAATAGCTAACGATCCACCTGCCCCATACAGAAACGCATGCTACCACTGAATTTGTCAGCCTCTGGCGATCAATTTGGTACCGCTTTTGGCTGGTTTTGCCCAAGTGACACGCTGGTTTCGTCGATCACGTGACAAATATGTCGTAGACGGGGAGAGGCTGATCGACATATTGCCGAGACAAAGCCAAAGCATTTGTTCTCGGGTAAGAGAACCGTCGGATCGAACGATTGGCAGCAAACGGTTCGAGAGCAAAGGTAAAGCTCACATCAGTAATCGCAACTAAGAGTTGGGGGGATCTCTACAGCTCCACCAATAACCACTGTGGCGCCTTGGAACCACTTCCTGCTGACTCATCAGGCAAATTGAGATATTGTTTCTTATATCGGATTTCGCGCAAGTCACGTGAGTGTTATATAGGTCACGTGATTTAAGGGACCCCTGAGCTCTGCGTGTAGAAGTGTAGTTGAATCGATAAGGCTGTGTGAATCACGTGATACGCCAGAGAGGTCACGTGTAAAGTACAGTAGTTCCATCACGTGATAATCAGTCAGATCACGTGGCTAGAACCAGATAATGTATTGTTTTTATTTTGAAGAGTGATAACTGATTGAGAGTGAACGTAACTAGGAGGATGTAGATGTGTAAGTGGAGCTCTGAAAATGTTTCTAGCGTGTGTATTTGTTGTGTTAAAGCATGGAAACAGCTGATACTATTTTTTCCAAATTTCTTCGGACTTGTTCCGATTTAATTTTCATTAATCTTCAATGAATCGACAACAAATCAACTCCATTGTACTCCAAACCTTATATAGATTAAGGTTGGCGCATTAAATTGTGGTAGTCTGGGGTACACTCTCCCAATCGGGAAATACCCAATCGGGCAGGTGACTGCTGACTAATCATATTGCTGACTAAGCAAAATATGACGTGTTGAAATATGCGTTTCAGCAGAACAAGCCCAATAAAATCTGAACCTCAATAGGTGAAGTTGCATAGTGTGTAAAACTGCTGTTAGTACCTCTCCTTGGTGTTTCTTTCGAGATATAGATTTGATGGGTCGTTATATCTCGGCTCTACTGATTGAATATATCAAAAAGTACTAATGGGGAATATGGTCGAGGGAGGCTTCGATAAAATGTATAGATATACCAAGATGTAGCTAGATCGTACCCTGTAGTCAGTAATACACGTGAGTGTCACTGTACCCCTTCTTGGTGTGAATATGAGGTCTGCCAAATTTCAACATCAACCAACAATTGAAGAGTTCTAAAGGCTAACAGAGTCCTAGACTGGTAGGAACTAGTTTGACAGAGACCCCAGAGCCTGCACTGATGTAACAGTATTTCTTACCAAGTCTTTGCGATTTTATTGATCGACTTTGAGCAAATGATTGATTATGAAGGCACGAAATCATCCTAGAGATGGTTCCGGCCCAATAAAATCTAAATCACATTACGTGAGGTTTGGTAGTGTGGATAGACGCAGCTGTTATCCTTTCGTGGTATTTTCCGCCCAAATCGATTTTATTGATTGCTATAGCGCAGTTCTACAGATTGAAGATAGCCAAACTAGAAACGGGAGTCAGGGTCTGAGAAAGCTTCAAATAGTATACTTTGTGACTTTAGGGTGTAACCACTAGCTAGATCTCATTCTGTAGTATCTGTTCTGGTACCTTTGGGTCTTTCTCGCTATGATATCTTGATCTGCCAAGTTCCTAACCACAACTAAAGATAAATGAGTGCACGTAGTCCAATCAATTCTAAAACTGATGGAAATGGTACTGAGAGAGGTTTCACAGGTGATATGGATGTAACTGTATTCTTTACCAAGTCGTAGCGATTTTATTGCCAGACTTAGCACAGGTTATCGATAATAAATGTACAGATTCTTCATAGACGTGATATTGGGCGAATAAAATCCAAACTACAGCAAGAGGTAGATTGTTCTACTCGGACGCTGATGTTTTCTGCTACTGAGACTGTCTGAGAGTGATTGAGATTTTATTGGCGCTTTTTCAACGAATCTCAAAACGAAGAAAATCATCAGACCTACAGAACACAGTCAATAAAACCTGATCAATGTGAAAAAGCTATTCATCCGAATCACCTGCTCAATAGCCTTCTAACAGCTACTCTTAACAGCTTATCCCCTTTCAATCAATGCTGCCGCTGCTGAATCACTATTTGTGAGCCACGAAAAACACCCGAGCTGGCTGAAAAAAATCCAAAACGCGGTTAGGTAGCTTTGGTATTTAGTGGCAAGCTATAGGCGCCTATGTGATCTGCTTCTTCTGTCGTAGCGATTTGATTGGGGCTGTTCTAGCAGTTTCAGAATTCCCCTTGAGTGAGGTAAAGATCAGACGTCAGATAAGTTTAAGAACAGTTGTAAACTGCAATTAAAGTGGTGGTAGCATCTGTGGGAGATCTTTTGGACATGTCAGGCACGTTTTGAACA
This sequence comes from Yarrowia galli, assembly GCA_900519055.1. Taxonomy (NCBI): domain Eukaryota; kingdom Fungi; phylum Ascomycota; class Dipodascomycetes; order Dipodascales; genus Yarrowia; species Yarrowia galli. Next base: position 1,309,389 of record ULGS01000004.1, read on the forward strand.
ATGGAGTCCCCATAATGTGTCCAAGAAGTCCTTCTTGGTGTAGGGACTAGTCAGACAATTAACTGATTTCTAAGCACTGAAAAAAATCCAAAACCAAGATTTCGAGGTACTGTCCAGTTTGTATAGTGTTTGCACACCCTTCAAAGACAGATCCACGCCTATCAAGTCAGTATCCGCTCTGTATCATCTGCTACATGTAGTTTTGATGGTGATAACGTAATATGGAGATCAACTGGTCATTAGAGAGTTTGAAACTACTCCGGTCTATTGCGAGTACCTCTGCACATCTATCGGTCTAGCATCGAGGTCGTTATTGTTACTTATAGTCTTGTTGTTGCTGAAAAGGTGTCGATGGATATGATCGTTTTAGCTCAACTAAAGGCTAACTATAAGCGTGACCGTCTCTTGCTGAATACTTGGACGAATATCATGCATAATTCATGCACTGGGAACACAGCCCCACTCTGTTTAAACACAGCACCACTCTGTGTAGAACGTCTTCCATCAACCAATCCACAATGATGCCATCAAAACAAGAACACTAAAGGGGCCATATTCCATTCGATAGGCTTCAACGGTCATCAAGTGATACCGCCTACCGTCTAACTCGATCTATGAGCTGTTCTTTGCTGGGATTCACCAAAACCACAACACTCAAACACAAACATCCACATTACTGGATACCCCAACAAGACGCCTGTCTCACGAATGTGATCACAAGATACCCGCGATAACACAAAGGGACACCATACTCTCACTGTTTCAAGTCGTTTCTTGATCACAGACACCCAGATTCTTGCTGATACCCATTATTTAGCAACCTGCCCTTCGAGTCAGATCACAGACACCAGTGGTGCGATTTCTGGCGGATGAGCGACATATAAAGCTGCCTTTTGTGCTACAACCACCCTCTATTTTCTAACCGATACTGTTTCTTGACGTTACACCATGTGAGTCAGCCTCAACACGGCCACCAAATCTCAGTGGCTAAATCATTTGGTCCCGTGCTGGTGGGTCAAAACGATTCGCTATCCCATGGGGACTGCTATGAGAACAATCAGACAGTCTGTGACTCTCCAAAATTGCACTTTCCCAAACAGCCAAGATTTTATTGATCGTCTCACCACGATTTCTGGATAACTTGGATGAAGAATCTTCCTAGGCGCGACACGAGCTGAATAAAATCCAAACTACAGCCGAAAGCATTTCATCCTGCTCAAATAACGATTTTTAGGCGTATCCTTGGCTCTGAGGGTGTTTGCGATTTTATTGGTGTCGTATCAATGAATCTCAAAATGGAGAAAATCATCCAGACACACAGAACAATGCGAATAAAATCTGATTATCGTGATAAAGCTACCCAATAGGTTCTTTTGTTTGATAGGTACCTACTGACTACTCGTTTTGATAGATCCCTGCCATATTCGTCTCCCTACTACTTAATTACCATCTGTGAACCCTGAGAAACACCCATGCTGACTGAATAAAATCCAAAACGCGGTCATATGGTCCTGGCTGTTTTGTCACTGACTACGAGCTGCTACTTCATCTGCTCCCGCTGTTTTAGCGATTTGATTGGGGCCTTTCTAGCAGTTTCCCGCTTGGGTCAGACATCAAGAAAGTTAGAGAACAGCTATAAACTCAACTTTGTAAATATTACAGGCATGTCTAATGGACAATGGAGTCCCCATTTGATGATGCAGACCATCGTTGTCGTTACTGGCCGAGATGGACTGTGAAAACTCCTGCTAGTTGGTGGAGCCCCAAATTCAAATTAGTTGGCCTTATTCTAAGTAATGTAAAGGGGAGCTCAACTAAATAGTTGGATTCTTATCATGCATAAAACACGCACTGGAAGCTAAACACCACTTCTCACATGACTCCTTTTATCAACCAATCCATCATGATGCCATCACTACGAGCGCCATATTTGATTCGATCGGCTTCAAAGGTGATCACGTGATACCAAGTTTACCGGAAACCGGCTTACGAATCGTTGTACGAACACGGCGCAGCACCCAGCAGACACAAACACCGTCACATTCTTTTACAACAAGTTGTCTTCTCGCGATTACCCCTACGGGATACCCACGGCAGTACAGAAGGATACCGCACTCTATCTACAGTTATTCTCACAGCCGAACTCTCATTAGCCAGATACCAGGATTCCGTGGTTTGATTTCACATCCAAGGGTTCCCTGGGTGAGAACTACAAACACAGGTCTTGACAGATATGGGAAGTTGAGCTACGTTTTTCAAAGTAGTACCATTGGACTGCTAGAGTCGCACATTATCCAACCATCTACTTTTGGTGTCATTCGGATGGATACTTGAAGAGATGGGCGCGTCAGGGTTAGACTACACAGTGTACACTGTTACAACAAGAAGGTAATGGAAGGTCATGGAAGGTCATGGAAGGTCTCGGAAGGCTCTGAAATATCGTGTAAGGCCAAATAAGGTCATGGAAGGTCATGGAAGGTCATGGAAGGTTATGAGGCCAAGGTCATGGGGCCAAATAAGGACATGGAACGTCATGAGGCCAAATAAGGTCGTAGAAGGTCATGGAATGTCATGGAATGTTATGGAAGGTCATCTGATATACCACCTTGGACTTTTGAGGCTGTACAAGTCTTGACACGTACATACGACAAATCAAATGGGGCTGCATATTATCTAGCAGGGGAGATACAAAACTGAGAGTGGTGCCATTCGAGAACTCCAGTTCTCCTGAGTACAGTAATGCGTGTTTTACTACACCTATTGCGATTTGGAGTGTACTTTTGCGCATGCGACTCATTTCCACCAACCAATCCATCATGATGCCATCCACACAAAAGCACTACAGAGGATAATTGATTCAACAGACCTCGAAGACAACAACGCAACACCACCCCTGATGATACTCAATCTACAAGCTATTCTGTGCCCGGCTCCGTCCCCCACACAGAAACACAGACACCTTCGTCTTACGATACCTTGACGAGACACATTTCGCAACGATATCAGTAAGAGATACCCTCACAGTGATGCTTAGGAGCGATACACGAGTGACTCTTAACAGTTTACTCTGAGATATTCAACTTATGGACTTTGACAGTTGACCCGTTTTAGTAAACACTGAGGGTGAGTAGGGAGGTTCTGCGATACCCCCTGGATGCGATTGAGAGGTATCCCTCGAGATACCCTTCATCTTCTCCTTGGTTCTATAGCTTTGAAAACGGCTACCGGGGCTGTTTGAGGCCATAACGCCTTAGTTGTGAGATATGGTCGCCATCAACAAAACCTGTGGTTGAAGCTGGGTGAGAGGCTACAAAGGTTACATGTGCGCGAAAGGTTGATTCTTGCTCGGATACTGAGTGTGTAGGTGACTTCAGAACTGTTCCTAATGTCACTTTATGACGGCCGATCTTTGTCACCTTGATGTGATCACCACAATACGAATTGCGAGGACCATCCTATCAGTGGGCTGCTAATGCAAAACAGGTACTTCGGACGGGGATATAATTACCTTGTGCTACTCACAAGCAAAATGTTGAGCTGGTTGATCGTCTCTTGATGATATTGTCAACATTTACAATTCTGAAGTTGAAAATGTTAGAGAAAGACGGTACAAGCCCAATAAAATCCATATGACATCGATTCAAAGCTGATAGGTATAAGAGGACTCTTTGGGGTCGATCGATGAAGCTCCTTGTCGGATATCGATTTTATTCATGATAATATCGCTGATTTGCTTGTGTCTGTCCTCGAAGTCCAGTTGAGTGGATTATAGTCTTGGAATTCTGGATAAGATACATATAACAAGCCTGCAGGGTAATAAGGGTGGGAGCTATATTCAGTAACATCTAATCCCCTACTCATATACTTTTTCCATGGCACTACGTCGATCTACTGAATGTAAGAGTCAAGCGATGATAGAAGAGTGCCTGTGAAGCGAATAAATTCCCAAACTCATGGAAACCGTATGGAGCGGATTCAGCAGCTCCCGGAAATGTAACAGTAAGTCTGTTTCGGCTTTCGAGATTTTATTGATCAAGTTATGAAAGTGTGTAGATTGTTAATGTACTGAATCTTCAAATGTGCGAAACTCGGCGAATAAATTCCAGATCACAACGAAAAGCAGATGGTTTTAAACTGGTAGCTGTGATATCATTTATAGTGTCGGGTTTGGACTGTTATCGATTTTATTGGGGAAGTTTGACATCTACGCTCAAAGGGCCAGATCGTTGAAGACTTTGAACACGGTCAATAAAATCCATTTCCATCAAGAGAGCTATCCATCAGATTCACATGCTCAACAGCTTTTCAAAAACTACACTGGTCAGCGAATCCCCTCTCAATCAATGTTGCTGCTGCAGAATCACCATCTGGGAGTCACGAACAACACCAGTGCAGGCTGAAAAAAATCCAAACCACGGCTCAGTGGCTCTGGCTATCTTGTGGCTGACTACAAGCCTCTATCTGATCGGCTTCTGCTGTCATAGCAATTTTATTAGCGCTCTTCTAGCAATTTCAGAACTTCACTTGAGTGAGGTAAAGATCAGACATCAGGAAAGCTCAAGAACTGCTGTGGACTACATCTGTGGTGGTTTTGGCAGCTGTGGGAGACTTTTGAACATGTCGGGCTTGCTTGATGAACAGTGGAGTCCCCATAATGTGCCCAAGCAGTCCTTCTTGGTGTAGGACTAGCCAAATAATAAACTCGTTGCTGAGCACTGAAAAAAAATCCAAAACGAAGATACCAAGGCACCGTTCTGTCTGTACAGTGTCTGCACACATTCCAGAGACACATCCTCGTCTATTAAGTCGGTATTCACTCTGTATCATCTGCGACATGCCAGCTTCGATGGATATAACATAATATGGAGATTAACTGGTCATTAATGGAAATTGAGAGTTCAAAACTACTCCTGTCTATTGCGTGTACCACTGCACATCTATCGGTCAAGCAGCGAGATCGTTATCGTTCCTTCTAGTCTTCGTGCTGCCGAAAAGGTGTCGATGGACATGTTCGTTTTTGCATAACAAAACTCCAACTAGAAGCTCAACTATTGTTACTCAGATACTTGGTCACATATCGTGCATAATTAATGCACTGGGAACACAGCCCCACTCTGTTTGAACACAGTATGGTAATTCTGAGTGTGGAACACTCAGAAAGTGTGCTTTGCAGCAGTGAACACAGTTGTGGGGTAACGGTCTGAGGCGGAGCCGAAGACGTTACACAAGTAGCAGTAGTACTGATGCTTGTCGAGAGGGAGAAAGCGGATGTTGCGGCCTAGGACCTCCGTCCTAGCGCCTTGCCGCGAGCTCCTGCGGAGCTGTCGACAGACTGACGACTTTCTACAGAAAGCACAGTACTAAAAATCGATGCATTACAAAAACAGAACAAGGCTGTTTATATAATTGGGACACAAACAAGTTGGGGCAAAGCCCCAACTGACTGGTCATGTTGTGGGTATAAGCGCAAGGTGGATTGGACAGGTGGTCACATGACATGGAAACTCTATTTTGGGACGAGTCTCATACACAGCACCACTCTGTGTGCCGTCTTCCATCAGCCAATCCATCATGATGCCATCCACTTAGGTGCAATAGAAGCGCCATTTTTGATTCAACAGATCTCGCAGACAACAACGTGACACTACCTTTGACGACATTCGATCTACGAGCTTTTCTCTGCCTCGGCGTACCATCCACTACACTCAAACACAAACATCCACATTGCTGGATATCACAACAAGACGCCTGTTTTACGAATATGATCACGAGATACCCGCGATAACACAAAGGGACACCATACTTTCACTATCCCGAGTCGTTTTTTGAACTCGGACACCCAGATTCTTGCTGATACCCTTTATTTAGCAACCTGCCCTTCGAGTCAGATCACAGACACCAGTGGTGCGATTTTTGGCGGATGAGCGACACATAAAGCTGCCTTTGTGTTATAACCGCTCTCTATTTTCCAGATGCTGTTTCTTGACGCTACACCACGTAAGTCAGCCTCAACACACCGCCAAATCTCAGCATCTAAATCGTTTGGTTCAGTGCTGGTGTGCCGAATCAAATCGCTATCACATGGGGACTGCTATGAGAACAATCCAGCAGCTCGTGACTTCCCAAAAGTGCTCTCCGCCAGACAGCCAAGATTTGATTGGTCAGTTTACCACGATTTTTGGATGACTTTGATGAAGAATCTTCCCAGGCGCGAAACAAGCTGAATAAAATTCAAACTAAAGCTGAAAGCCTTTAATCCTGCTTGGATAGCGACTTTAATGCATATCTGACGGTTTGAGGGTGTTTGCGATTTTATTGGTGTCGTATCAATGAATCACCATTTTGGAGAAAATCATCAGACCCACAGAACATAGCCAATAAAATCTGATCATCGTGTGTAAGCTACTCGACAGATTCTTCTGCTCAATAGGTACCTACTGACTTTTCATTTTGATAGATCCCTGCGATATTCGTCTCTCTACTACTCAATTACCGCCTTTGTGTTACGAAAAACCTCCAAGCTGGCTGAAAAAAATCCAAACCGCGCTTAGCCCGCTTATCCTGTCTTATCGCTCATTCTGTCAGTATATCTGATCTTTTTTCATTGTGACAGCGATTTTATTGAAGCTCTCCAACCAAATATAGGCTTAGCGTGGGGTACGTACAAATGATTAGGTAGACGAAGTACTCTAGAGCTGTCGTAACCACAGCTAAAGTAGAGGTGACTGCTTCAGAGCGCTCTAAGGTCCTGTTAAACGTTGCATGAACACTACACAATCATGTACCGAGTTCACACCTCGACTTATGAGTTCACTTGATTTCTTGCTCTGGACATCCCCTGGACTCTCCAGAAAGTGTACTAGAAGTACAAATGACTTCACTATTGAATGGTCTACACTCAAGGTGTCTAGTGTTCTATTGTCTTGGTGATTGTTCAGTTATTGATTTCGTACAACTGCATCGCCTGAATTGTCGGGAAGTGTGCCAAAATCTTCTATCATTGCAGGTTTGACACTCAAGAAAGACCTCAGAGAAGACCAAATCTGGCACACAACTAAGGGAGAACAAAAGCAACCTTTTGAGACATTACTTGTTTTATTATCGTGTGAACTGAAGGACTTTTTAAAATTTTGACCCGTATATTTCGAGTACCCAATAGGTAGCCACACAAACGGGTCTCATTATGCGAATACGAGTCGGATTCGATCAAAATTTGAACCGCCCACACTTTCGGTCCAGATGAGACAGCAGAGACTACTGGTCACGTGTTTCAAATGTTCCCTGTAGGCTGAAGTGTGAATATCCAGTGCTATGGGTTATTGTTGATTACGCTCCATAAGGTACGTCAAAAAAGACTGAGCTGCTTTTTTTCTAATAGATTGTAAGTCTCTATATACGATGGTACCACTCATGCCTCGCTATCATGAAAAATGCGAGTCTTGCAGCCCAAAAACGACAGCCATTGAAAAATCTCTGCTTTTCCCAGTTTGTGGAACGAGCAAAGCATTTTTCTAGCTCAAACTGGACCCAATTTGTTGCCCCAGTGGCTCTCCATCTATTGCGGGTTCACCAAAACCCCCTTCACCATTTTTGAAGGAGCTAGAACAGAAACCCCTGGTTTGGCGTAAGCGGAACGAATTCCACGTGACTTAGATAACCTTAACCTTATTACATCGGATTACTCTATTGGGACTGTTGCAGGTTAATGACGTCATTACCGAACCATTCCACCATGATGGCATTCAAAGAGAGTGCCACAAGCATCTAAATAAGACAAGCATGATTGAAGTCCTATACTTCTCCTGCGAGTTTCTTAGCTGATGGGTTGTTCTGGAAATATCTCATTCCTGCAACGATTTCTGAACTTGGCCAACATTTCAAGGGGACTACCAGTAGAGTATTGATCGTAATGATACACAGAAGCGTTTATCTTGGAAAACACGTTACCCAACGATTTATACCACTTTGAGCGAGCTATGGTTTCTTTGTTGACTTAATAGCATCCCGCACTGCGAACGTGCATTCGACAGAAGAGTTCACCTGATGATGTGGCCATTTCAAGAGACGAATACCTAAGACATCAACAAGAGGCACAAACTAGTTAATTCCATAGTCTACCCGACTCAAAGTATATCCAGTACCGTTTTCTTTGTAATATCTCCGTTATTAGCCACGCATGATAGATTTGTCGTTACCAATCTGCGAGAGTACCAAAATGAACAATATCGTGGATTTGACGCTAAAGAAAACAACCAGGAGTAACAACCTTGAAGTTCTATCTAAAATGGAACAAAAGTAACACACTGAAGTGTTTCTCGTTCGGATATAGCCCAAAATGAGGGAGTTTTTTTTTTTTTGACACGCGTTTTCCCTAATTCAAAAAGGGTAAACAAACACGGCTGTAAAATCATCCACAGCAGTCACATTTGCGTGAAGTTTTCAACCCCGTATATGTTTTTGTTTGGAGTAAGTGATGATATTATTGGTCACGTGGTTTGATTGCTGCCAGCTAGCTGAGATGGGTTAATCCAGTGTTTGGGGGCACGAGAGATATTTATACTGAAAAGTCGTTCAAACTGACTGATTGTTTTCTGATAGATATACTGTCATCTCTTGCACATATTGAATGTTGCCACACCTCCATAACAATGCTATTCGCTGCTGTGCAGGTGATTATAGTAAGTTTTGAAAAAAATGCTGTTATTTTCAACTTTCGAAGCGACCAGAACAGCTTTCTCAATGAAACTAGCGCCAATATGTTCCCCTTATGTTGATGCATTTTATTGATTTTCATGTAGATCTTCATCGTCATTATTAGCCGAGTTAGACCGAAAACCCCTGTTAGGTGGTGAGCTCAAAATTAGTTGGCCTTTCTCAAGTAATCTTTAGCAAGTGACTAACTAAATAGTTAGCCTATTGTCATGCATAAAATACGCACGGGAAACTAAACACCACATCACACATGACCTTTCAGCAACCAATCCGTCATGATGCCATCGACACAAGGGCACTACGAGGGCCATATTTGATTCGATCGGCTTCAAAGGTGATCACGTGATACTATGTTTACCGGGAACCGGCTTATGAATCGTTGTACGAACACGGCGCAGCAGCCAACACACAAACACCGTCACATTCTTTTACAACAAGACGTCTTTCTTGCGATCAACCACGAGATATCCAAGTCAATACAGAAGGATACCACACTCTATCTGCAGTTATTCTGACAGCCGAAGTCTCGTTAGCCAGATACCAGGAATCCGTGGTTTGATTTCACATCCAAGGGTTCTTCCTACTGTAGGTGAGAACTACAAGCAACCTCAGGCCTTTGCTGATATGGGAAGTTGAGCTACGGCTCTATGAGTAGTACCACTGGACTGCTAGAGTCGCACATTCTCCAACCATCTACTTTTGATGTTATTCGGATGAGTACTTGAAGAGATGGGCGCGTCAGGGTTAGACTACACTGTGTACACTGTTTCATTAAGAAGGTCATGGAAGGTCATGGAAGGTCTCGGAAGGCTCTGAAATATCGTGTAGTGCCAATTAAGGTCATAGAACGTCATGGAACGTCATGAGGCCAAATAAGGACATGGAAGGTCATGTGGCCAAATAAGGTCGTGGAACGTCATGGAATGTTATGGAACGTCATGAGGCCAAATAAGGTCGTCGAAGGTCATGGAATGTCATGGAATGTTATGGAAGGTCATTTGATATACCACCTTGGACTTTTGAGGCTGTACAAGTCTTGACACGTACATACGACAATGGGGCTGCATATTATCTAGCAGGGGAGATACAAATATGAGAGTGGTGCCATTCGAGAGCTCCAGTTCTCCTGAGTACAGTAATGTGGGTTCTGCTACATTATCCATACTCCTATTGCGATTTGGAGTGTACTTTTGCGTGGGCGGCTCATTTCCATCAACCAATCCATTGTGATGCCATCAACACAAAAGCACTACAAGTACCATCTTTGAATCAACAGGCCTCGAAGACAACAACGCAACACCATCTCTGATGATACTCGACCTACAAGTACGGAGTACAAGCTGTTCTGTGTCCGGTTCCATTCCCCATACAGAAACACAGATACCTACGTCCTAAGATACCATGACAAGACACGTGTCACACCGAGATCAGCCAGAGATACCCTCACAGTGATGCTACCGAGTGATACACCAGTGACTCATGACTATTTATCCTGTGAGAGGGAATGCATCCTGGGTTCTACTGTTAAACTAGGACAGTCCCCTTAATCAGATCACCACATGATGACTAACAGGGACTATGCTATCAGTGGACTTCAGATTTGGAAAGAGGTATACTGGGCTAAAAGAAAGTGCCATCATGTTACCCACCACAACACTGACTGGCTGACTCACGCTCTTTTGGAGGTTTTGTCAGCACCTGAATTTTTCGAAGCCAAGAAGCTACAAATAGGTGGTACGAGCCCAATAAAATCCAAATGACATCAAGTCATAGCTGATCATAATAAGGAGATCTCACTGTATCATCTCGCCCTGCTCCTGATCGCGTTTGGATTTTATTCATAGTGATGTCACTGTTTCGCTGATTTCAATCCTCGAAACCCAGTTGGTGCTTTGTGGTCTTAATATCCAGCGAAAGAGACGTATAACAACACCGATGAGTAGCAACAGCTGGGGATGTAATCAATTTCACCTATTCAGGTCCCAGTGTGTTATTTTTGTTTCGTTCTCTATGATCTAGTGAACGTGAATCCCAAACAACGATTACGTGGGCTTGTGAGCCGAATAAAATCTCAAACTCATGTAAACCAGTATGGAATGAATCCTATAGCCAATGAGATCTTAATTATTAGCTTGTTTCGGCTCTCGAGATTTGATTGATGAGGTTATCACGACTTGTTGATGAAAGAGGATCGAAACCTTCATACGTGCGAAACTCGGCGAATATATTCCAAATTGCAGCGGAAAGCACATGAACTGATTTGTGTAGCTGTGCTGCTTTCCATAGATCTTGAATTCGAGTGTTGTCGATTTTATTGGCAACTTTTGACAAGCATGTAAAAAGCACTAGTTTTTAAAAAATCGTTAATCAGTCTGAAAACTGTGAATAAATTCCAAATCTGCCAGGTTCGCTATCCTATAGCATCATCCACTCAGCAGCTTTCTAACAGCTACCCTTTCCAACAGACATCAGCCTAATCCACGTTGCAGTAGCAAAATCATCATTTGTGAATCACGAAAAACAGCCATACTGACTGAATAAAATCTGAATGGCATCGAATTGATTTGGGTTGTCTTAAATATGACCATGGACATCTATCCGAGCTTGTCCGTACGCCACAGCAATTTTATTGGCGCTATTCCAGCAAGTTTAGAAACCTCGAAGATGAAGGATAGAGGAGGAGGCGACCAAAAACCTTAGAAACGGTCGTAAACTTCAGCTGTAGCAGTCTATTCAGGTCTTTGCGGCTTCGAAGATATGGCAGGAACACTGATTGAAAAGTACAGTTGCTGGAATGTGCCCGACCAACACTTTATCATAATATGGACTAGCTAGACGATGAACTGTGTTGTTCTCGATGAAAAAAATCCAAAACCAAGATGACAGGGTATCATGTAATTCTAACAGTGTTTGCACACATTTCAGAGACCAATTCACGTCTATCTAGTGACTATCTGCTGGGTATCATCTGCGACATGCTGAATTGATGGCTGTAAAGTGTTGTGGAGATAGCAAGTCAGCAACAGAGATATTGGGCTTTAAAGCGACGCCAGCAAGTTAAGCGCAACAACGCACATCTACCTGTTTTAAGCAAAGACGATATCGTTAGTTTAGGTCTTCTTGTGGTCGAAACGGTGTCGATTAATTTCAGTCGCCGTATCCAACAATATCTCAACTAACTTTGTAGCCTCGCTTACCTAATTACGTAACTATTATTTGTGCCTAATTTCTGCAGTGAAAACGTAGCACACTTTGTGTTCGTAACACCTTTCATCAACCAATCCAGCACAATGCCATCAAGACGAGGACACTAAAAGGGTGATATCTGATTCGATGGGATTCAAAGGTGATCACATGATACCACGTTCATCAGGAAATGACTTACAAACGACGCAGCACACAACTCACACAAACACTAGCACATTCCTGCAACTCACAATAAGACGTCTTTCTTGTGATAACCGCCACGAGATACCCACGGCTGTACAGAAGGATATCACTGCCTGCAGTTATTCCCCGTTACTCGTATTTTGACTGAATTCTCGATAGCCAAGAAACCAGGGTCTCCTACGAGTAGTATGATTTTATATCCTAGGGTTCCCTGTGTTAGGACCACCAGCACCCTCAGTGAATAAGTGAAATACGGCTTTCAAAGTAATACCACTGGATTGCTAGAGGCTCACCTTGTTCAACCATTTACTTTTGGTGATATTCGGATGGATATTTAAAGAGATGGGCGGGTCCGGATGTCACTATACAGTGTACTGGTTTATCAATAAGGTAATGGAAGGTCATGGAAGGTTGTGGAATATCGTGTAGCTAAATGGGGCCATGGAATGTCATGGAAGGCCATGGAAGGTCATGAGGCCATTGAAGGTCATGGGGCCAAATAAGGCCATGGCACCAAATAAGGTGGTGGAAGGTCATGGAAGGGTATAGAAGGTCTTGAGGCCGCATAAGGTGGTGGAATGTCATGGAAGGTCATGGAAGGTCATTTGATACACCACCTTTTATTTTGAGGCTGTACAAGTCTTGATACGTACGAAAAATCAAGTGGGGCTGCATATTATCTAGCAGGGGACATACAATGATGAGAGTGGTACCATTCAAGAGCTCTAGTCCTGCTGAGTACAATAGTGCGTCTTCTACCACAATTGCATACTTCTACCTTGTATAGCGATCTGGAGTGTGCCCTTACACGTGCGGCTCCCTAATTGTTTCTGTGTTAGTGTAAACTGGGGCGTCTCAAACTCGACCAGTATCTAAGATGGAGGTACCGCACGAGTACCATTCGAAAGCTCTACTTTCAGAGAGTAGAGTAAAACTCTTCAGCCTACATCAGGTACGAATTCTTTCAAATCTCGACTTGGATTCTATTGGAGCTCTTTGGGGAGGCTTAAGGTTATGTATAGTTTTGGTTCTATCTTGTTGTATAGTTGTCCGATCAAGATGCAAACTATACATAAATTCTCCCCAGTCTCTTGTCAACATAATCATTAGAGCAGCTTGTCATCGCGAGCTCTGTACCAGATAATTAGTAATGGCTAGCACCGAACCAGTCAAGTTACACAAATAGAGTTCAGAAGTGCATTAATATTTTTACCAAGTCATCTGACTTATCAAAATGTGTCATATAGCTTTCAAACAAGCCAGAACTGGTTATCCTTGTGGAACAGTTCTGTTATAGCCCAAGTCTCACTCACAACTCTACATAAAACATGAAATACAACACACGAACTTGCTAAAAATTTCCTAATTAGGCAATTAGAGTTTAGTGAAACTCAAATCGAGCCCTGCATAATCAATGTCGTCACCATTGTAGGGTGACAGTTGCCAAATCGCATTAGAAACGTTATAATTGTGATGCTGATTTTTTTCTGATTCCAACAACCCTCTTAAAATGTTTTTCGGAGACACTTCCATTGTTTTATGATGTCCTGATGTTGTGTTCTAGCTACTTGTACGATTTGTATTCTTGTAACTTTTTATCGAATGTGTGCAAGATGCAAAGTACGAGTAGCTACATGCAATCTGTCCTTTGTTGGGACACGTAGGAGTCTTCTAAAACAGGTCCATGAGGGGAACAGTCAATCTGAGTAGTAGCATTCCAAAACCACAGGTCAGGGGATCACATTAGTATTACTTTTGTGTTTGTGGCACTTCTGTGGCGAGAGTTGGAGTTGTGAGCTCTATGTTGCAATGTCTTTATAGAATTGAGGACAGGGCCCTATTATTAACTCACTGTAATAATTACAAGTACGAGGCTTTGACTACATTTGAGTTTGCGTCCCTGTCACCAAGTCGATCTGTAACAGCCCGTAAATCTGGTAATACTGTGAATGGAGGACTGGGTTCAATACCACAGGAATCCTGAGACTTTCCTCTTTCATGAGATAGCTTTTGTTAGCGCCCAAATCAACATTTTTTCGAAACGTCCAGAATCGCGAATTTTGCAAGACCCTACCCCAGAGAAAACGTCAAATTTGGCCAGTTTTGAGCATGGGTGCCCAGTTCTATCTCTCGAAGTAGACATCCCTTAGAGAAACAGACACTGCCAGAGGATACTTCTGAGTGTGACAAATACAACAATGCAATTTGTTTCCAAATCCGAGCTCCGAAACAGCTCCTAAACCTCCAGCCCAATTTGAAATACCCCAGATTCGACGATTTGGAAACATCAGCCATTTTCACCAGATTGAAAACCTTAAACTTGAGATTCGACCCAAAGTCTCAACTCAGCTCAACTTTTGAAAAAAAATGACATACCTCAAAACTACTCGAAATCGGGTTCACCTGAAAGCTTGGAGTCCAAATGACCGGAATCCGCCTTTCAAATCTACATTTGGATTTTATTCGAGCAGTCTAACGAGATTGATGGCTCAACTATGGCTGGGTCCCAGATCCATGTGTAGGCATCGATTCGTGAACAAAAGTATATCTGGCTACTCCCCGGTGTCTCCCCTACTTCTTCACCTAGTTGGTTTCACTTTGTGAGCTCTGTATGGTGGCATCTCGTAATACTTCCTATTTAGGCAGGTACAACCGGAAAACCTTAAAGTATATATGATGACGTAATCAAAAAGGACAACTTCGACTGGTCGTATGACCCCCAAATAAAATCCAAATCGGCTAAAGAATGGTAGTTTCGGAATGCTGGAACTCAGGCGAATCGAATGGACCCATAAAAGCATTTTCTCAATTTTCTCAGTTTTAATTTCTATCTTCAAGGTTTGGAGTTTTGGGGCCAGGATTGTCGATTAAGGTTTTTACACCAAGTCTCATCAAGTTCAATTTCAAGAAATGTCTAAAAAGGCCAAACTCGAGGTAAAGTTTCTAAAATGAGATTTGGCTGGAGTATAGAACCACATTGGAGGCGACGGGTAGATAAGCGGACTATGTCATTGTAGTGTCCCAGCTCTGAATTTTCATGTGCTACCATTTATATTACCCCTAGACCAATATTGGCAAAAAATGTGATTAGTCAGCAAGTCGAAAATGGTCGGTTTCGTTACATTTTCCCGTCTGAGGGTCGGGCAAAATGACCAATTTTGGACTTTTCGGAAAATGTCATTTTTTCGCTCTAAAAAGGGATTGGCATGATAGTTCGTTTCCTGACGAATACGTTGGTATGTTTCTTTAGTATCTGTGATGGATGATGCTGTTGTTCGGAGAGATTCAAGTTCCATTTTCAGGGGTTACCCGGCCTTGGTTATTTGGAGAATGAATCAGAACTCGCCGAGGAACCGTCAGGTGGAGAGTGGAAGGTGTCAGAGTCAATTATCCTGTTTGCATAATCGATCTGGGTCACTTTCGGACGGTTTTTCTCATGTTCACTTACCCTTGGGACTCATCCGGTGTCCTGGCGTCTTCTCAAAATAGATTAGATCAGATAGAGTCTGTGAAGAGTCTCTAGAGCTATAAAAATACATACTCGTGGTTGTAATAGAAATACCTCGGTCTCTTTGGTGGTACTTGTACAAGTAGGCTTTGGTTATTCATTGGAAAAGGATTTCTGGCTTGAAGCGTCAGTTGAGCGTACACACTGAGCAAGTTCATTGTATGTGAGATGGCTTTTAAGGGGTGTCCCTCGGCTTCACGCAACAGTCATGTGGTGATTAGTGAACAAGAGTGCCTACTTGTACTTGTAAATTTCAGTCCAAGTGTTCTCAGAACCTCGCTATTGTGTTTGTGACATTTTTGACTTGTGTTGTTCACGCCATCTTGGTGGTCAGATGCTCGATATCAATAAAACTGAACGAAATGTGAATCAAAATGAACACACCGCGGCGCTGATTCTAATGGTAGAAACATCTTCTCCTCAGGATCAATATTCAGTGTACTGTTCTGCTCAGTTTGTTATCTCAAAATAAGGTGGTCCTTGTTTGTACAAATTAATGAGCCGCACGTTTTGGTAGTGCTTCGATTGTGTTTCACTCAAAATCTTACATCTGAATTGTTGTAATACGCCTAACAAATGATGAAGGCATATCAACGTCATGTACTGTGTGGTACCAAAAGAGTCACGTCGATCTCCCGAGTCGAACTGTACTACCCTTGTTCCGATCCGATGACTGGGTGCAGAGAAGTGCACTTCTTCATCAAATACCGCAACCAATTTCGAAACACCCCAGATTTCGATTTGGCCAGACTTCAAAACCTTAAACCTGAGATTTGACCCAAAGTCTCAACTCAGCTCAACTTTTGAGAAAAACATGACATGCATCAGAATCGAGTAAAACCACATTATGTAGAAGCTCGAAGTCTGGTGGTTATGAATCCGGCTTTAAAACCTGCATTTGTATTTTATTCGAGCTGTTTGGCGAGATCTACGGCCTGACATGGTGCTAGACTTGGCACGTCTTGTGGTCGTTTAATAGGTAATTGAAGCATATCCATTGACTCCCCAGCATCGTCTTTAAAATCTCATCTAGTTTATTTGCCCTTACCAGCTCTGTAGCAATTGCTACAAACGAAACGATGGTATCTCTTAACACTTCCATTTTAGGAAGGTACATGCCGAAAACCTTAAAACACATATGATGACGTAATCAAAACAGACAACTTCGACTGGTTGTATGACTCCCAAATAAAATCCAAACATGCAAACAAATGGCATTTTCGTAATGCTGAGATACAGGCGATTCTAATGGACCCATAAAAGATTTTTCTCAGATTTCACAGTTTTCATTTCCAATCTCGAGGTTTGGGGTTTTGGGGCCAAGTTGGACAATTAGAGTTTTTTCACCAGGTCCAGTTTCGAAAATGTTCAAAAAGGCCAAACTCGAGGTAAAGTTTTGAAAACGCGATTGCGTTGGAGGATAGAACCACATTAGAGGCAACGGGTAGATAAGTGGATAGTACCGCTGGAATGGCCCCGCTCTGAATTTTCTCATAATACTATTCAGATTGTGCCTGGACCATTATTCGCAAAAATGTTGATTAGTCAGCAGGTCAGAAATGGCCGGTTTCGTTGCGTTTTCCCGACTGGGGGTCAGACGAGTTGGCAGATTTTGGACTTTTTAACAAATGTCATTTTTTTGCTCCAAAAAGCGGCCGGTGAGATAGATTATATCCTGACGATTTCGCTGGTATGTTTCATTCGTCTCTGTGATGGATGGTGCTACTGTTAGGAGAGATTCAAAATCCATTTTAGGGGTTACCCGGCCTTTGAGGTTCTGGATAAAGTGGTAGATACCGCGAAGTAAGAGTTAGGTGGGGAGGAGAAGCTGTTCATGTCAATTTTGCGGTCAGCGTGATCACTCTGATACATCTTCTGGCAACTTTCTTAGTGTTTGTATGTCTGTTTTGGCATCTTCCCGAGTTTCTCTTCTTTTACTTAAAGTAGTGAACTGGGATATAACGATATAGTTAGCGGTGTGGTTAAGATATGTCCTATATGTACAACTGATGTAAACCCACGTAATTCGTCAAAAAGAGGATACAGACGTGTTTATCAGCTGATATCAGTACCATTCGAATCAGCAACATACGCTGAGTCGAATGGTACAGCTTTCAATAGCTGAACAAGCATGATGGACGTTACCGTTCACTATATGTGTGTGATTACAAGGGGCGATCTCGGCCGATAATTGAAGTCACATGACTCACCCTCCACCAATCAGCGTGCATGACCTGCCTACGAGTATAAGTATGACTGCTTCGTTTGTGGCATGACTGCTTCGTTTGTGGCAAGGCCCACCTGCAGATGTGTGCACTGAAGATGCACATAGGTGCATGTTATCGTAACCTTCTGGAGATACGGCGGAGATAGCGGAGATGTCGATAACTGGGGAGATTTCTAGATTTGAAAGAGGTATTAGATAGAGCTCAGTTTGATCACCATGTATCAATTATCCCCTCACTTCTCCGACCACTATTGGTAAAGATAGTCAGATCTTCATTCGAACCTCGCATAAGTCCGTCTACAGCTGCCATGACAAATAATTACAGGTCTAGCCTGAGGCACTAAGTGACGTGACAACAAACGGTTCGGGGCCATCATTTGAAAGTGTCGGATATCTCCGAGTTAAGCCAGATACGACATGGACATCTATAAAGTGGATATAGCTAGATATGGGGGTTGTTTTTATGGCTACAGCGCTGCTACAAGTACGGAGTACTAGCTAATTCAGACAGTTGGTAAAAGCGACATGTGAAAGTTTTGCTCTATTAGCGAAGGGGCCACCTGTACAAGTAGCCCATATTTACTCCTTTCATAGGAGTCTACTAGCAGTACCTGTACTACTGTAGAATGAGGGCATTGTCTGTATACTGGGTGCCTCAAGGACTCGACTGCCTAATCTGCCACTAGGGCGTCTGTATCAAGTCTTGTCTTTTGTCTGTCTGTCTGTCTGTCTGTCTGTCTGTCTGTCTTTCTGTATCTCGGCCGTTCTCAATGGCTAGTTGGTTAGTGGTTAGTGGTGGCGGTCATGGTCATTGTATCCGCCATAAATAATGGATTGCTGTATCGAACAGTCAATCTTCACGGTTTATCGTATCCATCACAAATATGACTGTCAGTGAAAGACTTGGCTGTGGCAATCTTCAAGGTGGAAAACGCCTCTGCTACTGAATTAGCAGTTCGTGCAGAAGCGGTAGAAAAAGGGAAGGGACGGTATTGATCTACTTGAGAGGAGGAGGAGGTGGAGGTTGCGGAGGCGACGGAGTTAGGGTGGTCGTCCGAGGAGGTGTCCTTGAGCACGGGCGTTTCAAACGGTACGGGAGGGTTGGCCAGCTTCCTATTCAGCCCGTACCAGCCTCCATGTTGAAACGGGCCATCCACCTGGCCGTCCACCACGTTTTCATAATGAGGTGTTTCTGGTGGTGCTGCCTGATGATGGTTAACCTCTGGAGGAGGCCCGTAGTAGTGTGAATTCGGGTGGTAGTCGGTCTGATGGAAATGCTGGGGAATGTGGGTGTGAGTGTGAGTGTGAGTGTGAGTGTGCAGGGGGTGGCCGTGGGAATTCTCTGGAGGATAAGACTGAGGTTGAATGGGAGCTTCACCTTGGCTAGGAAGAGTCGTGTAATGGTGTTCGTAGTTGGGGTGAGGCATGGATCGTGACTGTACTAGACCTGGCCGAACTTGTTGATGCTCCTGCTGTCCTCCGGGACCCCCGGGAAAAACAGGAATCTTCTCGACAATGGCTTTGGGGAGTTTTCTAGTGGTCGACATGGCGGACTCTTGAGTACTACTAGTACTCCTGGCCGCCTCCTGAGTACTCCTGGCAGCTTCAGAAACCTGTTCCAACAGCTCCGAGCCCTGTAGAGTCCGGTAGCTCTGAATAGGGTGTCCCTTGACTCCAGCCCCTACCTCCATACCTGGCCTTTCAAATCCCGTTCGACTTGGTGGTTGTGGAGGAGGAGTGGGTCTCTTTTCTCTTCTGTCCAGTACATCGTCCGACTCTGAGGTGTTCACTCCAGCTGGTCCAAAAGCCGGTTCGCCGAGAAACACCGCTTGAGGAATAACACCCTCATCACCTTCGTTGACAGACACTCCAGGGCCGAGAAGTTGAATTCGGGGCCGGTCTGCCGATTTCGTGGGTTGTCGATCGTAGACCAGGTGGACTGGTGGGGGAGGGTCGTGATGTAGTGACGAGCTTGACGTCATGGGAAGACCTCCGTATTGAGACTCGAATTGGGTCATGTTGTTGGCCTGGCCTGGACCCACCATCATGGGGATATGTGCTGGTGCTGAGAGGGGTGTGGGGGTTGGTTCAGGGTGGTGATCAATGTGGCGATGTAGTTCATTGTGATGGTCACCGTGGCGATGTAGCTCGCTCTGACGATGCTGTTCACTGAGGTGAGGGTGGATTGGTTCACGGATTGGTTCACCTCGATGCATTTCACTCAAATGAGAATCACTTCTGGAAAAGGTGTCACCAAGGGAATTCGGATAAGGCCCACCTTGTGAACTAGGATATGGCCCACCTCGTGTCTCAAAGGGATCACTGCGAGGACCCTGAATGTATGCTGATGGAGGAGGTGCTGATGGAGGTGCTGATGGAGGAGGTGCTGAGTAGGATTGTTCGTGGTGGCTGGGGTAATGAGGCTGACCTGAGTACTGCGGCTCTGAGTACTGAGGCTCTGGGTGACTCGAGTACTGTGGCTCTGGAGGACCCGAATACTCCTGACGACCCGAATGCTGCTGCTCCAGATGCTGCTGCTCCAGATGCTGCTGATCCAAATGCTGCTGATCTAAATGCTCCCCATGCCTTCCGTTATACCCATAAGGAGACGAATTCGAGGTAGAGGGCGAGATGGAATGGAAACGCGACGGAGGAGAGGCCGTGGGAGCTATTGACGGTGGAGGAGGGTACCCTGTTTGTGTGGGAGGGCGAAATCCATCGTGGTGGTGGTAGCCCTGGCTGTGGCCGTAATCGTGGCCATGGCCCTGACCGTGACCAACGTATGACATGAGGAAAGAAAAGGGACCGGGTTACCGTTAGGAGCGTGATCAGTATACAGGTGGTGCAAAATATTACTTGGCTTGCACTGGTGCCAAAAAAAAAACGGGAGTTCCAGGATCCGCTAAAATGGGGTGACCTGCATCCACCACAACCGAACAAGACACGGAAACAAGGAAAGAGAAGCTCGGGGAGATTGTCTTGTGTAAGGGAGGGAGGGAGATAAGCGATGGAAGCGATGGAAGAGAGAAGACGACAACGGTGATAAGGTGACGACTGTGACGACGACAAAGGTGGTTGCTGCTGCCACTCCACCGACCCACCCTTTATCTGAGACATGGGCCCAACTGTTTTAGGACAACCATAGACATGTCACCATCCGCCACTTTAACCTACGCCAACTGGTATCTCACTGTACATCCCCCAATATGACACTTCAACCAACACTGACGTACCAAGGCATAGACGTACATACAAGCATACGGATCTATACGGCAAACAAACGGGGTCTCGATTCTACACCACAGTAGTCAATACAGGGATGGATGCGGCGTATGTACGGTAGCACTTGTATTGTATATTGGCTCTCAGCACACTAGCCCGAAAATGTCAATCCGCTAAAGCGCACTAAAACACACGTTTTAGCACCGAGCCCAGCACTTGCACCACACATGTCTTCGTCACCCTAGGAGTAGTACAGTAGTGGCTATAGTAGTGTCTTAATGCCTTAGAAGGGAGTAATTACTCTCGGGCCCGTATTGTCTGAACCCGTGCACCCATACATACATCGGACTCCGCCCACTCGGTTAAACATGCTCTTCTGGACTGGCTACTTGTGCAGACCCTCGTATCGATCGGCTCGTATCGGCTATGGCTTCCTTCCGTCAAACCCTTCCTACCGACCGGCACCAACCGACACCTCCTACCGACACCTCCTACCGATAGGCACCTCCTACCGACAGGCACCTCCTACCGACCGACACCTTCCCCACTGTAGCCGAACCCCCACGAAAGTGACAGCCACTGGTGCCTTGATGTAATTTCAGTACAAGTACTTGTACAAGGCAGCCTCCAGCTGTCACCGGTCTCACCACAGTCATTAGACTGTCTTTCTTGGGTACGTACTCCGTACACCGTACATACACCACTCATTGTGCCCCCACACCTACAAAACACACAGACCACTACGTCAGTGTACCCTGTTACGAACCACTCCTGTTGCGAACCAGTCGCCCCAAACCTAAAATGAATCACTCATCACGGAGGGAAGACATTAGATAAGACAAAAATATATACAGAGAAAGACTAGACGGCACTGGCTCTACACAACCCAGCAGCTCCCGAATTGATCCAATTATCATGTCTTCAAGGTCATCTCGAAATATTAGAGTTTCATGCAGATGGTTCGCAACAGGAGTGGTTCGTAACAGGGGTGGGTGACGTACTGTATCTCCTTCGTCACCACAACCACTACGTCACCATAAAATAATAACCCTGCTGTGTAAACACAACAGCTATAAATAAGTATAAATACATAAATAATCGAGCTCGTTTGAGCTCATGCAAAATTATTCCAACACGACATCGCTGTCGTCCTCGTCGGCCCCCTCGAAAACACTGGTCAGATCGAAATCAGCCTTGCCAGGACCCAGCTTCTTGTTGGCAAACTTCCACATCTCCGTCGCATCCTCGCTCCGCTGAAGCCACAGCTGGTGACACACCACATTGTCGAGATCCACAATCAGAGTCTCGCCGGGGAGATCGTCCCGCAGCATCGCAGACTTGAGCTTCTCCTCGAAACCACGGCTGTAAGGCACCGCCTGAACACTAAAGTCAGGATGCAAATCAGGCAGGTAGCCAGCCACGGGTGGGAGCACCTTGAACGACGTCTTGTCAATAGACACCAGGTCGGGGTCCATCGTCTTGGAGTTTTCGTTGTTTTGCTTCTCGCAGTCCAAAGACGTCTCATGCTGGTCCTTGTCCCAAAAGAGAGCCTCAACGTTGGAGAAATCAACGTCAATCACAGACTCGTCCGTCTGGCTCGTGTCCAGCGAAAACTTGATCTCGCTGTGCTCGTGGCAAATGACGGCAGTGGGAGTTCGCTCCTCCAGCTCATTGTCGAGATCCAGATGCTCGGAAAAGTCGTCCAGCGACGTTACCGACGACCGGGCAAACGACGACGAGAATTTAGAGGTCGGCGACTCCTGCGAATGCGACAGCGACCGAAGGTAGGCCGCATTGTTGCCGGGAGGAATGCTACTGGCCCCGCCACTGGCGGCAGTGGGGCTCCACAGCGAAAAAAGCGAGGTCATGGAGCCCTGAGACGTGAGAGACCGTTTCAGGCCGTCAAAGAAGGGCACCTGGCTCTTGGATCGCGATAGAGAATGCGAAAGAGACGACGAGAGAGACGACGACGAAAACGAGGGTCGAACAACATGAGGCATGACGCACTGCTGGTTGGACGACACGGCTCGGGCTCGCTGAGGGATTTCCCAGCCCGTCAGACCCTCAGTGACGGAGTTGATGGAAGGAGGACGCACAGGCTGCACCTCCTCGACAACTGGGGGAGAAATGGTGGCCATGGTAATGTCCTCCTGAGTGGAAGCCAGAGAAGGGTCTGTTTCAGGCACCTGGTGGAAGTGGCACTGTCCACATTTCTCCATGGTGGCTCCAATACCCGGGATGGTGCTTGCCAAAAGGTAGACAATGCGTCTGGCGGCAATCTTGTCTGAGGAGACCACCACTGCCCGGTTAGTCAGCGTACTCTCATTGTTGGAGTGTCGCAGACGGCTGTACTCTGCCAGGATCTGGTTGACAAACCCGGGGTCGTACTGCTGGCGGGCCCATTTGAGCTCTTCGGCCACGTCCTTCTTCTGGCCACACACGACTCGGGGGATGCGGAGCCGTGATACAAACGAAATGCGGAAACAGTTGACGGCGGCCTTGATGACCTCGTCGGAGGAAAAGTAGGCTCTGGCGGCTCGGGCCAGAGTGGAGCTGTGTTCGTTAGTGGGGCGCTTCTCACGCACAAACGCCGGCAGAAAGTCGCACAGTTTGTTGGACAGCAACAGTCTGAGCTCGGCAATGTCACGTGAGAGGTGCTGCCAATGGGCTGGCAGCAGGTTACGCCGTTTGTTGGGCACCGAAATGAACACCACCAGTGCGCAAGGGTACGACACGTTCGGGGTGATGGCCACCTTGAACAGCTTGGTCACTGCCACGGTGGTTCGGTCCAGATGCTGGGGTTGCGGAATGGGATGATGTTTGGTGACAATGCCGGCAAACCGCATGGGCGTGGATCCAAACGCCAAGTCCTTGAGAAGGTTGAGAGTGACGATGGAGTCCTGGAAATGGCCGTCGTTGGGGATGGCGCGTAAGTTGAACGACGACGATGATGGCGACTTGTCGTTGGGCTGGTTGTGCGAGTCGTAGAGCACAAAGTCCGTCAGTGGCGAGTCGCACAGAAGCAGAACTCGGGCGTCTCTATTGGGGTCAATCTCAGGGTATGAGATGGCAGAGGGCCCGTACAGCAGCTGGCGCGTGTACGACTCGTCCAGAAACGACACTGGCGGCTCGTCATGGGCCGAGTTGTGAGTGTGGTCCATCCAGTCCTCGATGGGACGGGATTTGAACAGGCGTCCGAGCATTCTAGGCATTAGTCATGGGTGTTATGATGTGGGGCAATTAGTGTAGTGGGGTGTGGTTCTGTGTCTGTCTTCTGTGTCTGTGTTCTATGTGTGATATGCTGATGCTGGTTGTTCTGTGTATGCTGTTCCTGTCCTGCTGATTCTCCTGCTGATTCTCCTGCTGTCTGCTGATGCTCCTGATGCTCTTGTCGGGCCAGAATTTTTCTCCCTTCTGTGTTCGTGTTTAAAGACCCTTCTTCCTCTGCCTTTCTCGTGTGGGAAACTTAGCTACATAGAGGTATGCATCACCGCCATGTACTGCCGCTAGAGGAAGTCCGGGGTTGGGACGAATAACGGCCCACATGACATGTAATGTCGCCCAAATGTAACAATATGTAAAAAGTGCATGAGCGGAGTGCATGATAGGGTCCATAGCGTGTGTGCGGTGGGGGCAAGCGAGCCTCCGCCAGGGAGCCTCTGTACCTTCTTCCTCGACACACGCGCCGTTGCTATCAAACCCTCCCCGTGCCTTTCCCTCTTTGCTACATACTGTCACACTGTGCTGCTGTCTCATGTCCATCGTCTCAGATGGAGGCAAATAAGCTCGCTGGAGAAGTTCCCGCGGCCTCCCATTGGCTAATCTGCTTATCTTCCCAAACAGGAAATGCAAAACGAGAATAAGCTTTAGGTGGGATGGTGGGATGGGTGACAAACCAAGCGTCGTGGATAGTAAGGCGGAACGCGGAAAGAAGAGACTGAAGACTGGAGCTAGGAAACTGGGCGAGCTGAGTTGAGGTTTACACGGAACGTGTGCCTCCATCACAGCAATACGATACTCGTACTACCCACCCCCACTCCCACCTACAACCGCGTACCATGTCTCACTCGCGTAACAACCCAAAGAGGTAGTCAAACTGGTAAAGCCTGGCGGCGGTTAAGTGAGCGCGTGATGCAAATGCAACTGCAACAGTGTGATCAGACAGAGAGAAGAAGACCCGCGCGCATCATGACGTCGGCGCACCGCGCAGCCCTTTTGCTGTGGCGGTCTCCACCCCGCGCTCCACTCCACTGATAATGCACGGTTGTGGAGTTAGCGGGTGGTCGATCCAACTTTGCTGGGGAGAGGTGGAGATGGTGGAGGTCAACAGGAGGAGATAAGCAGGTGAGGAGGTAGATGAGGAGGTAGATGAGGAGGCAGGGGAATCAGGAATCAGGGAATCAGGGGACAGGGCGGGGACGAGATGGAGAACGAAATTGCAGCAAACAAGGCGGATCCAAAGGGGTAGAAAATAGCGACAGAGATGGCGAAAGAAGACGAAGAACAATCACTTACGGAATAATAACCGGAACATAGAGGGACATAAAACAAGCACAGACAAACAGATCAGCATCTTAGAGGGGATCCACCACCCTCAAGGTGATTCAGCGCCCTCAAGCTGGTTCTGATCTGACAGTGCGACACACGAGCAATGTAACAAGTACACGGATCAGGGGATGGGATCACGTCTGTCGGGGGGACACAGAAAGAGTCCAACAACCACGTCTGACACCACACCATCTCCGCTCGCCACACTGCTCGTGTTGAAACACCACCATACCACACAATCAATGTAACAGTCAATATCACTGAATCAACCATATCCTCCTTCTGATCATCATACTCACCTACTCGTTAATGTCGACAGTTCTTTTGGTGATGCAAATGTAGCCGTGGCTGTTGTTGTGGTTGTGGTTGTGGTTGTAGATGTAAGAGTGAGAGTATCGGTTGGTTGGTGTAATTAGATGCTGTACCAGTAGCTCAAAGTGAGGGTCTACAAGGTATATAAACGAAGGGTATCTAGGTGCATAATCACTATCAAACACGCTAGTGGGTGGAAGTTTAGGTAGGATAAGGTTTGTGCATCCGACGTCCATGCACCGAAACCTGAGTATGGCAGCAAAGATCTGAGAGGGGGTGGGAGAAACGTGAAATTCCGATTCTGGCGGTGAAATAACAGTATTACACACCATCTGAGCTGTCACAGACCCTCCCTACACCACTCTGGACACCCCCTCACCACCAATACCTCCATCCGTCTCTTCAAACTGAAAACCAAATTGTGCATCCCCCAACTTTAAGCCAAAACCCTAATTCCGGTCAGCAGGTGGGACTTTGGTGGAACATTTCGGCGGAAGGGAATTTTGACATGAACGCCACCTACTGTAATTACGGGCCGGCTAATAGTATACTCGACTGTGGCGTTATAGGGGGGCTATTTTGATGAGTGGTTTGTGTCTCAGAGGGGGCCGTTTTCGACCACATCCAACACAAACACAAGAAGGCCACAGATTCGGCCTCTTGATGTGTGCGCACATATCACACAGCAGCCAAGCAGCTAAAGCACTGGAACAAACGCCGGTAGCGTACATACATCTGTCAACTGTCAAATCTGAGGTTGTATTGAGATGGTGGTAGTTTACGAGTACGACGCCGTATTGTACTTTCCTGAGTAGGTAAGTGAGTGAAGGATATAATTACGGCTCTGGTGAGAACGACTCCACGGCTTTGACTACGGCTTTATACGTCTGATCTTGTATGCTTTTTTATTCAGTTGTGACCGTTGTTCCTTCTTAGCTGGGCCGTGTGGTTCAGCACAGAGTTCTTACAGCACACCTCGCTTGTCCCATTCTCCACAGCGTAACACTGCAAACTACCGCAACCGTCTACATCTCCGGTTCTGGTAATTGTTAAGCCGATGGAAGTCTTGTATTTCCTAGAGCAGCTGGTCGTATGTACGAGTACGAGCACACATAGAATGTGGCCTACCGGTACCATATACTGTACCTGCTAGCCCTCCATTCCTACGGCTCTGATGATAACGTTTGATCGACACTTCGCTAAGGTCTTCGCCCCGACATGAGCAAGCTGGATAATGTAAGCGTTGGAAGCGAAGGCCGTAGGTCTGGGTGGACCATGTGAACCGCCTTTGACGAGCGTGAACGTGAGCTAGTACTCAGTGAACGACGTGAACCCAGACTATCTATCTTTCCATCACATTTGTAGACTGCCTTACCATCCCTGGCCTCCTTACTAATACCACCCCAACTTACACCCCCCCTGACCCACATATGGCAAGCAAGAACGAGAGAGTACCTGGCACAAGCTCTAACGTTGGCGAACGTTGGCGCCTTCCGCGTTTCTTTTTTTGTTCCCACCGGTTTCCTTTTGGATTTTTCCTCTATCCCCCAACATGATTAGACAGACAGGTAAAAGACAAACCTAGTGTTCCTCGGAGAATGGAGGGAGAGTGGGTAGATAAATAGGTTCCCGGTATGCTAGAGACATAAAAGTGGTACCATTCGAATCCCCAAGACGAGCTGATTTTAACAGCACTCTTCTATTCATAATCCCCCCACCCATCCACTTTCTACACTCCCCCTTCCACCCTCAAAACTCGCTCAAAGTTTTCATATAACTCTAGGTTGGCAAAAAGACACGCATGGAGCCACCGAAAATGAGTGTTCTTTTAATAACCCTGGGCCATGAGTGGATATGAACAGATGCACGAGACCAAAGCCTCGAAACTGGGTTTAGATCAGTGTCCGGAACAATGTCTGAAAGCCGTCTATTTATCCGGCGATGAAAAATGGTTAATCTGAGAACGACCGTCTACCTTCATACTTTCATCACCCCCTTCAAACCTCAATAGACATTGCTACTCCTACACACTCTAAAGAATGTATTTGTGAGACATGAGCAGCCTCTTGCCACGCCACGCTTGCCACGCTTGCCACCAGCCTCTCTCGTGTAGCCGCGAATGTCTTAGAGTCTGCCAAGTAGGTTGCTACGAGAGTGTCACCAATGTCACCGCCTTATGTAATCAGCTCCAACTACATCCAGTTTCAAACTCTACAATACATTGACAATTATATGCCTTTCCTCCACTCCCTCATCTGACATTTTAACCGTTGTCCGCGATTAGACGTATTCACAGTAGTAACTGCAAGAACACCCCTAAGCCACATCCAATAGTTTTTGGCTCACACCATCAACCAACTAGTCGTTGTCCACTCACGACCTACGGCCGTTCGTTTCCGTTTACAACAGACCATCTGGAATCCTCACGTCTCTGAACAAATCAACCAACCGCTGAGGATCAAATGTAGCCTCTCCGTAATCAGAAGCATTAGGCAGCTGTCGCAACAGAGCGTCAATCTTTTGTGGCAGGTTGAAAGGCTCCATCTTGCCGCTCGGTTCGTCTCCGTGTGAATCTCGTCGAGCCCGCTTATTGGGCCGATCAGAGTCGGAATCATCATTGCCGCCTCGAGACTTGGGCTTCTGCAGCATATCGCACTGTCGAATAATGTCAAAGTCAGAGGTGGCAAACCGGTCGGCGATGATGGTGATGGGCGACGTGTCGGGGTTGAGCTGTCGCAGTCGATCCTGCAGCTTGACCACACTGGTGATCTCGCCAAAGTCGGACTCAAACTTGATCATCGACTTGATGAGCGCCGCGGCGTCAGACGGACCCAGCAGAGGAATGGTCTTTTCGAACAGAGCTCGGGCGTTGGTGTCGTCATGCAGGGAAATGAGGAAATCGAGATAATGCTGAACGTAGGCTGCGTTGGAGCCGCAGTACTTGAGACCGAGCTCAAACACGTTGGTGGCCACGGTGGGGTTCTTGTTGTGGTGAAACTCCATCAGCGCCGACGCCACGTAAATGTGGTAGGTGGCAAACCCGGTGTTTCGGGCCTTTTTGAACACCATTCGCCCAGGCTTGATGCCCTCGAACCGCTTCACGGCCTTCATGCACACCGAGTACGCAATCGAAATCTGCGTGTTGAGCTTGACAATCTCGGCCGTGGGCTCGGCCTCCGCGTCACCCTGCGCGTCCACCAGCGCCTGTCTCTCCTTGCCCAGAGACTCGATATGCTCGTCGTAGATGGTTCGCATCTTCTCGGCGTCGGCTTCTCGCTCGTAGTACTCGGCGAGTCGGAAAGCCAGCAGCGACGAGTTGGGGTTGAGCGAAAGACCGTCCTTGAGAAACTGCAGAGCCTCCGTCTTCAACAGAGGGTCGTCAAAGCAGTACTCGGCCGCGAGAAACCAAATCTCGGGCACAAACTGCAGACTCATGACGGCCTGCTTGAGACAGTACAACAGCCGCTTGTTGGTGTCGGACTTGTTGTCGGTGCCCAGAGGGTTGCTCTTTTCCCAGTCGATCCACTTTTTCCATGCTCGCACCTGGAACTCGTCTCGAGGGCCCGATTTGGGCACACTGCTTCGGTCCAGGCCTCGCATGAGGTTCTCCAGCACCGTCTGGCACTGTCGGGCGTTCTGACAGCTGCCAGACTTTTCGTTGATGAACTTTCGGGCCGTGGCCTTGTTGAGCGAGTACTCAAAGTTGGTGTAAGCCGTCCACAGGATTGACAGGTTGTTGAGCGGAATGCCGATGGCCTTTCTGTAGATTTTTCGTGTGAGATCGTTCTTCTGCTGCTCCTCCCAGGTGGTTGTAGCGGGTTTGGACTTGATGAAGTCCAGGTACTCAAACCACACATTGCCACTCTCCCGGTCGATACCGACATGGTCCAGGTAGAACTCAAAGGCCTTGATGATGTTTGTTCGGGCCTCGGTGACCTTGTCGGACTCGGAGGACAGCACGTTGACTCGCCGCACATAAGTCAGGTAGATGTTCCACAGCTTGAGGTTGGGCAGGCGGGTGAGGCACCGTCCAAACAGCTGTTCCAGGCGCTTGAACTCACCGTTGTCCATTTCCAATGTGATGTACTCGATCCAGATCTCGGCCGACAGAGGGTACATTGCCAGAAACCGCTCGTAGATGTCCCGCGATTCGTCCAGCTTTTCCTTGCGCACAATAGTTGAAATCAGATCCAGCCACGCAGGCATATCTCTGGGGTTGGCGGCGATCCGGTCCTCCAGAATGCCGATTGTGTCTGTTGCCAGTCGTTTCCGTTTGAGCTCTGTAGTACCGGTAGAGGCATTCTTTTCGTTGTTGGTGGTGGCATTCTTTTCGTTGTTGCTGTTGCTGTTGCTGCCGTCGTCGATGACAGCGTCGTTGTTGCCAATGTTGTTGCCCTCGAGTTTGTTCTTTTTCTCCTTCTCGGGGTCACTGGGGGGAGGAATGGTGGTTCCTGCCGCCACAGAACTGATGGCTCCATCGGGAGGTCCGGGGCCAACGGTAGCTTCGTCCTCTTTGCCGGCAGTGTCCTCAGCAGGTTCACTCACGTCGGCGGGAACGTAGTCGTCGTCAGATGCTTCGGCAGAGGCGTCCTCAGCAGGGGCCTTTGTGTCGGTTGTGTTTGTGTCGTCCTTGGATTCTTCTTTGGTGTCATCCTTAGATTCATCCTTAGATTCATCCTTGGTGTCGTCGTTTGTGTCGTCCTTCGTTTCATCCTTCGTTTCATCCATCTTGTCGTCATCCTGTCCACCCCCCTCGCCCTCGTTCACCTCCTTGTCAATCGATTCGGGCTCGTCGCCCTGTTGCACCTGTGTACCCTCCTCGACGTCTGCGCTTACTTCTTGAGCAGTCTTTTCATTATTTGCGGGGGCATCCTCGGCAGCAGCCTCGGCCTCGAGCGCCAGAGGCTCGCCTGATCCCATATCCGTCGCCATGTCGGCCGGCTTGAACTCCACAGCCGTAGGATCGTAATCGTCAGACATGTTGAGGAGCGTAGATGTGACTTTGGAAAAGTAAAGTACGTGGGCGGATTTAGTAGATAGAGTTTGGAGCAGGTGGTGGTGGAGGGGTGCTGTGAATAGTGGTAGGAGAAGGGTTTGAGGAGATGAGAAGTGGTTTGATCCATTATTCGAGCTATTTAATCAGGGGCACTCTCTCTGACCGAAACTATCAGAGCAGTTTTGATGGACTTGAATCGACACTGTTCTACATTGCTACCCTTCTAAAAGCGTAACAACATTCAACGTTAGTTGGGAGGCTAAAGTAAAAGGCCTGATGATAGAACACTTCGATCGGGGGGTTATGGTGGATCCGTACAGCTGATGAAGCTACCTGGACCTTTACTCGGGTTGTTAGAGCGCACCACTAAAACAACCAAGTCAATACACTCATTGATCGTCGAGTCAGAACGAGATCCTGTTTCGAGGTCTTCCCTTCATACACAACTATCTCATATCAGCTGTAATCGAGTTTCAAGACTTTTTACACCATTCCTGCAACAATAGATTGCTCACCGTGTCTAAATTTGAGCCCGTTGACACTTTCATAAACGACCATCTATTACCTCTCTAAATCCACTCCACCCCCAAATCGAACCCACAACTATCATCACTCACCTCATTTATGCACCTCCTGCAATATGTATTGCAAGGGAGACAACCTGGGAAATAGATCCATTGATCTTGCCCTTAGCGACTCTCAATCGATAAACCGGCGACAACAGGCGATACAGCACTCTCTCGACTTTCAACCAGAGCAATTCCTTCGACGCTAGAACTCTGATTTGCCTTGTTCACATCCCACAACAGTGACCTTCTAATTACCAAGCTCATAACCTGAAACAGGGTCAAACAACAGTCACCTAACGCAAATTCTCGTCGCAAGCTACTTAGATTCGCCATGTTCCGCCTACACGTCTGGGGCCCCGTCTCTACCTCTCTCACCTTCTCCCCCACATGTCTCGCCACCATCTGGTACATGCAGCTCTGCAACATGGACTTTACGGTAGTCCAATCATCCAATGAAGGTCTGGCCGGCGAGCTGCCGTGTCTAGAGACTCCAAACAAGAAAATCGGAGGTGCTCAGGCTATCATCCGATACCTCAAGTCCATGGGCCACGATCTGGACTCGGATCTGACCACCGAAGAACAGATCAAAAACACAGCTCTCCTGGCTTACATGAGCGATCTGCAAACAATCACAGAATACTCGCTGTTTGTGGACGAAGAGGCGTACCATAAGGTGACTCGTCCCATGTTCAACGACTTTATGCCGTTTCTGATGCAGTACAATGTCAGTGTGCGACTACGAGAACAGGCCAAGGATCGATGTTGTGCTGCTGGAATCGACACTGCTGCTCCTTCATGGGCTGTTTCAGCCACAAAGATGGCCTCGGAGTCGCTCACAAACCCGCAACCAAGCATGGGCAAGCTCTACGATCAGTCTGTGGAGCGTGAAAAGCAAAAGGACGCCTCCAAGGCCGTTTCCAAGACTGTTTTCCGACTATTGAATTCGGCTACAGAGGTGTACACTGATATCATGGACTCTGCCACCGCAGATTTTGCTAAA
This sequence comes from Yarrowia galli, assembly GCA_900519055.1. NCBI lineage: Eukaryota > Fungi > Ascomycota > Dipodascomycetes > Dipodascales > Yarrowia > Yarrowia galli. The sequence continues at coordinate 1,341,873 of ULGS01000004.1, forward strand.
AAGGGAAGTCTGTTCAGCACGTTGTCCACGTCAGATGTGTTTCTATGTGCTCATTTGCAGCTTCAGATGCTTCCCGCTCTTCCTGACTGTGCTGTGGCTGGTTTGTTGAAGAGCAAGTTTCCCGCTCTGTTGCAGTATGAGGATGTGTTTGTGGAAAAGGTGGGCAAGAAGGATCTCAAGGTGGAGGGACCGTTGGGTAAGGATGCCCCGTTGTGGATTTACCATTTGAAGCAGATTTTGGGGTGGTACTGATGAATCATGAGCGAAGCGAATGATGAGTTAGTTAGGTCATCTGGGAGATCTCAGACTCCTGGCTCCAGAGCTGATCTACGGAGTTACTCATACACACGCCCAACACGCTTTCAAAGAACTATGGTACACATCTCTACTCCTCAGTTACTGTTTGACACCCTCAAAATGTACATAATAACATCTTTCACTACACTGCCACCTTCTGCCCATCAAGCCTCCAATAACAACATAGGAAGGCCACTGCAAACACTCCACCTCCGGCAGACAAGCCTACGAACGGCCAAATGAGATACGGGTCTCTTAGAGCAGGTGTGATACCTGTAGCTAGGGCTGTACTGAAAGCAGACATGAATAGCAGCAGAGCCATTACAATTGATCTCATGTGAGTAGGAGCTAGAGAGTAGGCCAGTTCATACGACGTAATGGTTGCAAAGATTCCAGATAACGCAGTACACACGTAAGGAATGGCCTGCCACCAGATTGTGATTGGAGCAACTCCCCTGTCACATCCTGTAGCATGGTATCCACAGGGCGAAGTCTCGTAGATTCTCCATTGTAAGATAGCTCCTATCATTGGAGAGCAGGCTCCTAGTATGAAGCCCAGAAAGATTCTGAACGAGGCTCTAAAGTTGATCTTGTAGCGTCTCAACAAAGGATACAGCCCGTAGTTGACAATAGGAATAGCCACAATGATAGTTATCGGGTTGAAGTTGTTGAGAAGATCGTTGGGCACTCCGTCAGTGATCATGGAACTTCCCTGAGAGTTGGACAAGGCTCCAATACCCGTATCATTGAGAAAATAGATTGGAAAGAAGAGAAAGAAGCGAGTAGCTTTGAGAGTGGACCAGATGTCGGCGGTGAACTCTTCCGGGTAAGTGGAGGGCTTTCTAAGAAGGGTCTGGTAGATGACTCCTATGAAACCAGCAATGATAGAATCTTCAGAAGGAGGGACTTTATGGACTCTGTTTCTGATGAGAAAGAGGAAGAGGGGCAAGAAGAAGTAGAGAATGGTGGGCACTAGAAATGCTAGCCAAAAACCGATCCGTTTCTCAGCATAAGAAGTGCCTAGCCCTAAAAAGGCTCCCACGTTGATAGACCAATAGTAAACCAGAGTCATTCGTTGTAGAGTCGATTCTTTGTCTATGACAACTTCTTCTCCCGTAGACAGCTTCTTCACCCAATTGTCATCTTCTCTATACTGTTCCAAAAGTAGAGGTAACAAGTTTGGTTTGAAAAGACCTGTTCCAAAGGCAAAGATGATCAGACCAGCTATAAAGATTCCCAGAGACGTCTTTTGATGCTCGAGAATACCAGGGATAGCCGCAATCACAATCACCGTGTGTCCAACTCCACAAATGATGGTTCCGGCCCAAATTGTACGAAAACGGCCGTACTTTGAATCGGCTAGATAAGCACCCAAAAGAGGAGTCAAGTAGGACAAAAAGTTGAGCACAAGAGTCAGAGCAGTGGCAACTTGAAGACCTTGATCCAGGGCTCCAGCTGTCAATTGGGTACCCCTTGGAGTAGCGCCCCAGCCATTTCCGCCCTTTGGAAGAGGGAATTGGACAAAATTGGAAATGACATTAGTGAGACCGTAATAAGAGCCCCGTTCGGCAAATTCAACCAGAGACAACATGTACGTCATTGGAGAGATGGGAGCAGCGACTTTTCGAAGTGTCTGGCAGTCTGAGAGCGTGGCTAGACGGAGTCCACATGGGTTGTATTCATCGCAGTAAGAGGACCATACTTCGGAGTACTTTTGACTGGTGACTTCAGAGCACTCAACCAAGTCATAGCCCTTCTCATCGACGTTGTACTTCTTCTCACAGATCGATCTTGAAGAAGTATCGTCGTTATCGGAGATCGTCATAGTCGTAAAAGAAGATACTGCTCGGATCTAGAGACCTAGTCCTTTTATATAACAGCTCAATGAGCGCTTATCTCAAGCCATATCACCAAACACTCACTCAAGTGTCTAAATGAGTTTGAGGTAGAAAGGGATGATCAATTAAACGCTGTTAGGTGTTCACGATATGGGGATTGTGGGGTGCATGGGGTTGTCCAGTTATCTAGATGAGCACTCAACCACTGACACTCTACTATTTCTGTGTGTACACACCTTCCGTCACTGACTCTTTCACAAACGGCCTACAATACTTCATCAGCGGCGCTCGCATTAAACCCTCCACTGTATCCCCACCCAGCCCAAACACTCACATCGGAGTCCGCTGATAAACACCGTTAACCTCAAAGCTAGCGTTATCAGCCACCGATTCGGATATGCACATCTACGTTCCTGAGCTACCACAAAAGTCAACTTATACGTTTCTCATTATACATTTTTACGTCAAACATGGGTCTCACCCTTCAGTATGCAATTTGGCCAACCCAGTGATGGAATCCTGTGGGGCAGTTGGTGCAACCCAGATCAAAAGTGCATGATGTCGTCGCTCTATTCGTGCTTCGCACTCATGAAGCTCCTCCATTATGCTACAATCTCAATCACATCCTCATACACCTTGGCCACCTCATCATTCGTCTCATTCCACTTGGAAGCCACCAACACCCGACTTCCCTGAGCTATACTCTGCAATCTGGTAGCCTCAGTCTGTGTCAATGCCACTCCCTCTAGCTTGCCCACCAACATCTCCTTGAACACCTTGTTCAGTCCACCCAACACATCAAACATGGACTGGGTGCCTTCGTAATGAGGCAGGTAAGAGTTGTAATCATCCGCCAACCGCAGCAGATAAAACGTCTGTCCGTACAAGGACGAAGTGTCAACATTGGCCGGAATGCTATTGTCTTTGAAATCAATGGTCTGTTGCTGGTTGATATCGAAAATAGGACATGCTTCTCCCGTGGCTCCAGAGAGTGTGTTGTCGACGTTTTCAGACAATGACTTTGCCGAAAGAGCATCAGGTTTCGGAGTCACGTCTCTTGATGTTGTATGACCTCCTTCATCGTCAGTAGTCACATCTCTCATGGGAGAGCCCACGGGAGTACTTGACTCGGATCCACTTCCATCCACGCCGTCCTTGTACTTTTTGAGAGCAGCCAAACGGTCCAAATGATGCGATTCCGTGTTGGCTGCCGAAGGGTCCACCTTTTGGGCCTGAGTCTGTGTCACCGAGTATGTGAGAATGTTGACCAGTTGCATCAGATCGTGGTTCAGATCGTCCAACGACTTGTATCCTCCTTCTTCTCCTGCCAGACGTCTGACGTGTTTCCGTTGCGCATTCTTCAGCTCGCCATCGATGTAATCCCGGAACCTTTCCTGTTCTCTTTCCGTCACTATTCTCATTGTTGTGGTGGAGGAGGGATGTGTGTCTGTGTTGGTGTGTTGGTGTAACTGTTGGTGTAGCTGTTTGTGTAGCTGGTAGACGGTTTCGCTGTTTGTGTACCTCTCGCCGATCGCCGATGATGTCGCTTTCTGTGTCACTGTCTCTGTCACTGTCTCTGTCTCTGTCACTGTCTCTGTCTGTCTCTGATCCAGAACTCGATCCTGTCGCTATTCAATATCCTGTCGTGCGTATGTGTAACCTGCCAAGTTGACGTGTGTGATCTGTGCGCCTGTTCGTGTCGCTTCTGCAGCTGTTATCGTCGGTAAAAGTAACGCCCTGAATTAATGCAGTGTCGATGAGAAGGTTGCTGAGAGGGCTGGAAGAGAGGAGGAGGAGCTGCAAGTGGCGGAAAGTGAACGTCACAAATGAGAGTTTTTTGTATGGCGAGTATGGGAGATAAAGGTATGGTTCGAATCAGCTGAACGGGGAGAACGCAATGGTGGCTTGAAAAGTAATACTTGTCTCCTAAACTTTTGAGATAAATGCGCCATCTCAAATTGAGCTAAATATAGTGTAATGGAAGCTTAACGTGAAGGTGGAGGTGGTTTGGGGGGTGTCTCCGATTTGTGGTATAGAGGAGTGTATCGCTATTTTAACTTACCATCATAGTAAACAAGACTTTCTGATTCAGACGCAATTCCAACAATTCAAATTGAAGCATTCAATCATTAGTTGTCAGCTGTCACAACCGCCCAACACACCCTAACTACAAGACCCCCTTCCTAACCAATTATAGATCTCCCAACCAAACTCAACTAAAACAAGCTTAAAAATCAATTCACCTCATTGTTAACAGCTAGAACCCCCGCCACCGTATCCTCCTCCACAACCTCCTCCTTCTCCTTCTCCACTCCTGACCAACCTCCACCGTTACTTTCACCCCAGCCAGGAGATCCAGCAGTGGAAGAAGTTGTGCCGCTACCTCTTCATCGTTTGGGAACTTCGACAGTACTGTATTGTTCAGATGTGTTTCAAAGTTTTCATTGATTCTGAGCCGATCACGACAAGTCTTGCAACGTTGACCATGAAAGCTGCAGCCGGCTGTTTGCCGCCTCTACTGTAACTCATCTTAGCATCATTTGCATTAATTATGAAGCTACCGGAATTGGTGTATTACTGAACTCCTCCGTTTTCTTTCCAGAGACGTCTCGTCGTTTGCTGACCAGGGGCCGCTGTTGAAGCCGCTGTTGAAGCTGGTATAGACGCCGCAGTGGCGGTCGTCAATGCCACCCCCTCCTTACAGTACGCTACGCGTAGTTCGGGGCTCGGGGCTACCTCCGCCTCGCCCGCATCGCCATGATCGGTCTCTTCACCATGTTCCACTTGACCTTGTCCCACGCCCTCGTCACCAAATCTTCCTCCTTGGTCTCGGCTGGATCCTTGTAATTGAAATTCACGCTGGAACGCCTCCGCTTCCGATTCTCGGGTAGGTCACTCACCGAATCAGCGCTCGTTGGTCGCTCCGACAGAGGAAGACATCGCAAGTACTCCGGGGCCTGGCTCGCCACGGGGTGCTTGAGTATCCCCTTCGTCCCGTCCTCCAGCCTGCGCGCCTTGGCCTGCGGCAACAGCTCCTTGTTTTCGCGCTCGTACACGGCACAGGCGTTCCAGTCGCAGAACATCGCAAAGGGATCGTACCCGTCGGCATTGTTCTCCTTGCGCTTGCGCTCGACCACGCTCTCAAACTCAGGCGTGTTCAGTTTGGAGAAGAAGAGATCGTGTGCGTCGGCAGCATGCGGGTCGTCCATGACGCCGTCGGGAATCGGTCCTCCTTTTTCACAAGGGAGGGGTCTGCGGCGGTTGGCACGGCGAGGAGTCGCATCAGACGGTTCCTGGGCGTAGCCGGTGGGCTGCCGGTTGTAGGAATGGTACCCTGTTGGTTGGGCTTGCCAAGTATGCGGAGGCTGCAAGAAGAGCCGAGACGCTCCAGCTCCAGTTCCAGATCCAGTTCCAGCTCCAACTCCAGCTCCAGCCCCAAAGTCCTGGTAATGCGTCCAATGATAATTCTCATCGTGTGGAGCCGAGTGGGGCAGCTGTGTACTGGAAGAATAAACGGGCCCAAAAACCGGCTGGGTGTGGGTGGCGTACCGGCTGTCGTTTCTGTAGAGGTTATCGCCGTAGACGTCGTAGGAGCGCCCACCTCTCTTTGGCAGAAGCCCGCCAGACTGAGGCTGAAGTCCCGGGTCGGTCAAACGGCGATGACGTCGCTCGACCCGAGACGCAGATGCGACGGAAGTATGAGAGTAGTCGGGTTGGCTCCTATTCCTGAACTCGGCATTGTTGCGGTGTGACACTGTGTTAGTGGGGGTATGGGGGTATGGGGGTATGGTAGGTGGTATCGAGGGGGTATCACAGAAGCAGTGTCATGGGGACGGGTAAAGCGTGGCATGTTGAGAACGAGACACTGAATGACACGTGGCAATCGTTAGAGTGTGACACAGAGTATCACACAGTGACTCAGACAGAGTATCACTGTGTCACTGAATGACACGTGGCGATAGTTAGAGGGGTGTGGCAGAGTACCACAGCAGACATGTCATGAAGCCTCTGACGTGGCAAAAAACAAATGTGGCACAAAGAGTCGTGCACGAAAAGACACGTGGCAACGAGAACTCTGATATCTTCGCTGGACCTCTCCGGATGTCGTTGGTATCACTCTGCGCCACTTTTGCTATTGTGTCTGTTGAGCCGAAGAAGGGGTAACCTGTTTGTGTCTGATCAAAATCTGCGTTCTGCTCACTGTTGGTGTCGCTGTTGGTATCCCTGTTGGTATCCCTGTTGGTATCCCTGTTGGTATCGCTGTTGGCATCGCTTTGTATACTCACTTAGAGCTAGTTGGCAAGTCTCTGTGCTGTAGCAGTAGCTATGTTGTGTGAAGAAGAAGGGTGGTGGTAGGTAAGAGAAGAGGTTAAGTAAGACGCAGTCACCTAATTCGTCATAGAACCTTATCTCTAGTTGGGAGGATAGATTAGGTGTGATCGGGATCCTCAAGCACAGTGTAGTTATATGGGACCCAGAAGACAACACTCATCTCCGCCAACTGCAAATGGAAATACACCAAATCCAACCCCATAGCACCCTGAGCTCTCCTAACCACATCCCAACTCCCGGAATTCTTTTACCTCTTCTACAACCGGAGTTGCACCCACCCTTTCTCTAACATAATACACGCAACAGTGATGACGTTACTACAATTGCCTTGGAAGTTAGCTACAGTACAGTAGCAATAATTAGCTCCTTGTCGGTCTTTTTTTTTTTTAGATGATCCAAAGAAGCACACCCTAACTACAACGACCCACTTTCCTAACCAAACATAATTTTTCCCGACTAAACTCAACTAATCTACGCTTACTATCAATTCACTTCATTGTTAACAGCTAGAACCTCCACCACCATCGCCTCCTCCGTATCCTCCTCCATCACCTCCCCCTCCTCCTGACCAACCACCTCCATCACCTCCTCCCCATCCAGATGATCCAGCTGTTGAAGAAGTAGTGCCACTACCGCTACCTCTTAGTCGTTTGGGAACTTTGACAGTAGGTGAGGGAACAAATACTGGAGCTGGAGCGTTCGACTTTCCGGCAAAGACAGTCCATCCTTCTCCTCCTGTTCGTTTAGCTGACCAGAATCTCGCCCGTGGTTCTTCTTTCGCTGCTGCAGTCATAATCTCCAGCGGACTCTTTTCATACTCAATCTTGAGTGGAGTCTTTGAGTCTGGAAGTTTGGGTAAGTCAGAACTACTCCTTGTCGGTCTTTTTTGATCCAAGAAGCCCATCTTGGTAATACTGTGGTGTGTTGTGGTGTGGTGTGTGTGTGTGTGTGTGTGTGTGTGTGTGTAATATTGCTAATGACGCTGTTGTACCTATGGTGATACTTATACACAATGTTCCACTGAGTGAGTTTGATCACATGAGGCTTGCAAGCGGCTACACAACCACGTACGAGTACCACATCCAATCACTGCACAAGCCGCTTATCAGGGGAAACAACGTGACCCCAGATGGTTGTGGAAAAATATCCTGCATAACCTCATGCGTAATCTCATGCGGCTGATGCATGAGCGGGTGGGGAGGTGGTGGTAGTAGAATGGCTTTTAGACTATGTACCAGCTTGGCTCCTGCTTCTATTGACACCTCAAAATTTCCTTCGGGTGAATCTCATTTTTCCTATTTTTCTCGAATTAATTCGACTATCTACCATTGATTCACCTTTTTACCCTATGACGTCACAACCCCTCTTGAAAGCTTGGCCCACGTCTAGAATGTCTCTGACTATCGGCTATCGGCCTAATGATGCGCTACAACTTGTTCCAGGCGGTATTTGAGACTGTAACAGTTGTCCGGAATGCCGACTCGGCCGACAAGGAGCTTCAGATGGAATAGGGAATGGTATGACGTCACTTGTGCTGTAGCAATAGTGCACCCTACAAGTAGCTATATAGAAACGCAGAGACTCCAATGAAACACCAAGTTGTGATGTTCTAGACTGCCTTTCACGACATGTGCCAGAATACCATTGGTTAGGATGTCACCAAGTCTACAATTAACACACTGCTCGTTGTATGGCTGATGAGTTAGTTCAAGATCACAGTCATCATAGAGTGTTATAGATTCTACAGTCCACTGATAGAGGTTTATGGTATCGCAGCTTGGCCAGACACTCTCATTATGCTCAGACCTTCATCATGTCGTTCAAAGTGACATGAACAGACGAACACGAAGTCTCAGAGATAAGCTAACTATTTTAGTCAAGTTGTGGGCTCTCGATAGTTGATCAATACTTAAATACACGGACCCACATTCTCGGCACCTTGTTCCGAAACCCAAAAATCGCCTGTTCGATCCCCGGGAAACGCGTCTCTACGAAACTCCGCAAATCTATCCCTACCAAGGTACTCACTCGTCCACAGTCATTCACACCCATAAACGTCTTACTCACCACTTCACTACTCCTCCTCCACCTCCTCTACCCACCTACCACCTCATACACCCATTTTAACTCATTTAACCGCAGTCCAAAACCAGTCTAAAATCATAACATAAATACATCACCATACATACACCGTCTACCAATCTCCATAAGCCTTCTCCTTCTTCTTGTCACAGTTCTCGCCGCCACAGTTGCAACACTCGTCTTTATCCTTGCCGTCTAAACTCTTGACGTCCTTTGCTAACGTCTCCTTTGTGTCGCTGTTGGTAGTTTTGGTTCCTCGAAACACCTTTCGAGGTTGTCTTTCGGGAGAGATGGATGGAGCGAGAGTAGTCTGGGTTAGTAGGGGAGTAAGGGGCCAGGTCACGTGGGGTTCTGTTTGGTCACGTGATCACTGAAAGTCACGTGACCAGCTGTTATCTTCCTGTTTCCTCACCATTTGAATGTTGTGTCGTTTGCCGTGTGTAACCAACAGGTTGCTGTGTTAGGTTGAGTTGGGTCATACCATACTGTATGCAAAAACAGGTCACACATGCACTCCATGCAGTATCGTATGATCTGATTTGCCCGGAGAGAGTTATCAGATCGAGGTTAGGGGAAAGCGGGATATTATCGGGGAGGATAAAGGATGAGTGGAATATTCATGTAAGAGAGTTAAATAAGGGTATTGATGTGGGTTGATCACGAATATGGAATAATATTCACTACTCGTAATAGTAAAAAGTCGAGTTCTACCGACCTCTTTTCTTTTAAGCTCTCAGGCAGTGAAGTAACGGGAGATGAGGCGGAAGAAGATCAAAGGGAGGCCAGAAAGTGTGAGTTGTTGATTGAAAGGTATCGTTCTGGGTATCGTTTTGATCGTTAAGGTGTCGTGGAGCTGGTGGTAGTAAACGTTTTGAGATCTGACGACTTTTTGAATATCTCCTCTTACAGACATACCGACGAGTTTTGAAGGCTTCCGGTGTGTCTAACAGAGCCAGTTTAAGGTACTTGCAGCTTTTGGGAGTATTCGACATAGTATTAGTGGATTAGTGAGTATCTTGACAAGGCGGGTTCAAGAGCTGACTCGGAAGGGTCTCGATGTACATGGGAAGCAACAAGAAGTCGATCGGGGTAATAAGAAAGCCCCCAAATGGTAGCCTAGACGCAAAGCCCTAGCGTTCTGACCAAATAGATGGCGTCTAGGCACTTTTCAAGGTCTAGAAAGTAAATCTTCTGTATACGGACAAGTAGGCGTCCGTTCCAGATCAAAGCACTCTCATCCAACTCACCTCCTCTTCGTCATTCCAACAATATCCTGTACTACACCCTACCTCTTACCTAAACGATATAAATACAATTAACTATATCTGCGGAACAACGCGCGAATGTATAGCTGGTTAGAGGGGAGATGTGGGTGAGGGAAGTTGATTTGGGGGTGGAATTGGGGTCCAGAAGTTTATCTGTCGTCTCAGAACCCCAAAATTCCCGAGGAATCGTGAGATATCGGCGACTGAAAATCTTCAGAAGAAGTCTGTGCAACCAAGACTCCTACGATCACGCCAATTCCTTCTCAGAATGTGTCAACCCACTTCCCACAATCTCGCTGCTCTTCCACTCTTCCAGACGTTTCAGGTACACGTGATTGGCTTCGACCATGGCCTTGACGGCCAGAACGTACTTCTCCTGAGCCTCCAACATGGCCGTTTTGAGCCCACTCTTTGTGGTCGTTAGACTGGCGTCAATCTCAACCGTGGTCGAATCGATCCTGATCGTCTTTGTGATTTTCTCTTCTTCTTTTGTGATGATTCTCGACATCGATGTTAGTGGTTGAACGTTTTGTTGAAGTTTTAGGAGAGTCGGACAATCTTCGGTTATGCTCACTTTTTTTGGTAGGAATCGTGATGGGAATAATGTGGCACGTGATTCGCTCTTTGTGGAATATCTCCTTTTTTTTGCAAGTCGTTTTTTCGTCAGTTATCGCCGTCTGTATGTGTGTTCAAGTGAACCCGGATGAATTTTCTGCACCTCCAAATGCAGCCCTCGAAGTACTGTTACAGTAACCTTGTTTTGTATCTCATCTGAGATAGTCGGTTGATTAACTAAGCTTAAAGTGGCTTTGAGTATACTCAACTAAACATTGTAGTAGGGGTAACAGATGAGGGAGGGATATGCCTTGGTCCCTCCAAAAGACATGATGATACCACTGCCTTTGGGACACTCAAGGAACACAAATGCATGTCTGTAAGATATCACCAATCTCAATGCATGCATATGGTCTCTAGAGCACAATCTCCCCATTACTAACGTCACAGTTAAGCTGGAAGAATAACAGCTATACCATTCAGTATCTTTTAGTGTCCTCTTTCCACCAGGCTAGCTCTCGGATCTCTAGCGCTCATACCCACTCTGCTACGACCACCTCAAATACATCACCAACCGGATCAAATGAAACTCTACTTAAACATTAGGTTCAACTAACACCGACACTTTGAGTCCTTTCGATTCGTCCAGTTTGGGATAAATCGAACTGGGAATTTAATCACGTGATCATCCAGCCACCAGTATTACTCCCCCAACTTTTCGTCCACTTCTTATCTTGATCCCTACTTCTGGACCCCTTCTCGTTTGTCTCACAGTTTATCTGCAACCCTTGCAGCAGTCCGAGACCAACTGCGACCAGTAAGAACTCATCTAATAAATATATCGAAAAAGTACAGCCGTAGCTGAAATAAATAACGGCATGGGTTGTAGAATGACCAACCAGTAGTCATCCTACACCCATCACCAGTCTAGTGGATCATTGGCAAGCGACTTATCATTGGATTAGTCCCGCTGCGCTCAGTCTAGGTGTTCCTGCTCTCACAGTCGCTAGATCCACTCTCTTGACCATCGTCACCACTCCTCCACTTCTCCACCACACCGCCAAGGTGTTCTCGTCCACCATAATCACCACCACAGGCACATACTCAGGATCCACATAGTTGTGTTGAGCTACCTGAGCCCATCCCGAGTACGCCTTGCAGCCCTTGAACTCCTCAACCCCGTTCTCCACCTCTGAAAAGTCACTCACGAACGCAACTTCTCCGCGAGGAATTCTCAGACCTCCAGTAATATGGGTCGCAGTCAGCTGTGTCCGTGTCTGGTGAAGATTGAGGAACACGGGGCCATCGTCACAGATCCCAGGAGCCACAAACACACCTCCAAGGAACCCGAACCAGCTCTCCAGACGGCCAAACGTCTCTGTCAAGCCCCCAGCTTCGTTGGAAGGCGTTCTGAACGGACATAATCGTTTTCTGAGCCGAAACAGATTGTGGGAAGCATCCGCAACACAGAGAGGTGATCCTGAAGAAGGAGAAACCGATGTTCGCTCGATGGAGTGGCCCAGGGGAGGCCACAGCGAGTCGCGTGAGCCGTAGTTGTTGGGGTCCCGTGCCAAACTCATGTTTTCGCACCGCTGGACGGCATATGAGATCTGTTCGGCAACTGCAGCGGGATGTAGTTCCCCCAGCTGGTCGTAGTAGAGATCGGGTGTACAGAATATGGACACTGGCGCCAGTTGAAGATGTGGCAGGAATGGCAACACCTTTGGAGAGGAAGAAGAGCTCAGGTCGATAGTGGCTCCATTTCCTCCAACCCCAATATCCTCGTTCATGTGACCTCTGTGGCCACCACGGCCAGCGTAGGCTTGATTCTCCTTCTGCTTCCGTTGGCATTCGGTGACCACCAGAAACTGCATGCCAAACCCTCCTCCAGACACATCATAATAAGTTCTCAGAAACGAGCCGAAAACTCCCCGGTCACCCCACCAGACACCATTGCCCATCCACACAATGTTGCGGTAGTTCTTGTGGAACCGCCGGTAGCTGTTGAATGGCAGAAAGCTCGAAATGTGGAGCTTACGTAAACCTATCTTGTTAAGCACATCTTGATCACGGGTCACGTCGTAGAAGAACTTGCAGCTGAGATTGATCTTGGGCACATCCTCAGGCTCCATAAGTTCGAAGATGTCTGTCCAGATTTCCGGCGGCAGCTTTTTGACACAGCAACTTGTTCTGGCGGAGGTATTTGTGTTGGTTGTGGTGTTTGTGGCTTTGTGTCTGATTGGTTCATCTGACACTTCTGAAAGAGCTGTAGTATCTGAAACGTCGGAGAAGTAGGTGGACGACGACTCACGTCTGTGTCGCGGCGTGTTTGGCGACTCTGGCAAACTGTATGAGAACGACGTCGGGTTCATCGTGAGTGTTGTAGTGAGAGTGTGTCGTTGTCAAGTGGCAAGACAGTGTATACTAAGTTAGTGTGGAGAGTAGTGGGAGTTTAGTTGGGACAAGGTTGTAGGGGGTGTCAGATAGGGGGTGGTTGTAGCGAGCGCTGTAGTGATGGTAACAGAAGCATTTTTTGTCAGAATGGTGATAGCAACTTGGAAAGCATTCCGTCGAAATTTGGGATTAATCTGATGACTCTAAGACGACTATAGAGCGATGTTGTGTTGAGGTCTTTTAGTGCAGGAGATTAAGATGTTGCATATAGAACGTGGGACGAGCTGATACGTTTGGTTTTTCCTAATAACGGCATCAGCCCCTAGTTAGTATACAGGAGCTACAGTTGTTTGGTGTCAAAATCCTCCCCTCGAACTCCCTAATACATCTACATACGTTTCGTCACGAAAATACATTAAATGAGCGATTTCCATCACACTCGATTACATAGGATAAGAAGCCTCGTACATCATTCTCTCGCCGACCTCGACATCGGCAAACTTGCCACTCCAATGCTGGACTCGCTTGTCGATTCGAGGAGGATCGATCATCATGTCTCTCTTGTCCACGTTGAAGGCGCAGTAGAAGATCCAGTTGAGGTAGGAGCAGTGGTTTTTGAGAATGTTGACTCTGGCCAGCAGATCAAAGGTTCCATAGTGACACTGGCTGTTGTCTGGTCCTGCACAGGCATTGACGTATTCAATTGGACTTCCCACGTCTGGATAGCTAATGTACACTTCTCCTAGAGTATGTGTGTATCCTGACCAGAAGGGAACTCCAACAACAATATCATTCCAATGAGTGACTCGATAAAGACGTCGTTCGGGATTAATATCCATTCCATTATCGCCCTCTTTGAAAAAGAGCGAGTTGGCGTAATCTGCAAAAGCCTTGTTTCCCACTCTAGGCTGTCCAAAGGTGATTACCATCGGATCAAACCCAAGATTCTTCAGGTTGATGGCCATGAGAAGAGAAGTGGCTGCTCCTAGAGAGTGTCCGGTGACAATGAGTTTGTAGTCTGTGTTGTTCTTGAGGAAGTCGACCAGGTGGTCCTGCATATTCTCCATTGTTTCTCTGTATGCCACCTGGAAGCCATCATGAATCTCACAGCCGGGACAGTCCGCTCTAGCCTCTGTGCTTGTAGAGTTGATGTTAGTGGTGTTTAGAGGAGGTAGATCGGCCATGTATGGTTCTTGGAAGAAGAGAGCGTCCGTGTAGGCATCTGCCAAAGAGAAGGTGCCCCGGAAGACAATATATTTCTCCTTCTTGGTATGATCGTGGGCCAAAAAGCCGGTAATCGAGGTCGAGAAGAAACTACCTCCAAACTGATAGTCCAGAGTCATGTTGGGGAAATGAGCACATGACTTTCCACAGGTGAATTGGTCTGTCAGGTCAAAGGGACCGAGAGCTCGCACACAATAGGCGACATTGGAGAGTTGGCCGTACTTGAGAATGAAGTCGTAGGTGGGTTGGGTGATGTTGGCTATTTGAGCATAAGCCTGGGCAATGAAGAGAAAGAGGGTGATTAACGAGAGCACTAAGATTAGTAACGGAAATGACTGGCCGTAGGTCAGGAATGGACAACAACCACTTGAATAGTTCAGAAAAGGAATTCAGATCTGATAAGTATTGTTGAACCACCCAGTATCTGCAATACTACTAGCGAGATGACAGATTTGGTAAGTACTGGAGTCTGACTTGTTCGAACTGGGAAGAGACAATACTCCATATTGACTCTCTGCTTAAACCACACATTCAATACTCACTTTTGACTAGCCGGACTTAAAGAGTGTTGTCGCCTTCAAACGTTCATACACTCATACAAGTGTACACCCTTCACATCTATATACCACTACTGTGGACCTATAACCCGCTTTTTTTTCAGGTCATCGATACCCCATACAAACGAAGACCCCTCAAAGCTTGAGTCTGTGACGGGGGTTGCAAAAGTGGAGATTAGAGTTGACCGGTGGGTGGGCGAAATACGCCGCCGACGATAAACTGACTTTGTTCATGGCCTAATACAGCACTTGTATAGTTTGTACACCTGCTGCCTATGTCTCTTCTTGTACCTGCAGCTAATTGAAAGGTGGAGTTGGAGGGGGGATAAACTCGCGTAAAACTGGTCAGATTTTGATTTTGAAGGTTGCAATCAAGTTCGTAGAGTCAGCTGAGTATGCCAATAAGATCACATCTTAGCTACGGTCACTGTAACACCACGTTCTAACCACCTAGAAACCTCCCCTCGTTTCCCCGCATAATCACTATAAGCGAGAGTTTAATCTAGAACCCTAACAGCTTCCAACATTGAGACACCGAACACAAACAAATAGATGTCCAATACAAACAGTTCTGAACGTAGGTGAGACATGGTGGGGTTTTCAACGACCAAGTCCCGCTAGTGTAATGTCCACCCCTGCAAGGTCGTAATCACAAGACGTCAGAAACGCTCAGGGCAAGCCGTCAAAGGAGACTACTGCATTAATTTCAGTCTAGTCCGGGTTCCATGAAGCAGCCGTTTCATTGTCAGCTTTGACAGGGGACAGAGGGTGAGAGGATTCAGGTGACCTAAGCTGGAGAAGTGGTGATGACTTTTGGAGTGGAGAAGTTTGAGGAGCCGTTTCTGAGTCAATTCAAGACAGTTGGAGAACGTGCCAGATGGGGTATTAATGTCACCAGAGACACACTGTTCATCTTCGAATCTGTCACACGTAGATTTCACGTTCATGCGCGTTTACTTTACGCTGTTTGAGTGGACTTATACGAGCTATAGCTTTAAGAGTCGATCAGTCGGTCAATCGGAGAAAGGAGTTATCAGTTCCATCAACGGTTCTGTTTACGAGGCATCTTTTTCATCTTCATGAATGTTGTTCCACGGTCTTGTAGCTGCTCCGCAAAGGGAAGCTAGGTGTAAAATCTCAAAGGAGGTGTGAAACAGTATGATAAAAGACGAGTTATGACCTCCGTATCGGTCTCATGCACTCAAACATGTCATTTATGATTGTCACTGCGTTAATTGATCGCTTTGGAACGGAGAACGGAGATATATATACAAGTGCACTCTGCTTGTAGCGATGTCTTAGCTATTTTGACTGAGTGCAAGACACTCTCACAGCTTAACCCCACATCTGGTAATATCTAATCTCCGAGGAGGTGGAAGAGGTATAGTCGGGTCTTATAGGAACGGGTGGGGTCATATCAGGAGAATTCAGGACAGACTCTTGAGCACCTAAGCTGGAAAGTGCAACATCGTCGTCACAGTGTAACGGTCAAGGTGGAGTCAGACGGGTTTTACTACAAGTAGGTATGATGCTTCTCTGAGCTAGAACGATTCCAGCAGTAAGAGTGTCCCCAGAACAAGTCGTATGATCAGCACCCGCAGAAGTCTCAGTAGAGAAAGATTGGCTTGTGACTACGGAGTACATTGAGAGGGGTGTCTCAGTACTCCGTAGTAAACCCCAGAGCTAACAAGATGAAACCCGTTGTTGTGTTGGTATTCACTTGTGGTTTTGGAGTATTCGAGTACGTACTGGTATTCGTCTTAAAAGGGTGTCCTAAGTGCTCTGGTCGCAGAGAGCCTCCAAAAGTGACCATATCCCAAACAAGCAGGTCCAAGAAGAATGACAAAGAGTTGAAGTTAGTACTGTAAGAAGAGCGGCTGGTGGTTAAAAGCTATGCTTCACTGAGTGCACCCAGGTCGTTCTGGCAACACTTCATGTGCATCAACTAAGGTTGCATTGTAGAATTGGACACATACTACAACTCGACAAAGAGAAATTGTGAGCGTATTCACTTACATCTTTCTTGGTATCAAAATGATCCCCGTTTTCTTCTCTTTATCGTGGAACTGCTTACGAATTCTCAAAGTGAGTACGATGGGCTCACAAAGCGTTTTCGAGCTGCAGTAAGGCTGTTTTAATTCTGACAAGTTTCTACGACTAGTGGTAGCCTTCTTAATGCATATAAAAGCTGTCTTTTGCCTCTCATCAAAACCCATCCCACTGACCCACATCTCCTACTTGTACAAGTATCACCCACACGTGGCTGAGTAACGGACGCCAATAAGGTTTTTGTGCAGGGGCATGCATATCTCATGTTGTGTGTGTGTTGTGTTGATGGAATTATTAGGAGAGCTAGCTTGGACACAGATATCTCTAGACCAACACACGTCGCTTGCAAACATCACCAAAAAGAACAGATTCTCGCACGCGAATTCATGTCTGAGAAAACGTGGAGCAACGACACAATTTTGATGAACGACAAGCACGTCCGGGTTCTGACCCTCAATTGCTGGTGAGTAAGGTGAACAGGAGGAGGGATAGGGATAGGGGGGAAAGGAGAGATTAAGGGGTTGAGGTGGAGACTTGGAGGAGAGGCGATCGTCATGAGATGGTGGGTTGTGAGCTGGTACACGCGATTAAGAGCGTGATTTGTCGTTGATGGGCTTGATTAGAGCTCTACAGCTGAGTTACTGTTATGATGGCATCCTTAAGTGGCAGTTGTGGAATCTGCAATTAGATGGGCTACAGGGGTGCAACAACATGATCGACTTGTGGTGGTATGCTTCTTGCCAATGTCCGATGTCTGCGCTGTTCCCATCAGATCAGCTGAGCTTCACTTATTGACAAGGTGACTTACCGCAGTACCGGTACACAGTCATGCTCATCTGGCTCTACATGTCATAATCGGTTTGGCTTATTCCTCTTGCAACTCGTCATTCACACTCTGCTGTCGCACTACTACCATTCTCAGCACACCCACTCGAGAGCATTGTTTAGATTTTACTCATTGTCAGGACGACAATTTACCTCCGCTTGGTGATCCCTCAGACCCACGTCATGTTGCTATTCATTCCTGACCTACCGCAAGTCGTTCCCGGTTCCCTCGACATGTCATTGTCCGCTTCTAACATACGGCCAGTCGTTCCCGTTCCCACTAACTCAGGGGCCTCAAAGTAGTCTCCAAACTCCGACCTCTTCGTTTGGAAGCCATCTCCGCTCAGCTTGCTCAAGACGGTGACTCCTACGACATTGTCTGCCTACAAGAAGTGTGGGTAGAGTCTGACTTCGACCAGATCAAGAAAGCATGCGCTGATCACTTCCCCTACACAAAGTACTACTACAGTGGTATCATCGCCGGCCCAGGACTTGCCGTGTTATCTCGATGGCCCATTGAATCAGCCTACGTTCACCGATTTGGACTCAACGGCCGTCCCAGCGCATTTTTCCGAGGAGATTGGTACGTTGGCAAGAGTGTTGCTTCAGCCACCATCATCCACCCTTCCAACCACCGTATTGAGATTCTCAATGCCCACATGCATGCTCCCTATGGTCCTGGAGACGCCAACTACACATGTCATCGAACCTCCCAGGCTTGGGAGATGGCCCGAATCGCCAAGAGATCGATGGACGCTGGCAACCTGACCATTGTCACGGGAGATCTCAACTCCAGACCATCGTCGCTGACTCATCAGCTGTTTGAGAACATGGCTCTTCTTCAGGACGCATGGGAAAGTCGACATGGCGAGTTTACCGGCGATCTGAGTGAAATGACGCCCGAGCAGCAGATTGAAGAGGCGGGAGTCACGTGCAATTCGCGCCTCAACTCGTGGAGAGCGACCCGACCACTGTCTGACGCATGTCGGCTCGATTACATCTTTTTCGATCCTTCCAGAGCCACTGTCAGAGAAGCTCGAGTGGCGTTCACAGACAAGATTGAGGGGGGATGCAGTGTCTCGGATCATTTTGGCGTGTCTGCCGTATTCGAGCTGACACCACAGGACGTTTCTCGGCACCGTAAGGTGTCGTCGGCTACTCTGTCGACCATGTTTGACGAGTTTCTGGCGCTGGTTCTCACTTACAAGGGCACGTCAATCATGCAGGCGCGTGTTCGAAACTGGCACTTTATGGCTTCCATTCTGGTTGTTATCGGGCTGTTGGTGTCGGTTTGGTGGGCTGCAGCCGATAACAGAGCTTATGTGGGTTTCATCTACATTTTGGCAGCTGTAGTGATTGCCGTAACGGGCGTGGTGGACGGTTTGATTGGCTACTTATTTGGAAATACCGAAATGAGAGCCTTGCTTGAGTTGGAAAGTGAGCTGGAGCTGGCCAAGCGAATGTTGGCTAAGGAATAGGACTGGCGGACTGCGGGAGAGCGAGACTCATCAGCACAAGTCTCGGCGCACACCGGGTACGGTAGTTGCGAGTGAACGAAGCATTTACTGAACACTATGCAACAACTGCTCCTCAGTCCGTATATGGAGAAGAGCTACGGTAATAATAACAGAGTGAAGGAGGACATACAACCACAAACATACTTAATCAACAGCAATTAATGGGCTAGACGCCAGCACATGGGCAATGTACGAGGGCAATGTATGTACATTCTGTACTCGTACTGTAGCCACCACTGCATGTGTTATTGCCGCTGGTGCAAGCGCGTAGATCTGTGGGGCAGAAACCGTTGAGTGTGCGTTGTTGAGTGGCGAGATAGACGGCTCTCTCAGGCCATATTGGATACGGCTTTACGAATGTGAAAGAGAGTCTCATGTGAAAGATGATGGAAGATGGGGGCGATGGAATAACTCGAGAGCAATCTTACAGTGTAGTGATTATCTAGTAGCTTGGAATGGGCTGTTTAGACTGTTTTGAAATTACTCCTTTGTGAGGATTAGCCTGAACGTGATAGTTAAGACAGGTGTGATGGATTAGTCAGCCATGTGACGTCGACGATTAGTCATCAAACACGACGATCCAAGTGAGACAGCAAGTATGATAGCAACTGGGAAGCGTCGAGGGCGCGATGTACGCGCTTTTCACGTTACACACACAAAAACGGGACACTTCCACGGGGGAGGTCACGTGACCTTCAAAAATCTTTTAAGGTTTAGTTGCATATACGACATCGATCTGTAGCATGTGAAAGTTGGTGAAATGAATTTACTCACAGTCTGTCGACATATTCTGTGCCTGATTAATATGGTTACCATTTAGTGCCAGAATGAGGTATAAAGCAAGTTTAAGAATGGTCAGAGTAGCAAACACACGTGACACTCTCCCTCTACTTGTAGGGTGTTACATCAGCTGTTATTTGCGGCCGTTTCATAATGATTGGCCTCAGAGAGAGACGATCATCGGATGATGATGCATGTCCATCAGTGGAAGGAACGGAGGTTCGGAGCCTGTCTGGCGTGGAATTGGGTCTTCTTCGGAGCCAGTTTTTCCGGATCCGCAGAACCTACCCTTTTTAGCCAAGTTTGGTGTGAAAAAGGAGGTTTGGAAGGGTGGCAAATGTACAGAAGGAGGCAAGCAGGGAAGGGTAGAGAAAAGGGTATTTGTCTTGAATGTGATTGTGTATTGAAGTAGTAGAGAGTTTGAGAGGGGTGTTAGTGGACGGTGTTGGGGTTGGT
Source organism: Yarrowia galli (assembly GCA_900519055.1). Lineage (NCBI taxonomy): Eukaryota > Fungi > Ascomycota > Dipodascomycetes > Dipodascales > Yarrowia > Yarrowia galli. Next base: position 1,362,044 of record ULGS01000004.1, read on the forward strand.
CGGAAGTGGATAAATTGTTGCTGTAGAGTACCCCTACTCGTACCTACATTGTGTCATTATACGGGCGTGCTATCAATAGCTACACTACACCCAACAGCGACATCTCCTGTCATACTGTGACACGAACAATCCCGCCTCATTCATTCCCTGCACCCATTAACATGCAAGACGCACGTCAACGCACTAAGCACAAAGATGGGCTCTCTCTTAGGGCATATTGTACGAGAAAGTGTGGGTCTGAGCCTTCATAGTTATATCCCCGACCAGCTGCATCTTACTTTTGGATCTCACAAGATGCACAACAACGATCCTACGGAGTACCCGTCTATTGACGGTTTGGTGAGTTTTTGAGGGAATATTTTGACTGTGTTGGGATGAGGCGAGGCAGAGGTGTCGATTGTGATTTTCTGGAGAGTTTTGCTATTTGATTCGATTTTCTGCGATTAATTCCGTCCAAATGTCCACACTTGCTATAATTACCGTGCTTCCGACCAGATCAACCTCGGTAAAATTCAATTTGGAGGTGCATTGGACAGGTGACGTTGAAATGGTGGAGGGGTGTGTGTCTGTGTTATCAAGGGATACGAGATCAGTCAGCTGTTTGAACCTGGCCCGACCTGTCTATATCCGTGCTAGCCGGAGCTCGATTTTGTTAGTGGGACCCCTTCTTTCAACTGCCACTTCGGCCTGTGCGGCTGACATCATTTTTAGCCCGTGCATGATTCCGAGCAGCATGTAGGTACGGCCGACTATACTATTGACTGGTCAGATGGCACGAGACAGGGTGACACAACTGAATGACACAGACAGGAGGGGACCTCACACAAGACACAAAAGCAGAACTCAGACACAAGACACAAAAAGCCGGAGGACGAAAATCAACGACACCCCAAGTCTCAAGAGCCCCTCCTCCACTTACCATCTGCAACTCCTAAGGTTTCTTGAGAGACTTTCTGAAGAGAGACTACTTTGTGCGAGATACAATAGACGGTGGCTTTCATCTCTCCATTCACTAACACCAGATGAGCATACCAAACGACACAGACGACCAAACGGCCCGCCGGCTGTCGCAACCGCCAGCAGCAGACCCGAGCATCGCAGAGGCCCAGACGCCATATTTCCATCTCAATTTGGAGCCCGCCAAAAGCGAGCCGGCAGCGATATCTCCTACAACTAGCACAGACACAAATGCGACCGCACGACCGAAACTGGAGCCCACACGCTCACGAGAACAACAACGACCCGCCAGCATCATCAGTCGACGAACATCCACGCTCAAGAAACGACACAGCTTTCTACCGTGGCTCAAGAGAGATAGCAAGGGAGAGGAGGAGAGTGATAATCTGCCACCAACATCTACACCGGCAGACTCGTCGTGGAACCAGTCGAAACAGAAACAGTACCATCTACAGGCCCGAGCATACCACGACCAGCGCCTAACCAAGGCCGCAAGTACAGCTCCAGTCAGTGGAAACTCGTCCATGGGCGGCTCTCCCATTCCAGGAACACCCACTTTCGACAAATACAGCATGGTTCCCCCGACTAGTGACGCGCCGTTACCCGTTGGCAACCAGATCCCGTCTGGAACGCCGTCTCTGGCGCCCTCACGAAGCAACTCGCGTACTGCGTCCTTCAGTGGCACGCCAGGAGCCATGACGCCAAACACGCATTCGGGAAATTCATCAGCATCACAGTCCAAGCGAAACTCGTTTGTGAGACGACCGTCGGGCTCGGCAGCAGGAGGAGGATTGGCGTCGCCCGATGACGCGGCTATGATGGGCCCTCCACGGGAAGCTATGCCCGTGGACCCCAACCAGCATGTTTTGGAGGCCGTGGCCAAGTTTGGAAATGTGGCCAGCAACTCCAGTGGACACATTGCCTGTGGCATTTTGAGATCTTTGTCTTTTACAGGCAGTAAACCGAGGTCAAGGACAGGCTCGGTTCCCACTAGTATGGTGGGATCTCCATTGATGAGTCCTACGACTCCAGGAACTCCAGGAGCCATGACTCCGATAGGAGGCAGTCCCGACCACTTGTTGGCGATTCAGGACGTGTTGAGTAGGGTGAGTACACGAGAATCAGTAGTCATTTGAGGATGGCTGACTAAGCATGAGAAGGATCCACCCGTTTGCGGCTTTGTGTGGTGATGTTTAGTGTTCTGAGGTCTATTCCCCAGTTCATTTTGTACGCATCTCCATACATTGTTGTAGATGGGCGAGAAGAGATTATGAGTGATTTGAGAGTGAGAGAAAGAGAGGGATCGATGCACACTCTACAGTGTCTATTTACAGAGCTGAATATTGCCTCAAGGATTGAAGATTTCAGTTTCCATGGAACTCCGGCTGATTGCATTTCAGCTGTGGTTTTAAATTGGATTTGGAATTTCTCCGAAGGGCACTTGAGCGAGCAGATTGATCCTGATCATGAGAGTTGATCACGAGACCTGAGACCTTGACCTGAATCACTGTCTTGAGATTTCAGTGTTGGAATTTCGACAGTGGGGCTGAGACAACGACAAACGACGACTGAGCATATTACGACATTGAGAACGACTGGTGCGACGCCAAGGCTTATTGCGACAGGCTCCAACTGGATACGACCTTTTTTGGGTGTGGTTCGATTGTTTGCGGAACGAAAAAGCAAGCGTGTTTACATTTCGGGACGGACGAGACGGTGCCAAGCCGCCGGTGAGCGGCTCTTCTGCGAGATTTGCGCTTATCTAGCGTACGTTGGTGAGCAGCAAAACCCAGAGCGTCTCGGAGCTGCTGTTTCTGCCGCGTTTCCGTGTTCCGCAACCTGCACTGCACATTGCTATTCCAGCTCATGGGACATGGATTAGGCGGGTCGCGTCACGTGCTGAACCTTGTTTGTCACCCAACCAGTGGCAACCCCAAGGTTTAGCCTCGGCATCTGCAGTTTAGATTGCTGCCCCACTAATTGAGTGCGTGCAGATTGCAAGTGGTTTGGTTTGGCTGGTAGCGTGGGTCGATAGCGGAGTAATGATATGGGCCGTGATGATGGGGGTTTCGAAGGCGGCGGCTTGTGGTTGCATCTGAGGACACGTGACAGTGTTGATGACCTGTCCAATTGATCCGCCATTGCAGTTTAGCCGCACCTGACCTTGCCAATAGAGTTTTTGGACCCATTTAATTACTCATGTCGCTGTCCGTTTGTTGAATGTACCCTGCATACGTCCTTTTGCAAAAACGCACCCCGCCCGCCTACTTATATACACGTTGCCGGCAGATCATCCACGACATCGACCCTGTCATCGCCCCCCCAATTATCCACCATGCTCTCAGCGTCGCAGTTTCTCAAGCACCGGGTGTCCTGCCTTTCGCTACTAGGCAAGAACGAAGCGGAACAGACCGACGGAGATCCCGATGATGCCTGCCGCCATCCCCACGATTGCAACATCTTTTCGGTGCTAGTCAGTGGCGCCACCGACAAATTCGAGGGGTTCTTCGACGACTCGGACGAAGACGAAGGGGACGGAGACGAGACGCCCTCAACCACCACCGCCGCTTCAACCACCACCATGTCGTCTCCTACTGCCACCGCTCCGGCCCAGACGCCCTCAGGCACCCATACACCCAAAACGCCACTGCACACAATTTCTCACTGCCCGTCGTTCAATTCGGTCACCCAGGCTCTGCCCCACTCTCTGACACCTCATTGTCTCTCTCACTGTTCTTCCCAGGACGCCAGTCGACGAAACTCGGCTGATCAGGTATGCTTACGAAAAGTTGCACAAACAGGAAAGATAAGGATTTGATTACTAACACAGCCCTCAAGAACACAAAGCGACCTCGCCCGCCGAATTAAGACGGAAAACATTCTCAACTCGTTCCACGACTCTCTGGAAGCCGCCTACGAGAAATGCCACGGAGGAGCCAACCCTGAAGAGCATCAGTCCAACAAGACGGAGTACTTCCAACAGAAGCTCAAGGGCTTTGCAGCTCTGGACGTGGACGAGCAGCTGATTGCAGACTACCCTGTGTGGCTGCTCAAGAACGTGCTTATTCAAGGTCATCTTTACATCACCGCCAAACACATGTGCTTCCTGTCATATCTTCCTCGACGACAGAACGCCAACATTCGATCAGGTACCCTTGTCAAGGCCAGAAAACGGTCTCTTCGAGAAGGAACTCGATACTGGTGTGTGCTGAAGAACGACTCCTTCTCCTACTACCCGGACTCCACCGACGTTTACTTTCCTGCAGGTACAATCGACCTGTCGGAGGCCCTTGCAGCTGAGCTGTGCGATGACGAAGGTGACGTGACCGAGCCCGAGTCGTTCCGAATTGTCATGCCCAAGAAGTCGGTGCTGTTCAAGGCCGACTCTCACTCGGCTGCCCACGAGTGGGTCAAGGCGCTACAGAAGGAGATTTTCAGAGCCCACAACCAGGGCGACACGGTGCGTATCGTCATCCCCCTGCAGAACATTGTGGACTTGGAGAAGACCAAGATTTTTGAATTTGCAACCACTATCAAGACGTCTGTGGTCGAGTCCAACGAGACTTATGCCATTGACGAGTACATTTTCACCTTTTTCAAGTTTGGCGACGACGTTCTGCGAACCCTGACAGAGCATGGAGTTGAGATTAGCGGCGGAAACTTCTCTCCCCGTCAGTCTCAGCTGGCTGTGGGCCACAAGCAAGTGACTGAGTCTGTTCGAGACTCTACGCTGCTCCACGCCTCTGGCCACCATCACCACTTTTTCCACAGTATGCATCATGACGGTGAAGGAGGCACCAAGAGCAACAGCAAGAGCCATGCCTCTTCCAGATCGCACACCCCACGCAACCTGACTCCTCAGGTGACTGGTGAGCAGCCCCATGAGAAGGACGACAAGAAGGGAAGCAAGCTACCCCGTCTGCCCAAGTTTCTGCGACGGTTCAAGGACAAGGTGGAAGACAAGGTGGAGGACAAGCCCACTCTGGTGCCCTCATTCATCAAGTCTCGAGCGTCGTCTCGTCGAAACTCCGCCGAGGCAGGCGAGCGACCGGCCCTGGCTTCTCAGCGAACGTCTTCTTCCACTATGTTCCCCTCTGCTCCTCCCACTCCTGGTTCTCAGCCCACTACTCCCGGTCTGCATGCTGCTGGAGCTACCACTCCCGGCGGCAGTTATGGCACTACTACGCCTGGCACCCCTGCCTCGGCCGACTCAGTGTCCATTGCTGGAACTCCCGGTGTGGCTCCTCCAGCCAACGACGTCGAGGGCCAGAACGGCAACCCCATGCCCGCCGGTATTGCTGCTGAGCTCAAGGACAAGCGACACAGCGGAAGTGCCGGCAGCGCTGCAACTGGAGCCACCACTCCTGGCGGTGCTGCTGCCCCCGGCTCTACCGGCAACTCTTCTCCTATTACTCCTGGAAGCCATGGAGGACCCGGTGCTGTTGGCGCTGGTGGTCCCGGTGTTGTGGGCGGTGCTGAGCCCGCTCCTGCAGGTACCGCTCCTGCTCAGGAACACTCAGCCGGTATCCCTCCCCAGGGACCTCCTGCCGGCGTCCCTACTTCAGGAGGAGCCCCCCACGATCCTGCTGCCGCTGCTGCTGCTGCCGATGCAGCTGCTCCCTTCACTCGAGGACCCGGTTCTGGCATCCCCGAGATTCAGGACGACTCGGACTCGTCCGATGACGATCACTGGGGCCATATTGGTACCGCCGAGGTTGACGAGGACCCCGAGCAGGACACTCTCAAGAAGAAGAACAAGCGGTTCTCCACTCTCTCCAAGGTGTCTGATCTGTGGTCTGGTTCCACCAAGCATTACGGCAAGCATCACACCGAGCGTCTTGGAGACGACGACGACAAGCATCTTGCCACTGCCGAGGAGATCACCGAGTCCAACGAACGGTTCCAGAAGCGGTTTGCTCTTGGCACTGAGGAGCGTCTGATTGCCTCTTACCATTGCCATCTCCACCGAGGTGGTATCCCCACTTATGGTAAGCTGTACGTGTCTACCAACTACGTCACCTTCCGATCCTTCTTGCGAACCAAGACACTCATGATTGTGCCTCTCAAGGTGGTGGAGAACGCCACCAAGGACTCTGGCTTCAAGTTTGGCTACTCTGGTCTTGTTTTGACCATCCAGGGATACGAGGAGATCTTCTTCGAGTTTGCCTCTGCCTCTCATCGAGACGACGCCGAGGTGATGCTGCTTCGACAGCTGGATATCATTCGACCCCATATCAACGATGATATCAAGTCCGACGACCAGTACATGCTGCAGAGTGCCCGTCTGTGCACTTATGAGGATGCTCTCAAGGCCGAGGCCAACGTGGAGATGCCTCCAGTTATCATTGACGGTAACTTGGCCTCTGTTCTGCCTGGTCTTGTCACTCCTCAGTCCAAGATGCTCTTCACTCTGTTGACCATTGGTTCCAGAGGAGACGTGCAGCCCTACATTTCTCTCGGCAAAGCTCTGATCGAGGAGGGCCACCGGGTGCGAATTGCCACACACAGCGAGTTCAAGGACTGGATCGAGGGCTACGGCATTGAGTTCAAGGAGGTGGCCGGCGACCCCTCGGAGCTCATGAAGATCATGGTGGACCACGGAGTCTTTTCCGTGTCTTTCCTGCGAGATGCCGCCTCCAAGTTCCGAGGCTGGATCAACGATCTTCTGGCCTCCTCATGGGAGGCTTGCCAGGGTTCTGATGTTCTCATCGAGTCCCCTTCAGCCATGGCCGGCATCCATATTGCCGAGGCTCTTCAGATCCCTTACTTTAGAGCCTTTACCATGCCTTGGTCTCGAACCCGAGCCTACCCCCACGCCTTCATTGTTCCTGATCAGAAGATGGGAGGCTCCTACAATTACCTGACTTATGTCATGTTTGACAATGTCTTCTGGAAGGGTATTTCTGGCCAAGTCAACCGATGGAGAAAGAAGACTCTTCATTTGCCCAGAACCAACTTGGACCACATGGAGCAGAACAAGGTGCCCTTCCTGTACAATGTTTCTCCTGCTGTTCTTCCTCCTCCCGTGGATTTCCCCGACTGGATCAAGATCACTGGCTACTGGTTCCTGGATGAGGGTTCCAAGGACTACACTCCCGACGACGAGCTGTGTCGGTTCATGGAGAAGGCTCGAAAGGACGGCAAGAAGCTGGTCTACATTGGATTCGGCTCCATTGTCGTTTCCGACCCCACTGCTCTCACCAAGTCCGTGGTGGAGTCTGTTCTGAAGGCCGATGTCCGGTGTATTCTGAACAAGGGCTGGTCTGACCGTCTTGGCAAGAAGGATGCCAAGGAGCCCGAGATTCCTCTGCCCGACGAGGTGCTCCAGATTACAAACTGTCCCCATGACTGGTTGTTCCCTCAGATTGATGCCTGTGTGCATCATGGAGGCTCTGGAACCACTGGTGCCGGTCTTCGAGCCGGTCTTCCCACCATCATCAAGCCCTTCTTTGGTGACCAGTTCTTCTACGCCAACCGAGTGGAGGATCTGGGAGCTGGAATCCATCTGCGAAAGCTCAACGTTTCGCAGTTTTCCAAGGCTCTGTGGGAGGCTACCCACAATGAGCGAATCATTGCCAAGGCAGCTGCTGTTGGTCGTCAGATTCGGTCTGAAAATGGTGTCATCAGCGCCATTCAGGCCATTTACCGAGACTTGGACTACGCTCGGTCTCTGGTGCAGAAGAAGCGAGGATACACTCCTACCAGTGATCGAGAGGAGGAGACATGGACTTTGGTGGACGATATTGAGAGACAGATGCAGGACGAGGTCGAGAAGCAGAATCTCTAAGAGAGAGATGGACCAGTATAGTTATTTATTAATGTATTTATGACAAGACGTGGAGATGCCTGTACGAGTAGTATTACGAAGAGCAATCAATCAATTAAATCGTGAGAATCTAAACATAAATGAAGGTGAAGTATGAAGTGGTGGCTTCCTTCCATCTACTGGAGAGTGAAGGTTTCCTTGAGAACAAAGTCTCTGGAGGAGTTGCCCACGTAGATTGTGTATTCTCCTCTCTGGACTCTCCAGCTCTGGATGGTCACGTCCCAGACGGCCAGATCTCTCCACATGATATCGTAAGAGGTGGTCTGGAGTTCTCCAACTTCCAGGACTCGAGACTTGTCGAATCCTCGAAGCTGGACCAGAGGAGAATCGATATCGTCCTGAGGGAAGGCAATGTAGAGCTGGGTGACGACGGCCCCAGCGAAGGGACCGAGGTTTCGGGTGGTATGGGATACAGTAGCGACAGTTTTCCAGAGAGCAGGGTTTCCTCCGACTCCTCCGGCGGCGTTGGTGATAGTTCCAGTTCCGTTGGCAAAGTGGAAGGGTTCAGTGGTGTTTTTGGCCATGGTTGAGTTCATAGGCATTCCAACGGTTTCAATATCGGAGTCGTCGGTGTCGGAGTCGGAGTCGTCAGAATCGTCAGAATCGTCAGATTCAGTATCTCTCTTACTCTTGGCATCCTTGTCGTCCTTATCGTCAGTCTTGGCATCTTTATCGTCCTTGGCGTCCTTATCGTCCTTGGCACCATCCTCATCATCGGCATCACTCTTGGCGGGAACAGCACAAGTATCGGCAGTATCAAGACCAAGCAAGACTGCAAGGGCAGGACTCACACCAGGAAGAGCGTCTCCGGCAGTCAGCGAGTCCACATCAATCCAGGGATAGACAACTCCTCGAATCGGCTTGAAATCCTTGGGGGCCTTGAGATCCCCATGAGATGAGTTGGAGCTAGAGGGCTTCTCAACAATGATAGGTCGAGGAGGGGAAGGTAGCAGTTCCGAAATGGAATCGTCAACAACCAAATCCATGTCTGCGAATCCGAAATCAGAGTAAGACAGACCGTAACCAAACTCGTATCGAACAGTTTTGTTTAGCACATCAAACATCTTGTAGTCCATGTAGATGCCCTCATCAAAGTAAGCCTCAGGAGCTCCATCTTCAGGAATGTCAACAACAATAGGAATGTAGTCCTCGGGGTCATCGGCAATAGTGTAAGGCAGTTTTCCTGAAGGGTTGACATCTCCATAGAGAACTTCAGCCATGGCTTTACCTCCATAAGCTCCAGCAGGTCCAGTAAGAACAACAGCAGAAACATTAGGATGGTTAATCCAGGGCTCCAAATCAACCTGACCAACAGTAGTAACAACAACGACATTGTTTCTGGAGTTGTTTGCAAGAGTGATGATCAGCTCATCTCCGTTGTGCCACAGAGACACATTGTTTCGGTCTCCCATGTTACCCAGAACAGTTCCTCCTCCTTCTCCAGCATTGGACAGAACGTAGATGACGTTGACATCGGCATTCTCAGTAAGCAACAGAGGCAAAGACATGTCCCAAGACTCAGTGGTTCCAAACACGTGACCTCCAGCCTGGTTGGCTCGTTGTCTCAGAGCCTCATAAGGGCTCTGGTACTCAGTAGGCTTGGCAGTTCCACTTCCCCAGCCCTCAATAAGAGCTCCATCTGAGCATTGCATTGAGAAACCACATTCGGCACCCTTCGGACCGATCTGCGAGCCGATTCCAAACACTCCAACGAACTCAGGGCCCTGGAGAGGCAGAATTCCGTCGTTCTTGAGCAGAACAGCTGCTGACTCAGCTCCCTCGAGAGCTACTCGGGAAGAAAAGGCAGTTCGGGTGTCCACATGAAGATTGACGATGGTATCAGTGTAATTGATGTTGAACATGAGTACGGGGTTAGGGTTTCCAAATGTATCATCTGTAAAGGCCGAGAAGGTAGGCTCTCTATCATCAATACCGGTGTAAATGGTCGCAGTGAGGATTCGAAGCACCATATCGTCGAGTCTAGACTCGGGAAGAGTTCCATTGGCCACCATCTTGGTCAGATCGGGTCCCCAGAAGATGTTGCCGTCAACATCGTTACCAGGCATACTCATATCCAGACCAGCCAGAGCGTTGGAAACTCCACTGAGCTGAGCCTGCCAATCAGAAACGACAAAGCCCTGGAATCCAAGCTCTGACTTGAGCTTTCCGTTCAGAGTGGCACTGTTCTGACAGCCTGAAGAGCCGTTGATTCTCTGGTAAGAGCACATGACAGAAGCCACTCCAGCCTTGACAGCATCGGCAAAGGGCCACATGTAGACCTCGTTCATGGTTCGATCATCAATGTTGGAAGAGACCGAGTCGGTGAGGTTAGAAAAGCCGAATCGAGCCCACTCGGAGTAAAGTCGGTAATGTTCCTGCTCGTTGCCAATGAAATGTTTGACTGTAGCCATAACGTTCTCGGACTGGATACCCTGAATGGCTTCATAAACGAGCTTTCCAGCGAGATACGAGTCTGGAGAAAAGCCCTCCCAGTTTCTACCGCCCACAGCGTGTCGTCCAAGAGGTCCAACAACAGGTCCGAGGTGAACATCGACTCCCTTGTTTCTGGCTTCCTGTCCAATAGCAGTACCTCTCTGGTGGACGAGGTTTCGGTCAAAAGTGGCAGCCATGGCGATTCCACAGGGGAAACAGTCACGTAGTCAGTCTGAGCAATTCCCAGAGGGCCGTCCTGAAGACAAAGACCCTTGATTCCAAGTCGGGGAACTCCTCCAGTGTTTCCAACACAGGTTCCTCCTCCCCAACCAAGACCGGTGGTGATGTTGACCTTTTCAGCGAGAGTCAGCTGCGACAGAATCTCAAGGGACTCATTGAGAGCCGCTCTCCATCTCTTATCGGCATCCAGAGTTCCAATTTCAGGAGTAGGATAGAAATCGGGAGAAGTGTAGTGCTCCTGGGTGGAGTTTGTGAAGTCTGTGGAGTTGGCGGTGGAGTTGGACGCTGCCAAGACTCCTACCACGAGTGTGAGCAAGGGTATCTTTGCAAACATGATGATGGGTTTGGTTCGGAAACGTCAGATTGCAGAGCCGATTCTACTTATATCTCGGCTTAGCGTCTTTTGGTGTTTTTCGGGGATTACTTTAGATTATTGGGTGGAATTGAAGAGGAAATTGAGAATGAAACGACCAGAGGGGTGAATGAGAGAATCACTTGATGGATCTGCCTTGAAAGCTCATCTGAATTGTCTGCCTGAAGGCCGTTTGGGAAATCCCACTCAATCACCGCAAATTCTACATCATCCGGAGGGGTAGGCCATTGCATCCGTGGAAAGAAGAGATCTAGTCTATGGCATGATATCGACGAGCTAGAGTCAGATGAGAGTTGAAGTACAAGCTGGCGCGGATCGCCGAGACTGAAATAATCCCGGACGCTAACTTGAGCCGCAACACCTCGATCCGGAGCCGCGGTATCTGTCAAAGTGCCATATGTGTTCGTCTGACTGTACTCGTACCTATCTCGAACATGTGCAACTCTTCAAAATGATCACCACATAATTCTGAAAAGAGCTCTCGTTACCTGACTCGTGCACTATTACTACATTGGACAGTGCCTCTTGTTAATTGCTTCCGTGCCACTAGTCGGTGCGATATTAGTTCTAAACTCTTCCCCACATATTGATCCCGTCGGGGAAGTGACAAGAAGCCAGCAACATTGGTTACAAGGAGAGTTGAACAGGAAAAAACGGTACCACTGTAATCTCCAAAATCGTAGCTACACGATGATCAGCTCCATTTCTCTCCACCACCTCTCCTTCAGCCTCTATAGCCAATCCCCTCAATAACCCCCACGTGCTAATTTAGTCTGCGGTGCCCGGCGATTAGTCTAAGGCGATGAGCTATTTGGACAATTGCTTAGGGTCTGTCGGATTAAAGGGACCTGTTATGAGCGGATTGTTCTCGCTAAAATGGACTTGAGTCTGGAAGGTGGCTTTGTGTATTCGGAGTTGTGTAATTTAAGTGTACGAACAAATCTCAGTACGTCGTACAGTACATACTTAATCTCGTAGCTCGACGCTCTTTAAAGGCTCCTTTTGTCTACTGTACTTCAAGGCTAGACCTGCATCAAGGCACAATTGCGGTTAGTGTCTGGGCGTCGTTAGTGGTCCAACTGTTGGGGCGGGGTTGGTTGCTTCTAGAACGTCCAAAAGAGGTCGGAATTGGTGTCCTAATGGGGACAGTTCAGATTGGGGCGGTCAGTCACCTGGATTGAGGCGTTAAACGAGATGAAAGCAGCACAAGCAGGAAAACACTATGCTATAATAACCACAAGTCAAAGGATTGTAGACGTAGACGTATAAGACAGAAGATGCAGGGTGTGAAACAATAAGAAGCTGAAAATAGATCTCTCTAGCCAACCAGATCTCGATCGCTCTAGCCAGCTATGATAAGACCGCCACCCTCATGAAACGACATCTATTGAGAATGTAGTTATGGCAATACTGTATAACCACTGGCTATATACGCTTGCAAGATCTGTTACAGTCCATAAACATACACTCGGAGGCTGAGAGACCTGGACTCGGCCACATGGGGTAGTACAGCATCGGAAATTACATACCGTATGGAACGTGCCGTATGGATCTGTGATTTCTTTTGCCTTGTGCATCAACTCAATCGATGGAGAGCGGAGATGGCCGTTGAGAGGAGAAAACGGGTAATCAGTATATTGCATAGACGACGTACTGTGCCGCTTGTACTAGTGTCTATTAGTAAGCTCTCTAATCCTGTGTTACTACCACCAGTACATACTACCACGATAAGACAGTCCAGCCCACACCTCAACCAGTAAAATTAATAAGAAGGCAGTTGCGCCGTGGCTGCCTGACCCCAGTTGAATGAGTCCAACAGCCCATAATATTAGCTGTCGTAAATAACGAAAGGCGTTATTTCTCCTTGTGTCGTTAACGTTAGCCGCCAAAAGCAAACAATGTCTCGGCGGAAAAGCACCATTGTTTCAAGTGGTTCTCGGGAATGAATGTGCAATCTGTAAGGGGTACAGACGGGCTGTGGCAAATTTGAAAAGTGCGATCTGACGAGAAAACTGAGACGGCTACAGTGGTATCGTTGACTTCTTGCTATCTCCTCTGAAACCCCACTTGAGTCCATCTCATCTCATCTAATCATACAACCACATACAGTTAAAGTTGGCTGCTCATTCCAAGGGTGCTAACCAACCAACTTTTTTCATCTCAAAATATCGGCGCTACTTCCAGGCTCAGGTACATGAGATGCGATCAGGGTGGAGGAGGAGGTGGAGGACGTGCATCAGTAGCTGCATGGTGGGGGTTTCACGTTCTACAAGCAGAAGTACTGGTACATGCCTACTGGTACGGCTCTCGAGTATTAACAAATGTCTATAAATTATGCATGCTAAATGAACGTAATGGGACCTGCCCAGGGAGATTTCTCGTAGAATGAGACTCTCCGTTTTGTGGTACTTGCATTACAGCTGAGCTGTGTACCGGTGTGGTTGGAACGGTCGCTTACCGCTTTCGATCCATGTTGATTCGACTGCTGGGAAGAGCAGGAATGAAAGCTGCGGGGATGACTCCAACACAAGCAATGACGGCCTGGAAGATCATGGCTCGTCGCATGTTTCCAGGTGGGTCACCCTCAGTGTCGTTGTACTTGAGGGCATCCATGCAAATGATGAAGATGGCTCCAAAGAACTGGCCACCGACCCAGAGAATGTTGGAAGAGACGGCAGGAGACACAGGAGAGGTCTGCTCGGGAATGAGCTCCAGGAAAGTAGGCAGTAGTGCGAACGAAGCAGCTCCAAGAACAGCACAGACGATGAAGGGTCCAGCAAGCTGGGCATCTCCCTCCTTGGTGGCCATGAAGATGGCTCCAATGTAGCAGGCAGCGATGATGGGCACACAGATTCGAATGAGCCACAGATGGAAGTGGAACCGGTCGACAATGGGAGAGATGATGAGGGTGAAAACGATACCGACGAAAATCAGCAGAGCACCGGCAATACCGGCATTGTCCTCGGAGTATCCGTAAGGCAGCAGAATCTGGTTGACAAAGGTGGAGAAGGCGTTGAAGAAACCGACGTAGATGGAGAAGGGGAAGAAGACGGTGATAAAGTATCGCGACTTGACGAGCTTGAACAGCGACTCCTTGAGCGACAGCTTCACAATGGTGGCAGAAGGACAAGGAGGAGAAGGAGGTTCCTTGGGCACCAGGAGAGTGGAGGCGGCGGCCACAGTAGACACAATGGCGGTCACCAGAATGAACATGTCAAACTGGGTGGGGTCAGCGGCAACCATGGCGGGACCCACGAGCTGGGCAATGGCTCCACCAAGAGGGTTGGAGAGCGAGGCCAGAGCGTTGGCGGTGACTCGGGACTTGGAGGTGAACCACTGGTCGGTGAAGTAGGAGGGGGCTCCCAGGGCAAAGGGCTGGCCGAAACCAATGAGAATCTGGCCAAACATGACAGCTCCAAAGTTGTTGGTCTTGGAGCCGGCGTATCGGACCCAGTTACCGCAGATGACAAAGATTCCAGACACAAACAGAGCGCCTCGAACGTTGTACTTGTGGAGAACCCAGGAGACAGCGGGAGGGGTCAGACAGAAGGCAAAGAGAATGACGGTGGACAGCCAGTTGACGGGAGCTTCACTGCTGAGGTTGAACTTGTCGACCACCAGGTTGGAGATGGCGGCAAAGGAGAGCCAGCCCCATGACGAGACAATGTTCATGAGCACAAGTGCCACGATTCCAAACCATCGTCGTTTGTATGACTTGTAGACGACAGGAGGAGTGTCACTGCCAAAGGTAGTCTCGGCATCACCGGTGTAATCGCTTTCACAGGGCTCGGCCTTGTGTGTGTATTCGCCCTTGATGGAGTGGTCCAGGGCGTCCATGTTGAAGGGAGGATAAGTGGAGTGGGAGTCGTTGTTCTTGTTGAGGTATCTGTGTGCGGTTTCCACTGAGGAGGCGTCGTGAAGAGTGTGGTCTTCCACGTCGGTCAACGACAGGTCCACGTCTTTTAAGGACTCGGTCGACAGGTGGGATAGTTCCATTTTCGAAAATAATACGGGGCGCTTATCGGGCGTACTTGCTTAGTTGGGTGCAGCTTGCAGGTGAGACCGTGGAAGCTATAGGGGGGTAGCTTTTGGAGATGTGTGAGGATCTGCGGTGAGGTGGTGAGAGTAATAATTATCTGAGGCAGGATTGAGAGAGGGCGGGACACACTCGTCTTATATATATTCAAAGTCTGACTGAGATACACAAACACGGCCGATCCCCATCCCTTGTATAGATCATCCTGGGGATCTGGAGATCACTCACAAGACAGGGTTTGCCCCTGGGACAAGCGCACACACCACAGGCAGACACACAAACACATTGAAGTTTAGCGTGTGGGTTAAGATTACGCTTTTGGAGGCGCTAGCTGCTTGTCCCTTTTGTGCTTTTCAACAACGTTAATACTAGTGTCTAAAACTGGAGAGTCCAAGAAGCCGTCCAAGCCGTCTCAGAGGTGTGTAATTATTAGGTCACACAGGCCACAGGCAACAACAAGAGAAATGTGCTGATGTATTATCCACTACACAAACAGACTAGCGAGGATTGCTCTGTATGTGCCAAGTACACCGCATCAATGCATTGTCCGCATTCGGGTGTGGGGATTACACACATTGTACCCTGAACAGCCAGAAGACATACCCAGACAAACAGCCTGTCAACCTTTGGTCTTGTTCACTGTGTCGTACTCTTCCATACTACGCTCGTACTCGCAATTGAACATGCACCCTGCAAAGACGGCAGATTAATATTGTCACCATGACGATGATATACGGCAAAAGCAATGGCCTTTGAGATGGTGATACAATTGATAGATGAGGATTTATGACATGGACATTAGCGATACAAACATGGGCGACACAGACATGAGCGACACAGACACAAACCTCAACGACACAGACACAGCCTCAACAGTATCTACCCAGGGCCACCTCTCACCCGTGAACGCTTCCGGTCCAATATCTGTACTGGCCTCTCGCATAAGCTCTCGCTAGAGGACCCTAAAGTGTCCAGTCGCCAAACTCTGAGCTTGGCACATGTGAGAGAAGTCAAACGGACCAAACCAAGTCAAACCAAATGATGTATGAACGGCACAGAAAAATATTAAATCAGGGAGCCGGAAGGCTTAAGCAATACGCTGGAGGTTGGAGAGGTGGATGGAAATAGTGTTGGAGAAAGAGCTGTTGATTTTGGGCAGTTTTGGCAGCTTTTATGGCCTCTAAAACACGTAAAACCACGTAAATCACGGAAAATCGCGGAAAACCATGGGAATCACAGCAACTGGAATTATGACGAGAGCCGGCGTTCCGACGCGCCCCAAGCCTCCAACCACGTGATTCTTTCTCCCCCAGCTCCCCAGGCACGAAAATTCACGTGATTGTGCCGTGTTCTCATCCACCACCCCTGCAAACCGACCCCTGACCTTAACACTCTGACTTTCAGTTAGTCATGGCAGTAAGGCTGGTTTTAACGTGCACTACTTGTTAGCGGTAGGTACCGCCAGTTGGTCCGATTCCTAGTTCATCGCTCCAGCAGTCCTGGCACATGTCCATACTGTCATACCATTACTACACTGGTAACTTGATCTACACCGTTGAAATCACACGATGAAAAATATTGTGCACGTCGCCCAAACCCGTTACGCGTTGCAAACGCAAATAACAAAGCGAGTATCCCTCTTGTCGATCTTCGAAACACTAGTTCTTTTCAAACCTAACCGGACAATGGACGGTTTTGGACCTGAGATGAGAGCACAAAGTTTAGCGTCTTGTGGGGGGTTGTGGGTGTATTTAATCATGTCAATGTTGGTCATACAAGAAAACTGATGGTACCACTAGAATCCTCTCGTCAGGAGCTATAGAATGGTATTATTTATACTCCGATCGGACTACTATAACCTCCCCTACCACCCATCTCCGTTTCACACTCTCTAGCACCCACCTAAAGCTAGACTGAAAAATGTGTGGTGATTCTCTGGTGGAGGACGCAGTGTCTGTCGATAAACGCATGGCTGGCGAGATTCGGTTAAGCTGACTGGGGGTGCATCCAACGCGGAGATATCTCTATCGTTTGCTGTTTGCTGGTTGGAGTTTGTTAGGGATTAGTTACCCGTCAAATGACTTCTACTTTAGCCTTGGGTGATGATGTTACAATTACAGCCTACTTGTGTACTCGACCTGATCACACTCATTGTCAACATGAGAATAGGTCCAGCTAGTCCCCGAGGACCACCCGATAGCTAGCTTCAGGCTTTCACCTCTGTTTACGACCTCCATCCAGCCTTCTGGACTCTACACATCGGGCCATCAATTACCCCTTCCGAAAGAAAGGCCGAGACAGAACGTTTGTGTCTGTGTCAGACTGCGTGAGAGATGTCGGCAAACATGTGCAAGTGGGCTGAACGAACTGAGCGGCGGCAGATGGAAGCAGAACAAGAGGCGGGGCCCGAACATTAACAGTACGGTATCGCTTCGTTGTACTTGTATCGTTAAAGCCGGACTAAGCCAAACTAAACGACACACCTTAGCTTGGCCTGATCCATGCTCTGTAGATCCTTGTGGAACCTCTGATACCCTGGCAGAGATACACGACTATCTATGAAGCAGTCGTCCACATCCGTCGAGAGTTGAGAGCTGTGCTGAAGTGGACTATGGGGGTATCGGCTGATTGTGGACGGCCTTCAGAGCATGTTAGAAGACGATCCTGACACAATTACGTCGTCACAGGTTCTGATTCTGCCACCTATTCACTGCCCGAAACACCCTCAACCTCTCCACCACTGCTCTTGCCCTCCATCACCAAATAATCCACATCCAAGCTCCACCTCATCCACATCCCGATGCAACCACACAACACACTAACGCACGTCCCCTGCTAGATTGCAAGACATCCAACGGCGGGCCACAGCCCATGTGCCTGCCCGTGGGTCTCGTCTCACTTTAGGCCGCTTCCGTCCTTCTTCTACCGCTACACTGGGATAGTTAAGTTCGGACCCCTTAATAGTTATTCTTTGTCTTGGGAGGTTGTCGTCGCATCAAGGGGGGTGGCCTAAAACAGTTTCCAGAGGTGCCGTCTGGAATTAGCAAGAACCACTGTGACCACGTAACTTCGAGGACTCGAATGAACCAGGTTTCGTTCCAATCAGACCATTGAACCCCCATCTATCACCCCCACCCATTTCCCGGATCCTTCCCCTTAGAGTTATCAATAATTAGTGCCACACCTAAAAACACCTTCGACGGAAACGGTGATGTACGTAGCCAGGGGCATGTCTTACCCTCAGGGTCTAAGATACGGATGGAAACGAATCTGTCGGGGTCCCTGGATCAATATGTTGCTGTGGTAACGAAGGAACTGTGGATTCGAGTAATAGTGGGGAAACGGCGACCAAAACTCGTCGACAAACTGAGGCATTAAACTGTTGGTGGTCTGGTAGTGTCCGCAGTCAGACAGAGCCAAGTGCAACCCCCCCTGTATTTCGGGACAGCTGTTGATCTACAGGTATTGCAGCTGTGCTTACTCCTACAGGTGATGGCATGATTGTTATGACTACAGTATTGGAGGTGTCTCCGCGGAGTGTATGGAGAGCAGTCATGGTTGGGGAAGAATGCGTCCTATCGCTACAATAGTGACACCATTGTAACCGCCTTGAATTGGGTATTACTATACTATGGCTCGTTCGTTTTTCAAATACGCATTTTCAGGCCATTTCTGAGGAACTGTTCTAGTTTAGTGATTAAAAGCCCCTCGAGAGAGAACCAAACTACAATTTGGACAACAGCTCAGTTTTGACAAAAACTGCTCCCAAATGTCGACCATTCCATCCACCAATGTCAACTTCGTTTGGCGCCCTCTTCTCCTCGTAAAAGACCCTTATAATGTATGTACACATACATGCACTGATGATGCCCTGCACACATCTCTACCCTGCACCGCACATTTGCACTTGACACGCCCGTACCAATACAGCCCCTTGACAGCTTGAGACATTGGGAGAGAGAGACACGTGAAGTAGGCTGGTGAGGAGCGGCGATCGGTCGCCCATCAAAGGACCCTTTTCTCAAACTCTGCAGTGCTACACCGCAGATCACGTGTCGATCCCACATGAAGATCACGATCGGCAACAGGGTGTACGACACGACGTGACGCGTGGAACGTGGCAATAGAGTCTGAGAACTTGTTGGGGCGGCGAGTTAAATGGGAATGGGGTGTTTTGAGCAGCTTCAGAGTGCTTCTACCGTGTTGTGATGTGTATCATTGTGTTTGTGCTGTTGAGGCGATTAGAGTGGTACTTTTCAGGTTGTTTTCCAGTGAATATCGGTACATTCCTGGGGGTCAGGAGACTCAAATGTGCGCGCTAATCGTGTCAAGATTGCCAGATAAACAACACAAGACAAAGCCTGAGGATTGCAAAACGGCCATCAGTCGATAAAGTCGGTTAGTGTAGTATCTGGGCCGTTGAAAACGGACGCTTAAGCGAGAAGAGACAAGGGAATGAGAAACCGGAAGCGGAGACTTACGAGGAACGATCCTAGCCGTCGTTTCAAACGGCTTAACGGCGGTTACACGTGAGCTATTAGGCCGGGTGTAGTGAGACGTGCAAAGACTATAGCTTCTTGGTTTTTCACGTGATAAGAATGGGAGCTTCATTAGAGGAATCAGAAAGGCGTGGAGATTCAAACGGTACCACGGATGACCTCTATACGACGTGTTTTGGTGTTTCTTGATTGTCAATCTTGATTAGTGAGGTTACAGTAAAAGTACGTACAGTAGCGAACAGTAAGGCGTGAAATTTGGAATATACGTGACTGGTGAAGATTCATTACTTGTGAACCAGCTATGGGGAAGTCGTTTTTGGCATCTCTGGGGCTAAATTATTACTTTCCAACTGCTTGTAAACATCACAGTTTGAGTGTATCTCATTGTTGAGAAGAAAAACATGTACAATCCCTTGCGAAAGACCACAGGGCTAATCCTGACTGAAGCAACATCATTTCTCCAAGAACTTGCGTCAATTCAAGGCCCTCTCTGGACCGCCGAGCTCCTCTACCCTTCCCTATCCTCCAAAGCATATATGTTGATCCAGCAATGGAAGGCATAACTCTACTGGTACAACCAGTTGAGCATTCTCGAGCGCAGTGGTCTCCTCTGAACTAACAGCTACCAAACTCGTCGCCCATCGACTCCAGACCTTCACGCCACACTCTTGGCACGCCACACCCTGCGTAATCTCTTATCAATCACCTTCCCTCGGCTCTTCCGCGGTAGTGATATTTGAGCCCAAGAAGCTATGGAAGAAGTGTAGTTGCTAAGCAAGGATTAATGGCCACTTGGGGAATCACGACCAACACCATCATCGATTTCACGTGACCATGTTAACTCTGAAGACGCAATTCATTTCTCCGTACGTATGTCCAAGCCAGTTTACCCCCTCTCACAGCCGCAACAGTGATCCAAACAGAAAACTAAAAGTACCATTGAATTCCTTGAAGCGAGATATTTCTATTGATATCATAAAACCACCATTTTCTCCACTTTCACCACTCGTCGGAGATCTCCGATACATTCCCCAAATATGCTTCATATACTCTATTCCTGAACTGAATCACAACTCCATCATCACTGGTCAAAAGTGAAACACCCTTCAGTTCACGTGACGAGACAGTCCATAAAAGGCACGTGACCATCACCCCTCTCACGTGACCAACTTATCCACTGGCTAAACCCTCGCCGCGCCTTACCCTAACCCCTACCGTCTGATGTCCCCGCGGCCCGTGGGACAAGCTAAGCGGGGAGATAGCAGCTGCATGAGGAGGGGATATTAGTCTTGGCTGAGTTAGCGAGAAGTCACGTGATAGAAATTCTGAGAGTGCAGTGCTGTAGAGGAGGTTTGGGAGAATAGATTGATGTAGTTAGAACCTTAATCGAGTGTGTATTCATGGTTCTAGAAGCTATTCTATGGCTGACTCATGCAATCAGAGTTTTGATCTAGGTAGGTGTTTGAAAAACGAGATGCTGATT
This sequence comes from Yarrowia galli, assembly GCA_900519055.1. NCBI lineage: Eukaryota > Fungi > Ascomycota > Dipodascomycetes > Dipodascales > Yarrowia > Yarrowia galli. The sequence continues at coordinate 1,382,891 of ULGS01000004.1, forward strand.
TGAGAGGGTCGTTGTATGTGAGTTTGGTGAGATTTTTTGATTGATCCAGTTGGGGTATCCTGGTAATCTGATTTCTATTTTGTCAACCCCCCCACAAACCTCTAACATCGATATTAACCCGTCTCGTTGTATACGGCACATCGAACCTTATCTTTTGCAGCATGAATATACATGAATACATATATATATACACAAGGACGGCTCTATACTACAACTAACACCAACTCACTGAAAATGTCCAAGCAAGTCTCCGAAACCGATTTCAACCGCCAGATTGTCTCCAACTACACCGATGTGGCCGGCGAGAAGCTGGGCGGCAAGGTTCTGTCCTTTTCCGACGAGTGGTTTGCTGAAGCCGCCAACCTCATCAAGCCCTATGTTCCTATTCGAGAGGCAGGCAAGTTTGTGGACTCTGGCGCCTGGTACGATGGCTGGGAGACTCGGCGACACAACACCGAGCCTGCCGATTGGGTGATTTGCCGCTTTGGAGTGGCTGCGGCTCATATTGTCGGAACTGAGATCGATACTGCATACTTCAACGGAAACCATGCTCCGGAGATTAGCGTGGAGTGTACTAGCATTGCCAGTGGTCTGAGTGAGTCTGAGGAGTCTGCTGCCCTTAAGAACGCCACCTGGGACACTGTCATCACCAAGCATGAGTGTGGACCTTCTCAGAAGCAGTTTTTCGCTCTCGACAAGCCCACCTCCAAGACTTACACCCATGCTCGACTCAACATGTACCCCGATGGAGGAATTGCTCGATTCCGGCTCTATGGATCCGTTGTTCCCGACTTTTCGCAGTCCAAGGACGTTGAGATCGATCTCGCATCTGTTTTGAACGGAGGACAGGCCGTGGCTCGATCTGATCAGCACTTTGGATCCGCCGATAACCTGCTGCTGCCCGGTAAGGGTGAGAACATGGGTTCTGGATGGGAGACCAAGCGATCCCGAGAACCTGGACATGTGGACTGGGTTGTGATTCGACTCGGAGCTCCTGGAACCATCAACAAGATTGTGCTGGACACTGCCTGGTTCAAGGGTAATTTCCCCCAGAAGATGACTGTGTCTGCCGTCAACCTGAAGTCTGGAGAATCCATTGCTGCCGATGACGATCGATGGGTCGAGGTTCTGGCTCCTGTTCAGGGTGCTCCTCACGTGGAGAAGGAGTACCCCGTGGAGAACAAGGAGGTGTTTAGTCACGTGAAGCTGACTATTATTCCCGACGGAGGAGTCTCTCGAATCCGGGTTTTCGGTAACCGAGCTGAGTAAGAAGAAGGGTGATAGAAACAGGATGATGTAAACAAGAACAGTGAACAATAAACAATGAACTATCAGAGGTGTAGGCTGTAGAAGTAACTGGGCAGGAGTAGAAGGAGATGAACGCTAGTTATATGGGGAGCCTAGAGTGCAGTTACTCAGTTGCTGGAGTGATGCCTCCAGAAGGATCAAGCTAACTAGTATTATCTACAGTACAATAAGTAAAGTCACCCCCTTGGGGCCAAATGTCCCAACTAACCTTATCGAGCAATACTTGACATTGTTCCCAGAGCTAATACTGTTTTCGTGCAATACTTAGCACACCTGCTCAATCCATGAACATGCCTCATCTCCTTCACCCAGTTCCAAGAGTCCCGTCAGGGGCTCTGAACTGCAAGAAAAGTAAGAACAAAACATGCTACTCATGGTCGGGTAGTTCACATGGCATAGGAGGAATGGGCATTTTGGGGCTTGCCACATCATAAGCTTTACCGATTGAGGTTCATCTGGAGAAGACCAACTGGGTGGGTTTGTAACGGAGGTAGTCTAGCTAGAAGTACCACACGGTAAGCCAAGTAGAAGTTGATTGTAGATCTCACACTAAAGAGCAGGAACAGTGAGTACAGCCTACAGCACTGGGCAGTCGGGATAGTCAGACACACGAATGGGCTCCTGGGATCACAGGCTCTTCACAGACATCCTCAAATCACTCCCCCCACCATCCATTTGTTATGATAGCTTGTCTTGATTAAAGAGTGCATGAGGTTACACAAGTACAAGTAGACCCCGCTGTCTATATAGAGGCCCCATACCCCCTCGACTCGACCTAGCTACCACTTCAGCCTAACCCTCTCTCTACCACCGTGAGTACACCCCTGCTTCCCCCTCTCTGTCTGTGACCATGCCCCTCTTGTCAATGAGGTCCCTTCTAAAGGGTACCGTCAGCGCTCGCCATCATCCCGATGCTCTGGAGAGCCTGTGCTTCTTGATCGACTTTGTTCGACTGGAATGGTATTGTCTCTGACAGACCAATCCACACTACTACATTAACCCAGGTATCGCAAGAAGCAGACAAGCCTGTTGTCTCCGTCATCCCTACTTCCTGAGGACCCCATATCGTGAACTTGACTACATCATGTTCTAAGAAGACCTTCTTCAAGGCTCAGAACACCTATTCCTGACTAGACACAACCCATGCCACTCTTGGCCCCAAAAGGGCGGGTTTACTTACTGCTGGTATAGAGCAAGTAGGGCTCAGAAGATAGATCAATCGACTCCTGAAAGACTCAATGGAATCGGTTATAAGGCCCTCATTGTCTGATGGGCGAGTCTCTGTCTAATGGGGCTTTACTCGGTGAGTACACCACAGCTGCTTGTAGGGCAGCCTTCCAGCCTGGCATCTACAATGACGTTCGCTCTAGATCTGCCCCCAAGAGGTGTAGAAGTAGAATTGAAGGGCTCCAGTCAGTACCAACAGCTTGTCAGAAGCTGTAGAAGCTGTAGAAGCCGATGTTGTCACTCAAGACCGACGTCCTATGAGATGTTGTCCACTCGAGACCTTCGGCCTCTCGTTTCCGACTCTCGTTTCCAAGATGTACCATCACTCTTATATCAAAAGTTCTTATGAACAAACAGCTGACTCAAACGGATGGCGGTGTAAGAAAATATTAATCTGGCGTAACTGGGGGCATATGACACTAGTAAGTGTCACTGGTCCGAGGACACAGCTCGCTTTGGGATTGGAATGTCTACAGTCGATGCAGAGCATCTAGTTGGATCTGTTTATTGACTACATAAAGCAGTCAACAGGTGTTGTGTTGTGTGGTGTGTGTAAGAGGATAAGATCAGGTAGGAAAAAGATATGGTACAAAAGCGCTCCAGACGCAGTAGGGTAACTAGGGTTTGAGCTTAAAGTGGTAAGTGATATGGCAAGTAATTAGTTGAAGGAAATGGGGATGAGAATATTACTTACATTGTAGGGATGGGAACGGTTTGAAAAGTTGCGACGTCATAAACGCTGTCCTTATAAACCTCCAGTTTAATTCCCGCCTACTTCTGACAACCACAAGTGTCTCCATTCCACTTCACCCCCACACCATGCCTTATGCACTTAACATAAACCTCCTTGAGATCATCACCACCACCACATCACATTCACAACCATGGACAATCTCCCTACACCGATTCTGACACGCATAATCAGCGAGACCGACTACGATACAGCTCTAGCTCTTTGCCACACAAGTCCACGACTCTCACAGATCATTCGGTCGCCAAACAACGACACTGCCATCTTCAAGAACATTGCTCTTCAGACATTTCCATGGTGTCATCCAGCGGTTGGCCAGACGTGGCGGGATTTGGCATGGGACGTGGAGAACGTCGGTCCCGAGTCGGACGCGGAAATCTGGAAGGAAACGGCTCAATGGACACTAGCTGATCCAGATACCGATCTGGGTCTGATGATCATGTCCGAACACCACGCGGCCAAGCAGATAGCCGAGAGTCACGTGACGAGACATATGGACACTCGTGTGACACGTGACACGGATATTTGGGGGTCTGGTATTGTTGAGTTGGAAGGTGGACTGACGGTTGACTTTGTGGAGGCCAAGGCGTGGAAGAGTGAGAGTGGAGGTGTTAAGGCGGACGAGTCACGTGACAAAGAGGGTGATGATGCTAAAGACTCGCCGGTTGCACGTGACGTACCACGTGATCCTCCGAAATTGGAGAAGAAGAATGATGAATGGTTTGTCAATGACTTGCCGATACCTGTCACTCAAGGGTTCATTCCTACAGTTCACACTCATAACAACCAGACGTTTGTGTTTGAGACTACAGTTGATGTCACGTGTCCGGACACTGCCATGAGCAACTTGCACGTGATTGATTGGGCTGGAAGACGATACATTTCACTTCTTTCTCTTATTCATGAAGCCGGAGTTTTCCCTGTTCCTTATCTCAGTAACGGGTTTCTTTGGTTGTTCTATGAACACTTTGTGGTCAAGTTCAACGTTGACGAGATCAAGTTTGATTCTGCTACTGGCAAGTACACGTCCAAGATCTTCTACGTGAGTCAATGTGGTCTTCCTGTGTCTCTTAGAGACTGCAACTTTCAGGTTCAAGTTCTATGGGGTCGTTTTGTGAAGATGGGACACTTCTTTCTTGATTTGGAGCAGCTCATGTGGTTCAAGATTGACGACGGGCTTGTACATGGCATGTTACACAAGACTCATCATTTGTGGGATTATTCCAAAGACGCTTTAGACAAGATTGCCGAGGTGGTGAAGACCTCGGAGGCTGCAGTGGACCCCTCTTCTGCAGTGGACATCAGTTCATGTCTAAAGACCAAGAAGAAAAAGAGGAGCAAGAAGAAGAGCAAGGAAGATGTGGAGGAGGTGAACGAGGTGAACGAGGTGGAAGAGGTGGAAAAAGCTGTGGCAGATCTGGATGTGAACAAGGATCTGCCCACGGAGCTGCAGATTGATTAGCAGCAGACACTGACATAGACAATACTAATTATAGAAGTGCAGTATGTAACACTGACACTCTCAAACCCCTCAATTAACCTGCAATTGACCCTGCCTACATAACCGAAATATGGTACCTGCTTTGACACATTCCAAAACACTGTACCTGATGCTGTGCCTGATGCTGTACCTGAAACAGCACTTCTTTGTCGATACAACTCTTTGTCCAGAACACAAATCGCGGTCTTCTGTTTACCTCGGACTCTCACTTGAGAACTGCACGGCGACTCGGGGCTGCTGCACATTTGAGAGAAATGGCCCATCCATTCTTCGGGAAGACGCGTCTGCCATGCAAATATTGAAGATCGTCGCTGTCTTCTCTCACGCCATAATCACGTGACGGGAATTATGGGGATCATAACTAGTAGATGCCGAGTCACCAGTTGGTCACGTGCCACAGAAGAAATAACAAGAATCTGAAGTGCTTCGTCCAGTCACGTGACAGCTATACGTTGCTGCAGGTTTCTCTTGTCTTGTTTGCTTTTCGGCCTCGCTTGTGGTTCATGCAGCCCCTGTATCAGAAGTGTTGAGAGGTCTTTCCGAGACACTGGTTTTCGGCTGAGTGATACGAGGTGAAGGAGGTGTCAGATCTGGGGTTTGAGGATATCAGTCGATTCAGCTCGGTTGGGGCTTTCGATTCATCTGCTTAAATCGATATTCCGTCGCTTTGTTCATCTTTAGCACTGTTTCCATCGAAAATGTCGTCAACACATTTTTACAATTTGGGCCAAGCAGAGTTATTGATTCAAAAGGCGCATATTTGGGGTGTACCGTGGAATGAGGGGGACAGGGGCTATAGAGAATCTGAAAAGACCAAAATTCTCGCCGTCTTCTCCTGAATCTATCGCCGCTTTCAACCACTCTCTACTACCCCTAGAGCCCCCAATAAATGTCTCAATCTCGGCTGAAACAGTACCTCACTAATGCAGGTTGTGCAGCCGCAACCCCAACCCTAATCTCCAACCGTCGCTCGTCTCTACTCTCCACTACTTATAAAACTATAGGTGGAGAAGACCCAAGACGAGCCCCGCCATTTTTTCTCCGTCGACATCATGACCACCGCCATTTCTCCAACAACGCTGCGAACGTGGATGGACGGCGCCAAACGGGTCTGTGTCGTGGACGTTCGAGACGACGATTACAACCAGGGCGGCCATATCAAGGGAGCAGTCAACTTCCCCTCGGCCAACTTCACCAAGAGCATTGAGGATCTGGTGGAGGCCAGTGCGTCTGCTGAGGCTGTTGTTTTCCACTGCCAATTTAGCCAGGTGCGAGGTCCTCAGTGTGCGAGATACTACGAGAGCAAGATCAAGGCGTTGGACTCGTTCAAGGGCCAGGAGGTTTGTGTTCTTTCGGGCGGGTTTAATTCGTGGTACGATGAGTTTGCTTGTACCAAGTACATTGAGAGATGATCATGAGCGAAGCTGCGAATGATCGTTACCCCGACTGGCTTGATCGTGTTGCCATTTCTTGATACAACAGCTTCTCGAAACACGATCTCGACTTTTCACACAAGTGTTGTTCTGCGACATACTGAGATCGCCTCTACGTCCACTCCAGCAACAACGAACCACCATCTCACCATCACTAATAGGTGAGCATTCTCACCAGTCTACAGAAGGACTACTGGTACACACTCTCCGACAGCAAGCCTGTCGTGTCGTGTCCACCACGAGATAATAGATAATGTATTACTAAGATCATACGACCGATTTGCCCACCCGAGAGTCAAGCGACCGATCTGTCTCCTCACTCACACACGCTGTCTCACTACCCCTCGCTAGAGCTCGTACGTGCCTGAACCTGTCTTTACCGTGCCTGAATTGGGCATCAAAGAGGAGGAGGAGGGTGGTGCTCTTGAGAGATCGTCACAGACTGCCGGGACTGACATATGAGGAAAGACCACTATCCTGAGCATACAGATAGGTGTATTACCACTTGTGGTACGGCTACGACAATAGCTGGTGCTGATACTCGCTATTCAAAGCCCACATCCGACACTTTCGTATGTGAAGCGTTAGTGAGACCCTGCACTATGTGGTTGCTGCAGGAGGTGTCTGTGGTGATAGTAGGGTGGTAGTTCGAGTAATTACTGACGGTATAGAACCAGTTACTCTGTCGTCAACTATAGCATTGAACTGGACTGTGTAGATAACGTATTGCCGTACAGTGGACCACTTGCTGTACCACCTCCAGAGTTGTCATGCTGGAACACTTGATCCGCCGTATCTCTGTATCACCATCATCTCTATAAATAACTCATCACCCTCCTCCACTACATCTCACCTATAATAACGTCTCAGATACTACCCTTGAAGAGCACCCTGTTGGTCAACTGTTTCATCCAGAATCGTACGATCCCATCAGTATTGTGACTCCCTATTCCTGAGATAGAGCAAGTGCGCCAGTTTCTACTTGTTGGTGACGCATGTGTCTGCTCCGTTGTAGCTCTAGTATATACCAGACAGCTCTCAGTAGAACCACCACAGATCTCACCAGTAGCTCCAAAAAGCTCCAGAGACTTCAACTCAGGGCGGTGACTCACTCTATATGCCTTCAGGTCTTATCTCTGTGTTGTGTGACATAAACACTCACTATGGCACCTGTTTACTGTCTACCACCTCCACCTCCACCTCCACCTCACCCTCTATTACAGCAAACAAGCACTGGTGTCGACAAAAGCAATGAGTTGAAACACTAACAGGTGCTACTCCTCTCTCTTAGGAATGTCCTTGCACCCCTCAACCAACAGTCATTCCTCAGTGTCTTACTAGTCGTTTCTTTTTCACGCACGTTTAGAAGCATTGACCTGGTACAAACAAAACATCTTCTTCAAGACTGACCCGTGGCTTCTCTACAGAAGGCACAAGTAGTCGTAGTGTCCTCTGAAACCCAGCTCCCAGCCTCCCCCTCATTTCAGTCAAGTCAATTAATTACATACTCTGGCAAAACACACTTGAGTGTCTCTTCGTTCTCCTATCTACTCTTCCTCCTCCACTTCCTCATCCTCCACCACTTCCTCCTCTTCATCCTCCTCCTCATCATCCTCATCCTCCTCATCCTCATCGTCATCAGTGACATTCTCAGAAACGTTCTCCGAGGAGTCCACATCAACAGCATCAGGAGCCTGGAGAGTCTTGAGCACGTTCATATACATCTTCTTAGCGTTGGTCTGAAGAGTCTTTCTCTGGGGAGTAGAAGTGCCGGAGTTGTCGCCGTTCCAAATGAGCACATTCTGCAACAGACCTCGGATCTCGCCATAGAGATCTTTGCCGACCTTCTTTCGCTTAAATGAGTTGCGGAACTCGGTCACGTGACGCTTGAAGTCCAGCTCGTTCTTCTTGAGCCACGAAACGTTGAGATCCTTTCGGTTGGCGCCTCGAGCAAAGTTTCGCATCAGATACTTGTCGTAATCTCGGATAATCTTGGTGATAATGTCCGAGGTGGAAACTCCCTCGGTTCGCTGGGTGGCCAAGAACATACCCTTCTCCTTGATGGGCTTGTAGATGTCGTCGTCATTGCCAGAGGCGTAGGGCAGATCGTCATGGGCCACATAATCAATCTTGTGTTTCTCCAAAAAGTCCATGGTGACGCACCAAGGAGCGTCTTCCACCACCTCGTCGACCCATTTGCAATGTCGCACCGTTTCGTATCGCTGCACATCGCTCAAAACGGTCAATCCCTTTCGCTTATGGGTCTCCTTGTCACAGGGAATGCCCACAATCAACACGGCGTTGGGAAAGGCCTTTTTGGACTGCTCCAGCTGACGCATGTGACCCAAATGGAACAAATCAAACACTCCATCAGCGTAGATTCGAACAGGTCGGTCTGTAGGAGGGTTGTTGAGCTTCCATCCTCGAGGTCGGTACTTGAGATAAGCCTTGTTGTCAATCAACGAGTCCAGATACTCCTCCTTACGTTCCCGATCCAACTGCTGAGCAGCCTGGGTGGTGAAATGGATCTCCGAGTTTTTCTGCTTCTTGGCGGCGGGACTCACGTGACCGGAGGTCGTGGTACCCGTAGTCGAGCCCTCGTCAGACCCGGTCACGTGATCGTCAATCGCCTCGGACCGTCGTTTGCTTCTGGCCATTGTAGTTGCTGGACTGTCGAGTTCGTGATAATGTCAAAAGATGTGAGCTGCAGCCAAGATGCACGTGGATTTGTGTATGTGCCGAGAAGGGGGGTTAGGGCAAGGGAGATGGATTCGGTAGGTGTTGTGAGTAGCGTCACGTGATGTCGATTTTGACAGCAAACAAAAATCCCACGTCTAGTAGTGATTGCACTACTGTAGAAGATGGTTGTGCGAGACAGAGACTCTTCCCTTGTTGTAGCTATAGGCTGTTTCTTGCTTGCTGGATTTTTTTGCTAACGTCGAAACTCTATTATCGAGGTGGTGGGGGTGGTACAAAAGGGGTTGTGGGGGTGGTAGAGGTGTGGGGGGTGGGTCAATCGAAAGATGAGATTCTGGGGAGTAAAATAGTGTTTTCAGATTTTTAATTGAGTGACTGTAAGGTGGGGTTTGGCATGGTATGATTGTTATATGTATGGTAGTTGAGTTGATGGAAGAAGTCAGAAAAGGATCATTTTAGGGGTTACAAAGGTGGCAGAAGTAAGGGGGAAGTCGGAATCAACTCATCGTGTACTGCTTACTAACATATCGGGGGTATTTCTTGGATCAGCCTTTCGGTCTATGAGCTATGAGCGGTATGTTCTGTGCTTGCTTAGCTAAGCTCAATGTTCATTGGTGGTTGGGGAAAGAGTGATTATGCGGGAATAGATTGGATTAACGGAATCAATTCGTGGAAACTCACCAGAAATGGATCAAATTATGGGAGGCCCTTCAACAGCTGGAGCCTGCTCTATCTCACCACTCAGAGCAGCTCACTTTTCCTCCTGGCCTTCTTCACCCATAATTCAAGTGCAATCCAACAGAAAAGACCAGCCACCACGCTAGCGCTACATTTCTGGTTACAGGGTCCTTGGAATGGTATGCCCAACAGTACTCAGAGGTCTGCATGTACAAGTCTGCGTATGTGCTCTCAATGAATCATTCTTCGCTCATTTTGGACACTTTCTGTGGTATGTTCATTCCACGCCTACAGACATGATTTACTTGCGGAATGTCAACTGTCTTAGACATTAGTCTCAGTATTCTCACGGCCATGAATTGAAGTCTAACCGACAATCAACTAAAAGACACTGCTCTTAACAAAGAACCGCACGGCACAGCCCACTTTATCAAATACAGCACAAATCCGTCCCAATCCACCCCAATCCGCACTTCCCCTCTTGCCCCACTTGTACAGCCACCCCCTTCAGTCTTCTGTACTCTGCACCAACCCGCTACCACATGTTTCAAGCGCACTAACCTCTTCCAGGCACGCTAACATGTCTCAGTAGCTAGTATCTAGAACCGGCCCTTCCAAAACACGCTATAATGGGCCGAATCGAAAACGCGTTCCAGCCCCCTCATCGTCCCGTGCCAGCGTGCATTTCTGCAAAAAACGCGGCCGAAAAAGTCCACTCCATCCACACTTTACATCTCCTTCCAATATGCCCACTTCTGATCAAGGCACTGGTACACTTTTACGAGGGCCCACTTTGGTCCAAATCCGCATCCGGAAATTAGCACCTCAAACGGGGTCAAATCACCATAAGACTTCTCCTTTGGGAAATGTCATGGGTGGCCATAAAAAAGAACCCGCGCGAACGCGGTTTCCGACGAGACACTAGTCATTAGTTTCCAGGCACGTTGCGTGGCAACAATAGTCCATGATAGATTGTGTCCTGTCTTGTCTTGTTGTTGTGCTGCATGGATGTGACAAACGGGTGAAACGTCCATGCAGTTGGGGAAACGGGAGGATCAAGGTGGGCTTACTAAGCCAGCAATAGACACGTGACCTATACCATTATAATCAGCTGATTGCGGGCTTTCGATCAATATATTAAACGCCCCCTAAAGGAGCCAGAGGGATGGAGAAACGTGGCTCTACAGAAGACACTATTTTATTATCGTGCTCTCCTCAAGAAAGCTTCCCTGCCTAATGCAGCACATTCCTCAGTGTCGATCTTGTGGTGAGATTTTCTGGCCACAGGCTAAAAATATCTCCAGAAAAGTCGGTTTATCGATTTTATTATCTCATCCGAATCAGCAAAGTCAGGCGATTACAGCCGTGCAGCTTCCGTGTCGAAACCTCCCTTGCTCAGCGAACAATTACCTTCCAGAATCTCATCTCTTTGAAAAGTCGAAGACGGTTTAATTAGCCTCGCTCTATAGAGTTGTGTCAGATCTAGTGTAGATCAGTGGAGAGGCCATAACATGTCTAGCGTGTGTGTGATTATACAGCATGAGATTGGGAGCAAGCGGGAGTCGGGTATGTGGTCTCGGACGATGAGGCGTGTACAGCACAGCCGTTTGAACTTCTCACGTGATTTATTACGGCTTCTACAAGCACTTCGGCGACTTTTCACCAATGGGGGGAATATAAACTCAGACGAAGATAGTGTTGGGCAAGGGGGTGGTGGGAGGAGGACACTGAGATATATCCAGGGGCTAGGGAGGGATAGCGAAAAAAAAGCTAAGCTAAGATTAGTAAGCGGCGGTGATTTGTGTTTTGACATACGGAGCGCGCGTTCTGGCTGGTGGGCCTTGCGCGTGTTTAGACAAAGATGACCGTGCGCGTTTCTGTTAGTGTGGAAATAAGACGATGATGCGTGCACAGTCATGTCAAAGTTGTTTGGTAGCTGCAGTCTTTCTGCCTGGGTGTGGAACTTTATGCGCACCAAACTACAGAGTGCTAAACTCTGTGCTTGTATCTGCACTGGCAAAACTCTATCTACACCACTCTAAAGAACCGGCACCTGCTACCCCTGAATATACAACCACCGGCTTGTTTCATCTCTCTGTGCACCGGAAGCAAGCAAAGCAAAAAAAATCAACCTGAGCGTGTCGAGGATTTCGCCATGACCGAAATCGATATCGACAGCGAAGAGTCTTTCATGTCCGACGGTGATTACTCAGGCTCCACGGCCACCAGTGTGGAGGAGGACAAGGGGTTGATGGTGGGCTCTGATGGCCACAAACGCAACACTGTGGAGATGTCGTCGTTTACGGGCCAGAACGGACTACTGACGACACAAACAGCAACAGGCCGCCCCACATCGTCTATTGCCTCCAGACGAAGCTCGGCATCAATCAACGGAGTGCCACTTCTGGGACAGACCAAACAAGACGTGGCATCGGAGGTGGCTCGGCGTATCCGTGAAATCTCGCAGTCCATGGACAACGGACCCAAATTCGTGGCCAAGCCAGAGCCTAGAAAGCTGTCTCTGAAAAAGCGGTGGCGAGACTCCTTCTACGGCGGTGGCTCGTCTTCTTCTCACGAAGGATACATCTCCTCACCCACTACACCCTCCACGCCAGGGTCTAGAGCGTCCATGATCATTTCGACGCCCACACTCAAACGAGGCTCCAAGAGCTCGGCGCTGGAAATCTCCAAACCCATCTCACGTGCAAGCAGCGTCACCACCTCCGTCAAACGACAGGCCACCACTCCCGACACAGACACAATCAGCCTCCCACAAGAACAACAGCGAAACTCGTTCCACTCGGAAGGAGGAGGTCACCCCCCAACATCGTCTCAGTCAGACAATGGAGGAATCGTACGCAACCCTTCAGTTAAATACGGCGGAAGACGTATCAGTGGACCCATTGAAGTCAACGGAACCCCAGACTTCCAAACGGTACCTCTGGCTCTGTACAACAACCCCAGTGCCGCCTCTCTACAACTGTCGTCTTCTCATACCCCGGCAGCCGACTCCAATGGCTACGTGGAGACTATTGAAATGACTTCTCGAGCATCTCATTTCCACTCAATGCGCCGCAAGTCCGACGGAGCACTTCTAGACAGTATTACAAACCACGCCAATGGACGGACCAACTCTCTCACGGCCACCTCGGCCAATGTGACTCAGGAAAACCCGCACCCGCCCAGCAACTCCATGTTGTTGCCTGCAAGTACGCCAGCAGCAGCAGCAGGACACCACACGCTGAACCGCAAATCCAGCGGCTTGATTGCTGCGCCCCCACCCGCAGCCTCCAACAACCAGAGGCTGTCTGTGCAAAAGTCGTCGCCTCAGCTCAAACACAAGCACTCGCCCAACATGAGTATAGACGAGTCGATGATGGAGCCCGGGCTGGCGCTGGAGCTGGAGCGACGCAAGGTGATGGAGCTCAAGCGGATCGCCACCAACCAAAACGTGGAAAAGCTGCAGCTCGTCAAACAGGCCGAACGAGACCGGCTGCTGTTTGAAGAGACGGAAAAGCTGCTGGAGGGACAAAGAAACGAGGTTTCCCGGCTGGCCCAGGAACTGGAGAAGATGGAAAAGCTGCGCAAGGAGGACAAGGAGGGCCATCTAGAGGTCATTGACAGTCTGCAGAGAGCCGTGGAGAACAACAAGGTTCAGACCATGGGTGTTACTCGACAGGCTGTGGAGGAGGGCGCTAGCAGCAGCAATGAGGTCAAAGAAAACGCCGACCAGAACAGTGTCGTCTCTGGTGATGAGAAGGACGTTGCTATGGATACCGACACAATCTCCCCTCCTCCCTCTGCGGATGAGGTTGCCCAGTCCATTGCTATGGCAACCGCCGCTATGGAGCGAACTACTGCCGCCGAGGCTGCTATTGTGCATCTTGAGTCTGAGATTAACCATCTTCGACTCCATCGAGACTCGCTCAGAGACGCTCTTACGTCGCTGCGAAAGTCGTCCGACATTGAAATCAAGTCGTACCGTGACCAGTGTATGCGTCTTGAGAAGCGTCTGGGCGAAATTGAGGGCGACAAGAAGGCCGGTATGGCTTCCCAAGGCAAGGGTGGCGCTTCTGCTAGCTCTCTTGGTCTGAAGCGACTTTCTTCCAGCTCTGCTCTCGGCAAGTCTTCCTTGTTTATTCGAAACGAGCTGTATCAGGAGCTGTTTGACCGAGATGCCGACGTGGTGCGAAAGATCCACGAGAACATTGAAGAGGAGGAGGAAGGACGGATGAGCAAGGTGCCTGAGAACGATGCGGCGCATGAGCGACGAGGCGTTCCGCGGTTCATCACCGTTGTTGAGGAGGAGTAAGAAAGGAACTGACAATGCGAAGCATTGGAGGTTCTGACAGTTGCCCTTTGTGCCAATAAGCTGACGTTCATTAATTCGAAAGCTTTGTGGTGCACAGGCCATCAGTCACACTCCTCTCAACACGAATGACAGAGTATTTATAGCTAATAACAATATGTATACTAATGGTGGGATGGTGTGGTGTCTAATATGTATAAATTATGTCGTCTGATGCTGTTAGGTCAGCTCTCAGACTCCTCGGCCTGTGCCTCTAGTCTCCTTCTCTTCTCAACCTCCTCCTTCATCTTCATATTGTGTTCCCTCTTTTTGATCGCCTGAAGAGTCTTCACATGTCTTCTACTCTTGAGATGAATATCAAGAGCCTCCTTGCCCACAGAAACAACATGCTGACCATCCTTGTCCACACAAGTGGGACATTCGAATTGCACGTATTCGACGTCACGTGACCCAAACTCCGTCTTCTCACGTGCCACCAGATTCTGCAGTTCTTCCCTTTGACTGGAAACAAGTCTCTTTTCCTCCACATCTTTACCCTCCAGCCAATCACGTGCAACATCCACTCCATGAGCCACAGTTTGCTTCCATTCACTCAGATCAGTGGCATCTAGCACACAGAACGTCTCACGTGACTCTCGCACCTGATTCAGCAGCTTTTTGCTGATCCAGCCAATCTGTTGTTTGCTGTATCGTCGTGTATCATTTTTCATCACCTGCACTCCGTTTTCAATCGGCTCTTTTTCCTCCAAAAACGGCAGAAACTGCTTGAAACCAATAACCTGCCAAACTCCCCGCTCGAGATCAATATCTCCGTCTTTGTAGATACCATACATATCCTTGATCTCCTCCAAAAGCCCATTACTAAGCATCACATCTACCCGCTTGTCAAGACGATCATTAAGAACCTGCTGATCGGCATACAGCCAGAAGACAAGCGTGCGGTCACGTGACTCCGTCTTGTTCTGCTGACTAAACACCTCGCTGGGCTTTTCGCCTGTTAGAAAGCAGATTTCGAGCATTCGGCGAATTCGACGGGTATCGTTGGGATGGAACTTTTGAGCAATCTGAGGATCCAGCTTACGTAATTCAGATAAGCAGAGATCACGTGAGTCGAGAACATTGAGCTCTTGTTGACTAAGCTCCCTCTTCTCCTCAATCTTGACGATATTCTCCTTGAATAGGACACTTTGAATGTAGTAATGGGTTCCTCCAACCAAGATTGGCACTTTTCCACGGGCTCTGATTTCACGAATCTTAGTCAGCACCTCATCCTCGAATCTGTGGACGCCGTACTCCTCCTTCCAGCTCACGTGACCCAGTAGATGGTGTGGAACTCCCTCTCTCTCTTCCATGGGGTGTTTATTAGTAATCTGGTTTAGTCCCTCGTAGACCTGCATGGAATCGCCATTGATGATTTCTCCGGATATCGCTTTAGCTAGTTCGATCGAGAAGTTGGACTTGCCCACTCCAGTAGTTCCTACGATAGCTATTAGTGGTAGTTTCATGGTGTGTTGGAAGGTGGTGAGATGGAGATTTTGATGCTCGAAAATTTATAGGTGAGACAACTTTAATTGTGCATAATCGATGGAGATGGAGGAGGGTGGTGGGGGGTGTGAGAGGGGTGGTGGGAGATATGTCAGTATTCCCATCAGCTCTATAAGAGTCAAGAGAGATGGTCAAAGAGAGATTTTGTGTTTCTGAGCAGTATTGGTAAAGTTGAGGGGTATATGGTGGGTCTGGCTAAGTAGGTGTTTCAACTAGAGGCCTCTTTAGTTGGAGGAGCTTAACTAGGGAGAGGTGGAGAGGGACTGACAATGGTCAACCCTGTAGAAGTCTAGAGGGCAGGGGGATGTAACACAGGAGCTAGTGTACCTAGAAGAGCTTGGTTGAACAAGTAGAACTATTGTAGGCATCTTTCACGGTGATCTATACTTGACCTCGTGATCATGACCTCCTCATAGTCTGACGAAGACTGTGTTGCATATTGCACATGGTCACTTGATTCACTGTCACAATCAAAGCTAGATCTTCCCCATTTACCCCTTCCCCACGATGACGCAATCATCGCCACCTTCATTTGTCAGCTCTTCCATTTCTCCAGAATCTTCCATCTGCAAGATATGCGTCTCATATGCAAGCCCTCTTCAAACTCAGCTTGTGGCGATTTATATATACATCTTGATCCAGCAGCACACGACACTCTTCAATACACCACACTAAGGCGGTATTGCGACACAAACCGGGTGCACAGACACAGAGCAAGAGCCAACTAAGAGCATACGTCGACTAACGAACATTCACAAGCATCCAACAACGACATAGCCACTGTGACGACAACTTATCAGGGGGTACCAACACAGAACGAGCATCGGCGTTCACAGCTCAAGACACAGAACAATCTTCACACAGAACAGTCTTCTACATTCCGCCACAAACCTGACTCTCACAATGAAACTACTTGCATCAACTTCGCCACACAAATACAGCGACAAAATCACTCTACCAGCAGACGTTCTGGACTCTCTGATTGCCGAGTTTGGAGATGAACTGCCTCGCCCACTGCTCTTTACACTCAAGTCACGTGATCCAAAGAACCCACGTGACTCCCACGTGACTACAGTTGGAGTCAAGGAATTCACAGCCGAATCAGGAACAGTCGAAGTGCCACAAATTGTCCTGGAGAACATCAAAACAGAAACGGGAACAACGATCGATGTGGCAGTGTCACGTGACACCCCTCTTGCCACCGACATGACTCTCAAACCACGTGACCAGTACCAGGTGGACAACTATGAAGCTCTTCTCGAGGCTGCCCTGAGAGCAAACTACACTGCTCTGACAGTAGGTCAAAATATCGTGATCAGGAACCCATCAGATGCATCACGTGATCTCGAGTTTGTGGTCGAGAACCTCTCTCCTGCTTCCACTGTTTGCATTGTTGACACTGACGTTAATCTTGATGTCTTGGTTCCTGTGGGAGTAGATAATGGCCAGGCAGTAGAGTCATCCAAGTCACGTGAGACCGAGAAATCAGCTGACCTTTTGTCTATCGAGTTCTTCAGCACAATCACCTCGCTTCCGTTTTCATCTGGACCTACCAAGGCGAAAATCTCGCTTGAAAAGTTCAGTCACGTGACCATCACTTCTTCCAAAGCGTTCATTGGTGTATCCCAGGATACTTCTCCTTCCAGTTTCATCTGGTCGACATTGGACGGCTCTGTGGACATTCAGGCCAGTAACCCCTTTGGTCAGGAACTGTACATTTGGAGCGAAGGTGAACTCAAGGTTGAAAATCACGTGATTGAGATCGATGGCGATGGAGATCATGAGATGGCAGATGACGCTCCTGCTGACTCAACCAAATGTCCCAATTGTAACAATTACATCCCCAACCAGAGCTACACTTTGCATTCCAACTTTTGCGCAAGAAACAACATTCCTTGCGACAAGTTTGACATTTGTGGTCACGTGTTCAAGCGAGGAGAGTCACGTGAATCTCACTGGCATTGCGAGTCATGTGACAAGTTTGGGGATGACCTTGAGTCTCGTGACGTTCATGTTCACTATTCTCATACTGTTCCCGACCCATGTGCCTGTGGCTTCCAGGCTTCTAGCAACACTACTCTAGCTCTGCATAACCACACCGAGTGTCCTCTGACGCTCCACGAATGTCGATTCTGTCATCTCCGAGTTCCTCGTGAGGTTGCTTCTGCACGTGACATGATTTCGGGCTATTCTGGCCATGAAAGTGCATGTGGAGCCAAGACCACCGATTGTCATGTATGCAAGAAGCCCGTGCGTCTGAGAGACTTGCTGAGTCATCAGAAACTGCACACTCTGGCCACACGTGACAAGATTGCTCCCGAGCTATGTTCTAACACTCTATGCATTCGAAGCCGGGGCAACAATGCTCTCGATCTCTGTGATACTTGTTTCGGACCTCTTTATTCGTCCGTCAACGATCCCACGGGAGCTCGACTCAAGTCACGTGTTGAGCGACGTTATGTCATTCAGTTGACCAAGGGGTGTGGTAAGAGCAGTTGCAGAAACTCCTACTGTGTTTCCTCTGGACTGATTGCCAAGCCCACCATGGCTCAGGTGATGGGACTCATCAAGGAGGTTTCTGCTCCTAGTTTCTGTGTGGATGAGAAGACCACCAAGCGCAAGAACTTTGTGGATTTCCAGGCCGAACACTCGCAGTATTCGCGAGAATGGTTGTCTGTGGCCATTGAGGAGAACAAGGGCAATGAGCAGGAGGCTGTCAAGTGGTTGGAGTATAACGCTCCAAAGGCCATTGTAGTATAGATATAGATATGCATGTATTATAGAGTGATGTGTTAGTAGTGAAGATGGTAGTTGTATAGTGAGTTCTTGTAGCTCCCTATCTTCCGTGAGAGATAGTCTTCATTTCAATGAATGGAATGAATGAGTGTCTTTGTGTGAGACACTTGTAGTCTACTGATCAGACAGAGGGGGTGCAAGTGTTGCCTTCTTCGGGCACTACACAAAAGCAATCGCTTCCCTCTTGCTTGTTCGTTCAATATTTTATTCGACATGCGGCGGATCACCTAGCTCTCCTACCACCAGCTCTACTATATACACTAAATAAGAACGGGGCCCTTGTCGATAAAAGTCCCGTTGTACCCCTCTTCCTGGGGTCTGGTCTGCTCAATGGGGGAGTACAGGTAGTATCCCTTGAGAGCGTTGACGGAGGCCCGGATCTTGGCCTCGGCCAGAGAGGCTCCCTGGCCTTCTCCGAGCTTGTGTTTTCCGGAAAAGACTCCGACCACAAACACGGGGGCCTTGGACAGACGTCCAGTTTCGGCCATGAGTCGGGCCTCGGGTCGTTCCAGTCCTTCTCGTGCACAGACACGCACAATTTCCTTATGGGGCTGGTTGAAGGAGAAAAGCGACTCCACGTCGACTGCTCGTGACAGAATGTAGTTGTCAATGAACTTGAGAGCCTCTTCTCGAGAGACATGTGCGTGGATGGCAGCCACCAGCGATTGGACGAATCGAGCTGCCGATCGCTCGTATCCCTCGGGAGCCGACGAGTCAAACACGTAGACCTGAGAGTCGTAGTTATGCTGCGAGTTTTTCTTTTGTCGTAGGTTGTGTTTCTTCACGTCTGCTCGGGGAGTGTAGGAATCGAACACACCCTCCTTGGAAGCGTCCTTGACGTCATCCTCCACGGGCTTGTATCGAAGGTATCCCAGAGTGGTGGCCAGAGAATCCGAGGCCATGTGACGCTCAAAGGCAGATCGTCGGTCAGTCTCCACACCCCAAGACTCGGCCAGACGAGTGAGAGATCGAAGAGACAGATGAGAGTCCAGCAGAGAGTTGAGAATGGGCAGAGGAAGTCGAGGGTACTGGACCACAAACTTCTCGGTCACGTGATACTTGAGCAGACTGCCGCCAAACACAGACATGCCGTAGTTGTCTGCCAGCTTACGTCCATCTTCTCCAACGGTATCGGCCTCCGGACAGGTCAGACACTGGGCCAAAGTGGACAAGGGCAAAGCCTCCGGAAGACCGAGACGAGCATGCAGGGTTTTGAGCGCAGGAGACTGTCGGGCAAGGTCTCCGGGGACCAGGTAGTCGCCCTTGGCCACATCTCGAAGATTGACACTGAGATCAGAGTTGGGGTACCGAAGAGCTGTGGGGTCCATAACCGGGGCCTGGGGAGGAGTGTTGGGTTTGTGGTCGGAGGTGAAGGGTCGGGCTGCGCACGTGACTCGGGGGAGCCGGGGCACGGCCACTCGAGACACCCGCAATAGTCGGCTGGTTCGAATCATCCTGTCTAGAGTCGTGGTGGATTAGGACAAAGTAGGTTGTGTGCACAGCAGTCGGGAAATTTTCATGATGCACAGGGTTAGGGTGTGGAGGAGGTAGTGAAATTTCGTAGAGGGAGAGGTGATATTAAGGTTTGGGGGGCTTGGGTGGATTTAGGGGTGGTTGTTTAGGCGGTGTGTAAGTTTGTTTGAGATTGTGGTTATTTCTGGTGTTCTACAGCAATACTCTGAATCTGTAGAATAGAGGGATTGTCGAATGATCATGGAGAACGATGGTATGCTGTTTAACTGTGACGGATGAGGTAATACTTTAGCTACTAATACACTTCAGAGCTCCCTCTTCACTTGATCCCGTTTAACCCGATTTGTTTCAATTTATTCCGATTTTCTACAGCTATTCTCTCAAATTACCCAATACATCAGTCATCAAAAGTCTCCTAACGTTGTCAAAAATCGTCATATTCTTGATTTCTCAATTTCGTTGGATGCTTCGTTGCCGTATTTATAGTCCTCCGCTCTGTTTTGAATTGTTTTTTTGTTTTACTCCAATTTTCGCGAGTCTCTAATAATGTACTCCAGGTCACCACCTCCAACAGCTGACTAATTACGTTTAAGGTTCAGTCCCAACCACCAATCACCGACCAGCCAAAGACTTGAGGTTTGCAGAAAGGTAATCCACACACTAACTGCAACATATATCAAAATGGTGAGTATGGACGGGCGAGAGTGGTGGAGATGAAAGGGACACAGATACGTGTTCTCCATGCGAAGAGGACACTGTTGGTTTTTCCCGCGTCAATTTTGGAGCCTTGGAGGTCGACATCGATTTGTGACATGTCGGTTGTGACGGACTTGTGTTTGTGTGATTGCGAGACTTGAGGAGACCTCACAAGGGCTGTGTGATGGACAGCGAGGCCTGATAGAGCTGGAGCCGGAGCTGGCCGTTGATCTGAGCCGATTCTGTGGCATTGGAGATGGACACGGGGTGAATGTGGGGTATCTCTATGAGGGACATCATGTATGAGGTCTCCAATGTCGTGATATCATGAGAGAGCCAGGGATGCCACGTGTCCACTGGTGAACAGCTCCATTGGTTTCACCACCTCAATGGCGGCTTCAATGTCAGTGATCCATGTCTCTCACGGTGCTATAGATCTCCACAGCTCAATGTTACGCAAACACACAACCACACAAACGCAGCAACGACATGGACACAGCGACGACACAAACACAAGAGCCAACGCGCAGGTTTCACGATAACTTCCATGTCTGCTTGCGTTGCGGCACGCGCTCGCCATAAGCCGCTCCCTTCCAATACTAACCCAGGGCGGAGGACGATATCCATTCCCTAAAGACATCATTTCCATGACCGGAGGCTGGTGGGCCAACCCCTCCAACTGGAAGCTCAACGGCCTGTTTGCCACCGGCATTGCTGTTGGCCTGGCCCTGTGGGTTTCTACCGCCACCCTTCCCTACACCCGACGACGGGAGGGCATCACCTCCGAGTCCGACATTTCCAAGTGGAACGCCGCTGCCGGCGTGTGGAGAGAGCGACACGGCAAGATCAGCACCGGCGAGACTGCTGAGTCTGAGTAAGCATAATAGATTGATTGAATGATGAGCGCCAGAGTGCAAAGCTGAGTCGGAGCACGATGGAACGAGCACGAGGTTGAGTGGTGGGTGAAAGAGTGTCCCACGGCGAGTCAACAAGTCATGAGTGAACCGCAGAAATGCGGCGATGACATTGGTGAGGTTTACTGGTGTGTGAGACACTCGACGCTGAGCCAATTGTAGGGTTGTGACGGGGATCTGTCGTGGTGGACGGTGTAGCGCGTATGTGACTCTTGGGTTGTAATCAACAGTAGAGAGCTATTCAGCGTGGAACGGGTGTAATGATGGTTGCCAGGTGTTTATGAGGGCATGAGCAATTAAGCCGGTGTGCGTAGATTTCATTGTCAGGCTGTTAGAACCAGTCTTTGCGTTGACCGACATTCTGCATCTGTCAGTATTTGAGGTGGCAGTATTTATGTGAACAGACCTAGCTACAGTGAATTGTTCCTTTTGGAAGAATATGGATCTCTATGTGTATCTCCACTAATTCGGCACAGATCGAGCTCTGCTACCTCTGGAGAGTGAGCTTCTAGCTTCTGGTAAGCATTGGGCGAGCTCGCTGATCTCATATTATTCCGTCGGCACAAAGTCTGGCTATCTCAAGGGTCAGTCGCCATTCTATGTCAGCTGTACTGTGCCAGAATTGACTCCATTGTCATCTCTTGCAAATGGTGATGTATTGCGGTGTTATGCATGGAATTGACACCTCCTCATTGTCTAGATAAGATGGTCTTGATTTACGACCAGTATTCAGTGTAGGTCCTTAAGTGTAATAAATATTGATTAGTATATAATATAGTGGTATGGTCATCAAGCTTAGACTGAATGTTATGCGGTGGCCTCACTCACAAGAAGAGTGGCGGCCATTACAGTCTCTGTCAGGTAGGGCCGATAAGTCATTAGAGACAGCTGTTCGGAGAGTGTGTTATATCAGTCACCTCAACAGCCTCGATCAGACCCAATCGAGCTTCGCACTCTTGGCTCTTGGCTCTTGGCTCTTGGCTCAGATCCTCCACCTCGGCCGCTCGAACCTGTACAGCTTGATCTTGCTCTTCCTCTTATTCAGGAGGGCCAGATCAGCGTCCTTTCGCGCCTCGATCGTCGCCAGACTCTCGTCATGAGTTTCAAACTTGTCCCTCGAGTCCATCCAGTCCTCCACGCCGGTTCTTTCGCCCCCCTTTAGCTGTCGATCTCGAAGCAGCGCCTTTTGGTCCTGAACAGTGTGTTCTGGAATGACAGGGGGTTTAGGCGGTGGAGGTGGAGGAGGAGGATTGGGGTCCATTCCCAGCATGACTCGCGAAAACGCGGCTGTTCCTGGCGAGAACCGCATCAGAGGAATCGGAGCTGGAAGATCGGCTCGAACAGGTAAAGACAAGTCTGTTGAGGCGTCTGGATTGGGCATGAGATAAAAACTGGAACGGTCCTTCTTCTGGATCTTTTCCAGATTCGTCAGGAACCCCAATCCAAAGCTTCGTTTCCACCGATAAAACACGGGTTTGTTGTCGTCGTCACCCTTTTTGCGGCCAACAAAGATGAAGTTCTGGTTACGCTCTTCATCCCCCTCGTCTTTGACAATGTACGTCGTTCCAGAACTGATATCGGCGACTATGCGGCCTCCAGATAAATGAGAAGCCACAAACCGTCCGTCGCTAGAAACGTGTAGCTTTAGTTGTCTCAATCTGCCTCCTCCTGGCTCCTCCACTCGTCTCTGAACCAGATTCATGGCCTTCATTTCAGGCCGAACTCCCGAAGCCACCTTGGTCACCTTCATAGGACCATTCTGCTGCACATAGTCGTCGCTTCTGAGATCTTCAAAGCCCAATTTGGCAAAAAGGGGCTCTGAAATGCGATGTCCGACTGGATGAAACTCCAGATCAGCCCACAAGGGTGTCAGAACGTCTCCCTTGTGAATGTAGAGCACTCCTGAATGAGTCAGAACCTGCAGATCTTGTGTTTGACTGTGAGTCACGCTTGCTATCTGTCTTACAAACCTGTTTCGAGGATCAGGATCGTAGTACATGATCAGAGCATCACTAGAACCCGAATGCTCACGAGTAAAGCCAATCAAGCCGGCATTCCCCGTTAGTAACACATTGTCAAAATCGGGTTCATGGGGAACCAGCATTGCACTTTCGTGATTGCGATCAAACAGCAATGTAGTTCCATCCGGACTCCGACAACAAGTTGGTTTATCGACCAAATACTGCATTCTGAGCGGATTCAAGCGCTGTTTTCGCGACCGGGGATCTGGTCGAAGCTCCCATAGCCACACTACCCGTTCGTTTTCACCCAGACACCTGATTGTCGAGTTATCATGACCCGTAGATACCTTGAGGCCGCTCGGACATGTGAAGATTTGTTCGAACGGAGGCTCTTTGGGTTGAGGAGGCGGTTTCAGCAATGGTCGGCCAACTCTGCGTTTCTTCGGTTTCGGTTCCTGAGGCTCTTCTGCCGGCGCAGCACTGCTCACAAACGTCTGGAGATTGAATTGCCGCTTGTTGAAGTGCAAAAGATGGCCCTCCACGTGGCTCTTGACCGGACACGGAAGTTTGAACTGAGACATGTGGAAAAGAGGCTCAAAGTCCGCGGGAAGAGGCCCGTTCAAGTCCACAGGCTCCAGATACTCCGTCTGATGATACGAGCGATGGTGGGAAAAGTCGTTGTGGGTGAAAACAGCCCATTTGTCGTTTTTCGGCCGCATCATCGATTCGGCTCTACTGAGCACCAATCGGGCCGCATCCTTCCACGACCGGATATTCGAGCCGGCCTGCTCAATCTCCATCCACGGAACCCGTTTCTGAACCCGGTTCCGCACATATGGGGTATCTATGGACTGCAGGTCTGCCCGGAACGTCTTGCAGGTATCACTGTAGGCTATGAGGTCGCTGAGCTCGAGGAGATCGAGGATTTTCAGCAGAATCTCCGTCGGTAGCCGCGGCGGAATATACGACTCGTTCATGTTGAAGACGACAAGTCCACACGTGACGTGTAGAGAGATGCAAGTGGATGCGTGGACGTGCGTTCGAGTCCGGGGTAGGTCAGGTGGCGTGGGTTCGATTTGGGGTTGTGGTGGGGTGCTAAAGTGGTGATATGGAGGTGGTAGAGTGACAGGCGGATGTAGACAGCGTGGATGAATATAATTTCAGGTGGTTGATAATTAAACACTGACAGAGATACATTATAACTGCACCTTCTGTCCCATGACTGTGGCAATCTCATAAACCTTATTTCGACGTTCACTTCCACAATCATTGTAGGGTTGCATATTTTACGAGGTCCTGTGGACGATACGATGGGAATGGTCTGAGGGAGTTGATGAGATGTGTAAGTACTTGTAGCTATGGCAATGGAGAAAGTGACCAATCAGAGCGATTACAAGTACAAGTAGCGACTGTCTGATGACGTCCCTTGAAGGCTCTATTCGCACTTCGGAGTCCGACTCGATTGAATCACCCTTTGGAGCTTCCTCTTGGGTGAGCTGTATGGCCTTCGCATATGGAGTGTGATCAAGAGACCAAACAATCTGGAAGGAGTGAGAATGTGAAAACCACAAGAGCACAGAAAGAAGCCACAAAAGAGATGACTCGTCTGTTTCCGCGGTGGTCAAACGCTCTACAAGTACAAGTACAAGTACATACAAACACTTGCCCTCATACCATACTTGTAAAATCGCTCCATTCCAACACCACTTTGGTATCTTGGCCTCAAACTAAGCATTCTTGACCTGGACACTTGGACTGTCATATCGACCAGTCCATGTAAACAGAGATTCTCAAGCCCTGCTCATCACCTACTATACAATGTCAATCCACTTCCGATTTGAAGACAGAACAGGACTGTATCCTCTGCCTCGGTTGTGCCTGTGTCATTGTATGAAAGTAATGTGGAGAAAGAAGACTTAGGTTTAGGTGGGCCATGATTATAGAGCTGTATTGAGGTGATCTGTTAAAAGGGACTCTACGTACCGGTACTGGTACGTATAGCTAGCTAGTACTCGTGAAGGTACACTCAGCATCAAGACTCCATCACTACTGAAACTATTGTTGATACCCACCACACAATCCATCTACACCACCACAGCCAGGTTATCACTTTTATTATAATTAGTTGCCTATACATCTTGGTAAAGTAGACGCGAAGGATGTCACGCCGTCATTTCTGTGCTGGCAAGTGCTACAATCGCAATTGCACTTTCCACGGTAGCACGTTGATCCCCACATGCACTGGGCGTTGGACGCACACGCTTCGCACTCCGTTGCCCTACGTGCTTATCTCGCTCGTCCAAGACTGAATGCCACGGCACAAGCGGCGGCAACCACAGCGACCGCACCAGGTAGCAACAGATCATTGCTAATGCCTGGAATGATCTCGGGGGCAGGAGCATTAACAGGCTTGGCGGGAATCTCCACCGAGTCCTCCAGCTTCTGAGATACCACGGGCTTGACCTCGTTATCGGGATGATGAATGAACAGGTCGGCCTTTTCCAGACCGGCTCGTCGGGTGATGGAAACCGCGTCCAGCAGGTCCTGGTCAGATGTGATGGCCACGATATCGCCCTCGTCGTCGATATAACTGATGGCGTAGCCTTGCGTCACCAGCTCCACGTCGGTAACAGACAGCTTGTCGGAGATGGAGTTTCTGAGAGCAGAGACTCCGGCGTTGGGAACCACGGTGAGACGGTGGTTTCGGCCGCTGGGCGACTTGAACTTGAACTGGAACGGCATGGTGGCAATCATTCCAGCGGCGTTGCTGCCGGGACGTTCGTAGCCGTCGGTGGAGATGGAATCGGAAGGACCCACTTCACCGACTCCAAACTGGGCCAGCTCCGAGTGGCTGACTTCCGGAGACGACACAGACACTGGCGACATGATTCGGTTGTGACTGTTGCTTTCGGAGCCGGCCTCGGAGCCTTCATCCAACGACATCCAGAACTTGTTCCATGCAGGGCCCTCCGAGTCGCCGGTGCTCATGGTGTTGATCTGCTCGAGGGTGGCGTAGGTGAGCTTGAGCACGTCGACGACTCCCACGAGCTCGGCGTTGGGACCCATCACGGGCAAGTTCAGGTACCGGCCCTCATGCATGGTTCGGAGGGCGACCTGGATAGACATGTTCTGGGGAGCCACGTCGGGATGCGGAGTCATGACTCGGATGACGGAACAGTTTTTGGGGTCCAGACCGGCAGCAATGACTCGCAGCACCACGTCCTTACTGGTGAAGATACCCTTGACCTGGTCGTGGTCGGTCACCAGCACGGCGGTTGTGTGGTTCTGTTTCATGAGTGAAGCGGCCTCGTAAACGGTGGTTCGCACTCCAACGTAGGTGGGTGGCGTGCCGTCCAACACAGACTCCAGGTCGGGGCCCTCCATGCGTTGTTTGAGAGCCTCGACGTAGTTGATGATCTGGGCGGGCTGAGAAGATCCCAGTTCGGTCTGGACACCTTCCAGGGCGTCGTACAGCTTTCGAGAGCTCTGATAAGCCCGCTCCAGTTTCTCCATGGCCTCGTGGTAGCACTTTGTAATGTCGAGAATACCGGAGACCTCGTTGTTTTCGTCCATGACGGGCAGGTGGCGGAACCCCTTGTTGACCATGAGATTGAGGCCTTCGGTGGCACTGGTATCGGTGGTGGCGTACAGCGGGTTACGTGTCATGATCTGGTCGACGGTGGTGACGGAGGCGTCGAGTCCGGAACCCACGACCTTGAACGCGAGATCCTTGGCCGTGAAAATGCCGCTAATGTTGTCGTCTTCAATGACCAGCACACAGTTCTCTCGTTTGGCGCTCATGAGCTGCGCAGCTTCGGCCACAGACGTCTTGGGCTTGATGGTGACGGCTGGGCTGGGCTTGAGAGCCATGACGGTGCCCGAAACAATCTTCTTGACGGGCTTGGCCCGCACATGGCTTCTTTTGCTGAGATCGGTTTCCAGCTTGCGTCGGATCGCCTCGTCCTTTTTCGACTGTCGTTTTCGCGACTCTGTGAGCGAGTCACTGGGGCTCTGGGTGCCGGACGCGCCGGAGTAGTTGGAGAACCGCGATGGCGTGTTTCGAGACATGGGGACGTGTGTTCCTGAGGTTGTTAACAGGTTCTTGTGTGAGACGTACGAGTTTCGGTGGTTGTAGGAATATGTACCCGTGTTGTTGTTTGGGAGGTGTAACTCTAAATGCAAGGGCGAGATACTTTTGCTGGAGTTGTGGTCATTTGAAAACGGAGTTTGCGGCATGGTTTCGGCGGTTGGAAAACGGCGATTTACAGAGCAACTTCAGCCGCGTATATATACACCTTGTCCGCGTCGCTAATATTTTCACAACACCCCTTTTGAACGGTCCCCCTGAACGGGACGCATCTGGCGTATGATAAACTCTAAATCTATCCGTCGTCCGGGAGACGTGCCACCAAACAGAAAAAACACGAGACGACCCGTTGTGCATGTGCAGATGAGACGTATACCGAGGGGTCAAAGACGGTTGGATTAGTCAGCGGAGCGCGAATACGTTAACGACTGGCTCACACCACGTGATGTATACAATCTGGTCACGTGGGTTTGTTAACAGGGCTCATATCTCCCTCTTCTCTATCATGTGCAGGGTCCAATTAAACTCAATGTCTTCACGTGAAGAGTGGCGTTTGATAACTTGAACAGGGAGTCATTTGGGGTCATTTGAGGCGGTTATAACGTGAAGAAGCTTTCGGGGAGTGTTGTGGAGCCAATTGAGTGAGTATTACTGATTTGGGTGACATAATCGCGACTGGAGACATTTTTAGGCATCGGAACGCAGACTCAACTAGTGTCAAAAGACTCGCCTGAACTGTGCGGTTTTAATGGTGTAGTTCGTTAGAGTGAATTCCAGGTATTGACGAAACATTTCAAATAGACTTGACTGAACCGGTATGTGTCATACGAGGTCTATATTTGTCGGAATCACATACTCGGTGGCAAAAGACAGGTCATATTATTACTGGTACGGTATTTGGACGGAATATGGTCTTTGTGCACAGACGTAGCAATCAGGGGTATCTGCAAGGGTGTACAAGCGTAGAGTATCGTGTGACACTGTACTGTGGCTGTACTAGAAAGAGAACGGTTATTTATTGCTCAAGGGAATCTTTCGACATTGTGCTGTAGCTATTGTTCTTCACCGCTAGAGACTACTCTGGACATCTGTTCACACTGTCAATATCTCTGAAGAGGGACCAACGGGAGGCTGAATATCCCTTTCTATCGGATCAGAAAGAATGTCATCTCTAGCTGTAGTTAATACAGGTTCAGTAGCAAGTCTTTTTCCACTACTTCCATTACAGCATTTGTTGGAAGCAAACTAGGAGTAATCTGATGGTGGCTACAATACGATCAACTGAGGCCTCATGAGGGGGTAAAATGATCGCTAGAAAAGCAGTGATGTCTCGGATGAATTCACACTTACTCTTACTGGTATGGGAAGAAAATCAACTCACTTATGGAAGAACTGCGAAGTCGTCTGTCACGTTTTGCTGCCATTTGTTATGGACAATGCCGGAAGCACAGAAAGGAGCCATTCTCATCATGAACGTGCTCTGCGTGAGTTTACAATCCAGCACTTTGTTGAATATCATCATATGTCAGTGCATAGTCGTATATCGCAAGCTGGGTTCGTGTGTCATTCCTACAGTACAAGATCAAATATGCTGTCACGAAACTAAACATAACCACACAGAATCCAATCGGCTCACACCATGACAGTCAGAAAGTCGCTAAGGGTTTGAATCCCTGACAGCTGTCATAGATCGCCATTCTCTGTCTTACAACAGAGCGGTTAATCCTTACAGAGTTTCGATAATGCACCTCTTCTCGTTATCTCAACTTTAATGGGTGGTTGGATGATAATTTGGCGAGAATAGATACAGCAGAAAAGGGAGTTGAGACCGGAATGTGCGTCTACTGCGTATATGCTGTCTCCGTCTCATTGATTCGTGTCCTGTTTCCACGTTTTGGTCACGTGATGCTGTTTTTGAGTGTCTTTAGTGAGAGCACATGGAAGCTCGATCAGTAGCTGACGACTACGTGGAGCCAATAACTATCCATGATGACTCAGTCCACGTGTACTTGTACAAGTATTAAGTATCCTCATGATTAACCTCACTAAGTACACGCTTCAGTCATCAAGGGAGAATGGGTCAGATATCATTTATTCAACTTATCTGGCTGGACATGAGGGGTGACAGGAATGTGTTTCGTATTTACGATTGAAATATGCACGTTTTGTCTGGTGTACTACTTACGGGTTAGCTCCGCCAGTAAAAAGGTGATTCCTACTCTACATCCCGAGACGCTGTATTACTTAGACTTAGTTAGATGAGCTCCATTGTAGTTAACAAGGACACTGATAGCCTAACCAATGTAGTTAAAGCAGCGCTCCACACTTGGGGTAACCCTAGTAAACGACTCCTGCCACAGCCCACTCAATTCGGGTGGAATCTTGACTCGGGTATCGTAGTTAAGTACTTGTAGTGGCTTGTGAAGGTCTGATGGCAGGAAAAGGCCACGCGGCTTGAGTCGAGGGGGGTACTTGTAGATGTCGACAGAACCGCTGCTCAGAGTATGGCCTAAGAAGAAGTACCGTACACCTGTCAAAGGGACAAGTGCTTGCACATGCGGCAGACTGTTTTCGATGTAGTGTTGACCTGTGTTCTGTGTAACTAATGAAGTAAAGCTCTTGGCTGGAGGTTGCCATGGTAGTGTAAGATGATCATATGATGCGTTCAAGATCAACGGGCCCCGACAGTGGGTGTGAAGTAGGCTCTGAAAGAAGATCTGCGTAGAATAGCACTCATATGACCAGCAGAGAATGGACACAACAGCGACAGCACAGCACCTGTCTCTATTGTGTGATCCATTCCCGTACCCCAGGACCAACCTCCAACAACATCAAAGCAAGCGATACTCACGTTTCGGAAATAGACACCGACACAAGTAGCGGAACAACATGAGACGGAAGGGTGTCTGTGTGTTCCGTCAAGCTGGCTTACTAATCGAGAGCTGAAGAACCTGGGAAAGATCTGAGAAGACAGTCTCCTTATATAACTATGAAGACGGTACGAGTTCTTTGGGGCTGAGAGGGGCACGATAGCCCCGCAGGTATGGGGACGGAGTGGTGAGGCAAATAGTGTTCCTAAGGTTAACGGCCTGACAAGAAGAGCTGATGAAGAAGAAAAGAGGAGGAAGGGGGAAGAGCTCTCTGTATGCTATTTCTGTTTGTAATTGAAATTTGATAACATGATTGCCATTATAGTCACTATTCGCCCCCGTGATGTGAAAAAGTGCCACATAATGCTCGATACATCAGATGCAGCTTTCCCTTTTGGGAAACCATCCACTTCTAGAATTGGAAAGGTGCCTCATACCCCTATCCCGTTTGTCTACCACGCTGAGAAGAAGAGAGGAGGAAGGGGAAGAAGCCAGCTATATACTATTTCTGTTTGTTTTGGGTGGTTTCTGTGCAACTTATGCATCACCGAATTAAGGTGGACTACATTTTGGGGCATAGCTACAAGTACAAGCAGGGGGTAGCTACAGCAACACATGAACGACAGAATCAAAACAAGTGAGTAGCCCAGGGAACCGCCTAGTACAGCAACCATAAGTGTTGTTACCAGTTGGCGACTCGTGGTCCCCCTTCTCTTCAACCTGGCAAAGAAGATACTGATATCTGCAAAGTTGAACAGCTGTCGTCATATCACTATTCGTCACCGCCCCACACCCGACTCACCCTAGGGGCACACACAGTCCATCAATCACCATCTTGTTCCAGTTTCACTCATGTTCACAACCAATCGATATGTGAAGTTTTCCTCTCCGTTCTCTCATTTCTCAATCTCACTCAAATGCGCGTCAAGTTAGGAGAGTGCACATATCTGAAGAAGCTCAGCTGTCAGGAGTGTCAGATATCAAACGAGATGAGTACAAACACGAGCAGAGGCGTTCATGATATTCGCATAGCCTGTCCTCGCAGAAGCACTTGTACCATACTGTTGTGCTTCACCTGTACAAGTAGTTGTGCTTCTACTCTTTCCCTCGCGACAGATCTGGGACTTGACACGAGACGTCTCAGGGGCTACCAATATATACAGTCGTTTTTAGCTGTCTATTGTAGAGCACTTCTATTCGAACTTCAAAACCACCTTGAATCTCGGGATTTATAGGTCGCCGGAAACGTCAAGTGCGGCTTCTGCCTGGTACAAGACAAACACCGTGTCCGTCAACGTGCAATACGATCAGTACAAGCTGTTTCTCGAACCCCTGTTACCCCAGTGAGTACCTGTCAATAACTTGGTGATCATAAGTATGGGTACATGCCATGAAGTATCATATTATAACAAGAGCTCTGAAGACGAGGAACATATCATACATTTTCAATAATGTACAATACTTCAACACACACACGTTTGTACCATGACTAGCAGCTGCTTCCCCACCGCCACATGACGATTCGGAACTAGTTTAGCCTAACGGAACTAAAATGCGAGACGACCAACAGAGACAGGCTAGTTTAGATCCGTACGCTCACGTCGTATTCCCACATCCGATGGTACGGCAACAAGTGGCATCTGCGCGTCCAAAGGAGAATCTTGGCTTGGACAATAACAGCGCACTTATGATAGCCGCGGTTTGTTATTGGTCCATGTCGTCATTGGCTGTACGAGAGAGAGAGAGAGGTCGCCCCCCAATCAATATGATAACAGCTCATTTATCAATTGACCGAGTCAAGAACAAGAATGTGGCAGGCCCCTCAGAACTTTGGACGGGACAGAAAACACAAAAAGTCTT
The DNA here is from genome assembly GCA_900519055.1 of Yarrowia galli. Lineage (NCBI taxonomy): Eukaryota > Fungi > Ascomycota > Dipodascomycetes > Dipodascales > Yarrowia > Yarrowia galli. Next base: position 1,414,997 of record ULGS01000004.1, read on the forward strand.
CTTCAATGAACATCGACGCAGTAACCTCTTCTTGCTATGATCTTCTGCAATCTTCTGCATACAAGTAACGTATCAGGCGGGTCTGGAATCTCGCTTCCAACGCATTCTAATGCTTTCTAATCTTGTGTTCTCTCGTATACCCACGTATTCATTCATTCGCTTCTATTGAGACACCAGGTATAGAATGAATAAATGCCATAAACACACACACACACACGCACGCTCAAGGCATCACATGCCGTACTCATACACTGTAGAAGATGTCAGTCAGTAGGGTGGAGGGAGTGGAGGAGAAAGAAATTGAGTGGCGTTGTCAACTTGGTCACGTGTATCACGAGACTCTGAAGATCCTCTCCCTTGTCAATAGCTCACCCTGTGCATGTGTGTTCAGCGACAAATGGGACGGTTAGGACAGGGTGAAAAGTTGATCAGGTGGGTTCATCGGGTCAGAATCTTGGTTCTAAGGGGGTTTCAAAAGTCCCTGAGAACTCCTCGCTCCTCTTTTGGCTGTTTCAGTGGCTGGTAAAGCTGGACCTAGGCATAAGTGATGAGGAATGATAGGAGATCCAGTTGTGAGTTGAATTAAGGGTCCAGAGAGGGTGCCATTTCTTTTGATAGCGGCTTAGGGTGGGTTTGGAGAGCCATACGTGCAATTTGCTTCTCGGAACAACATCTGAGGACATCTTTCTCCTCACAGCGAAATTTCGAGTTCGGTGTGAGATCGTCAAAAGGCGTCAAAAGGGATCAGGAGAGCCCAAGGAGTTGAGAGCGTGACCTCTGGATGTTCAATAGCCCGTTTCAATGGCTCCTCGCAAAGGTGGGGGTAGTTTCAGAGTCGGCGTAAGTCATAAATCAACATGAGGTGGGCAGAGAAATCATGAAGTCGCAAAAGGTGAAGTCTAGATTGTTGCCAGACGTTGTGAGAGGGGAGAAAGAGATGCCTGATGTTGCCATTACCCTCTGTTGGATGTCCTGTCGCAATTTGCACAACCCGCTCGAGGTGTCAAGGGGACCATCAGGGAGTGAATATGACGTAGAAAGAGCCTAATAAATTGCACAGCTGCTTCAATACTTTAGTTGTTACTTTGAGAAGGATTTGGCCGAGTATTTGGCCGACTACCCTTTGGTACCTGGTACCCTGTTCCTAAACTGCACCGTCTGAGGCTCTTTACTTACACTTGCTTGCTACATAACACAACACCACAAATGACGAGTACTAAAGAACCACATATCGCCAGAGAGACATGAAGACTTGATCTAAGAGCCTGGAGTGTCACCAGACCTTCCAACTACCACCCACTCATTACCGCACCTTCTCAGAAACAATCCAGAGTCCTCTGAGTCTCTACAGTTGTCCATGTGAGTATAGAATGAGAACTGAACGAAACAAGAGGGTAAAAAAGCAGGAGACTTGTTCAAGAGACTCCATGGAGGCTTAGAAACACATTTCGGAACTTCTCCTGTCTCTTACTACGCTACAGAGTCAGATGTCACGTCCCCAGAATGTATCAAAAAAGTGCCGAGCGTGAGCAACAACAAAGAAGTCGGCCAGAAAAGCTGAGGACTCTCATGACCAACATCTAAAACACTCCAGATTATCTCAATACTCCCGGTGAAGGATCTAATCAACTCCACCTTCCGATAGATCGTCGTTAATGGCGTGTGTGTATCAATTTGTTTCATCCCGTTTCGATTATCAATAATGCTTACTTTGAAAGGAGACAAAAGCAGCAAAAAATGTACAAGTAGGGGGAATGAGACAAGACAAGAACGGATGTATACTGTGGCTGCCAGATCTATTGCAACCATCAACTCTGTGAATTATAATAACCATTTCTTGTTCTTAGATATACGGTGATGAAATGCTGCCAACTTTTGATGTGCACTCAAAATCCGCACGATCATCGGAATACAGACGGAACAAGTGCATGGGGGTCCTTGGCGGAACTCGGTTGCTCACCAATTAGATTTTGACAGTCTCACTTGGCAGCTCGGCCGAAAGTCGGGGGGCTGGCTGAAAACCGACATTCACGAGACTATAACAGTTATGATACGCTGTAAATGGAACCTATATTGTAATAGAAGCAGTGTTATCACCACAACCAGGCTGGGTTACATTCCAAACATGGTTTGGAGCCGCCCAAAAAGCAAAAATGTCGCCTAGACATGAAGACTATATGTATTATTGAAACGTGGCAGTTTAGTCAGCCAAAAAGACGCCATGGGGCGGGATGGGACGCCGTAGAACTCTGGCCACGTGATTGCCCATCCGGTTGGGCATGTTTAGACGACCTCGTCAACTATCTAGTGTCCAAAGCCTGCTAAATTAGAATAGTCAGCTGATACTGAACAACGTCTCGACGCTACTTGAAAAGTGTAACTAAAGTTATTTAAGCCTAGATAGGGTCCAAGGGGGCGAAACCTGGGCCAAAAAGCTGTTTTCGCAATTGGAGCTGCAATTGTGCCGTTTGAAATGCCCGAGTCTTCGTATTCGCCAAATATGCACCGCCCCCAACAGCCGTTACCTGTCATGTTGGTCTAGCCCCGTATTAGCACGACGCTAGACAAACTAGACACACTAGTGGCGCTAACCGGCTAGAAGGGACTAATGCGCAGGTACCACTCTCACAGGTGACCCTCCAGGCGAGGTGAAGATGAAATTTACCGACTCCAGATGAGAAGAGAAGGACGGAGAGGAGGGGAGAAGATGGAAGATGGTAGAAGATTGAATGGAGGTGGCAAAGGTGTACACAGCCGACAATTTTGGCCCTCAAGTAGTAGCTGGGAGAATGATAACCTTTACATGTGACATTACTTGGTCTTTACTGAAGAATACAAGTATTCTAAATCGGAGTCCGTTAAGAACTGACCAAAAACACCCCACACACACACTACAAATACGAGACGATACTACACCTACAAACATCTACACTTCTACGCACTCCCCAGAATTATATAATGATGCAAACTGGCACCAGCTCAGTCTACTCGCATACTCTAATAATTTATAATATACATCCACCTCGGTTCATCATCGTCTCATCATCGTCGTCATCTCATCAACACATTAGTGTGACGTGTTCTTGTCCCTCCTGTCTGTTGTCCTTCACTGTACTGACAGCACTGACTGTGACATGCTCTTCACCCAGCCAACTACTGCCATCGGGTCGCGCTGGTCAACAACTCATATTGTTCCCTACACGCATTGGAGGTGAACTTGTTGTCCATCTTCTGCGCGACAATGTGCCATTTTTCATTGTGGTAGTCCTGCACCGCCTTGGTCAGATCCTTGAGGTCCTCCGACGTCCAGTTCTGTGATTTTTTGCGTAGCTTGGTACAATACCGCACCTGTAGAGCGCCCGGCGTGCGCCCGGGGAAATGCTGCGCTATTCTCTTCCACGAGTACTTTTGGTTTTCCTTGAGCTCAATCAGCAGCTCGTCGTCGTCGGCCGTGAACTTGGCCTTGGAATTGCGCATGGGCGCCACCCGGAACTCGTTCTTGGAGCCCGAAGACGACGCTACCGTGTTTGTCACGCCTCCAACGTCCATGTCCTTGTCTCCGAGACTACCAAAGGCGCTCTCGTGGTAGTACGTCTGGGGGTTGGGCAGATGAGAGGACGTGGTCTGGCTCATCATGTATGGCGTGGAAGAGTAGCGAGTCATGGAGTAGTTGCGGTAGGGAGACGTGGATGCCGGTGGACCTCCAACCACTCCTGAAGATGTGTAAGGCCGGAAGTAGTTGCTATATGAGCTATGCAAGGGGGGCTCTGTTGGTGTAGTTAATGGAAGGGGCGGTTGTGAAGTCGGCACTATCGGCGGCTGTTGCTGTTGTTGTTGTTGCGACACATTGGATGATGGAGGTATGGTCTGTCCCACCACAGGCGGTTGTTGTTGCTGCTGCTGCTGTTGCTGCTGCTGTTGTTGCTGCTGTTGTTGCTGCTGCTGTTGCTGGGACAAAGACGACTGTTCTGGAGACCCCAGTTCGGGGCGGTCGGTGTTCATAGCAGGGTTGTGGAAGAGGATACTATGTCGGGAGATTCGTGTGAGATTACTTGGTCATACTGGCCTGTGTTAGTGGGGAAGAAAAGGTGGACAAGGGTTTGGAGCGGGTTGTAGCTGGGAAGCGCGTTAAACACGTCCCAGACGGTTTGTAGCGGGTTCTGAGGGTCCTTTTGATTCTGTGTCGTTCTTCTGTGGTTCTGTGTTCAATTGGGTAACAAGAGTTTGTGTTTGTGTCTGGGACTGCTTCTGGGACTGAGCTGCAACTTGGCGGTCATATCACCAACCCCAAGACATTGTGCCGGAAACCATTCAACCGTCAAAGAACCGTGTCCTCCACTCTCTGTCTGTGTCGCTCTCTCCTTCTGTGACTCTCTACCGGGACTCCTTCATCGCTGGTATCAAGTGAGAAGGCCCAATTCACCGCCAATGCCGCTGGAAACACCCGACAAAGTCCCCCAGAACCGCACAGACCAGGAGAATCCAACCAGACCCGTCTGGAAGGAGAATCGCCCCCGCCCCCCAACCGTCGTTTGATGCAGACCCTGGACGTCTCGCCTCAGAAACCGTTCCACCGGACCCGGTCCAAAACCACACGGGCCTTTCGCCTCTCGCACTCACGGCCCTCGCTACCAGTCAAGCGATACTCACCGTGTATTCCGTCTTGTATCCTTGGGGTTCTGCACTGTGCAAAACTATATAAGTGTTTATCAGACACCAGCTCAAAGTTGAGCAAAAGGTAAATGTGGTTAATATGTATAGTTTATAGGTATATGGTATAGCACTGGATAGCCTGGTGGGTAAATGTTACATGGGTGACTTATAGGGTGGCTTACCAATGTGGGTTTTGAAGGGCTGCTGCACCTGGGGGTCACTCTCACACAACTGCTGCAACCCACTCCACAGAAGGAGGTGTATACCAATGGCTATTGTCGCTCTGGCCCCAAGCCCAACTGCCGCCAAAAAGTCCAGAGACCAAAAAGTGGCCCACACTCTCCCTGCCCTATTTGCCCCCACCGCCGCCATACCCCGAACCTCAGCTTCGGCCCTCTCGCCCCTCCAGCACTATCCTCTTTACATTACATCCGTCGAACTTTGTGCACAAAGAATTTGGTCTTTGTCTGAATCAGACCAACACCTGTGCATAAACTTACATCATCGGGCGATCTTCAGAAACGCAAAATGTAGACACTCTTGGTTTTGTGGTATAGTGACTGCAAAAGAGCTGAGAGATGAGATGAACCTGGAGGCAGCGACACCGTGGGCAGCCATTGGGCCATTGAGGGAAAAACCAATCCGAGACAAACGCCACCTCGCTTGTCTTTGACACATATTCCCGAGCCGGCTCTATAGCCAAGTGTCTATGAGGCCTAGACCCTAAAACTACACAACATTTCGCGACCAAAGATGGAAGTGGTGAATGTGGAATCGGTGGACCAAAACGAACAACACGATAGAAACAAATAGATGATAGAGTCGTAGACACGGCCAGTAAAACCGCCGGGTTCCACTCGTCAACATTGTAGATGACGGGCTGCGGGGTTTTAACACTTATGCTCTATACACTTGTTTGGATAAATGCCATTTATAGGGTGTCGGTAATTAGTAACACCCAAACAGATACGAGTCCAACAGAGAGTAGTTGAGGATCATCAACTTTGGCCAATAGTCAAGAACCATTCAATGGTCCAAAGTCATCAGCTCCCGTTCGCCCTCTCAGCCCTGTCTCTCTCTCTCTCTCTCTCTTTCCGCTACGACAAGGACATGCACTGTTCAACCAAAGCAGCACCATTATTCGCTATACTACGCTGAATCTCCTACCCCCACCAGCCTCCTCATAAATCAACAGCTATCATAACAATATCATTTCATAAAAGGACATATACGGGCTAAAAGCGCTCCCTCTCCCCCCAATAATAACAAAACGGGGGGAGTGTGCTGGAATGTATCAGCTTCAAGGAGAGAGTCATAAATATCAATATACGCGCACACAAAACAAATCCGGAACCAAGGAGAAACAGCCCGTTTTCTATTGAGCCGTGTATACATCCATCCATAATATGCCGAGTTAGATTCAAAGTCTTTCGCTTGGCTTGATACCTCTCCTAAACAGGATTCTTGCCGCTTCGAAACTTCGCACATACTTGCCGTCCCACCTTTCTGCCGGTCTAGAACGCCCCGCCTGACCTCTAGCACCGACTCTAGCGCACACTAAGCCCTCTCCACACTATACCGCACTAAATCCACCAAAGTAGTTCCGTCTGACGACGACGAGAACTTGTAAGCGAGCCGGGATGCATCGACCGCAGAGTGTGGCCAGGGAGTACAAGTAGAGCTGTTCAGACGCCCTGGCAGTCCGTCTTTCCAATCTGCAGTTGAAGACCTTCAATTGTAGGGGCCACGACAAGTGACCAAGGGCGGTCTAGACTAGCCTACGCTGGTGATAACAGCGTAGGAAGCGAGCTAATCGACTTGTGGGGGTGGTACGACGATATCACGGTCGACGGGGCACAACAGAACAAAACAGAACAGAACGCGGTGTTATTGGATCGAGCCGAGACAACCCGCCACGGGGCTACAATCAACTACCAGTACAGCATCACTCGACTACGACCTTGCAATTGCTCTCGACACTACTCTGCAGTTTATCACGCATTCACAAAACACGCAATGAGAGCTGCTCTCCCCCCTATTCATCGCCATTGCTCTTTTTCACTCTCTCTTCTCTTCTCGTCACAACCCCCGAACTAGCTAGCACCACGACACTGATAACAACAGCGAATGAAAATGGAGATGACAACAAACGAAGGACGGATAGGACACACACGCACGCTGGGAGAGGAGTTTAGCTGGAGAGGAGAGAGAGCACAGCTGACCTCTTGGTCACGCTAACCGTTTATGCACACATCAGCAATTTTCTTCTCACCATCGGAAACACGTCGGAGATTGGCACGTGACCGAGAGTGGGTGTACAGCACTTCAGACAACCCTTGATTTCTGTCTCCTCTTTTTCAACCTCTCTAAAAAACTGAAATTTTCCCAAAACTGAGATTTGCCCTTACTAAATCACGCTGAGACCACTGTTACCGCTTTGAGAACTGTCGCTAAGTCCACCCTCTTCGGTTGCTACCAAACATGGATGAGTTCATAAAAGACATTTATTACTTGGGTCGTGAGAGAGACAGACATTGTGAGTGGACCATACATTGGAGGAGGAGCTCAAAACAGTTCATGAGTTGGAGAAAGAGCCAGCAGAGGTTGAAAAACAGGGACACAAAAGCCTGCTACTGATCTCGGTCATCTCCCACACCTCCTGATCTCAATATCTCAACGTCCATACTTTTCGCTCATTAGCACACACCCTCTCCCTCCCTCAACTCAAACCTCCTTTCTTCCGCCTGGTTCATGCCGAGATCGACACTCTGGAAAAGCAGCTTTGGAAAAAGTAAATTATCTGATTATCGAGGGAGAGAGATGGGGAGGGATGGAGTCTGACAATCTCCTTATTTGCACGACTGTTCCATAACGCCCACTTTTTTGAAGTCTGCACACTTGCCATTCTCACAATCGCGCCTCTCTGAAGCACCTCAAATTTTTTCGCTCCTCGTGTCTTGAGTTTCACATTCACTTTCCCTACATGATGTACACCTGTAGGCGACTCCACAGAAACTCTGTTCACAACGGTTGAGAGTCAATTAATGCGGTGGGCGGAATATTGCTTTAAGCACCCCAAAAAAAATCTAGAAGAAATAGAAGACGCATTAGAAGCATCGGAACGAAGGCCCAGGGTCCTTTTCCAAACGCTAACAGGTACAATCAATCACTAAACTGACAGTCGGAAGTCTCCACGATATCTGAGAGAGGAGAGATTAGTTACAACTTAGTCCAGTGACCAATTGCGGAATAGATGTACACTGCAAAAAAAAAAAAGAAGCCCACTGTGAGACATGAATCTGTAAGAGGGCCGAACTGGTCATATGCTCACTGCGTATATTTGAACAGTGCTGGCAAGCCAGAAACTCGATGTCCACAGCATCAGCACTACGACAACAAAATCAAAAACTCTTTACCCCACTCAAGATCTAAACTACCTCGGCAAGCCACAGTTGACCCTCCCCTTCAAGGCTGCACTAACTCCACTAGCCCCGCATAGACTCATTGGCAGTACATAAGCGTGAAATTTGCGGTTTGGACTCAACGGCTGGAAAACGGGGTTCTTGGGCTTGAAAGACGCCAGATGAAACGTCGACAAGTCGCGAAAACGCCCTATATTCTCAGATTTCTGGGTCGAAATCGCTCATGTACGTGATGACTTGTCGGGCCGACAAGCTTGCTGCATAAAATATGCACAAATAAGGTTACAGAAGCACATGAAGACATATATAGACATGCAGCCAAGAGGGTCGCGTTTTAACGGATCAAATATGTGTAGATGTCGATGGGAAGGTGATACCCAGACTCCCTCTTTGAATCTACGCCAGAATCCACGCCCTGATTACTAATCAGATCTATTTTAGTCTACTTTTGACCGTTCCAAAATGAGACCTTTAAGCGATGCATCAAAAGATACAAGTCTAGCCTAGCCGCAGTTAGAGTTATGGGGCTACTCTGGGCATTGTCAAGTAATTACACTGTCCAATGGTGCTAACTTTTGCCAGTCTTTAGAGTGATAGCAGAACAGGTCACATTTAAGCGAATACAGTCACGTGGGAGACACCGGTTCAGTTTATTGAACGAAATTACGTCTGATTTTCGGCTCCTCTTTGTTTCAGCTCGGCTAGGGACATGCCTCGGTTCAAGATGGTTCCGTTTGTTTGTGTCTCCTTCATTTGCTGTGAAAACCTAAACTCTTATCGCCATGGACTTAGGCCGCGCTTGGCATCGCGATGCTTTGTAGCTGCCAACAAAAGTTTTAGTAACAGTTAAGCAGCCAAAGAGATTCATTTGAAGGTAGCTTTTGACTCTCTTCTCTATTTCCCCAATCCGGAAGAAAATAGCGAGGTGTCTCGGAGTCCGACAGATAGACTGACAGAGGTATCCTCCTGACCGAAACGTACACAAACAGATTAGGAGTGAACCACCTTTGTTACCAATCCAGGCAAACTACCCGAGCAACAGGCGAGAGAGACAACCTAATTTTCTCAAGGCATGTACGAAAGAGCGATATTGGAGGGGAGAGTCTACTTGTAGGAAAGGGGAGGACGTTGGAAGATCAGATTAGAGACATGGTCCGCGGTGGACATTTCCCATGTCTTTCTGTTCTGTACCTGATGTACAAATTGGGGTGTCGTTCAACTTACTTTCTGCAACATTTAATTGTCACGTTTGGGTGGAGTCTTTAGCTCAGATAATCGTGAGAATTCGAATAAAACTGTGAATAATACAAAGAGTTGAGCAATAGATGTGTCAATGCCAGGGGTATTATTCAGTATAGTTTTATTGCATCAAGCTCACATCATTTTCACACACAACGACGTGTTCACCTTTCTCCAGAACAAACAATGTGCTCCCTAATTCCAACAAGGGACACGTCATTGGGCCTGCGAGACTGTTCATCAGACCAAGAGTCATTTCTAGAGACCCTAAATTACCCCTTGAGCCGTCGTCTAGCTCCAAACACTATCACCAGTAGAATCTTCGGAACGACATGTGCCGAATACGAGTATGTCTTGCCGTGATCGAGCAGTGGGATAAACGGCTGCATTTCCATGAGCTGCAACGTCCAGGAGATGTGCCTATTGCAGAGTAGCACGGCTACGGATGAGAGACATGGTATTAATATCTGATCATGATGACGGGAACACAGAGTATTGATTTGAGGGAGTTCCCTGAAGACTGAAAGCCAGTGACCAACAGACTACGGTTAGCCACTGTTTACCATTGGGGACACATTTCTAGCCAGTCAAAACAAAGCCTTTCGGAGCCCGAACAACAAATTTACTCCTGCAAGAGAACCTAACCATGGGAAGAAGTACAAAAGGAAAATTCACGATATTGGAAGAAGCAGGACCATTGATAGGGATAGCAGTTGATAAGGGGAGTGCCACAGCTTCACAGCACACTTCTATCAACTCAGATATTTTCTGCCGTTGTTATTCGTGACTCTGTAGTCCAAAGTCCTCAAACGCAAAACTGAGCAAAAACCAAGATGGAAGCAGCTGGAGTGTTCCAGAGGTAAACCCTAAGAGTAGAGTCGAATGTCTGAAGTGGAATCTCCGAGTCTTGCACTCTCATCTCGTGGTGTTCAGACGTCATACACGCGTGTTCCAAAGTCTCCACCACGTTGTCAAAAGCAATCACGGCGGCTAGAGATGATTGTAGAAATCGATCCAATGGGCCTTATCGTGACGACGAGTAGACAACAGCGCTTAGCTTGAGAAATTTAAGTGTACTTGTACATGCTTTTCGAGCGATGTCCACGTTTTGCCCCATCAAGTTTTGCGCTCATATTTTAGTTGAGAGATTCACCCAGAACAAAAACAGGTGGATATAGTACGATACATAGATGTGTCTGTACTCGTACCGGTACACGTACACAGATTGACGCTGAGGAGACCAGATATCCTCACGCTCAAATAGAACAAACAACAGTGTGGCGTCATATTGCCAACGTATACAATCAGGTTCTGCCTGTACACACACTGATTTGAGGCTATGAGTGCATATCGTCGAAAACGTGTTTCTCAGCCTGCACTCTAGTGCACGGCTCCGACGCGTATTCGGAGGGTTCGTGGATGACGAGAACGAGTAATTCCTTTGTTCATCATTTTCCGAGCTTTTAGCCAATTTCAGCCATTTTTGCCAATCTTTTTCCACGAGTATTCCGACCCGTCAAATCCAGTCCTCCTGTAACTTCGTATCGAATACGCTCTTGTGCATCTTCCATGCAGGTGATGCGGTTAAGAAACGGATGCTCGGGTAGTAGTGCTCGGTAGGGTAACCCTGAGGAAAACTGCCGTGCATGAACATGGAGAAAGATCGGATATTTGTGAGTGGAGAATTTATCGCGGACACACAGACAGCAGCCCGAAGAAAGAAGGACCCCCCGGCAATGCTTGATTCCATTTGGCTTTCATTTCATGCCGCCTCAGGATCGGAGCTTTCTCTCTGCTGACTGTCTTAGCACTGTTTTGTATTTCTAAATCGTACACTTGTAATTGCACACTGACTTTTGAAGGTGATGGTTTTTGGTCAGAACAGTCACAAAAGGAGTTTTTTCACAAATGGGCCCATAAAACTGCGGAGAGGGTATTTGGACAAGTACGTCGTACACACACCGTATCGGCAAAATACCGGTCTGACGGATTCTTGAAGGGGAGCCGTGCATGCACATTCTATATATAGCACTCGGAGGGTGAGCTCCAGAGCTCCAGGCCTCCCGCTTTTGGTTTGCTGCTCATGCTCGGAGCTCTGAACGCCCAGAGAGTTGAGACACTGCAACTTACCGCGGATATTAAATCCAAACTGGGTTAACGGTAATGAGAGGACAGGGGAAGTGGTGGTGGTAGTGGTGGAGGTGATGGTGGTGAACTAAAGGGGTTTGGGGTTGTTCTAAGATCTGAAAAAACTACGAATATTGGTGGCTATAGTACAAGTGGCTGTATTTGTGCTCATGGTTGAGTCTTCTCACTACCTGCCGTTATTATCAGGAACGTGGCTATGCCTCTATAAGTGCTCTCATATTTCCAACCTAATCATGTCTCTTCTCAGAAGACCAAAATAAGTGATAGCTGAAAGGAGAACAAGCAAGCAATGTTGTACAAGTACGGAGTCCTGAACAGGTGGTAGAGAAGGGGGATGGCTTCTACTCAGTGTTTAGACTGGTATGTACTATGGCTCCTAAGTAGTAGTTAAACTTACTCCACAACAAATAGTACAGCCTCAGTTAGACCAAATGCAGCAAGGATCCACCCAGTCATACCATACACATACACTCAGGCACAGCCGTTTTCCGGAACAGACAGGCCTCTTGTTATCATATAACACTATCACTATATAGCTATGTACTCATCTCTATCAATGTCTTAGAAGCCCACACTGTAATCTTACCATAACTATACAATTGAAATTCATACAGCAGCAATTATGAATGTTGCTGGGGTTAGAGGTGGCCAGGGCGATGAGGTCACCGAGTGCTGGTACTAGCAGTCTGAAGGCGAAAGCCGACCTTCTCAAACAAGGCCGAGTGGAGCCGTTACAAATCGTCCTTCCACTCAAGAGGCTGCCCCCGGTGGCGTCAGAGAAGGCCTTCTGTGTGTGAGATGACGTAGTGAGGAGGCTTAATCGATCTGGGACAGTTGCTGTGGAGCCGTGTGTGTTTGTGTGCGTGCAAGGGTAGTGGTGTGATGGATGTCTCGAGTGCAGAGAGGTTTTGGACGAAGGCTCAAAAACAGTCTCACGAGTTCCACACAAGTTGTGACAGTAAGAGACACAGCAGCCGTATAAAAACGCTACCAATAACGCCGCACGCGTCGCCGCACCAACCGCAACACCCTCATAATCATCTATGCCCTCTGCCACGATCCTCGCTTCCTTCTCCCATTCCGCCGAGCTTGCACAGCAACTCTGAAGTCTCAAAACTCAAGAGTGCGTGCACAACAAACACACACGCAAACTGTTTTGGCCGCTGTAAGTTTGCCGCGGCTGATTTCAAGCAATCGAGAGAGCAGACGGTAGTGATCGGAACCACCTTCCCTGCAGAGCCGATCACAGGCGGGTCAGAGGACGCCATCCACAATGAGAGCAACAACAACACCGATCGGGTGATGCAAAGACAAAGTGAGTTGTGAGACGGTATCGGAGGGTGAACGTGGCAGGAGAAGGTAGATGGGAGGGGTGAGAACAGGTTCAGGATGAACTGGCTGATGATGGAGGCCCTTGTACGGAGTACTCCTTTAGCCATCCATAGCTTAGTAGCTGTTGTACCATACCAAATGTATTGTACTGAAGCAGAGAGGCTTACTAATCGTCGTGGACAGACCCAAGAGACTGCGGTGTGCACTCAGTCATCAACTGGTGTCTGTGTCTAGACTGAAGCTGAAGCCCTAGAGACGGGCAACGTGTGCCATGACATCGACGACCACACCAGGAGGAAGTAGGCCCAGGCGACATAGGTCTGAGATCTGAGCGAGAGTCTTGAGGTAACAGAAACATCAGCTTGGTGGTACCACACGTGCTTGTCAGGTCTTTACCAGTCGCTGAAGTCTTCTTAGTCATACTGTGAGCATCAAGAGCACGACCTAGTACGACCGCGACCTGTCCTTCCTCTAACTTGCGCCTCCTCGAAAATGCCCCTCTTTTCAAAACAACAGCTCCTAGCATCGACGACTTCATCACCACAGCTCTCCTGACACCATGGGGGTAAAGGACACAAATCGCCTTCTCAAAATGAACCACAGGACTGTGTCCGTTTCACGACGCCCTCATTCATGTCCTTTTCACATCACAGGTTCCTCAATCAGCACCAGTGATCTCTAGTGACGAGAACGCAGACTCCAACACAACAATCCAGCCTGCAACGGTAGAACGACAGTCTCTATGAATACATGCTGGATCGCAGGGTTTTCCTCAATCACTGACAACATTCTTCCATTCCTCCACAACCGACCACATCTCCACACCTGGCATCTCCTCCATGAGAACACATCACAACCTCCTGTGACAGATCTGTGAGCCCATAGCCTACCTGTGTCACAGCTCTGCCCCATAGCTTCCCTTCCGCACCAGCTTTGCCGCCTTCGCTTCGCTGACCTCAAAGCGTCCAATTCGCACCTCGTACCCAGCGCTCCTTAGTCTTCCCTTAGCCAATACTCCCCCCAACAACTAGTAGTGCCCACTACCAGCTCTCTGCCGACTTCCAAGCTGAACCTGAACCAGATCAACAACCAACTCTTGATCTGGCTGGCCGTCGAGAGCTACGCCTTGGAACCGCTTGTGTCACCAACCACAGGGGTCCAAGATCACGTCACATACTCACAAGGGTTTCTGCTCGCCAAAGTGACGCAAAGCACATTCCAAGAGCAGCTGTATTTCCATCCATGTGTTAACATTGTTAGTGTCAAAAGTGATCATTTGCCAAGTCCAGGGGCTCACAAACACATCTTGGCGTAGCAAGAGTGGGAAACCCAGGTTGAACGACAAATACTGAGAACAGCCACAACTTTCAGCATCCAATACTTACGCGGTGGATACCCCAACCTGGAACACGAAGACACTCCTGGTATCTTTGTTGGGTTTCAGGCGTGTCCTATTCCGAGAGAGTCCCAGGACAGCTCCTGGAGTTGCTGATGTGGTTCGCATTGGGCTTGGATGAGTAATGTCCAGGGTACCAGGTGGATGTGCTCAGAGTAGCACTTGAAACGGGAGTGTTGGAGTTGTCAGGGATGTGGTGACGAGAGTCGGGTCGAAACGGTGATGAAGATAGCATGGTGTGTTGAAGACGTCGTGACGTCGCTGGGCATGTCGAACGGAAGAGGTGCTGAGAGCTGGTGTCTCAAGTGCGCTCAGGGGTGAATGACAGGGTTGTCTCAATGTGTCACTATGGCTAATGGGTGTGTCAAGCAGTATCACAAAGTGGAGGTGTTGGTTGATGGGACTGGATGCAGACGTTGCTGACAGACGTTGACTGATGACAGATTGATGTTGCTAGCTGGCTGAGGCTGTTGCCTGGTCGATGTTGACTGGTCGAAGTTGGCTGATCGATGTCGTTGACTTTGCCGCCTGACCTGTGTGATGACCGACTGATGTTGCTGGTAGATGATCGTGACAAAGTGGTGCAGGTGTTGGCTGCTTGAAGTCGTTAGCTGACATCAGGTGTTGGCGGACATCAGTTGTTGCGTGGTCGATGTGATGAGTAAGTGGTGGCTGAAGTGGTGGCTGAAGTGGTGGCTGAGGAAGTGGTTGAAGTCTCGGCTGCCACAGCGTCGAATGCTCTGTCAATTGAGCTCATTCAGCATTGGCGTATTGTCGCTTGTGATGTGCAATCGTCGATTGGCGCTTTGTGGTCGATTGTGTTGCTGAGCATGAGACAGAAATCGATCAATCACTTCACACAGTCGACAGGTCACGTGAGCAGAGCATCATGGCTTGTGTTTGATGCGTTCAACGAGTCGGTTTGACACAGAGTCTTGTTGTCATGCTAGTTTCAGCTGTCGTGTCGTGAGTCGTGTGAGTCGTGTGAGTCGCGCGTTGAGTTGGTGTGTATCAGTATGTACGAACATTGTATGTACATAAGTGACAATACATTGTTAAGTGAGCAAGTGAGTGATTGAGTGAGTGATTGAGTGAGTGAGTGAGTGATTGGGTAGATGTTGCGAGGGTCAGTTGAAAGAGCTTTGAAGTCGATTGAAACAATGTCGAATGTGTCGTGAGCAAGCAAGTGATGAAGCAGAGACGGAGAGGTATGCACTCTCAATTTGTGAATGGGACGGCTTTTGATCAAAATGGAAAAGAGGAAGGAGAAGAGGAAGAGACAACAACCAACTACGTTTCGACACTACGGCGAAGAAACACAAGAGACTGATGTCCGTTGCGTTGGCTGTGTCTGCTGGAACAGCTGCCCCTTGGTAAGGTGGTAAGGTCATGTCATCGTAAGAAGAGACGTGCAGAGTACGTGGACTAAAGACAACACGGCAGAAACGAAAGCGACTTGTAGGTCTCCATCGTTTTTTGTGTGCGAAGAGGAAGGTGGAGTGGAGTCAATGGAGTCAAAGGAGTGGAGTGAATGGAGTCAAAGAAGTCGAGTCTATGGGGTTGCGTGGCCCGGAAATGCTAAAGCGAGGTGTTCGGTCTTGGGCAGTCTGACTCTGGTCAAAATTAATCAGGGTCCGTCTGGTGACTCGTCTGGTGGCTCACCATTTTGTTCACTCGCTTGTTTAGGCCGCTTTACCGGAAATCCCACTAGCCAAGGTCTAAAGAGTGCTAGTACGGGTTTAGCACAGAAACTAACACAGACCCAACCACAAATGAGATGAGATGTGGGGAACAGCTGATGCGACGGCAGAATCACTCACCATGTGCCGTTTTCTGTGCTCAACCTCACTGCTCGACCAATAGCCCTGTTGCTTCTCAAACACCGTGAAGAACATTGTCCCACCCCATCACCTCAAAACATACTCTTTCAGTATGAGAGGTCTCTGATACTCACTGGCGACGCCCTGGGTCGGAAAGAGAGGCTGAGAGCAGTTCAATCATCCCCAGGCGCCTGCTGAGAGCACACATGTCGTGTCTGTGCTACCCTATGTCTCTGTTGTCGATTTGTTGCTGGCTGTATGGTTTGAGAAAAGACATCTCACATCTCGTGAATCGTTCGACGAATCCATCAACAGAGTCCGTCATAAGCAGGAGAGAGAGCGCGCGAACGTCCTGACAGCTTGCAAGGACTCTACACTGTCCATGTCGCTCGATGGGTCTCTTTGTTAGTGGTGTGAAAAATGTGCCAAAACGTTGCAAAGTTGTGTCGGTGAGAAATGAAAAAGTGTCGGAGACACCTAAGAAGTCCATCAGAGCACTCTATGACGCCGTGCGAGTCCATCTAGAGACTCGCCTGTCTTCTCGCGCACCTTTTGACGACTTTACGAAGTCTCCCGATTTTTGCTCTTTCTATGGGAGAATTCATGACACTGCACTTTCCTTCCTACTGGGCCACCGGAACACTCTCTAGACCCTCTAGGGTGATTCTAGAGCACGCAGAGAGCCCATCTAGCAACTCACCGTTCTTTTGTCTTGCACGTTTGCCGATGTTTGTGAGTCGTGATGATATGTGTGTGTGCATGAGAGGAGATTATCTCCGACAAGCAGAGAAAGGGAGCGTTGCGCGACATACAAGAAGACCTGGAGACTTGCAAAGCACACATCTGGTGTGTATAAAAATTTGGAAATGTCGCCACCTCTTTCAAATTCTCCGTTTATTCTCTCTTTATTGTCCCATTTATCGCGGATTCTATTGCCGTTAATTGCATGTTAATGTGGATAACACAGCACAGAACACAGCTTTGCAGCCTTTAGAGCAACAGAGACAAGCCCAAGCAGTTCAAACACAGAACGGAGGGGGGAATCTGGATGTAAAAAAAGATATTCGCAGTCGGATTCTCAATTCCCGACCGTTGAGATATTAGGTAAGCAGATTGCGACCGATTCCACTAGTCGAAGAACCGGAGGTTTCAGCCCACCAACGGGTCTGAAAGTTACATGTCTTTTCATTTCCACCTACTAACCGAATACGGGAACGTAGCGCCAGGTTTCACATGTCTTTGAATCCTAAAGGGCCTCCTGATGGCCTTCTGTACACGACGGTCGAGCTCATACGACCCTTTGGGCTGTACACTGACGGTCCGACTTCCATGATACGCGAGGCAAACAATTCATCTGAGACCATGCTTTATTCTGTTCAAAGTTGGCGGTGTTCAGTTATTGTCTGTGGTGGTGCTGGTAGGTTGGTAAGGATGTATCTCTGGAACTGTTACTAGTGTAAAATCTATTGTAGGGCTTCATTGACCACTGAGAGTCGGTAAATTTGGACTTGTGGCAGTTCTACAGCGGCTTATGAATCGGCTAGAGTGGATTGGAGCCATTGCGTGAGTCCCCCGACGTTTCTCTCTTTCAGAGGTAAACTTTTCCTCCTTCTCTGTGCCATCCCATGATCATCATCACACGACAACGACCGGGAGCAGTATGGGTGAGATAGCGGATGAGGAGGGTGTTGGAGTGCACAGACAGCACCTACGGGGAGCTGGAGACTCACTTGTCAAGTCTCCAGAGTCCTCACTTCATTTCTACAGGTTAGAGGTCCTTATAAATGTGTTTGCGTTTCGTCAACAACGAGACACGTTGCAGTAGGCAATGTACAGTCGAACAAGACTTTCAGTCGATTATCACGGGCGTGTAGAGGTCAGTGACGAAGTGTAGTGCCCCGTATAGCGTCTCCTCTTTCTAGGTGTCGCAATCTGAATGGATCTGTTTGTATGAAAAGCAGCTGTCATTGAACGAGTCATAGGGCGGGTAGAGCTGAGATAAATCTTATCAGGCAACACAAAGAGCGCTCTCTGCCCCCAGACGTGCAACAAAGCAAGTTCGAAACAGTCTCTGAGTCAATGAAAGCCTACTGACCTCCTCCTCCTCCAGGATCTTCCTTTCATCTTGTCGACAAAGATCACCAGAACAAAAGCTTAACGGAGGTTCTGAAGCGGTTTGACACCTACAAGAGCAGTCTCTGGTTCTCACCTCAGTCACCAGGATGACAGTGCTGAACTCCAGGGTCGTTTTCGAGCTCTTCTCGCGTTGTTGTGGTGGTGGGAAGTGCCGCGTGCAGGATCGACTCTATACAATGGCAGCCGCGTATATATGGGTCCTGCAGAGTCGGAAGAACGGAGAATATAAACTTGCGATGCTCAGTTTTCCATATATCAATACAGTACGATTTTCGACTGGCTTATTCGCGTTATATTCGCCAGAAACTGCTACAACACCTTAAACGTGAGAACCAGATATTTAGCAGACAATTAGTAGGCGTCAGAACCTAGCATGTATGGACATCACAGCTGAAATCTTCGCGTCTTTCCGAACATTTCCATCCTAAGAACGGCCAACTACCCCATCACGAGTCGTTGGGAAACAGCTAGACCTTTCTCGTAGTTACCATGACCCAGTAGGATGTGGTTATAGAGGCAGGGAAAGGAGTAGGACATGAATTCGCAAATAGAAAAGAGGTTCTAGACCTCTAAGAAGCAACCATTGAGTATATGCTTACACAGCCTCAGTTCTATGCCCTGCAGATGAAACATCCAACAGAACCTGTTTCGTCCCACAGTCAGTTGCAAAATCGGAAGACCCTAATTCAGTACGGATACTTGAAATGAAGCTACAGAAATGAGAAGAAAGACGACGGGATTTTTGAGTAGCACGTTCGAAGCGCAAAATCCCCCTCTGCCCTACGATACTATTTATCTCAATAACCGTCGTGATCGTCTTGTTCAGTTATAAAGAGGGCTGAAAACAGAGTCAATTTCGTCGGGAAAAAGACCACGTTGGTTTTGAGACAATCGGAAGATGAAACTCGTCAGTTTGGTATCATGGGAGGGATTCCAACCAAACTTGTCAGGCTCATGAGTCTTGCTTTCGTATTCGGCAAGCTATTAGTCTGGAACCTTAAACGCATAACAGACCACACCTCCTCACTTTAGAGATGTTCAAAGACACAGAGTTTACAAATTACGATAGAGCTGATTAGTCAACTACCTGAGACATAGCTTTCATGATACCGTTTTGATCAGAAGAATCTCCCCGATTTCCCCAAATATACTACCAATACTATAATAATGCATAGAATCTAAATGTGTAACGAGTGCCTTTTCCTTCTATCTCACACGACCAACGCCTCTGCAAACAGGGCACGTCTCATCTCCCAAAAACCAATCATACACCATGCCTCTTCCTCTGCATTTTCCACACACCTGGCCACCCAAACGAGGGTCTCCTGGTTGAACCACAACTGGAGGGGGAGCTCCAGGGGCACCGTAAATGGTGGTGGTCTGTGGGATCGGAGGAGGCGAGAAGGGGAAGAACGGGAACGGTGTGTATTGGTTCTGGGGGCCTGGAATGTTGACCACTTGCTGATTGGGTCTGGCAAACATTCCCCAACAGTCCTGGCACGACTTTCCATTCTTCTTTTTAATGCCGGTGTTGTCACATTTCGGGCAATGGTAGCCTCGGGGGTAATGCAACAGGGGGTTGTTAGGTGCTGGGCCTCCTTGAGGACGGTTTCCGTAGCCCATTTGTCGAGGAGGACGATTGGGGGAATGTGGAGGTCGTCCATGGGGTCCAGGGGAATGTGAGGGTCGTCCGTGAGGTCCCGGTGGTCCGGGTGAGTGGCCTCTTCCATCCTTGCGATCCCCTGAACTCTTGCCACTTCCAATGGAGCTGTTGGACACGTTGCCAGTGTTGAAGGAAGTGTTGCTGGAGTTTGCAGTGCCATAGCCGCCGTTGCTAGAGTTGGAAGAAGACGGTCGAGGAGGTGGTTGTGGAACCTGCAGATGGTTCTGGCTCTGGTTGGGAGTGTTCTGATTCGGAGGAGGCCGGTTAGGAACCACGGGTCGTGTAGTACCTGATCCTCCGGGTCTATCTAGACTTTCTTCGTAGGTTGGGGGCGCCTCTTCGGGCATGTGTTCCTCCGGAGGAAGAACATGGCCGTTGGTGTTTTCAGCGGGAGTTTGCGGTGCCGGTCGAAACTGGGCTTTTGACATGGTGGTGAAATGGTCGGTAGAAATGATCTGAGTTAGTAATTGCAGTGAGGCCGAATTTGTGGATGTGCTTAAGAAGCGGCGCTTGACATGTTTGGAAGGCTGCAGGGAGTTCAGCACCCAGGGAATGGCACCATCTCAGATCAGGGCGAGAGATACCCCCTGAGAGAAGGAGCCGTGATACCCCACACTTGAGACGATGACGAACACAAATGCTCAACACCTGACGAGTATCCAGAGCACTCCAAAACCACCTCCACCAATCATATCCACTCCCCCCTCCACTCATAGTTAATCCCACACCTAAATCCCATAGCTTATGGTGTTGTGGCGTCATGACATACCTCTTGTTAATTTGTCGATCGAAAAACGTCGCAAAGAGTCTCTGTGTATTGCCCTTTGTTGTCGTCGTTATCTGTGTCCGTAGAATGAGTCTTTGTCGATTCGTTTGGTTCTGTGTCGCTCGCTTAAAAAGCAGTCACTGTCGTAAATGAGCCGCACTTGTATGTACGTCTGCAATGGTCGTTCTAATGCGCTCAAGTTCGTTCAGAGTGAGGTGACGTGAGGTGGATTGAGTCACGTGATCAGTAGACGTTTCACGTGACTTCTTTTATTGTCGTGTTGAAGAGCTCAGAGTGGTGATCGAAGTTGCCACTGTGCTCCACAAGGTCAACGGACTCTCTCTTGCTTAGACTTGCATATTTTAGATTCTTATCGAGGCAGTGTTGCGGTCACGTGGAAGAGCTTATTGAGATCATCGGGGGATATGGCGGGGGGGTAACTGGATGAGTTAGAGGGGTGGTGATATTGACTGTATCACACGAGAAGATCATCGAGATCTCTTCGAGTAGCTAGATATGTTAATCATTCTATTCGGAGTTATATTGACGGAATTAAAGTCGTGCATATCTTCAACTACCATCCAAGTATACTCTGAACAAATGCCAAAATCTAAACTAATTCAGGTCTCAAGATTTTTCCATCTCCTTTCACAGCTCCGTCACATGCCTAAGGGGAACAGAAGTTGCTCCACATTCTTAACTCGTTGTCCACCGAAAGATTGGTCACCCACACAATCCAATATCTCTGCAACATTATTACTTATTACCCCACATTATAGTGCCTGGAATGTAACAGGACCTTGAAAACGACATAAGGACAAGGCAGAGAGATAACAGCTGTTTAGATCATTCTATGTACCCCGAGACAATCAAATCAATACCAAAAGTGTATAAATGTCTTCACTATCAATCATACAGCCCTCCATATCATTTCTTATATCATGAAGGTCATAAAATCATCATAACTCGGTCAATAATGGTCGTATTCGTCTGCTGACTTGATTCATATGAGCATGGGCAGGTACATATTGACCTTACACTGTCCATATATTAATATCTCTCGTTTCTGTGTCTCTACAACCTGTCTTGAAATGCTACCACCCGAAATTCTAACGATCATCTTCCAACACTTGGATTTAGCGAGTCTAGTGTCTCTGAGCCAGGTATCACGTGACTGGAAAACATCTGTAAATGATGACTTCTTCTACAGAGTTGCCTCACGTGACTTCAGCCTCCAACATCGGAGATTCCCGTTGAGACAGACCTGGACAGAATCGTCCCACGTGATTTACAGGAGGTGTGTTCACTTGGTCAGTCACGTGAGTGGCTCAGAAGGGAAGCACATTCACGTGACTAGCGTCGCCGATGAGACTGATCACGTGACACTTCAGCAAGATACCGATCGTGACACCCGCGAAGACGAGAACGAAGACTTGTCAACCCGAATGGCCTTATTATCCCTCTCAAAGTCAAGTCACGTGTCCAATACTCCTGGATTGACATCTCACGTGACGTCTCATGTGACTCTTAACTGTCCATTACCACGTGACTTCACTGTCCTATTCCCTACGTACTCTCTTCAACATCTCAACAACGGTTTCCAACTGTTTGATGACGGTTACTGTGGAAACGGGGGGTATGTGAGACTATCACGTGACCACAAAGATCACATGTATCATAGCAAGAACCCATCACGTCACCTTTACACCTGTTCAAACGGTTTAGTCATCGACTTACCCCGAAACTTCAAGCTTGTGCCGTCAACACTAACAGTCAAGTCACGTGACGCTGAGGGAATCTGGACTGAGCGGGTCGACTTTGAAAGGATATCACGTGACATGGCAAATCACGTGGTAGTCGCTACCAGTTCTTCCACTACCGCAGTGTGGGAATGTGTTTCCGGCGAGCTTCGGGTCTACTGGTGGGTTGAGGGGGAGTCACGTGACCAAGGATCAGTTCACAGTTGCAAAGTGTCACGTGATTGGACGCGGAACAAGGTCCAGCTCTTTGTTTACAAGCGTGTCGTTCTTGTAGCTGTCACTCAGATTCATTACATTGATTGGAGTATCCACAGCAAGCAGGTTTGGGACGTGTATCAGGTGAGTTGTGATCACGTGGGTAGTGGGGATGTTCACGTGACCAAGATCCAATCACATGACTCTTCCTGGGGCAACATTCTCTGGTATGATGGGTTACGACTATGTAATACTCCCCAGTATTCTTGTGATCGCACTCACGTGATTGGAGATACCATAGAAGCGTCGCAATGGGGATATGGCAACTGCATTCGGTTCAATTTCGACTCTGACTGGATTGTGGGGTATGATTGTGAACACAAGTTGAGATGGATTCGAAATTCTGTTACTGGAGCAACGGAACATGTTCCAGAACACCGAATGAGTTTTGTGGGGGGTATCCAGAGGCAGGTTGAAGGTTTGCGTGTTCGATCAGCGGTACTTGGATCGAGTTGAGACGGAGCAGAGGGTGAAAGTTACAAGTTCTGACAAACAGTAGATTCTGAGACATGTGTGTGGGGAGGGTGTGGAGTGAGACAGAAATTACATGGTGATTTATAACGAATATTTGTTAGGTGACATATATTGATTTGTATATAAATCGAAAGCCCTGAATCAGATGAATCGATTGATATTATAAAATATACATGGTGTCTAGCAAGTTGTTTGTCAAACTAGCCATATGTAGCTGCAGTAGTTTATCTGATGATGTGAACTTACAAAGACATTGTATACGGTGAAGAAGATGTCAAAAAAGACAAACAGGGTCTTCAATCATTGTTAAAGCACACAAAGACCAGCTCCAATAGCTTCCCTTGTATCTATCACACAAAAATTTATCGATTTCCCACCACCTCAGACCTCCACCTTGAAATGACGTCATACCACATTATAACATCAAAGATATCACATGTTCTGTGCATACCCCTCTCATCTCAATTTGTCTCACAAAGAACTGTCACGGGTTACGGAAGACTCCGCCCTACCTCACGTGACTCTCATAACCTATGTATGTCTCAGATTTTGAATCATTGCCACATTGTCTTTGCCGCATCGGGAAATGTGTGTTTGATAGGTCGGCCACAAATGCAAGCTGCTGCAGGTGTCTGTTTCGGGTACCAGTCAGGTGATTGGCTGGATTTTCTGGGGCTGTGGTCACGTGACGCTGAGAAAACAACAGCTGGTCACGTGATCTTCGGCCGAAAATTACGCACGGCTCTTTCTGTGGGGTTTTGCCACATATTTTTAGAGGCTGGATCTGGAAGTATACAAACAAGGTTAAGGATGGGTTTTGGGTTGAGACATACGAGCACAAGTGTGGTTGTTGTGGGCGGATAGTTAAGTAGATTTGATGTCTCAATAGCTAGACGGATTACAGAACGTCTGGTAAGCAAAATCGTACTCTTCTCTTCTTTCTAGCCCCACTACAGCGCAAGTTGGATTCCCCACTGTGTTTCAGAACTGCAGCCCCATGCATTGTTTCGGCCACACCGATTATGTGGTTGTGAGACAATGTGTAGATATAAGTAGAGGCTGGAGGTAATGGAGATGGTAGAACCCATTGATCTGATTCAACTGAGACAACTGATACAGAGCCGAGGATAATAATCAACTCAGAACAATCGACACAGACACTTGATTCAAACACAGACACTTTGGATTGAACGACATCAAAGTTCAATATACGACAGCTTACACAAACAGTGGATTCATACAGACAAACGACATATCGACAATCATGGCGAAAATGTGAGTATTTGTTATTGGGGGGACTTGGTCATTAGCAGTTGGTGGGTGGTTCGATTGACTGCTTAGGTCTGTTTGTTAGTTTGCTACTTCTGATGGTTTAGACTTGGAGACTGAATGAGGTTGTGGTTGTGAGGAGAGGTGTGATCCGATTACTGAAAGACAAGAGGAGTGTTTGATCGACTGGGCCGGTTTAACGTCCTGTTGAGATATGAAGTTGATGTCTTAGCTTCAGACCTCTACTGTTGGTTATTCACACTCCCTCTATGAATCCATGGACAGTGTTCCAAGCACTAAGGTATCATTGTGACAGTTCAGATGTCTCAGAACAGCCTCTACTAGCTACTGCGTCCGGTATCGATTTCAGCTGTTTACTCTTGTCAATCACTTCTGGGGTCCTCTAATGTCAATAGTCACTTCTCAGTTACTTCCACCACACACTAACACAGTAACACCACATACACGCTCCCAACAGATACCACTTCCTTCCTCTCCCTCTTCTCCAGCTTTCTCCTGTCTTTAAAGCTGTCAAAAAATGGACTCAAGGTCGGCTACTTTCTTCCAAAGGCGTACCCTTACGCTTTTTCCATGGATGAAGCGGTGACTGCCCTCACCAACCTCGAACTCGACGCTGGATCACGTGCAGTGAGCATGAAATGCAACATTTCCGAGTCACGTGCCCAATCCTTGCTGGCCCAATTCATGGTGGCTCGTCTGATACACTGTCCTGAAGACAGAACACGTGACTCTCCTACTCAGAACGTGCCCCTACAACCAACAGCAAAGGGCGTATACGTTCTTAGTCAGCATCTTCAGTCGAATCCAATGCCCGAGATTCACAGACGTCACGTGACTGCTTTGTTGGCCTCAGCCCACAACACCATGTCCTGTATTTCTCTAGTTAGAGACTCCGATGATGTCATTCAGACGTCCAAATATCTCACTTTACTTCTTTTCCAACGGCTAGCTGGAAAACATCCCAATCTTTACACTGCCAACGATATTGGCGATCTTCCTGATGGTAAAGTATCTCCTTATCATCATCGATACTTTACTCATCCAGATAGTGAAGCAATGACTCAGTATTATACGAGCAGTGTCGGTGTGAGACTGTTGGAGACTAACATTGCTGAAAACCACACAATCTACTACTTTTCAGGAAAGGCCGCTTGGCAATGGGTCATGGAATGTTGTGAGGTTGTGAGTGGACTTGAGATTCTCGACATTCTACAGCAGTTTCTGACAGCTGGGTTCATTGAGCACTTTGATCCAGAGTCTCCGAACAGTGATGAAGAGAAACCTGTTGAGTTTGTGTGTTCGAAAACAGCAAAGTACAGCTTTACCATGTCTGGAATGTCTGTTGCTGGCTGGACCAGTAATCTGCCTACAACTCCTCTATCTTCGGGATTTCCCAAGTTTGTCAAGTCACGTGTTTTGCACGGAGTTGAGCTGACTAAGGAGGATCTGGTGGAACTTCAGGAGATTGATCAGGCCACTAACACGACTCTTGATGCTGCCACAGGACGTCCAGTGGAACTGACACGTGATGATAGTGACACAGAAGTGAAACGGGAGTCACGTGAAGAGAGATTGCTGGGATTCAAACCGGAGAGTCCATCTCTGAATGTGATTCTTCAGGACCCCGGTTTGACAATGTTGTTCCGAAGTTTTCTGGAAACAACTCATTGTGTGGAGAATCATACTGTTTACGTAAATACCAATCAGGTACTACGTACGTACACGGAAATGTCTCAACAGGCGACACAGCAGTCTCTGCCGTCATTACTGGCTCTCATTTACTCCACTTATGACTCTTTTCTCTCTCCTCAGGCCCCCAAGGAATTCAACATGATTTCCACTTGGCGAGATGAGCTGTGTCACTCTACAGGTCGATTACGTAAAGCCAAGACTACCCCTGAAAGTCTTGTTGTTGTGACGGAGATTGTTCGCGTTTTTGAGTCCGTCAAGAACCACGCCTTTCGTCTCATGGAGATTGATTCTCTTCCTCGGTTCCTGGAGTGTAGAGAGTACAGAAGGTGTCTACGGACCTTTCGCTGGCTAGAAAGGGCCAGGTATAAGTAACGGTAATTACTGTAATACACAAACAATAGATATACATACACACAAATTAAATTAGTCCTTTTTCTCCTCCTCTTTGTCAGCAGCAGTCTCCGCAGCAGGTTTCTCTGATGCTGCACTTTCAGCCGGTGCACTTTCAGCGGTTGTTGCTGATGAGGCTTCAGTAGATGCAGGTTTAGTAGTCGACTCAGACTCAGGCTTGTCGTCCTTCTTGTCGTCAGCAGCAGCAGCAGGTGCCTCTGATGATGCCTCAGTCATCTCCACATCCTTTGGCTCGTCATCATCAGCTGCCGCTGCTGCCGGTTGAGCTTCTTCCTTGGACTCCTCAGCCTTCTGTTCCTCCTTGTCGTCCTTCTTGCCATCCTTCTCCTTGTCGTCTTCTTCCTCCTCCTTCTTCTCATCCTTCTTATCCTCTTCCTTGGTCTCCTTGGTAGCAGCAACGTCACCCTCATCTTCGTCATCTCCTCCCTTACCACTCTTGAGCTCCTCCAGAGCCTTTGAGGCTCGCTGAATCTCCTTCTGCTCGGCCTCGCTGGGATTCTCAGGCACGTACTCGCTCATCTCCTCCAGATACCGTCTTCGATCGTCCTGATACAGCTTGTAATACGGCTGTCGTCCCTCCTGGCCCAGCTCCTTCCACGAGTCAGCCAGAGCCCGGGTAAGGTCAAAAGTCTCACCCTCCGTCTCCAGCTCCATCGATGCTCGAACCCCTTCCTTTTCCCGCTCACAGAAGATGATGTAAGCGTTTTGAGGCCGTTTGGGCATATCTGGGTTTCGAACAGCCCGTTTCTTGGGACTCTCAGATCCATCTCCTCCTCCGTTGGCGTTGTCATCATCATCGTTGGCCGCTCCACCCTTACCCTGAACAGATGCGATTGCTGCCAACGCTGCTGCAGTTCCGGCTTGACTGGCCTTGTTGTTGCTCACTGCCCGAGCAGAAGGAGGAGGAGGATCATTAGCTCTCAGCAACAAAGCTCGTTGCAGCTCTGTGAGACCAACCTCGACCTCATCGTCCGTCGAATCAGACCCTTGCCCTTCTGTAGGTCCATCCTTGGCCAGATCCTCCAGCTTCTCCATCAACAGCTCCCGTTCCAGACGAACCCGAATAATGGCCCGTTTAGTTCGCGCCAGATTGAGCGCCGTGGCCTCGTTAAAGTCCTCAATTTCCTGGATCCGCCGTTTCAGATCCTTGCATTTTTGCCGGTACTTGGTTTCCTGCGATTTCGACAGAATAGGAATCATGTTGGGCTGTGTGATTGTAGATGTGTGTGAGTGTACGAGTTCCGGATGTCGCGATGGTGGTGGAAATGCCTTGCATAAACTACCCTAACCTGGAAACCCTAGCCCATGCAAGATGGGGAAGGAGCAACAGCAATAGGAAGATTGACCAAAAATGGTGGCAAAAGAATAAGTTGTAGCATGATTTAATCACTGAGCCTTCCTGATCGTTCTGATACTTCTATAATTTTTATAGTACCAATAGAACATGGTGGAAATGCGATGTGTTGAGGAGTGTTTTTCAACTAAAGCCTTAACTGGGAGGTCGACTGAGGGGGATGCGGAATTTGAGATACAGACTCCTGTGGTGCCGATATCGGTTTGAAAACTGTGTATTATCAGTAAAAACATATAGCGATAGCTATTTAAGTGGTTTCATAGCAGAACACTACTTGTAACTACGAAAAGAGTGTCTCTAGATGGAATACACTCTTAACTATTTTTTAAGTAAAGTTGGCGCATGGGTCTCTTCCGTGATTTCTATGGCAACCAGTGACGTCAATACATCGCAGTAGACTGAATATTGACAGATAACTGGTTTTATTGACACAGTGTGCTCTGTATTTTGATACAAAAGTCCACATGGTCTCCTCTGGTGCTCGCCTTGAATGAATGGTCTGTTCATGACACCTGCCCACTTGATTCATAGATAACTCAGTAACAGTCTTAACTATCAAACGGCCTCAGCTACTTGTACAGTACAAGATCTTAGTGCTTAATCTGTTGGTGTCGTTTAGGTGGGCACATGCTTATACTGTAAGAAGGGTCCTTAACTTGTTCGAGTGGAACTGTCCGAGGTACAAATTACAGAGCTACCATAGACTAATTTCGGTCAAGAAAAAGTCTCACAGTACCGAACCACATCTTCCCAACCTCTCACCGTGTCGTCACAATCCCTTTCAACGACCCCAACGGTATCTCAGCGCCTGTCCCTTCTGATTGTGTAGATCACGATCGACATGGCTGCCTAACGGCGCTAGAGGTGGCGCCCCAGTGTTGGGCTGAACTATTGTGAGGTGTAGATACTGTAGATAGAATGAGCCGTGTAAAATGCCCTTCTAGGACAGTCAGAGACCGGACCAATTGGGAGTGTGTATTCACAGTGGTTAAAGACAGATGAGAGATGAAACTTTTAGTTGTGTCATAGTTAGTCGTAGTGCCAGGCCATACGAGTCGCTGTGACGTATATCCAAGAACCCAACTACGAGCCATATCTTCGAATCACCATCACCAAGGCAGCTGTTATTCAGACTACAAATTTTGGAGCTCTCAACTCACGTCAAGTGTCTACCCAACAAATGTCTTTGTTGTGCCCACAGTATTGCAGTAACTGGTGAGAGCCTATCCAAACAGTTCTATAGAAGACGCCGACTATTTTCAGTCGACGCAAACATCGATCAATTACACACAACCTATCACTAATACATACCCGTCTATCAATGACTATACATCAATGTACATTTCCTACTCAGTAGTCACCTGCCTATACATATCTTCTGCAAGAGAGTGCTTTAGGGCTGTCCTCGAAATTACATCCGTGGAACATTCTCATGATACCTTCTAGGAGGGTCAAACCAGCTCAAAATCGGACAGAAAAAGTACCACCATAATCTCCAGAACTCAACAAACAGATTTATCCATCCACCCTTCCAATCACGTGACTCCCCACCCCACACCACCCGTTTCCGCCAAATAACCTTCTGATACGGCGGAAGTGCATACAGCGGCTGCAGCTTCCCCCTCAACCTCGAAATAAGGTTTATCGCGAGGATGAGCTCGGCTGAGTGACGTTTTCTGACAAGACTTAAGTGGCCGACCAAAAAAAGTGGAGACAATTCCACAGACACACAGATCCGGGCTGCTTAGTGACCATTTGAGAAGCCGGCACTCGACCCGACCGCGACGCGACACAGACACGACACCCCCAACACACGGCTCTCTCGCGACACAGACACGCCAACAGCCATCGCTTTGTGTCAGCCCATTGTTATTAGTCATTGCCGAGGTTGACAGTAAGACTTGGTAGGACGCGGTATAACGGAGTGACTAGGAACAGTTTTGAGAAAGTACGCCCACTGAGATCACGTGACTCGCCAGCCGACATCCATCGATCGCTTTAATTGCTACAGTACACAAAGTGCTCGGACGTGCGGCTATACACGGACGGTTATTTCAGCCGTGTTCTTTCGACATTATCAAAGGGACCAAAACAGTCAATCTTTGGCCGATTCCTTTAATCTACTGGTTTATCCGAGTAGAGGAAACACCCAAAAGGACGGTCTATTCAGGTGAGTACAATTTGAGGTATGGGTGGGTGTTAGGATGGTGCCGTACCGTTCTTGTGATGAGTCTTTGACGGTATGTCTACCGTCATGAGCTTCACTCAAGTGCATAAGATAGGGCAGCTGTCCATTGCTTCTTCCAGGATCACTTCTTGGTGACTCAAGGTGCTACTGTACTCAGATGACAGTATTCCATCGCATGCCTTCAATCATCTCTAACACAGACATTCAGCACAGCTAATCTCTACACATCCGACTCTTCACAACTAATTACACATGAACAGCGGCCGCCCACGACAAATAGCAAGCTGTGTCAACTGCCGGAGCCGCAAGGTCAAATGCGACCGCCAAAGACCAGCGTGCTCACGATGCATCAAACACAAACAGTCGTGTTCGTACTTTGATGGCCGAGAACTGGACGTTCCAGGACGGAGGGTTCCAGTGGAGGTACGACTGAGTCAACCGTCTCCGTCGTTGGTTTCGGGGTTGGCTTTACCGGGGTACTACTATGGGTATCCGGGACAACCGGGACAGGGACAACCAGGGCTAGGATTGCCAGGACAGGGTCCACCAGGGCAGGGGTTGCCTCCACAACATGATCCTAGGGTAGGATCAGGGTCACCGACGGGGGGTGTCGGACACTCTCCAGGTCATCAACCAGGTATGCCAGGGCAAGGGCAAGTGCATCAACCGCCAGGTGTAGGACAGTCGCCAGGACAACAGCCAGGAATGGGACATATGCCTGGATCGGGGCCTTCTCCTTCACAGCCTTCTCAATCTCCGATAATGGCTTCAAATACGCCCGGAAGACTGGTAGAGGACGAAGGAGGTATTCTTCACTACTCACAATCGTTCTTCTCGTCAGTTCTTCAATCAAACACTCCTGTCAAGTCCATGGAGGGCGAGTCGTCACGTGTTCCCTTCTTCTGCAAAGCTGGACCAACAAATCCGGGTAATCCTCCAGAACAGTTACCTATTCCAAAGCACGTGATCACGACTCTATTGACGACGTACATTAGTGACATCCACTCGGTGATCCGTATCGTTGATCTCGTCAAGTTCCATCAGGATCTCAACGAGTACTTTGCCGACCCCAAAACTGCCACCTCGGGTAAGCTGGCAATGCTGTATGCCATGCTGTTCTTCGCAGCAGACGTTTACATCAAACTAAACGAAGGAACACAGCCTCAGCAGAGTAATGGAGACGTGGAACATTCAGGGTTGGGAAAACTGAGAGGAATGGAACTGTCAGGTTCCAAGGCAGGAAGTGGTGGAAGCAGCGCGAGTTCGGCCGAGAATATAGCTGTGTGGATCGAGTGGAAGAACAAGCTGTATACTGCAGCCATTAACACTCTGATTCACTCAGAGTACATTCTCAAGCCGTCTTTCAACGCCCTTCGAGCCCATATTCTTCTACTCTACTGCTCAGTAGGAGAAACCCTTACCCGAGGAGCTGGTCTGGTTGAGCTGCCTATTCTGATCCGTCTGGCACAATCGATAGGTCTCCACCGAGATCCCAGCAACTTTCCAGGCATGTTTACTTTTGCCGAATGTGAAATGCGACGTCGAACGTGGATCTATATTCAGCATTTGGACTCCTTTTACTCTCGATCTTTC
Source organism: Yarrowia galli (assembly GCA_900519055.1). NCBI lineage: Eukaryota > Fungi > Ascomycota > Dipodascomycetes > Dipodascales > Yarrowia > Yarrowia galli. The sequence continues at coordinate 1,446,589 of ULGS01000004.1, forward strand.
GGTTTGGAACCTATGGTGAACGACAAAATGTTCGACTCGCGATTTCCTCTACTTGTGGACGACGAGGATCTTCATGAAGGACATTACAAGGACAAATACGATGCAGGAACTCTTCACGAAACCAGTCACGTGGTCTACGATGGACTCTACTGGCCCAAGATTCCTGAAAAGATGGCTTGGAACGACATGTGTCAGAGTGCCATCCATACATCAACTCCTGTCATGTTCAGACGTCTTTATCAGCGACTGGTGGGATACAATCCTCGTGACTTGTCCCGTGATCTGGCACTACTTGATCACGTGAGAGGATTCCACGAACGTTTATTCGAAACAACGTCTCATTGTGACAGTAGGAGCAGAAGAACGGCCTTTTGCATGTCTCGACTGGTGAACTCGAGATGTCTCATTTATCTCTACACGCCGTATCTTTCGAGAAAAGAGAAACCTGGTGAGTTTTCTTCTTCTCCTGACTCACGTGATTCTCGTGAATCTCTCAGAGAACACATTTTCACCACCTCTCTTCTGTCTCTTGAGTATGCGCTTGAAATGACTCTTTCGCCTTACTACGTCAACCAGCAATGGTTCTCGCGAAAGTACACCCAAGTGGAACACCTGCTGTTTCTGTTGACCAAGCTGAAACTCGATCCCAACTGGAGTCAGCAGAAGCGTGCCTGGCAGCTGGCCTGTCGAACATGTGAGGCTTACACAAAGGGATACTTTGCCGACTCCTCCTCCAAGGGCTGGCACGCCTGTATCAAGCTGAGAAACATTGTGAGTCGTTGTCTGGGCCTGGAAATCGATCTGGGCAAAGAACAATGGCCATTGAGCGTGGAGTACGAGGGGACACGCAAGAAAGAGGCTTCACGGGACACGTTGTTGTCGAGTATCCGTGATCTGGCGTCTTTCCAGGCCTCCAAGACACATGAGGGTGTGGGATCACGAGAGAGTGGACTCAGAAGTAGTCTCGGTGGCGGATTCAATGGAGTCAAGGTTGAGGAGAGTGAACCACGTGATCCTATGGCTGAACAGCCAAGTGGCCCGTCAACAGCTGGACCTACCAACAATCTGGCTGATGATGATGACAGGAGGGTGACGGACTCTGCGTTTGCAGCTGCCATGGAAACTGCCAACGACCCGAGTCACGTGTCCCAGCCCGTCACTATGGAGACTGACATGTCGTTCTCGTTGAACCCCACCGACATTCTTGACTCCAATCTGTTTGGAGCGTTTCCTCTCGCTGAAAACAGTGTCAGAGACGATTGGACTCAGGAGTTGGGTGGAGATTTGGACTGGAGTGAGTGGGATAAGATGGTTCATTTTATTAGGGGGCAGTAGGAAAAGGGAACGAGTGGCCGTAGGTCACGAGTGGACAACAACCTATTGAAGCACGGGAAAAAATCAATCGACAACACAACATTTCACGACCAGACATGAGTGGACGACTGCCCAAGTTGATCTGTCCAAAAAAGGGACATTGACTATCTACACAGTCGATATCTGTTCTAATCAGGACACTATCTAACAATGATAACAGCCATGTGATATATTCAATTCTTTGGGCCCCTACTTGTAGCTAATTGTAGTGGTTTGCCTTTGTCTTCAGTGAAGTAGACCGTACCAGGGTGGCTGGTGTAATCGGGTGAGCTTCTTGTTCAGGTACATACCTTTTTAAGACGCTGATATCAACGCCCGGCTAAAACAGCCCAAAGCAGTAATGTGCCTGAATCGACGCCACAATCGGGCTTATCACGTCTACTCCATGGCACATCAGATAAACTGTCCGCATCACGTTTCCTAAATAGGTCTTTACTCGGTCCAAGTAGCCCGATAAGCGCGCTTACCAAACGTTTTTACCCGACACTAATGCAGGTCGTTGTTGAGATAGAAGGGGGTACTACTGTAGTAGAGTACGTACTGTATGTACAAGCAGCTAAGACCAAGAACGTTGTTATCTTGCTTGGTTGGTTCACTTTCTGTTACCAGTCTTGTCACTATTGTTTCATGTGGGGAGTACTGTCAACGGTATAATGATCGTAAAGAGAGCTACAAGCTCTTAGACAAGTGCGTACACCAATTGCTGGTTACAGAAATAATACTAAAGTCATATCCAACTGGGCCCACCATTTTGAACAGTTCTGTCACGTGACTAGCTCCTCCATGTAACATTGTGTTGATGCGGTTGAACGTAGGGTCGTATCAGAGATAATGCTCCACAAACCTCGGCAAGAATCAGAAATGAACAAACAGTATATTCCCATAATTCTCCGGTCACAATGAATCAATCTGTCAACTCCACAGTGCTCCATTGTTACCCCAGCGTCCAGTTGGGCCGGGTAACAGATTTGACAGCTGTCAAACGTCAAAACGCCAAGCAACGTGTGTGATAAGCCCCCTCGGGCGGTTAGATACAGACTGCTAGTGGATCGTCGAGGTAGGTGGTATTATATATGGTGAGGTCGTGGCGCTTGAGATCGTTACAGAACCAGCAACGATTCAGGTGAGTGGAGAAGGAGGAATCGAGTGATTGGAGGTGGTGGAGCAAAGGTGAAATGGATGGGAAGAAAGTAAGAGCAGCTGGGAAGTTCCTTGACCTGTCTGATTAGGTCCTGTCTTTGCAAGTCTCAACTAACAACAGATCTCACAACAGTCTTAACAACCACGTCAACTAAACAGCCACCTGCACCTCAACTAATACATCACCAAATTTCACACCTTAACAAATCACCTCAACAAATCACCACCATGTTGGACGTTCACAAAACTCCGGGAACTATCAAATTGACATCAGCAACGTCGATCATAGCCGTTCCCACACCTTCACGTGACCCAGATGATCCACTCAACTGGTCTCATCGTCGAAAACTCCTCTGTATGGCCTGCATGTCTCTGTTCACTCTGGCCTCTGGAATCGCTTCAGCCAGCATCTATTCCATCCTCATTCCCATCTCCGAAGATTCCAATCTCAGTCTCGACACTCTCAACCAGGGAACTGGCTACATGTTTCTGTTTCTCGGTCTGGGCTGTCTGTTCTGGCAACCTGTGGCTCAACAGTATGGAAAGCGGTTTGTTTATCTCCTCAGTATGCTGTTGACTCTTGTGGGACAGGTCTGGACTCCGTTTGCGGCCTCCTCTAGCGCCCATTGGATCGGCTGCAAAATCTTCCAGGGCTTTGTCCAGGCCCCTATCGAGTCTCTGTGTGAAGTCACTGTTTCAGATGTCTGGTTTGAGCATGAAAGAGGAACCTGGGTGGGTCTGTACGCCTTCATGCTCATGTTCTCCAACTTCATTGCTCCAGTGGTAGCTGCTCCCATCTCCGAGGGAATGGGATGGCAATGGGTTCTGTACTGGGGAGCAATCTTCTGTGGAGTGGCCATGGTCATTCTGTTCTTCCTGTTTGAAGAAACGAATTACCTCAGAGAACCGCAGACTGGAGACGGTCACGTGATGCTGGAGAACGCAGTCGTCATTGTCGACGATCAGGTTTCCGATCTTCATGACGCTCAACTGAAGACTACTCCTCTTGCTGACGAGAAACAGATTGAAACCCCAGACAGTACTTCAGGAGTGGACCTGTCACGTGATTTGTCACGTGAATCAGCCGGAGCCGGACGAGTCTACACACCCAAGACCTTCCGACAAAAGCTGGCCATCTTCGACAAACGTCCCATGATGTTGTGGACTATGGCCAAACGTCCTCTTCTTCTGCTGAGGTACCCTGCAATCGTGTACTCGGGTTTCCTATACGGGTCTGGTCTCATTTGGTTCAATGTTCTCAACGCAACGGCTTCTCTGATTCTCTCGTCCGTTCCTTACAGCTTCACTCCCATTCAAGTCGGTCTAGCATACCTTTCTCCCGCTCTTCTAGCTGCTGTAGTTGGTTGGGGAGGAGGATACCTTTCTGACATTCTGAGAGTGTACATGGCACGTCGAAACAATGGAGTTTCAGAACCCGAACATCGTCTGTGGGTTCTTGTCGTGTACATTATCGTCTGTCCTTGTGCTCTCATTCTCTGGGGAGTAGGAGCAGCTTCCGACATTCATTGGTTTGGACTGGTTGTAGGCATGGGACTCATTGGAGGCTTTGGAACCATTGCTGCAACCGCCAGTGTCACCTATAGCATTGATTCGTACCGAGAAATCGCCTCTGATTCCATGGCCACGGTTATTGTCATCAGAAACCTCATGTCCTTTGCCATTGGGTATGGTATCACTCCTTGGGTAACTCGAGAGGGATATGCCAAGGCGTTTGGACAGGCCGCGGGTATCTCTGTTGCTTGTATCGGAATGTTTCTGCCGGTCATCTACTTTGGTAAAAAGTGGAGAGAGGGCAGCAAGGAGCGATACTGGAAACTTGTTCAGGAGAGCATCGACAAGGGTATTGCTCATTAGTTAGTCGTGATTGTAATGTAATGATTGTACTGCTGATGTTTGTACTGTTGAAGCTCACACGCTGTAGAATCTCGCACGCTGTAGAATCTCGCAGACTGTAGAATCTCGCACAGCTAATCAAAAACGTTTATTAAATTACATGAGGGTGGACGTATCTCGGCTGAAATGCTGTAGACCGAGCGAACGTGTTTTTATGCTGGCGTTGGAGGTTGGAGGTGTGAAGAGCAGTCTGCGAGGATTCAAATTATGCCCCCTCCACCGCTAAGTCGTCGTGCTTTGCAGCTCTCCTTACAACACCTCCAACCATCCCTGGACCTTGGCGAAACTTCCTCTCTTCACACTGGTCTCGCAAAACTCCACCTCCGTCTCCAGACTGTTGAAGTCAAACACCTTTCCGAGAATGTCCACGTTGCTCTCGCTGACAGACTTGGATCGCGACTCCTTCTGCTGTCTCAGCTCGTCCTGCAGAACCAGACGCATCTTGGCCAATCCAGCGGCATTGAACACGTCAGACTTGTTGCCCACAATCAGCAGTCGTTTGCTGTGAAGAGGTAGGTTGGAGCCTTCCAACAACAGCAACAAATCCAGCAGGAACGACCCTGTCTCTGTAATGTCTCTCTGCAGAGAGGCCAGATCCACCACAAACACCAGTCCCTGGACAGCTCCACTGTTGATCTCCTTCCACAGTCCCTGTCGCAGCTTGTTGTGGCCAGGAAAGTCCACCAGCGCAAAGTTTTTGCCGTCGTAGCTGGTCTCTGTGTTGAGTTGGAAAGAGGTGACTGTAGCAGGCACAGCAGACTCCTTATCGCTTGTGAGAGCGCTGAAAAGAGCAGTCTTGCCGGATCCGCTGGGACCGCAAATAATCACACTGGGATCCCGCTTCAGAGCCCGCTTCTTGGCAAAGGACACGTACACATACAGTCCAATGGCCACCAGAATGAGAGTCGAGATGAGTGGAATCACCAGGGGGAACCTCTGATTGAAAGAAGGCGATAGAATGATTTCTGCCGTGGGCACAGGCGACACATTGGCCGCCGTGATTTCGATTGTCGTCGTTTCAACTATCGATTCTGAGCTCATCTTGGTTGTTGTGCAGAAGAGACGAGTTGATAGAAGAAAGTAGATGGTGATGGATCAACTTAAACTGACGTAATTAGAACCGTACATATTCACTGCATAAAGTAGATGTTGGGTTACGGATTATGGGGTGGAGTGTGGTAGATGATGACTAATGGATCCGTGTATGGATATGCCATGTTCTTCGCATTTTAATGACCCATCGTCAAGATGGACCCCACGTCATAACCTGTGATTACGTAATCGGTCGTTGGCCGACGGGGTTCTACCGACTCAAGAATCAGAAGGCCAGAGACACGGGATGATTATGAACTGGAAGATTGTAGTGATGTAGGAGATGGTCGCTGTATTAGGTGGTTCCCTGGGTTACATATTTGTTTTGATGCCCTCACCATCGTACCATGCCCCCCAATGTAGTCCACCTTAATTCGGTGATGCATCAGATTCACAGAAACAACCCCAAATAAACGGAAATGGTATATAGAGGGCTCTTCTCCCTTCTTCCTCTCTTTTTCTTCATCAGCTCTTCTCACAACAAAACACACAGACAGAACGACACCTTCGGCAGACAGAACGACACCTTCGGCAGACACCCTTGACACGGACAGACACCCTCATCGCCCTTCCGTCTCATGTTGTTCCTCAACTTGTGTCTGTGTCTGTGTCTATGTCTGAAGAGCCACCGTGAGTATCACCTGCTTTGATTTTGTTGGAGGTTGGTCTTGGGGTACGGGATTGGATCACACAACAGAGACAGGTGCTGTGCTGTCGCTGTTGTGTCCATTCTCTGCTGGTCATATGAGTGCTATTCTACGCAGATCTTCTTTCAGAGCCTACTTCACACACCCACTGTCGGGGCCCGTTGATCTTGAACGCATCATATGATCATCTTACACTACCATGGCAACCTCCAGCTAAGAGCTTTACTTCACTTACTCAGAACCCAGATCAACACTACAAATCGACAAGGTCCCGACAACAATGTTTTATCGCCAGTCACGTGATCTCCAGCTGCCCTCACTAAGCCCCATTAACAGCTCTCACTTCGTTCCTTCGTTCCTACCGTTTAAAGTTTCATGACTCACTAGCATGAAAATGCATCTTCAAATCAAGCTCCAAAATTTCAAGCCGATCCAGCACCTCTAACATCACAACTACACTACACACACAAAAAAATGAGCACCTTCGGCACGCTTTTCAAAGTCACCACCTACGGCGAGTCGCACTGCAAGTCTGTCGGCTGTATTGTCGATGGAGTTCCTCCTGGCATGGATCTGGATGAGTCTGATATCCAGCCTCAGTTGACCCGACGAAGACCTGGACAGTCTGCTCTCACTACTCCTCGAAACGAGCGAGACGCCGTTGCTATCCAGAGTGGAACCGAGTACGGCAAGACTCTGGGTACCCCCATTGCCATGCTTGTTCAGAACAAGGATCAGCGACCTCACGACTACTCTGAGATGGACGACTACCCTCGACCTTCTCATGCCGACTACACTTACCAGGAAAAGTACGGAATCAAGGCTTCTTCTGGAGGAGGCCGATCTTCCGCCCGAGAAACCATTGGCCGAGTTGCTGCTGGAGCCATCGCCGACAAGTACCTGGCTGCCGTCAACGATATCGAGATTGTTGCCTTTGTGTCCCAGGTTGGAGATGTGTCTATGGACCGATCCCCCACCAACGAGCAGTGGATCAGCACTCTTGAGGGAGTCACCCGAGAAGGTATCGACTCTACCGGACCCATGCGATGTCCCGATCTGGCTCTTGGAGAGAAGATGGTCAAGATTGTCGAGGAGCACCGAGACTCTCATGATTCCATTGGAGGAGTCGTCACCTGTGTCATTCGAAACTGCCCCGTTGGTCTCGGAGAGCCCTGTTTCGACAAGCTGGAGGCCACCCTCGCTCACGCCATGATGTCCATCCCCGCCACCAAGGGTTTCGAGTTTGGTTCTGGTTTTGCCGGAGCCGCCATGTCTGGATCCAAGCACAATGACATGTTCTACAAGGACGTGGCTTCCGGTCGATTCCGAACCCGAACCAACTTCTCCGGAGGAGTCCAGGGAGGTATCTCCAACGGAGAGAACATTTACTTCAACATTGCCTTCAAGCCCCCGGCCACCATTTCTCAGGAGCAGTCCACTGCCACTTACGCCGGTAAGGACGGAGTTCTTGCTGCCAAGGGCCGACACGACCCCAACGTTGTGCCCCGAGCCGTGCCCATTGTCGAGGCCATGGCTTCTCTCGTCATTGCTGACGCCCACCTCATCCAGGAGTCTCGAAAGGGCGCAAAGTCCTTTTTCTAAATAGAATGTGTTAATAGATAGATATCAAGCACGAGCATGAGCGTAGCGAGTACGAGTACGAGTACGAGTACAACGGTAATGTCCTAGAGTATGGAGGATCGTGGACTGTCAAAAACTAATCAGATGATCTCGATCGTAGCAAGCATGTCACGCGATGAGTGATGAGAATGTTACAGGCACTGAGAGGAGTCAATGAGGCGATCCTGAAAGTGGTTAACAGCCGCTTAACTTGCTCTTCTTGTCGAGCATGGCTGGTTTGGTGATATGGTGGGTTGTCCTGTTCTCCAAGGGAAAACGTAGCTTACAGTAGTAATCTCCCTGGGGGCAACTGTTTCAATGCTCCGGGTTACGAATTACTTGATTAAATGGCCTGTATGGCAGCCTCGGCTTAATGTGGGGTCTCATTGTGTACAGTAGTTGGTAACTGTGTGTACACCATGTCAAAATTTCCCAGGGATACAGTCATTGTATAGCACCTTTTGTGGCCTCTGAGAAATCCCAAGTTTGGGCCTTAATCGCTGTTCACAATTAATCAAAGCATGAACTGGGACATTGTTGGGAGTTTGTGGAATTTCCACTTTTTCCCTCTAAAGGTTAAGAACAAAAGAGGTACAGCGGAGCCTAACCGACTTGTACTGTACTGTAGTAAAAGCCAATTAATGAATGTAAGGTCTCTCTATTCAAATGGTTGATACTGCTAAGAGTATGGCCTCTTACAGCTGTTTCCCGGTGAGGACCCTTAGTTGACAATATCCTTGACAAGCCTAAAAAGTGGTATAGTTGTGCAGTATACATCATCATAGTCACACTACTGTAGCTACCTATAGCAGCATTCGAAGAGTACCTGGATTGACATACTGTACTCATACTTCTAAGCCCTTAGTTGACATGCTTACTAAGATGCCCAAGTATACGTTTGACAACTGCACCACCTTTCTCCACCTTCTCCACCTTCTACACCTTCCTAACTTACCTCGGCTCCAGTTGTATCTAGTTGAACTGCTCAGGGGCACCACTATATCCAATAACCGCCTTCAACGCCCGGAATAACTCCTAATGAAGCAACACCAACTGCTCCTATAATTACCCCATCTGCCATCTCATGTCATTTGACGAAATTAGCTAATAATATTCACATCGGAAAATAGCTGGACAATGTGATAAACAGGTCATTTTTGAAGGAAAATGAATTTTGAAAAAGTCACATACATACTGATACCTCCAAGATGAAGCTGGTACCCTTCTCTTGGCAATACAACTACTCCACGTACCCATAAATCAGCCCTGTTGATCATGCACCTATAAAGTATGCACGTTTCCCCAGATTAGTCCGGGTAATTAAGGATAGTAGCGATGACGTCATTATCTAGGCTTGTGGAGGTCGTGTAGAGTTTTTGAAAGTGGTAGTATATTGTTCATCACGTGACTAGCTGATCTCCACCCTCATTTCTTTCACATGTCCGTTATTCAGCCCCCTATTATCCCCCTCCTCTCGCCCAATTAAGTTCAAGAAGATCGTCAGAGTTACGGGATATGCAACTCGTATACAACGCTAAAGTGCAGCTGTTGAGACACTGTTAGTTGTACTCTGCAAGGCACAGACTGCGGTGAGCAACACGGCCAGCGGGCTTTTGTTGCACAGACAGAAACACGACAAGTACTCAGACACGACGAGTGCACAGACACGAGCGGCCACTCGAACACAAACCCAACAAGTTACACAAACACGACGCGGCTACGTTTTGAAACCCGCCAATCCACCACCAGCCATGTACATGGCGATACTGGTGTCTCTGTTATGGGCAGTATTGTTCATGACCTGGCCCAAGTCGAAAACCACCGACCAAGTTTCATCTTCAGCACAATACAAGCTGTTTCAAATACGAACAGCATCCAAGCACGGCAAGCAGCGCCGACGGTTCAGAGAACACTGTCAGAACGTGTGTGGTCTTTCAAAGGAGTGTCATCAAGGACAAGGACCCATTCGCAGAAGAAGCTCGAGATGTACAGACGTTACAAGAGAGCTTTTGGGCGTGACAAATGATGACTGTGGAGAGGCCTTGGTTATGGAAGGTGAGGGACTGATGATGAGCATTAGTCACGGGAGGTGTTGATAGGATAATGACATGCGTAGCAAGTTGTTATCTATGATTTCCTTTCTCTGCTCTCTGAACAGACATGCGCAACTCGGTCAGTAATCGTTTACACGGTCACAGAACCCGTGCACACTATCATATGAACTGTGATACCTGACAAGGACCACGCTCAGCAGTCGTTAAACGTGTCTACTGCGCTGCTCCTTGGTCATATGATACAGTGCACATACACACATTTATCCTGATGTTGTGTGGCTGATGAAACCCATCAGTCCGTTAGCCGGAAAGTCCCCGGTTAACATTGTCATATACGCATGACAGAAGATGAGAGCAATTAGGGGAAGACGGACGAAGAGGGTATTTATTTATATTGTATGTATGTGTTCTATTGTGTTTCAGAAAGCTGGTACGTAGTCGTCTCTATATCTACAGAAGAGCAACAATCATGGGAAGAACAGCAGCGGCTCCAAAGGCGGCCTTGGAGGCACCGTTGGCCTGCTGAGGAATAACAGTCTGGGGCTGCTTGGCAGGAAGAGTGGGCTGAGACTGGGTCTTGACAGACTGGGTCAGAGAAGCGTGGGTGCCGTTGCTGAACTTGGGAGTCTCGATGGGAGTATCGTTCTTCTTGGTGCACTTGGTGCAGACGGTAGAAGTGACGGTAGACTGGGACTTTCCAATGTGAGTAGATCCCTCAGAGTCGATGGAGGTGACGGGGCAATCGGTCACGTAGACAGTGACAATGTCATCGAGCTCAACGGCAGGAGTGGGCTTGGAGTCACTCTTAGAGTCAGCAGTCTTGGTGCACTTGGGGCAGACAGTAGAGGTGACGGTGGACTTGGTATGAGTGACAATAGTAGATCCAGCAGTGTCGGTAGTGGTCACGGGACAGTCAGTCTCGTAGACAGTGACGTAGGTGTCCTCGGAGGGAATGGTGGAGTTGGAGATTCCCTGGACACCGTTTCCAGAGACACTGTTTCCAGGCTTGCCAGCTCGGTTGCCTCCAACCAGGAAGATGTTGACGTTGGCGTTGGCGTTGGACTCGGAGTTGGAGTTGGAGTTGGAGCTGGAGGAAGAGGAGGAGGAAGAGTTGGAAGTGGAGTTGGCCATAGCGTTGGAAGCAGGGGCAGCAGCAATGGGAGCGGCAGGAGCAATAGGAGCAATAGGAGACTCAGCAGGAGACTCGGTGTCAGCAACAGAAGTCTCAATATCGGCAACAGGAGTGTCAATGTCGGCGACAGGAGTCTCATTATCGGCAACAGTAGCCTCAGCTTCCTCTGTGGCGTTGGCAGGAGTCTCAACCTCGGCAGCAGCATCGACAATAGGAGCCTTGGTCTCAGGAGTCTCAATGGTCTCAATGCTATCAGGAGCCTTGACAGTCTCTTCGACAGTCTTCTGAGAAAGCATCTTGATAGCCTCGGCCTGGGCAGCAATATCCACAGCAAGAGCCTTGAGAATGTCAGAGTCGATGGTGTTGGCAACCTCGGCAGCCTCCTGAGCAGTCTCCTTCTGCTTCTGAGCAAGTTCTCCAGCCTGAGAGTTGATCTGATCCAGAGTCTCGGTGATCTCGGTGGACTGCTTAGGAGCCTCGGGCTCGACAGTCTTCTGCTTAAGAGCCTGGAGCTGGTTCTGAAGGTTTTCCAGGTCAGTCTTCTGGGCAGCAATCTTGTCGGCAAGAGCGGCAGCAGCCTTACCAGCCTGCTCCTGCTCCTGCTGCTTCTGCTGAGCAAGCTCGTTCAGAGCAGCTTCATTGGTCTTAGTGGCAGCAGCCATCTGGGCAAGGTAACTATCCACAGACTTGTTGATCAACTTGGTGAGATCGATGGAGTCAAGGTCTTTGAGAGTCGGGGTACGGGGGTTGTAGTCCTCAACGATCTTCACCTTGGGATTGGCAGCCTCGGCGTCTCTGGCAACAATCAGGGCAAGGTACGATTTGACGATGTCTTCTGTCACCCAGTAATAGAATTCGGGGTCATCCAGGCTGTAGCCGAGTGCATTTGCGCTATCACCCACGAGGTCACGCAAATCGTCACTCATGTCGAGGTCAATAGAAAATCTCCAGTCATCAAGGCCAGAATTCTCAGCACGAGTGACATCGTAAGAAATCAAATCCCATATGTTATTTTGCAATGAGAAATGCTGGAGGACTTCCTCCAAGGTAGGCTTCACGGCGCCTTTGGTAGAGGCGCCATAATGTTCACCGTAGTCGAGAGTAGCCTGAAATAAAACATCCAGAGCGTTCTGGGCAACCGCGACAGGAATATCGGAAACAGCCTTCATGAGACCGGCCAGGACGTCGGCATCTCCGGTGACAGTGGCTCCCAAGGTGAGAGCAGCGAAAGAAACGAGAGTGGCGAAAGAGAACTTCATATTGTTGTTGGTGGGTTGTTGTGACTTTCAATGGAACAAGACCTCCTTTTGTAGACTCTTCAGAAGGTACGGAATGAACATTGGCGGATTGGAACCAGTGTGGAATGTATGCAATCTGACTGTCCTTGCAGTAGTAGCAATACTCATGTCCGTGGAAGTACCGTGCAGGTTCTCATGAGATGTCGAGCGTTTCCAAGCAGTCGAATCGCCTCTCATCTTTTGCTCATGACTGTCACACCAGAATCGCCAATACTGTTCTCACCATGGACCCCTGTAAAACCGTTGCACCAATAAAGCAGATTACACCTATAACCCCGGTCACACCGTTGAGATCGTCGGCTAAAGACAATCCGCTGGTAGTCTCCTAACTGCAAACTACTGCACTCGTTTGTAAACACGCTAATAATGTAGCACGGTATGTTGACGATAGATGCGTAGCGTGTTTTGACCATATGCGAGCCTTAGACTGCATTCAAGAAAGCACTGAACCTGAATTGAGATAACACGAGGGCCAAAAAACACTCCGAGTCGGCTCTTGGCTCTGATTCGCGGTTCTTGGCAGTTTTTTCGCGGCTTCAAAACGACTTTTTCACACTCAAATACGACGTGTCCCACCCGGATCCTCAATCTTGGGCGTCTGGTGTAGTTGGTTATCACATGCGCTTAGCATGCGCGAGGTCCCCGGTTCGATTCCGGTGTCGTCCATTGAGTCTTCGCATAGCGTAGTCTCTCTTTTTTTGCATCCTTTTTGTGTCTCCAGTCGTTGCTGAGTGTTTGGAGAGTATTTCAAATCATCGCCAAACCAAAGAGGTTAACACTGATATGAAACCTTAAATCTGAACTTATGGGGAATTTCCTGATTCCCATACTCGTTTCCATAGTCAAACTCGTTTTTATATTTTGATGTACACGACGTCCATACATTGGAGTACTCATACCAACACTCCTTCTCAATCGTACATAAATACATTAACTATAACTGGCCTTGAAGCGAGTTCCAGCACTATAAACACACTGCTTCATCGACAGCGTCACCTCATTCAGCACCTCCAACGCCTGGGTTCCATCCTCTGTGGTGGGAGCCAGCAGCAGAGACCGCTGAATGTCGTCAGACATGACATGCAAAGCCACCCGGGTCTCAAACTGGGTGCCGGAGTCCGCGGCCTTGGACATGTGGGAGACTCCGTTGGCCAACTCAAGCACATCCACCTCCTTGTTCAGCTTGAACCGAGCGTAATCAAGGTACACCTTTCCTCCATCCTTCCAGGTGGGGATATGCCGTTCGGGGCTAGGGAACTGCATAATGAGTTCCTCCAGCGGCTGAACAGCGCCCTTAATGACCGCCTGAGGAGCAACATCACGAAGCACCGTGGTGTTGGCAGCTCCCCAAAGCTCAGCTTCCAGCAGGTACCGCACCTCGTCATTGGGCCGGTTCTCGTATCGGGCCAACAACGCCTCCGACTCAGAGATCAGCTTGGGGTGCACCCGGTAGCTCTTTAGATCCACCTGTCGCAACGCCACAATGTTGCGAGCCACAAGCTGGGTAACAGCCTGGTTGTATGCCAGATCCGACGCCAGGAAGCCCAGCACAAGCAGAGCGTTTTCAACCTGGCCCATAGACTCCAGCTGAGCTGCGTACTGCAGAGTCAGCCGATCAGTAGTGGCAGGAACATCCTTGGCGTGTCCCTGCAGGAAAAATGCACAGAGAACCCAGGGAACGGCCGTATCAAAGGCCTTGCCGTTCAGAGTCTGCTCCAAATTGTACTTTCCAGCATACAGTCGAAGCAGACGCAGATCCCAGTCAGAAGAGGAAGACTGGACCTGTTCGATGGAGGCAGAAATGTTTCTGTCTCGGCCAAACCAAAGCCGCAGACCAAACTCACGCAGCCAATCGAGCTTGCGAGCCTTGCAGACATAATGAATGTTGCCGGCAGCGAGCTGGTAGACTTGCTGTGTGTACTCGGGAATGAGGTCCATGGCGTTGGTGCTCCGCCAGTGGTCCAGCTGAGCCTGGGCGGTAGACCGGGCAGAGGCGGAAGATCCCATCATAGAAATGACAACGCCAAGATGAACGTTGTTAGTCTTTAGACAAGCAGCACAGGCCTCCTCGACTCGGTTGCCCGTCAACAGAGTCACAATGTTCTCCACAGCATTATCTCCAAGCTCGCTTTGAACCTGCTCGTACACGGCCTTTTCTAGCCACTGGGAAAGACGCTGCTTTCGGAGCGAAGCCTCCAGCTCTCTAGCCTGGAGAGCGTCAACAGGAGCTGATCCAATGTACTCGGGCAGCCCCAGGGCGGTAGAAGACTGGAACAGAATCGAAGCCAGACTGAAAACGGTTCCCTTGAGCTCAGCGTGAGCAGGGAAAGACTCCAGAGAGTACCGCGGGTAGCCGTTGTTTCTGGTGGACGTGGTCATGTCAGCCTTCACCGAGCTCAAAAAGCTGTCGTCCTGCACATTCTCCGAAAACTGACAAAGCTTGCCCACGGGTTCAATGGTCAGATCCCGATGAGGAAGCTTGACAGCAAGCTCGCCTTCGGGCTGGAAGATGGCCAGCGAAGAGTCGACGGCAGCAGAGTACGAGGGAAGACGCAGCTTCTCGGCAACCTTCTTATACTCCTCCTCACCCACGTTGACCAGGGTGTTTGTGAACAGCAGGTTGTCGAGGTTGACAGTCTGGTCAATCTTGACAATCTCCTTGGTGCCATTGGAGGCAACAACATCAACCAGTGGCTTGCCTGCAGCGTCCACAAACAGAGGAGACCCTGCCTGGGCAGAGTACTTGAGCTGGGTGAGCCAGTCACGTGAAATGGGCCGGTTATGCTGGTCAATGTTGACCACGGCAAACTCCTGACGGAAGTTCTCGTAGTCCGACGAATCGGGCGAGTTGGGAGTCTCGGGAGACATGTCTTGGTCGTCGTCAAACTCGTCGTCGTACTCCATCTCTTCCTCCTCCTCCAGCTGATCCTCCAGCATTTCTTCGTCGTCCTCGTCTTCCTCCTCGACCTGGTAGTCCTGGTCGTAATCGTCCTCATCCGACTCCACAGAGGCTGTCCACGACCATCCTCCAGGAATAGCCTTTTGGTTGTTTCGCACGGGGGCTGGTGCTCGTGCGGGTGCTCGTGCGGGTGCCGGTACCGGTGCTGGTGCAGCCGCCTTTGGAACAGATGCAGCAGTTCTAGGGGCAGAAGCCTGAGTTGCCCTCGTCTGAGTACCTGCCCGACTCACCAAGGGAGGAGCCTGTGTGTATGGATTCTGGCTGCGGGCTCCCTTGATAGCCTCCTCGGCACCAACCTGCTCGTCTCCTTCCTCCTCCTCTTCCTCCGCCTTTTCCTGCCAATCGTCCTCGTCGTCCTCGTCGTCACTATCGGGAACTCCCCATCGTGAGAAATGAGGCACCTGGAACACCCAGACACCCGAGGCAGGGTCGTACGATAAATGCTTGCCGTCCTTGCTCTCGATGCTCTTCTGCAGCTGCTGTCTGTGTCGAATGACCCGAGGGTTGGTGGGGTCCACCAGCTTGTTGCCTCGTCGATCCACCTTGCACACGTGCTCGAGAGTGATCACGGCAGGTTTGTTAAGTCCCTGACCGAGTGGAGGCTTGTTAGTGTCGTCAGCATACACCACCACGGCCCGCAGAGAGAAGATGACCAGGAATCCAAGGATGGAGTCCAGATCGGTGGTTGACAAATCCACCCCGCTGGGCCAGCTGATGTATCCGTAGTTCTTTCGACCAATGTTGAGACCCTCCACGGTTTTGAGCTGCTCGGAGGTGTATGACTTGAGTGTTTCCAATGACGGGAACATCCAGTAGTCCGAGGGCAGTTTAGCCACGGTTGTTGATGATTGTTCTTCGGCCACGGCGGACATTGTGTTGTGTCGTCCCTCATGGGTTGTGATGGGTCCATGGAATCGATGTTGCTGTTGCTGTTGGTGGTTGTTGACGGGGTAAGGCGCCATGGACATGTTTGCGGTCGTGTCAGCGGTCATATCGAACGTCGCGTTTCCAATGGTCCGGTTGGTCTTTGCGGGAGTAGCGTAGATTGACGTTTCGTCCAGGATCGAGTTCTCCAGTCGTGACACGTCGCCGTTTGTGAGCTGACGACGAGCCCGGCCCATTGGGGGAGCCTCGCCAAACAGAATGTCTGCAGGCTCGCGTTTGCGCTCGATCACGAGCTTGCGGATGTCGGGGTTGTAGGTCTTGTGTCGAGCTGCTCCTCCAGCAGTCGAGGCACTTCCCACCAGGGAAATGTTGCTCAGAAGCGACCGGTTGACGGTCACGTCGCCAAGAATCGACGCCTCCAATACGGCCGAACGATTGGCCCGCGAAAAGGACGTGTTTCCGCTTGTGTTGGCAAAGCTGGACGAGAAGCTGGAGTTGCTACTGGCTGTGGATTTGCCCACACGTCCTGAATTGGCGGATTTGACGCCCCGGCCGTAGTAGGGGTTTGAGCGGGGCTGTTTAGTGGGCGATCGCGCGCCCAATGGTCGGTATCCGCTGAGATTGGACGACATCGGGGTCGTGTTAGATTGGAGTGGTTCTATCAGGTTTGGGCCCTTGATGCTGTGTTTGTGTTTTGGGTCCTCTAAAATATTTAGACTTTTGCTGTGAGGTTCATGCGGCAGGGTAACTTTGAGGGGGGGTGTCATGGAGGGGGTTTTGGGGGTGTGGGGGAATAGAACTTTGGGCAAGGAGTTGCTGCTAGCTACAGAACTATTGAGGTTCTTTCAGTGACCATTTTCGGTGTCTGGAACGTCAGATTGAGTGTGTTGTTGTGGTTTGTTTGGATGCGTAGAGATGTGTATCTTTCGGTGGTGATGAGCTGGGAGGAGTTTACCTGAAATTTACTTTGAGTGTTGTTGGGTTCTGACTGGGAGTTCTGAAAAGCTCTAAGAAGTCTTGACTAATGTCCAAAGGACGAAAAACGGACATCTCTAATGTTGCCTTGCCGGTGTTGACGAGAGCTGGAATTTAGGAGATTGATTCTGATCGCTTATTCATTCAACTGATCTACTCTTAGTAACTGAAGGAGCTGTGCTAACTTCATTAAGGGTCTTGTCGTTTTGGGGTCATCTTGAGGCTGGAAACATTCCATAGAAACACATTGAGAAGGACTCAACATTCCACTCTTTGGCTTGAAAAGATAAAGAAGACAACTTTCCTTTCACACAGTCTTTGACAAACATCAATTCAGTCTCTTTTCGTCTCAGAGTTCCCAGAAATCGGGTTTTGAGAGTGCCTCTTGGATTCTTGGACTATACCCATCCATTTTAGCCAACATAAGAAAGGAAGAGACCTGTCCATATCGTCAGCTTTGTCAACTGGTCCCAAAAACAAATGGAAGGAGCTCTGACCAACACAGTTGTTGATACTGGCAGCAGCTGTACACTTTTGGTACAAGTACCACTTCTCTCGACAACCCTCCTTACAATAAAAAGACTCTTAACCTGTGAGCTCATAACCTGTCATTTGACCCAAAAATGCCTCAAAAAGAATAGACTGAAACCAGACCACCACAAACCCCACTCTCAACACCCCTCTACCCATCACTTCCCCTTCAATCACGTCCTTCCCCCATGACGTCATTTCTCCACGTTCAGAATCAAACTTTGGGTCTCCTTCTTTTGCCACTCAACATTTCTCGACAGCCACGCTAAGATAAGCGATAACGTTGTGGTAACGTTGAGATGCATGTATTTGGCCGAGGGAAAAGGCGGAGTAGAATGTGGGCATGTGACAGTTGTGGTAGGTGGGGTAAGGGGCAGTGACGGGTGACGGGTCACGTGATTAAAAGGTGGACTAGTCAGCTGTCGAGGGAGCCACAGTATCTGGAGAACACAGTTTGTAGCCCTGGAATTCACTCATTGAGGTGTATATCTTAACCTCTTGAATAAGATTCTTGCTGGTGCAGGTCGAACTTGTTTGGAAAGAACGCAAACGCGGATAACAAATGATAAAGAGATCGTAGTGAGGATTTGAGAGTACCATTTTGATCAGGTGGGCCAGGCGGTCATTATGGTACCTCTATAACAACTCTACCTGATACACAACAGCTTCTAAAGCCCCCTTCCAACCTCCTCCACCAACCCTATCCCATAGCCGAGAGTTAAACCGTCTGGTTCAAATGACCAAAGAAGCAACTACGCCGTGCCCAGTTGGGCGAGGATCGCTGGTGGGTCACGTTTGGGACGTTCCCTGCGATGAGCCGGAAGAGGTGGAGGGGCAGACCGGAAATTAATTTTTTTTCTTCTCAGAAATCCAATTCTACCCCAAAAAAACACGGGGTACCCCCTTAGTTTTATGGCGTGAGCCGTTAGATGATGGGGTAATTTGGGCGGTATTATTGCCAGGTATTTTTGCTCATATTTTTTGCTCATATTCCAACGGTATGCCGGTATCTGGAGAGAGTCAGCATTATTATCCATTCGCATACATTACTTTAGCGAGTGTGGGGGTATGAGAAGGTGTTCAAAAAGAGGTGTGAGTGTATACGTGTATGTACGATACGAGTACACGGTTACCAGAGTGTGTACAAGAACAGTTGTTTAGACCCCGTTGGTAGCACTCTCCATAGCAAGCCTCGGTTCGGAACAATTGCTACCCTCGACTCGGCTAAAAGTCGGTACGGACGGAACGGAAAAACCGAGCTGGGATCGCGAGAAACAATAGTGCTGAAAAGTCTGTTGTACCAGCGTATATTTGCAGCTACGATGTACAAGTGAGACAGGCAGTATTTTGGCCCGGGAAGAAGCGGATGAGAGGAAGTGTAGGATGAGGGTGTAGAACGAGGTGTATTGACGATTAGTCTGACCAGTCGGAAGAACAACAATTGATCCGTAGATAGCTCTCACACACTCGCACTGGTACTTGAAGAGCAATTGGTTGCTCTGCACTTGGAGCCATTGTCCAGGTCAAGAGCCATTGTTAGACGCTGGACTGCATGGAGTGTGGATTTGTGGCATGTTATGGCCGGTTTGGGAGATTTGCCAGCAGTCAAACCAAAGGGCTAATAACGAGAACGAGAGAGCGGTGGGATAGGCCCGGATCGCCCTTCTACTGTACTGTACGAATACTGCACCCGTACGTATGTACTACACTCATCTAACCCTTATGGGTTCGACGTCATTCAAATTAGACGCAGAAAATACGAAGAGAGCTTAACCTGGGCTTCTTGGTGTGGAAGTACAAGTACACAGTAGACCTGAAATGTGTGTCTAGAGGGTCCAAAAAAGACAGGGGTGAGAGGGTGAAGATACGTGGCGGTTCAGCTTGTGATTTATTGTATTTTTGGCCGTTTTAAACGCCGACATCGGTCATATTCAATCGTCCTGAGTGCCTAAATCACCATCAGTTCAGCCGTGGAACCTGTTGCATCGAACATAAATACTGCTTCCTTGTTCCCTTGTTCGCCATCCCACAGATTGTACATGAGCACACAATACGAAACACAATGGATTGTGCAATGTGCTCGTTTTCCACAAGCGGGCTGTTGTACCGAGGTCCGTTGGTGAACCAATACCGGCGTTAGTAGTTCCACTACTAGTTAACTCGAATCAATCACCCCGGCAACTGACTCGGACAACGGCGATTGAACAGTGCATTAGCTCCGTTTTTCGCCCTTGTTTTTTTCACGTCAATCGCAGACGAAAAGCATCATCCGGATCGCGCGCTCGTTCGAATGCAGCTCTTGCTCATCTGGAGCCGGATCCTCTGCTGTTTGGGTCGCTTGGCTTCAGTGCTTTGATGGTGCACCAGGTGCAGCCGTGGTGGGTAGGAGTACGTAGTGAGTACGTACGATAGGATAGGACAATAGTGAAAAACGGGCACACCAGTGATATCACTAGTCGGTTGGTAGTCGGTTCGTAGTTGACAAATCACTATTGATCCAGTAGCTAGCGTCGATGGTGTCCATACAGAGGCTAGAGCACGAGTAGGGTCTACACTACTGGATAGACAGACTACAGTAGCTGTACCTGAGTCCAGCTATTCCACCGTAACCGCGATAGCAGTTTCGATTACTGTTCCAGCTCTTGCACCTGCCCCGGATTGGCGTCACATGCCGAGTCTAGTTCAGATTCGGTTTAGCATTATGTTGAGTGTTAGAGACACGACGGGGGTGTGAATGAGTGGGTATATCTATGATGCGGATTACCATTACTCTCCTGACTTGAGACACATCTAGACCGCCAAGAGGAGTCCATGGTCACGAGCTCACACCATAGCACAAGTGTGTACCCGTACCAGTACACCACCAAACTGCACCCCACGTCTGCTCATCACGGTCGTCCGTAACTCTGAAAGTTAACTTGAAGGGCGATGAGGGGTTGTACAGTAGAGCAGCGAGGATAGTGTAGCCTATGAGTGCTTGTACATGGAGCGTAATAGTGGATCTTTTAAAGTGGCCAAAAAAGACTCATAATCAATAATCCGGTCAAGGCGTCTACCGACATTATCAGTGATCACTCTTACCAGAACAATACCAAGACAGTTGACTCCCCACAACCTCCTCTCATAGTCACCCCTCACTTTAGCCTGCCCCAAATAATACGGTTCGAGTGCGCACGACAAACGCATTCCCCACCTTGAAGGCCAGCCTTACGCCAAGGACAAGGTGTGTATCGTACCGAGGTTGTGAACACCCAGCTGGAACCTCGAGAGGCTTGTAGTGTGGCTGGAAAGCAGTAGCAGCAGACGACGCTCTTGTTCCCCCGTCTGCCTCCCACAATGCGCTTCCGCTTGCCGCTAGCTCTGGCCGTTTCCGCTACTGCTGTGGCTAACAGACTCCCTGTTGAACCAAGTGATCAGCAGATAGCATCCCCAACAATTTTCCCAAACCTAGACTGCACGTCCAAAACCTAAACCAGCACCACACGGAGTATATACAAAGCGCACGGGTCGCTCTCCTTTTTCCCACACATAATTCAACTACCGAAAGTATTCATGTGAGTATCTTTGGAGGGGCGACAATGGGTCTGTGACGGGAGCTTGGAGTGCTGGAGGGCCCACAACGGCCGCTACTCTCAGTAACGTCCTGCTGCACGGCCCTACTCAACAGTTCTTAGACACAGACTTTAGCAATGTGCGAGAGATGGTCTGTGGAGGATTTGGTGGATGTGGAGGATTTGGTGGTTGTGTGGAGGATGTGTTTGTGTGTGTGTGCTTATGTGTGGGTGGCGACAATGACGTGTCTGGAAGAGGTGAGGGGAAAAGGTCTGGGTGCGATATTCTGGAATTGGCTTGCTAGCGACCAGCACGCTGTTGTTGCCACTCGCTCTTTCTCTCTCTCTCGCTCCCACCTTATCTCTTTATGCCTCACTGGGTTGCATGACGCAAATATACACAGGGCACATACAGACTGAGAAAGCGCACACACACAAACCCACGCACACAAATTTAAAGCAACCCACCAACCTCCGTCTCTACATCTACACCACCACCCTTCTGTGACAAGACAACTAACAAAGAATGGTCGGATACACAATTTCATCAAAGCCCGTGTCAGTGGAAGTCGGCCCCGCCAAGCCTGGAGAGACCGCCCCCCGACGAAACGTCTGTGCCAAGGACGCCCCCGTCGTCTTCCCCGATAATGACTCGTCGCTTACCACCGTGTACAAGCTGTTCAAGAAGTACGCCGAAATCAACAGCGACCGAAACGCTATGGGATGGCGAGATACCATCGACATCCACGTGGAAACCAAGCAGGTGACCAAGGTGGTGGACGGAGTGGAGAAGAAGGTGCCCAAGGAGTGGAAGTACTTTGAGCTGGGCCCCTACAAGTGGCTCTCATACAAGGAGGCCCTCAAGCTGGTCCACGACTATGGAGCTGGTCTTCGACATCTCGGAATCCAGCCCAAGGAAAAGATGCACATTTACGCCCAGACCTCCCACCGATGGATGCTGTCCGGTCTCGCCTCTCTGTCCCAGGGCATCCCCATTGTGACTGCCTACGACACTCTTGGAGAAGAGGGTCTCACCCGGTCTCTGCAGGAGACCAACTCTGTGATCATGTTCACCGATAAGGCGCTGTTGGGCTCTCTTAAGACCTCTCTTAAGAAGGGCACCGATCTGCGAATTATCATTCACGGCGGTGATCTCACCCCCGACGACAAGAAGGCCGGCACCACCGAGATTGATGCCATCAAGGAGATTGTGCCCGAGATGAAGATCTACACTATGGACGAGGTTGTCGCCCTCGGCCGAGAACACCCCCACCCCGTTGAGGAGGTCGACTACGAGGACCTCGCCTTCATCATGTACACCTCTGGCTCCACCGGAGTGCCCAAGGGTGTGGTTCTGCAGCACAAGCAGATTCTGGCCTCCGTGGCTGGAGTCACCAAGGTCATTGACCGATCCATGATCAACAACCAGGACCGTCTTCTCAACTTCCTGCCCCTCGCACACATTTTCGAGTTTGTCTTCGAGATGGTCACCTTCTGGTGGGGTGCTTCTCTTGGATACGGAACCGTCAAGACCATTTCCGACCTGTCCATGAAGAACTGTAAGGGAGACATTCGAGAGCTCAAGCCCACCATCATGGTCGGTGTGCCCGCCGTCTGGGAGCCCATGCGAAAGGGTATTCTCGGCAAGATCAAGGAGCTGTCGCCCATTATGCAGAAGGTCTTCTGGGCCTCTTTTGCCGCCAAGCAGCGTCTCGACGAGAACGGACTCCCCGGTGGATCCATTCTGGACTCGCTGATTTTCAAGAAGGTCAAGGACGCCACTGGAGGCTGTCTCCGGTACGTGTGTAACGGAGGAGCCCCCGTGTCCGTGGACACCCAGAAGTTCATCACCACTCTGATCTGCCCCATGCTGATTGGATGCGGTCTGACCGAGACCACCGCCAACACCACCATCATGTCGCCCAAGTCGTACGCCTTTGGCACCATTGGCGAGCCCACCGCCGCCGTGACGCTCAAGCTGATCGACGTGCCCGAGGCCGGCTACTTTGCCGAGAACAACCAGGGAGAGCTGTGCATCAAGGGTGCCGTTGTGATGAAGGAGTACTACAAGAACGAGGCCGAGACCAAGAAGGCCTTCTCTGACGACGGCTACTTCCTCACCGGTGATATTGCCGAGTGGACCGCCAACGGCCAGCTCCGAATCATTGACCGACGAAAGAACCTGGTCAAGACCCAGAACGGAGAGTACATTGCTCTGGAGAAGCTCGAGACACAGTACCGATCGTCGTCGTACGTGGCCAACCTGTGCGTTTACGCCGACCAGAACCGGGTCAAGCCCATTGCTCTGGTCATCCCCAACGAGGGCCCCACCAAGAAGCTTGCTCAGAGCTTGGACGTGGATTCTGACGACTGGGAAGCCGTGTGCTCCAACAAAAAGGTCATCAAGGCCGTGCTCAAGGATATGCTTGACACTGGCCGATCTCTGGGTCTTTCTGGCATTGAGCTTCTGCAGGGCATTGTTCTGCTTCCCGGCGAGTGGACTCCTCAAAACAACTACCTGACTGCCGCCCAGAAGCTCAACCGAAAGAAGATTGTGGACGACAACAAGAAGGAAATTGATGAGTGCTACGAGCAGTCTTAGACGGAGCCGCCCCCGAGCCGTCTGACAGTTTTGCATAACTTTTTATATATATTACAGTAATGTATGTGTTTTTATGATGAGTGGTGAGACAATGTGCCTGAAGGTGCATTATCAATGTGCATGAAAAGAAAGTAAAGCAAGTGTAGATAAGAGGGAGCAACAGATATCATCGTTAGTTGCTCCACATAGTCAATATTAGAATGTGTATTAGTAATTATATATCTATGTTCTAGTTAGTCTGTGTGACGGTTGTACCTCAACGATCTCTCTGTAGGAACTTGACGCAAATATCGTTGAACCTGCTGGGCTGATCCATATACAGCTGATGACCAGCTCCAGGAACAATATGCACATCAGCGTCTCCTCCAGCTCGTTTGATTCGTCGAGCACTCTCGTGGCCTCCATTAACGTCCACCCAATCGTTGGATCCATACACCCAGGTGGTGGAGATTCCCAGTTCGCCTAGTTTGTGAACTCGTTCAACTAGAGGACGTCGAGGAACAGCTCCAGGAGCAAGCAGGTAGTTTAGACAGAATTCGCCAGAGCCCTTTCGTCGGAAAATCTCGTAGGTGTATCTGTGCATGGCTTTGCTTTCTTCCTCAGAGGTATGGTTGTCAATAGGGAATCTACGAGAGGTCCAGCCAGACACGAATCTGGGGCCGAGAGGGCCGGTCTGACGAACGAGAGCAAAGGGCGAAAAGTTGAGTTCCCAGCCAATCTTGAACCACAGAGGAATCTTGGGGATCTTGGACTCTGCAGTGGTGAATGTGGGATTGGTATCAATAGAAGATTGGGAAATGTCCTTGAGAGAGGCCTTTCTGCTGGACAGCTTTCCCTTGTCCATGTGACCCTTGCAATCGTCGTGTTCTTCCTGGAACTTCATTCCTGTATGAGAAACAGCAGCTGGAGACGCCAGCACAATCTTGTCAATGTGTCCGGGGTACTTGACAGCATACTCAGAAATGAGATAGGCGCCCAGAGAGTGAGCAACCACGCTGAACTTTTGAATGCCCTTCTTTTGACGCCACTCCTCGATCGAGTCGAGAAAGAAGTTCTCGGCTATCGACACCTGTTCTTCCCATTTCTTGAATAGCAATGTCCGGGGGTCCGATCTGATGTGAAAGGATGGCCTGGAGCTCAAACCGTAGCCCAGAAGATCCAGAGCGTGGATTTGTGAGTTGGGGATCTTGGACAGAGCGTTGAAGTTGCGGAAGAAGAATCCCAACCCCGCACCGTAGCCATGTAACACCAGAATGTGATGGGTGTCTTTATCTGCCACGGCCGATCCGTCAGCCTTGTACTGGCTGATCTCAAACTCGTTGATGAACTCGGAGCCACTGACCGGAGTTCGAATCACCCGTCCTTCACGGTAAAGGTCCTCCTGTTTGCCACCCGCCACTGTTCGTGATACCACAGACTGAGTCTCTCTGTTGGGGTAGAATGGCATCATGGACAGCACTGCATCCTGAGCAGAGTCGCCCTTTTCGTCACGTTCTCGCCACTGTTGAAACGACTCGGCGTAGCTCAGCGGGAACAGGTTGTTGAAGATCTTGGACAGTGGGATTCCAGCTGGTGGAGTTGGAGGTCTGAACTTTTTGCTGGATCCAGACTGAGAAGAAGACGCAGAAGCGGTATGCTGGGCGCGCGAGTGTCGATAAACGCGAACCGACGCCAGAGCCGTCTCCGCCGCGCCAAGAGCTCTCTTTTGACAGGCGACAAAGGTCATGTTGGCGATGTAGAGGGTGGGAACGGAGGGTCTGGCGAAGTCTGGGGTGTAAGGATATAAGTTGGATCCTCACATGCACAAGAAGGTTATTTAGTATGTGTTGTAAAATATAGAGGTGAATAGAGTTGGCCAATAGGAGACGAGAACAGGACAGGTGTGAGTCCCGGTCTAGAAAGGGTGAATGAAGGGGTATGAGGAGGATTTTTGAACTTGCAGGTACTCTAGAGCTCGAGCTGTCACGTGACATCTTTCGTTTTCTCTCATCTTGCTTACTCATCAAAATATACCCGACTTTACTCCAACAGCAATCAAAAACGGTTTTAGAAAACGTGCCTGAACGTTACAACTGCAACATGACACACTTTGGTTGCGACTTTCGCGTCCTGTGTGTCTTACCCCGTGTGACGAGCGTGTTTGGAGCACGTGTCCGTGTGGGGAGGTCACGTGAGAAATTTCGTGCGACTCAGACGCAGGTTGTTAATTGGCCATAGGTTATGAGTGGATGTTGGTGTGTATTGAGGTGTCCATTGGTGTCTGGGTGAGTCAGCAAGAGGTTGTAGGCGCTCGGGCGACAGGTTATGAGTGTCTACAGGCTATGAGCAACTGTTTTTGTGGGTTGGTGTTGTATTACTAATCGTGGATCTAGTGCTGAACGTTTGAGCATCAATGAAAGGGTTACATCTCTAGAATGGCGAATACAAGAGATACGAATACGCGTCTCGGTTGGATGAACGAGCAGGTCTTACTGAGTCAAAGTTGACCTTCCGATTTGTTCTAGCTCAACTATGTCGAATTCTAGACACGTCTACAAAGTTTTACATTGCCTAATTTAGAGGTTCCGAACTCATCTACTACTGTGCCAATCCTCAGCTTCCCTCTCACTACACAACTCACCATCATATAATACATCATATTACTCATCCAGTCATCTATGCCTTTCCCTAATAATACTGCTGCTGATTCATGTCCGTCTCAGTGCTAGGCTCGCTCTGAGAACTTCCACTCTGTTGGTACTCCATCTGATAAGACAAATTCACCTCGGCCTGGGTCATGGAAAACTCCTCATTAAGCCAGTGCCCGTTCTGAACATCCTCAACAACCACTCCCTGCTCCAGAAAGTCCAAATCTTCGTGCTTGAGTCGCTTGAGATTCCGTTCCTCCTGCTGCTTTTTCCACGCCCGCATTCTCTCCTTGCAAAGCTGCTCTTTTCGCGTCTTGTTGTTTCGCGGGTTGTTGAGATTCACAGCCACACCTCCGTTACGTTCCTGGTTGAACTCCCGGATATGTTTGTCCTGGTGTCGGAACCAGGTGGTCCAGACAGTGGCTCCTCGTTTGCAATAGAGAGGCACATAATGGCAGCAAATGGAACAGAGTCCACTGAGCTTGATGTCATGGTCTTCGTTTTTGTAGTGACCGGGCTGAGAGTCATTCCTGATCTGGAGATCGCCTTCTTCGTTGTGATGAAAGTCAATCTTCTGTTGAATAACCTGCTCGTCCTCTTTCTGGGTAGTCGAGGGAACTCCAAGAATAACAGCCACAGGGAAAGGATAGATGGACTTTGTAGCTGAGCAAACACCATGAGTGGAGGTCATATGAGAAGCCCAGTTGTGGTTTCGGGTCTTGAACCACTTGTCGCAAATACCGCAGTATCTCTCGCCAATATCCTTCTCATCAGGAACGTACTCTCCTCCAGTGGACCCATCAAGCTTCTTGGTACCCTTCTTGGCCTCCACTCGGTAGTAAGCAGACAAATAGACATTGTCCATGCCCGACTCCACATACTGGTAAATGTGAGGATCGACCTTTGTGGGCTCCCGTTGACGCAGTTGATGGTTGAACAGAATGAGGTAGGGGTTCTTGAAATAGGTCCGCAACACATGACGGGCCCGTTCAGACGTGACCTGGATGTTCATAAAGTCCTCCTCGAGAGAAGCAACAATGTTCATCACCTGTCTCCTGTGCAAATTCAGACAAGAGTAGAACAGATCACTGACGAGATTAGTTCTCTGTCGCGTCCGTTCAAGCTGATCCATCTCGACAATAAGTTTGTGAGCAAACGGATTGGCAGCGTATGGACTTTGTAGTTGTTGCCCTTGGGGCACAGCCGTGTTGCCCCCACTTCCACAAGTCTCATTACAAACCCGATGAAGATGGAAATGCACCTGTTCTTGTAGAGAGAGCTTGAACTGCATCATGTGGTTCTTGAGATCCAGAGCCAACATCTCATTGTCGTGTCGCTCCGAACTCAGCCTGTCTCCGGCCTTTTCTCGCTGCTCTCGTTCGTCCAGTCGAAGATGTGCCAGCTCGGTCACCTCGTCCTCACATTTGTTCATGGCGTCGTACTGTTCCAAAGTCAAAGGCAGTTCTCTAGCCCACGCCTTGACATTGGCGTACTGCATGTCCTGGCGAATCTTGACTCTAGTTGCCGCTCGTTCAAGACGGGCACAAATGTTAACATTTTCAGCAGTGTCGGGTTCCAACGGCGGCACGTGTAACTGCGTAGAGCACCATTGTCGAAACCGGGCGGTTCTCCACGGACGAGTTGCATAGCCGATAGAAGTTGTAGGAGGAGCAGGAGCAGGAGTAGGGGCAAAGACCTGGTGGTAGTTTGCGAAAATGGACTGGGGTTGCTGGGGAACGTTGGGAACCGAGTTGGCCACCTGAAACTGAAGAGTTCCAGTCGGGTGAGCAGCCTGCTGTTGAATTGCAGCATCCTGAGACTGATCCTTGAGCTGTGGCTGAAACTGAGTCTGTTGGGGAACGTCAAATGTGGTCTGGACCTGCAGCTGAGGCAGTTGCTGTTTCTGCTGCACCTGGTGAGTCTCCTGACCTTCGGGCTTGAACTGAGTAAGTAGCTCCATCCCGAGAGCCATGGATTGAAGGGGGAGCTGTTGCCTTTTGGGGAACAGAGTCTTCACGATGGAATTGACGTCAGGAGAGCGGTTGTAGGAGTTGGTAGGTGGAGACACGAGACCAGGAGAAGGCATGCTTTGGGGTGTAGACTGATCCGATGTGGTGGCAGCAGACTGTACTGAGGTGGCACTATGAGGTTGTCCTTGGGTTAGCTGGGGTTGAGAAGGCCCGGTCTGCAAAGTCTGCCCTGTTTGGTGCTGGAAGTGCTGTTGAAGTTGTTGTTTCACTAGTCGAAGATTCTCGTCGTAGTACTGAGACTGCTGGGACTGTTGAGACTGCTGAGACCCCATGTGGGAAGCAACACCTGAGCTCAGCTGGACTTCTGACTGGTGGTAAGCTTGAGTAACTATCTGCTGCTGAGTCTGAACAGGGACCTGAGTCTGGGAGTGAAGCTGCTGCTGAGAAGTTACAGGCTGGAGCTGAGACTGGAGAGACTGAGACTGAACAGCCTGAGACTGGTCAGCATCGTACAAAGACGTATGCTGCTGTGACAGAATCTGATCCTGTTGATGAGACTGGGGCTGTGTCTGCTGTGGATACAACTGCGACTCAAGCATGAGCTGTTGATCCATCTTGGGCTGGTACTGGTGCTGCTGGTGCTGGTGCTGCTGAAGAGTGTGCAAGTCATGATGGTCAGTGTGGACCTGTTGCTGGCGGTACACTTCCTGTGGTTGAGCCTGTTGCTGAACAGCTTGATTCTGGTGAACTGGCTGCTCCTGGTAAAATTGCTGCTGTTGAGCCCCATCCAGCTGACTCTGAAGTTGCTGTTGCTCCTGAACGAGGTACTGAACTGGCTCTGGCTGAGTTTGAGTATACTGCTGGTGCTGAGTCTGTGGCTGGACCTGTTGTAGCTGTTGGACCTGCTGTTGGACCTGTGGCTGCTGCTGCTGCTGCTGCTGTTGGACATGTTGCTGCTGTTGAACCTGTGGCTGCTGCTGGTCCTGATTCTGGACCTGTGTGTGCTGCTGCTGCTGGACCTGTGGCTGCTGCTGTTGATGGAACTGCTGATTATTCTGTAGCTGATCCTGTAGCTGCTGCTGAGTATCAATTTGCTGACCACTAAACTGCTCCTCCTGAGTAAGAGCAGATGCTGAACCAATATCTGCACTCATCAACCCATGCTGAGATAAAACAAGCTGGGGAGTAATAACCTGGACAGAAGCTGAGGCAGAGTCAAGAGCAGAAAGAGAAGCTGAAGCAGGAACCGAGGCAGGAACCGAAGCAGGAACCGGATCATGAGTCGATTGAGAGACTACATCTGAAGCTGGCTCCACAGCCGAATGACTATCATCATCATTACAAAACTCGTCAAACAACTGGTCTGCAAGCTCACTCTCTGTCTGAAAAGAAGCCGTGATATCAAGAGCACCAACGGTTTCTGGTGCTATCGATCCAGAAGCTCCATCTACTGCTGCCGTCGTCATAGCCAATAAGTCATCTTGGATAAAGTCGAAGTTGTTGCTGGACAAAGGGTCGTCGCTCCAGTCCATCTTGCCGTTAAGTATGGGCAAGGTGATCCCGAGCCCCACGGGCTTTATATCTTTGCGGCTCATAATCGTGTCTGTTCCTCCAGTTTATGAGGATCCCCGGATCCAGATGACGGATGACTAATTGGGACGACCGATGGGAGCAGTTCACAATGTCAGATGTAGTTCCATAGTCCTGGAAAAGCGAATTGGAGAGATGTAGTAGTTGAGCAGTTGCTGATGGAGGTGAGTGTAGATGTGTCAACTGGGAAGATACACTACAACCACACGTCCTCACTCTAAACAACATGCCTGAATAACATTAAGGCAACACCCAAGCCGACGAACACGACCGCACTTCCCCACAGAAAACCAACGTTATGGCGTCTCTTGATTCTGTGTCGCCATAACCGTGTGACGATCTGGCATAGATTAGGGCTCGAAGTCACGTGACGGGTATCCAGTTTGGGTAATCTCCGTATCTATTGATCACGTGATATGATTAGGGTATCGTTGTAGTCATTGTATCTGTTGTGCGATGGAGCTGTTACAGTAGTTCGTTGGAAAGTGTTCTGTGTTCATCCCTATTGATGACGAATTAAGGTTTTACAATGTCCACCTTATTTGTGCGAAATATATGTTGCTCAAGTTGTGGTTTATAGACCGAACTGACAAGAGTTTGCGTAGTACCATCATAAGGGCGCACGTGAGAGCTACATTTTGGTACCAATATCGGCTATATTTGGGGCGATCATGTGACTACGAAAAATTGATGTGTTGTGGCTACAGCGGCGTCAGGTGGGTTTAGCTGGAGAGGTTGGCTCCAGGTGGAATGGGGGTGATTCACAAGCATACGGTGCCGTCGACTGTCGACTGTCTTGTCCCTTTAGTCTCTAGCTTATCAGCTCTGTCTACAATGCTTAATGAGCGGTGAGCAGCTGAACATACTGAAATGAAATTCGTGTAGATCTACGATAGACTGAATATTATCATGCCATCGGAATCAGGGATCCCCCAGCTGAATAATGGGCTCTGAAGGGGAACATTTACGCAGCTCATGTGTTGACATGCTCGTATCCATATGGTGGATCTCAAGTGCACCTCTGAAACATGTGAATGCGTTTCTTCATGCTGTCACCTCCCGATCCACCCACATGCGACATTGCCTGGAGATGCAAGGATCGACAGTACAGCTGCCTGCGGATCTCGGCTCTCTCGATCTCCAGCCCTCTACTGTTGATCTGCAGCGACAGAGTGTTAATACGGTGAATACGGGGTTTGACATGTGTCAGTTGGGGAGAGAGATGTTGGAGGTATCGGAGATGTCTACTATGACAGCTCAATGTGGCACATTGGTATAGTGTGGTAAGGGAACCTGTTGAGACTCGCTCGGCACAGACAGTTCTATCGTACTTGGGCACAAATCTTTGCCGCCACGACAGGCCATTCACTCTTAGTCCTACCCTAAGCGAGCCCCTGTAGTCTATTCAAGTTGGAGTAGGTTACCGAAGGAGTTGAGACGCACCAGAGTTGGGTAGGAGTGCAGAGTACGGTGGTACAAGAGTCGATACGGCAGTTTGTCGTCGTTTGAGCTGGGTCTAGATTTTCCCGACCTTGATATGGTGTGATTTGACCATAACAACTACCCCGGTCAACACTAGCACCAATTAGTTCTAAGACCGCGGAGAATAGTGTGACACAGTAGTGACACGGTTTCGACGGAGACTTTCGAGACTGTTGACGGTTACTTGACCGAACGTTTGATTAATTACGGCAGGCAAGACATGAGCCCACTTCGCCCCAGAGACGTCTTTACTTTTTTCCGCTGGTGCTTTTTCCGCTGGTGCTTTTTCCGTTGGTGCATCAACGTTGTCTGTGCATCTCGTGCATCTCGAGATTTGGGAAGGCTCTATCTTTGCCATCAGTCGTCCGATTGCGGTTGTTGTTGCACTCAAACACTCCCCGAGCTGCGACGACATGATTGCAGCTTTCAGGTCCATTGCACCGACTACACAGACCCGAGATACATGCCCCTTAATGTTGCCACCAAACTTACCCCAGAAAGGTTAGTTGTATGTAGTTACGGGCCCAAAAGCAAATATTGCGGCACCACTGTATGTCACAGGGTAGATCTTTTTTTGGTGGGACGCCGAATCTTTCATCTGCTTCTCGGGACAGAGCCGGTGGAGGATGGAGAAATAATATTACCGGGTTTTTGAGCCATTTGCAGAACCCCCGGAGACGAAAGACCCGAAATTATAACGTCTTCTGTCGAGACTGCATTGTGCATGGACAGGTTTGGGTGAAATTTTTTGTGCCTCTCAAAAGAGCTCTTTTTCTCGGGCGCGTGCAAATCACAAAGGCAAAAGAGAGCCGGAGTGTGCGTCCAGGAACCGATCGGCTGATTTTGGGAGTGTCGACGGTGTTGGCGGTGCTGAAGCGGTGCGAGAATTTCTTTTGTGCATATTGCGTCCGGTGTAGAGTGTGGACTGGATGGTATTAATGGTGTTTAGTTGGCAGTAGTTGGCGTAGTGATTTGTAGTTGGCACTTTGAAGACACCTAAATTGTTTAGCTGAACCACACCAACTAGAGCCCAAGTACAAAGACAGAGGTCAAGTAGAAGCTCTGTTCTAGAACAAGTCCCGACCAAAGCTCACCGATAAACACAAGGCCCACAACTAACACAAGGGTGTACAAACACAAGGCCCAACCCACGAATACACTCTTGCCTAACTGTGTGACACAAACACTAGTTTTGTTACGCGCATCTGTTTCAGCAGAAAGTGGTGTGATGTTTGTGTGTTTACGCGTGTTTGGGTTCATCTAGGGTTGTGTGGAGATGCACGGTCCCCAAACTCTATGCGGGCTGGAGTACTTGTCCATTTCACAGGAGAGATGTGGCACGCGCCATTGTGCACTTTTGAAGAAGAAATATTTTTACCGGTCCACTGCCGGACAAGGGACGAGTGTGTGGATATACTTGGTATGCGTTTTGAGATGCTGTGGAACAAGCTGGAGGGTGCTGATGAGAAATACAAAAAGCAACGGCAAACGGTCCGTTGTAAAAACTTATCTAGATCAAGCTCCAGTGTGTGTGTGTGAAAGTTGGAGATGTTTTGAGAGGGAGAAGGAAGATTGGCACACACTTTGCTCCAAACGCACAAGTGACACAGTAAAGATGGCGGATGTGCGATTTTGACGTTTAGACACCGTTTTCGATGACGTAAGCCGTTGTTGAAGTATTGTACTACCGGCAATTGATCACACGACATATCCAAGTAAGGGACTCCCCCGATATGTTACGATGTTCACCTACAGGATCGCATACACCCGAATTGACCCGGCTCTGTGGATTTAATATTGTTTCTCGACCCTTTTTGCGCCACCGCCGTTGGAGCCACATTCCTTGTCCGTGCCCGAGCTCGTGTGTCTTGTTTGTGGCGCATTTGTCGACAAGTTACCCCTTGATCATACGAGCATGACAGGTTGGAGAAGAAGCAAAAGCTCGGTAAAGTAAGACAGGAGTGTGGAGCAAGTGGTTGAGCAAGAGCAAGAGGATGAGCAAAAGCAAGACGATGAGCAAGAGGAATAAGCAAATGGTACACAGTTTGAAAAGCAATGTTTGCCACACTTTTGAATAGGGGCTGTGAGACAGGACCATTTCCCGACTAGCCAGTTGAGACAGAAGCGCGCTAGTCGGGAAATGGTTCTATCTAACTGTCTCAACGGTACCTACCCTTGTCGACATTTCTTTTTCATCGTCTGTTCACCGTCCTTACCGTCCCTACAGTCCTTACCATCTCTTGTCACCCTTGCTCGGCATAATATCCGGCCCTCTGCCGACACCCTTGGGCAAAAGGAAAGCAGTAAAAGAAATATACAAGTACAGTACAAGTATGGGGTGATCAGAGAGGATGAACCGGTCGGATATGAAAGCCGTCAAAACAGCAAATACGAGAGCCGTGCCTGTGTCAAGAGTTTCAAACCAAGCCGTACATCGTATACTGATGGTGGACATTGTATACCGGCACATCCCTTACTTGTACTCGTGCTGTCTCTCACCTCTCCAAAGTCGAAAGTCGAACGAGGAGGTCACGAGACGTTGCCAAGGAATGTAGATATATTCCGGAATCACAGTGGACCACATTGTCACGGCTATAATATCCCTTCCAAACACTGTACAAGTAGGTGTATGTATAACGGTCTGTGTGTTTATTCATACGGACTGCAGAATCTATTTCCATTCTGTTCTGTGGAGACAATACAGGTACGTATCTCGCACAGACGACCATTGTATACACCGTCAACTACCCAATATTAACCATCTTACCCACGTCCAACAGCTCTACCCTGGATACACAGTTTGTACAGCCATGCACCAGAATATCGTGCAATGGTCCAACCGCGGCGCAAATTCGGATAGTGGCGACTGGATCTGGAAACGTAGGCTGTGGACGCTGACTGGTATTATAGTGGGTAGTAATAAGCAGTAAGACACGTGGGGGGGTGTTTGTGGAGTACGAAGGGTGTCAGTGTCGATTGTGGCTAACGATTGATTAGTAAGAGTGTTGGTGAGGTGTGTTTGTACTGTCATCCAAGATGTCAAACCCTGCTTATCAGGTACAGCCAAAAGTCCATTCTAGACACAATAATCCAGCCAAAGTAATCCAGCCAAAGTAATTAACCGATCCACACTAATTAGACACACCACTAAATACCAATGTACCAACCAACAATGTAGGAGTGGGCACTGAGCTATTGTGTAGTACACTAGTTGCACTAGCGGATAGCGGATATCGTGGAGCTATTGCATGAGCTATAGTTCGATAGACAGAAGACGATCTATTGTATGAATCACATCACAGCCATTATTGAGTCTGGGTACGAGATCCTCAGTGAAGATGTTCTTGCCAAAACAGTGTACCGGTAAAAATTCTCTCGTCAAAACAGTCGAACAATCAATCTGGCTTCAGTTGTTGTTGTTCTTCTTGTTCTTCTTGTTGTTGTCCACTCGGACATACGGCCCTCGTTTCCGTAGCTCAGCACTAAACTAGACCCATTGAAAGCCCTGTCTAGACTGATGTCAATAGACCCTGCTTTGGCGAGGCAAAGGAGTGGTTGTATTTCATACTACTAGCTAATTACAGCCCTCTTAATTCGTTCAGTCATTGCATGTATTGTGACGACAAGTGTCCTGCTGTGTCGCCCGCCTAATAAATAGATAAATAATTACTTGATGAATTTGCCCTTCAACGTGCGCAGTTTCGACGAAATGTCGGCCTTCATCTTTTCCGAGCCGGTCGACTCTTGTGTGAGTGACGGGTGCAGCTCGTGCAGCTGCTCTGATGGCTCGGAAATGTGTGTGTAGACGATTTCGGTCTGGTAGCCCAGACCCTTGAACTCGTCCGACTCGTCGGCCGTTTGTCTGTGTCCGTTGTGGCCCTGGTGGAAGTCCATTTTAGTGGCGGTGGTGGCGCCGGTCGTCGAGTCCTTGATGGCCTGCAGAAGGAAGTCGTTGTTGAGGTCCGACAGGTCTGATCCCGACGACGAGAAGGAGCCGATGGAGAGTCGGCGGAGGTCCAGGTCCACAGACAGCCGTTTGTCGGCATAACTGTCGTAAATGTCTGACACGGAGTCTGTGGCGGTGTGAGTAGAAGTTTTGGTGGTGTTTGTGTTTGTGGTGTTGGCCTTGTCGGTCTTTGTGTTCTTTTCAACTATCAACAAATCGCCCAAAACAACCATGGGCTTTTGTGAAGTGGGAGTGGAGCCGCCGCTCTGGGCGCTGTAGGTGGACTCCGGATAGCTGTTGTAGGAGAACTGTGAGTTGACCGACGAGTGGGTCGAGGTGGAGAGTCGCTGGTTGGGTTTTTCGCTGCCGGAACACGTCGACGTGTGTCTAGCCTTTGCCTTCATGAGTCTGTCCATGTGTGTGTGGGGGGAGGGTTTTGTGTGTGTGTGTTGTGAGAGTGAGAAGACAAGTGTCTGTGTGTGTGAGGACAGGTTGTCTTGTGAGTGTCTTTTGTGTTGAGGTGTTGTGTTGGTAGATGTCTATGGACTTTTGTGGATGATGAACACCTCGAGGGATCCCACACTCCTCTTATACAGCTCGGGCATTTGTGTCTATCACAAAGCGGAGGCTGTAGGTTTTGGCTAGGTTTGAGGTAGAGTTGTCTTTTGCGATTCTGCACCCAATCCCTTTTTTGATCTCCCACCACTTTGTGAAGCTTAACCACCTAGCCCGATCCGAAGGTTGGCAGATCCGACGATCTGACAATCAGGGGTGGTAGAGTGTAGACTGGACTTGGAGAGAGAGAGAGAGTAGGGTGAGGCGGAAGTAGCCGAGAGCCGTGGCCTTATGGTCGTGTCTTTGGCTTTGCAGTGGTGTCATCATATCTGTGATTAGTAGGGGCTACTCTTACATTACTGTGTACACACTCCCTCTGGCTAGGGGCATGTACGAGTACTCCGTACAAGTAAAGTGTACGTTCAGAGTGCCAGGTTTACCCCTACCAAAGGGCTACCACCCAAACCACAGCCAAACAGGTCAAAACACGGCCACGGTCAAAACACGTCCTCCAAACACCACAATCGTTCCATCCTGAATAATATCTGATAATATCAACTCATATCGGGTGGTTGTGTACAAGTCTGTGTCTGTGTCTGTATACAACAAATCTGTTTGTCTTGTCCTTTTGTGGTTCCAGGGCCCTTCTCTTGTCTCTTGCGTTTTGTGTTTCCAGATAATATTTGCACTCCCGGATTATGGTCTGCTTGTGGGATTCGGAGGTGTGACTGACCACGAGAGTAGGATACTGTAAGAGTGCCCCCTGGTGGTTACCACGATTCAAAAACATTCTCTCACCAATATCTCCATCTTCCGTTGACTTCTGTCTGTGTTCTGTGCACTCCCTCTTTTCATTGGCTCTCTACACTTTTCTCCCCAACCTCCTGTTGTCCGTTTGACCAACTGTGTGTGCATCAGCTTCCTCTCTCTGCTCCCTCGCTAACACTGTAATAATATCTCTGCACCTGGAGATGGCGCCACGACCACAAATGTCGGACGACTCTTGATCTGTACAGTACAGGGTCATTTCAGTAATGGCCTGGTTAGTTAGGATGTAATTTCGGCATCAACGGTAACGGATTAACGGACCGGGGGGCTACAGATCTGTTTGACTAATCGGCTACTCGTCTCTTTCACTGTCTGGTCACATGACCACACGTGCACAAACAATCGCATTATCTCACCATGCCCAAAAACGGATTCCGGAATCGGCCACAAACAAGGGTCGAACAGGGTATGGCGGCTGTTACGTTGCAGGAGAACAGTGAGGAAGAAGCGGGTGAAGTCTGGAGGATTGGTGGATGTTGTTTGTGTGACGGGTGTTTGTGCACCAATAACTGCTCGTGGCTGTGGTTGTTTATCTTGGCTGTTTGGCTGTCTCGTGAGGTTCTGTTACCCTGGTAGTTGGGTGGTTGTTACACTGTCCCAAGTGGGCCCCAAAGTGGGCAATCTGCACTCCCAACAAACAGCTCCCACATCCCAAGTAAATACTACAGCTCATTAACCCCAACCAGCTCTGAGTAAACACAACCCACCCAATCAAAACAAAACAGTGATACAGTCCCTCCACTGTGTCTTCAATACCTTCTCCCACTGCCTCCCACTAACGTTTCAGTTTAAGTTCCTATCTGACACCCGAAACGAAACCGTCGGGCCAAGACGCTAAAACTCGTACTAAGCGGCACAGCGGGTGGGTATGGTGATGAGTGGGCACTGTGTGGGGGGCGTAGAGATGTGGTTGCCTTCTCCTGACCGGTTTGGGAGTTTTCCCGTCAGTTCTGGATTTTCCCTGATTTGTTCTGAATTATTCTGTTTTCTCCAGTATTATCAAACATTCTCTGCACTCGGCAAAAATACACACTCACTAAACTCGCTTAAAAACGCCGTATTCTCACCCAGCTCTCTTTCCGGCTGTGCCCTCTCCCCTCGAGCTCGCTCCTTGCACCTCTTACTCTCGATACACCTTCCATCTGTGCACTTGAGCGCTACAAGTTGGACTTTTCGTTTGCGCTTTTCGTTTGCGCTGCATTAATTGAACGCATCCTGAGCCACCCACTCTACAGACAGCAAATCTGAATCGTGATAAGCCAGATACGCAGTGCATACGCTGACATACGAAAGAGAGCCAGTCTAAGCCCAGTCTACTTGTACGAACTAAGAAGCACTCTGCACAGTCTACAGTATACAGCACGTTGAGTGTGGACACCAGATTCAGAGCAGAGAACCAACCACATGCGAGAATGTGGATATATTATATTTTTCCGCGTGTGGAAAATCACATTCTGTCGATATTATTCGGGCCGTTAGGGCTTACCTCGGAGTGGACCAGAGTCACGTCGCAGTAAATCCCAAACAAATCCAGATAAATCGGAAATAATCCAAAACAAATCCTGCACCCTCTTGACCACCTCTATCACGCATCACCTACCATACCTGCCGTATACGACTATCAACTCGTGTTTCAATACATGACAGTGGTGTCTCTTTTGTACGTGGTGCCCATCCCTGCATACACACACACGTATTGATCTCCATAGTACATGGCAGGGGTGCGTCTGTGCGTCTAAGCGTGCGTCTGAAACGTCACGTGACCTGAGGGGGGAGGCCGGTAGTGGTATGAATATATTTGTTGGGTGGGTTATGGAAGCTACGAGTGGCTGTGAGTATAACCGAGAGCCCTAACAAGTCCACCCTCAACCAATTCCAATTAATCCATTTTCTCCGAATTAATCGCATTTACGAGGAATTAATATTTGGTCGGAAATGGGCGAAATTCCTTCCACATGTGTGTGCTCGTCAACCTCCACCAAAAACATACACATATACGGAAGGTGACGCATTTGGATGGGCAATGCGCACCAACCCTAAATAAATATATGCAAACAGTGCATACACATGAGGGTGAGTGGGGTGGATTGGATCTGTCTCTATTGTAATTTATAGAGGTAATAAGTTGTTTTTAAAAGTATAGAAATACTCCCCCGAGTCTTGTGATTCTACTGGTACCCCTACCATCTTCATACCTCGCCTACAACCCATTCTAGAACCTCTCTTTATCTCTTGACCTTACCTGCACCAACTGTCACTCTGCCGCAGAAGTTTGTTTCGCGGGAAGATCTTTTCCCGATGCGGCCCAGTTGAGACAACCGTCAAAGAGAGAGTCTAAAGTGGTGAAGACGTGGGAAATCACAGCAAAAAAGCTTACCAAGCTCTTATTCAGCTCCAATTGAATATAGATCGACTTTTTCCCGCACGAAATCACCCCTATATAGCCCATAACATACCTGATCTATCGTTTCTGTGATACGACATTGGCACAAAGTCTGACCTTGAGCCTGGCTTTGAGTCTAACTTTGGCCGAGTGTATTTCTTGGGTATCTTTATCTTGGTGTGGTCCCATTGGGTGTATTCAGAGAGGTTGTAAAATGGGACGGTCTAGGTGAAAATGGGCAGATGAAAGTATTCCATATATCTCTGTGTCTTATTGTCACACTGGCTTTTTTTTCTCCTGTTTTTAGCCATTTTACTCGATTTGTTACACATTTATAACTCCCCCTCCCCTCACCTCCTCACCACCATCACCAACCTTAACATAAGACGGAAATATTCACAGTAAATCAGAGAGACTCGTTAAAAGTTGGTCCACCTACCCTAGCTCTCCCCTGACAGCCCTCAACATGGGCCATTTCTCCGATTTCGTCTACTGTCCAAAATGCACCCCCTGGACCTTGCCGAAAACATCGTGTGCCGTCCATAAAAGAGTCCCAATTGCAAGGCACACGGTTTGGGTTGGTGGAAAAGAGGATATAATATCGGTTAGAGCCGCAATTGAAGATTTGAAAAATGGACATTGTTCCCCTTGTACTGCTCTATTTTATGGCATTTATTGCTCGCCCATAGCGCCTTATCCCCAGCCCCTGGGTTCTTGTAACAGTAGCACTCTTTTATAGTCCCCCCACACATCCCTGCCTAAGAACTTGGGAGTTTAACTTTGTTAAGCCAGGGGCACGAGAGGGGATGTGTTTGGAGGGCTGTTGAGATGCCAGAGAAATTCTGTGAAATTCGGGGAGCAAGGAGAACCTATACACTAAGCTGCTCAGGCTTGCTGTGATTTTTCCGCAATTTCCCCGTTTTGTCCGGACTGTTTTCCGACTACCCTGCCTCATCCTCTGTTCAGTGATAATATCGCTAGTTTGGAAACATTAAAGTGTGAGAGAGCCATGATGTGTGTGTGGGATCGACATGAGTTAGGCCCACTCATGGGCGTGCCGTTGATAAGTGTGTTTATGTTTCCCCATCACATGGTTCATGTCGCGCCCATCACATGGGCAATGTCGTACCCACCACATCAACGGTGTAGTCCCCACCACATGACCTCTGAGGTCTCCACTATTTCCCCCCCAAGGTTTCCGGTAACCGGCTCCACTCTTTAGGTTGGGGCGATGACCCTGGCATGGCCCACACACAAAGCCTCCAATTGACAAGGGTCGGGGTACAAAGCCGAGGTGAAGAAAAATACTTGTGGCACTCAGCTGAGCCCGCGAGAAGGCGGACACAAACACAGAGGGGGAGCAAACACAAACAGACGGACGCGAACACAAACAGACGGACGCGACCACAAACACAACGCGCTTCTGTTTGTGTCTGTACAGTGCGCGTTTTGTTTTGGTCATGCAGTATTAGTACGGGCATGCAGTATTAGTACACAGGCTGAGTTAGATGGGGAGGTATTGTAGCATCACAAATGTGTCAATGTAGCTTGATTTGGTACCGTTTTGATCGCTGAGATCTCCTCATTGCAATTGTTCTGTCCGTTTGTCCATGCGACCAATATTGGGCTACTTTCATCATCACCCAAAGCTGTGTTTTGATGCACTCCGTATTTGTGCCAATATTTTACCCATGCTTTGAGGTGTTTGCTGTTTAAGGCGTGTACCAACTACAACTACGAGATCCACCCCCCTGAAACACCCGCAGCTGTTTCAGAAGCCTTTGAGGGCTTATGATATGCGTTGCAGATGCGTTGCTGAGACAGTATCAGCAGAGCACAAGTGCGATACGCACTACTGTACGACTTGTTAGAGAAGTGGCGATCGGTGGAGGTTGGCTTGAGCTGAGTAACTGTGACTAACTTGGCTGAGTAACTGTGACTAGCTTAGCAGGCTAAAACACTGTAGCTGGGTGTTGCAAGGCTGACTAACGAATCTGGTCTCAAGCTGTCTAATCGTTTCAGTTGAACTGCTCTTCACACTCTATCAACTAAGACATGTCTCTTCTGCACAGTGGACTGCACAGTGTAGCCCATTGCCGAACTCTTCGCTTAGATGGCTGGATGTAGGGCACAGAAATGTCTCGCTTAATGAGCTACTGTGGCCTCGAACCCCATGTGTCTCACTTGTGGAAGGTGTGGTTGAGAGGATGGATGTAGACTGGTGAGACAGATCAGAGCCTCCAGTTAACGATAGTGCCTCTTGATACTAATCTACAGTTCTGTACTGGTACGGAGTAGTTAGTTGAGTAAGAGAGACTAAAGAAAAGGTGGAGGCAGACTCTAGAAAGGTGATTATCACTTTCAACTGACATCACCGCAATCAGACTGCCTCCCCTCCTGATGTCTCACCTTGGTCTTACAGCTGCTACAAGCCTCCACAGCTCCTCTAGACTGACAGATCCTCCGGGCCAACTAAACTAAGATATCTACTATTGATAACCACAATCAATCAGACTATTCTGGCACGTGCTAAAACAGTCTAGAAGACGGATGGACGACTAGAAGGGCAGATACGAGACATTTACTATGAACAGGTCGTATTTCTGAGCTACTGTACAGTAGCCTAACAGACTATTGGGTCGGTAGTGTTGGTTCATGAACTAAGGTAGTTTTGTTGGGTGACTGTCATAATAGTGAGACCTTCTATTGTACCACGGCATTGGCTGGACCTCTCTCACTAAAGCTACGTTAAGCTGGGCAGGTAACTAGACTATTGGCTTATTAGAACTTCAACACCCTATGGCTTTGTCACCAGTGATAGAGGGCGTGGGCTCCCCAGACATTCTGACTCTTCTGACACCACCTCAATTCAAGAACAGGCTTCTCTACTGAAACCCAGGATATATGACCTTGTACCAAAGGTCGCCAGCTACTATACTTCCTGCTCCACAGTTTGTTCACCATCTCCACACTCAATGGACCCACCAGCTCTGGATCTGACATCCAATAGTGCCAATTAGTTCCATGTGGGGTACAGCGCAGTACGATAGCCTAAGAACTGTGGCTAACACTTATCAGCTACGGTGGAAGGCAGTTGTAGTCTAAGATGTAGTAACATGTCTAGAAAACTGCCTGATGCTGATAACTCTCAGACTACAAGTTGTCTCCACAAAAGACTAGATCCACGGACTTCAGTACGTGCCAGCTCAAAGCCTGTGACGATCTTCAACCTGAAACCCTTCTACCAGGTACCACCTCTCTCATCTACCGATACGTCCAGTGCCGCACATACGCCCACCAAACATCTTAAATCTACGACAGAGCTTCTCTACCCCATCCGGCCATGTTTATCACCAAACCAAAAGCGTCCATACGAAAGCAATCGTGTCATGTGCGTGGAACTAGCTAACGCATGTTTAACCGGATAAGAAACGTCAGCTCCACCGTGGAAACCGCCGTTTCAACATGTCTGAAACCGTGGAAACCGCCACCTGAAACCTCCTGTCTCAGCGAGTCTCATCTCGGCCCGTCTCACGGCCTCTGTCCGTAGAAAAAGCAATCTGAAGGGATCGCGGCTATGCGAGAGAGAAAACCTCAGTGCGTCTGAGACACTGAGACACTCACAGGGCGTGTGCCAAGAGGAAAGGGCGGCGTCTGAAACGCAGACTAAAGCTGACACCCGTCAATGACACACCATCCATAATATTGCATGACGTTCTTTTTGCTCTGACAGCTGGGTTTGCTTTAACTGTATGTACAGTCCAGAAACTGAAACGTCAGTGGTGGCTCCGGAAGAGAAGGTGGCAGTGGAGGTGGTTGACAAAACGGATTGGTGGGTGGAACCTGCTACTAAGGCCAACTCTCAAACCTGTATCGACCAAACTCGATGAGATCTCACCACCCGATTAAGTTGGGCGTATCTGTCTAATTTCCAAGATGCTGACTGCAGTTTGCGTCGGATCGAGTCCATCACTCGAGAAGTAGACAGCTTCAGCCCCGAGAGTTCTCAACAGCATTGAACACATGTCTTTCGAACCAATTCCGACGTCTCCACACGTCATCTCATCCGTGCATCATGCACTATCCAAACCTCGCATCTCGTGGGCTGTTACGGGGTGGTTACAGGGTAGTTACTTGGAGAGCCACAAATCCGTCGATATAGACTGATCTATTCTGTCAAACGTCTCACAGGCCTTCAGTGTCAGTTCTGTCAACCAGAAAGGCACTGTAGATCAGCTCAAGGAGTCTGTGAAAACTTGAATACGATGAACACAAGAAAACGCAACTTGATCTTAGACCTCCTCCTCCACAAATACGACATGGGCTCGTGGGCTGGCTCGGCTGATATTATTCCACTAACTAAACACACATGATCTCCCATTGCAGCACCACAAAGGAGTTTCACAAGCTGTCAAAAAAAAGGTGTGTGTCAGACGTCAAATGTGTCACAAAAGTCTCCACAGAATATTATGGGCTAATTGGAGTTGGCCACCGTGTCGGAGAGAATCACGTTGTTGAACAGAAGTTGGGGTTTGACGTGGTGATCATGTAATCGTAAAGTGGTATTGCAGTGGCTACTGGCTCTTGTAGTCGTAGTGATCACGTGACACCCGTACGATTGACATCAACATCGATCCACAACCATTAAGAAAGACGAGACTTTTATTACAGTTTACTTACCCTTCAGCTCCAAAGTAATTAACTCTATCAATTCTCGGTTAGGCTTTACTTGGCTTTTACTTAGATGTTAGCCTAGCATTAAGGACCCCCTACCAATCCTCGGTTAGGTTCTACTTGGCTTTTACTTAGATGTT
Source organism: Yarrowia galli (assembly GCA_900519055.1). NCBI lineage: Eukaryota > Fungi > Ascomycota > Dipodascomycetes > Dipodascales > Yarrowia > Yarrowia galli. The sequence continues at coordinate 1,490,558 of ULGS01000004.1, forward strand.
AGCCTAGCATTAAGGACGCCCAAGTGATCACGTGTCTTGCCGAGGTAAAGCAGTGAGTCTCTGGCTTCAATTCCATTACAGCAATTGGATTTGAACAAAGAGTTGACGGCTTTTCAAGGCTACAATCAGCATTGACAATAATGAACATATCTGCCTCCTCAGATATGCAGTCTATTAGTCATGCTGAAAGCTGACAGAAGGTACCTTGCTTGTCTACTGGCAGGAATATGGCTGCAGAAATAGCCCTTCTTCATCCTCCATCATCCATTCAGTCTAGTCAGACAGAAGATAACGATAAAGTTCCGTATCTTGCCTTATCGGAACTCTACGTATACGGTACCTCAGCAGTCATAACATCATGATAGTAGGCCCGGCACGACCTACAAGAGGGTTTTTAGACACTCAAAATGGTCATCAAACGTCTGATACATCATGTCAGTTTAACCAACTCTTATGGGTCATTATCCAACTAAAAACATTCAAACAAGAAAGATACAAGCTGTTATCGATGGATGAGAAGATGACAGAGGACTGATTGTGACAGACACCGCCCAAAAAGTCATGGCCCATTCGCTACGCTCATGAGCTGGAAGAAAAAGATTACAGCACCCAGGATTCTCGTATGGTCTCCCACTACAATACTAACTGGGCTCTCTGGTGCTTGACTATGGCTGATCGGACGGGAAGCCGTATTTTCACCAGGATATGGCCGTAACCAACCTTGCGCCGACCCGGAATCGAACCGGGGGCCCATCGATGGCAACGATGGATTTTACCACTAAACCATCGGCGCTTTGGAGGTATTTTCGAGGCCCAGTTTGGCTTACTAATGCTTGAAAAAGTGCTTTTCAAACTTTATTTGGAAGGTGAAGAACTGCGTCTTAGATTGGTTTGAGAGGAGTGGGAGTGATTTGAAGTTGATTTGTGCACTTCAACAGGTCATGTATTACAAGTACTTGTACAAGTACTCCTGTCTCTTTTCCCGCTTTTCAGGAGTGATTTTTGAGCATATATGGTGTCTGTTTTGGTTGTCTATATGAGACGAATTCTATGGATGTAACATTGAAAGAGATGGGTGAAACAGATATTTGAGAAGAGCGAACATGGCTGAGTCTGAAGTCACGTGATTACAAGTACAAGTACTCGTACTGGTGAACACCTAGACTCCTGTACCAGCTAACAAGTGGCTGAAGGTACTGTAAGACTACTAGCTGTCTCTACAAGTAGTTTGAAAGGTCAAGTGTCAGTACCAGTGCTATAACCCTCAGTTGAACTTTTGTATGTGCAGATCTGGGATTCAGTGAAGATCCACCTACATCCAGATGGAAGTCCTTCGGGGTGATTGTGGTTGGACAACTTGGGTATCTGTGCGTTCCTCGTTTCGTTCTCAGTGATTCCATACAGGCTCACTTCCATCTCATCAATCAATGGTACGAGTCATCTATACTTCCCTTCTAGCTTCAGTAGATACTCTTAACATTTTTTTTCGTACATCCTCATCGGCCATTGACACCATCCAACTCCACGAGCATGAGTCCGATCTGCGTCAACTAAGTCTCCAACTGGAGATACCGCATGAACGAACAATTCGTCTCATACCAGCTCCCGTGTCAGACGTCTCCATCACCATTTTTGGAGGTGTTCTCGGAACTGCTTGTCTACATCCCAAATGTTGCTTTGAGGCTGACGCAGACAAAGTCGTTATTTGGTATAGCGATGACAACGTCTATTGACATCGCTAGAACGCGTTGGATATCGTCTCTGTGCCATGATTCCATTTCTTCCACTCCACCTCTCTCTCATGACACAAAGATCAACGATGCGTTCTAGATGCATTATACCTGCAGATGAGGAAGACAGGGCTGACTGACTGTGTTTAACTGTCTCTAGAGTCGGTATCTACTATGGCAACATATGTTGATTCTTATACCATTCTGATCCCCTCACTCTGGTGATTCCAATGGTACCATAAAAACCACCTCTTCTCATACTAAAGCTGCTGTTATTCTCTCCACCAGATTCTACTCTGCATGCAAGCTATTTTCGCGATGGCTAAAGTTCACGTCTTCTCTTCACACACTCAACATGAACGCGAAGGAACAGGTGGCCAAACTGCAGAAGGAGATTGATGACGAGTCTGACGACCAGCGGTCGGCCTCGTATTCTCTGATTATCGAATGCAGACGACTTGCCAAATTGGGAGATGTCAAGAAGACCGAGATGGAGATACCCAAGCTACCGATTCCGGCGTCTAGAGAAGACTGCAGATTGGCCATGGAGCAGATGTTTGGACCGGCCGAAAAACGCGAATCTAGCTGGAGACCTGCTTTGGAGGAGATTTCTAAGAAACTGGCGACTCGACATTGGGAACTGCGGGTGTTTGAAAACAAAGTGGACGGTCTTCTCAACAGACACAGAGACTTGACAGTTCACATGTGGTGGGATTTCCTCATGGAGTGGAAAGATGATGTGGAGGAAGCCATGGAGCTGGCGGAACGGCGACTCAAACGGGTGGAAAATACAAACCTCCAGCTGGCGGTTCAGAGTCTGGTTGAGGGTCAAGACGAGGACTTGAAACGATGGTTTTTCACTGAATGTTTGCCTTATGCTCGGCATCTTGACAAAAAGACAGGAGGGAAGCCCAGTGTGATACTCGATAAAGAACGAAGGTCTTCTGAATCACGTCACCTCCCTCCTGACGTCATGCTTCAGATCTTTAACCACTGCAACCTGGAAACTTGTGTGGCGCTCAGAGAAACAAGTTCCAGCTGGTACGCTGCCTTCAAACACGTGGAACACATTCTGGAGACCAAGGTGAAACTAAGGAACCCCTGGATGAAACCCGAACCGTCTGCCGGAATCTCAAACTGGGCAGATTGTGCTCTGGTGTTTGTCCGACGTCTGTCTGGCAACAAATGGAGCTCTACAACCCGCGTCAGCGAGGCCTTGACCACTATGAACTATATCCGCGATCGGTTCTCCGGACACAGACACGTGATTCCTACTCGGCTCAAAAAGGACGAGAAAATCATCGCCGGTTTCCAACCTCTACAAAAACACGACTCCAACATGTGTGATCGAGAAGATTGCGAGTTGTTGCATCTCAAATGGGGCAAATCAACCTTCTTGATAGATCCTACAACTATGGAAAGTCGCGTGATCAACAACAACTATCTCAGCGCAAAGTACACCTCTGAGGAGGTGGTGATTTCTGGTCCTGACAATCTAAAGATCACACTCCCCGCCCAAAGTCTCAGTAAAGAATCCATTGCCAGTAAGGGCAGTATTCCTGTCCACGTGTTTGCTCGTCACGTGACCGTCTCAACAGCCACAGGAACTCTCCTTTTCACCAGAGACCGACCTCTGCATTACGATAACGCCATTGAGTGTCCTGTTGAGGGTTACGGACGCGAAGCAGGACACGTTCATTTCATCGAGGACAGCAAGGGGAACAAGTATCACTTTTTTGATCCCCATCGACGAATCTACGTCGAGTTTCCTAGCACTGGATACATGTGTGATGGAAAACCCGTGGCTGTCTACAATGGACTCATCTGGTGGTCTAACGAAGGACAGGATCGCCACGTGCAACTCTTCCCGACGTTTGTGGATCTCGAGAATCCGACAAAAATCTACTTCCGCAAGAATTGCGACATGTCTATTCCTCTTGTTGATAGTCCCCGTCCTTCTCAGGTCACTGGATCCGATAATCTCAGAATGGTCACGGCGAAAACAGCAGCTGGAATCGTTCTGGTGGACCTGGAAACAATCACAGTCACCCGTCTACCTGCTCCAGAGTACGAACGGGCTGATGATTGGTTCTACAACCATCGCATGTTTCCTGGCTACCTGGATGGGAAATTTCACGCCTGGTTCATCGACAATAAGACGACAAAGGAGTATATGCGGGAGGCATGGGATTTGACAGAGGAGCAGGTGGCCAGGTGGTACCTGTAGCTGAGGAGCCACGTCTGTTGTAAACTACAGCTAAATATCAATCAATGCATTATGCTATTTGTACATTCGTAGTGTTAGTGGAGTGTTGTTGGTGGGTAGGACAGGTCGTTCTGAAAGACGCCCGTAAAGTGGTTGGACACTCTCAGCGCCTTCGCTCTGCCTTAATACTTGTCATACTCTTCAAACTCCTCAATCCACCGTCCCAACATCAACTCCTCCACCTGATCCCTCTTTCGCTCCTTCTGCTGTCCTACACTGATCCGCTTGCTGGTCCGCTTGTTCGTCATCTGCTCCACAAGCTTGGGGTTCTTCAGGATCTGGTTGAACAGCTGTTTCACAAAGAAAAACTCGGCCTTGGAATCAACCTGCTCCATCGTGTTCCAGCCCTTGGCAAACCGCCGCATCGCATGTTGCTGCGTGTTGGAAGCAGACTCTCCACCCATCTCCAAATACGTCTCTTCAATGCATTGTCGCACCAGATTATGCACATTTGGAGGCCCGGCCTTGATTGTATCTCCATCAGCTGCTGTGGAAACAGAAGAAACAGACCGCACACTGTTTTCGAGCGAATCAGATGACATGAACACCTTGCGAAGAGGGTTCTTTAACGTCACCTCAGGGGCATTGTTCTCACTGATTGTCAACTGTCGCAAAACAGCAGGGTTGATGGTGCTGGAACTGCTGTCCATGGACTTGTCGAGGTACGTCTCCATCTTGACGGTTCCAAAGTCCCACGAGTCGTCCTCCTCCACCTGGTCCATGCTCATCACCGTCTCCACCGCCATCTTCTTGGGCTTGGACTTTCGGTGTCTCTCCATCCACCGCTCCCGTCTGTCCACCAACAGTTTCAATTGGCTCGTCTTTCCTGCCTTGCGAATAAACCGATGCTTGAGAAGTTGTCTTCCTGAGGGTCGTTCAGCAGGATTCTTGCGCAAACAACAGGCCACAAAGTCTCGGAAATCGGCAGACCAGTTTCCTCCAGCCGGAACAGTAGGAGGCTCGGCCTTGGGGATCAGAAACAACACCTTCATGGGATGATACTCGCTAAGAGGCGGTTCTCCCTTGGCAAACTCGATGGCCGTGATTCCCAACGACCAGATATCCGCCTTTGTGTCGTAGTCCTCCTGTCTGATGACCTCCGGGGCCATCCAGAACGGCGTGCCCACAAACGTGTTTCGTCTGCTCATGTTGTTGCTGAGCTGGGTAGCCACTCCAAAGTCGGCCAGTTTGACGGATCCTTCCGAAGATACCAGCACGTTGGCAGCTTTGACGTCTCTGTGGATTTTGCCGTTGTCATGGAGATAGATGAGTCCTTCCAGCAGTTCTCGGCACATGACTGCGATTTCTGGTTCATGAAAGATACCCGGTTTGAGCAGATCTAACCCCGATCCTCCAGCCAGATACTCCATGATGATCCACAGTTTGTATCCTCTGACAAAACAGCCGTAGTAGGTCGTAATGTGTTCATCCTGGCACCCCGACAGAATTGCAATTTCCTTCTGGATCTCCTCAATGTCGTCTTCTGACGACTCCAGGTCGATTTTCTTGACCGCCACAATCTGCCCGCTCACCTTATCGATGGCCTTGTACACCACTCCGAACGAGCCCGAGCCCAGCTCTTCCAGCAGCTCAAACTGGTCTGCCGAATAGTGTCGTGAGCGTATGGACGACGAGTTGGAGCCGGCCGTGCCTGGTCGCGACGTGTTTCTGGGCGGACACGTTGTGGAGGAGGAGGTTGACGACGACCCCGAAATTGATCGGGGCGTCATATTTGCGAGTCGTGATAATTCCGAGCTCGCTGATGCCATCTTGTGGGTGTGTTTGTGGGTTGTGGTTGTGATCGTGTTTGTGTCTGTGATGTAGTTGGTGGATGTCGTTCCGTACAAGTGTTGGTCACACAGTAGATGTCTATGTCTATGCAAAGTCGTTAGTTGAGCGCTCAGGTGTTGAACTTCTAAACCTCTGTTGTTGTGTGAGTCTGTGTTGGAGTTGCTATGTTGAGCAAGAGTGTGTATGTCGCAATGTCAGTGTATCAGAATGTGTGTCAGTGTCAGATATGTGCTGTCTGTTCGAGTGTCTGCTCAAGTCTGCTGAATAAGTCACAGTTCGTTCTTGATCGTGTCTTGATCGTGTCTGTGTCCTTAATGTACCAGTCTCACCAGAGCTGTCTCCTATTCGGGGCCGATCAGTATATGTAATGTTGTGACTTCGCCAGGTCGCGTACTAGAGAGGTGCAGCTGGGGCGCAGGTGGTTGTTTAACAATGGTTGCTCGGTAACCAAAACGCTGACGCACAAACGTTACACAAACGAGCAAGCTCACAAACGCCCGAAAAAGCAACTGTTTCAAAACACTCTTATTAATCTACCGCAGCTCTCCTTTGCTATTTGTACATACACTGTAAGAGAGTGTACTTACCTTGTACTCTTCCTTCTCTTGCTATTGTCAATCAGGGCCGAGTTTGTTTCAGTTTAGTCTAAATCAAAGCTACCTTATGAACCGAATCCGTAGACGAGATAATATCAGTATTGGAATTTGGAAAACACAGACGCATTCTCCTTGCTGCGACGATTACAAATATGTACTCGCTTTTCATATAGACCCAATATTACGTCAGGTGAACGCACATCAAATATCTCATGCCCCACTCCCAACCAGAATGTAAACAATCATCGTCATGTGATAGGAAGAAGTTGAAAGAGCTCAGATAACAGTGTTTTCGACCGGGAAATCACGTGACCGGGTAAAACAGCCTCTTGTCACGTGATATAAATACTCAAACAACAAAATCTCTTCCATCTTCACCCTCCTTCAACACATCTCCTCCTTCCCCCTAATTCTGACCGGTTCCGATTTAAGGTTTCGAATAAGGTTATTCAGACGCCCAGAATAAACCGCCACATCTCACATGACACCAAACAAACGCGGTCCTGTGGGCTCTTATGCACGGAAAACACCGCTCTCTCTATACAGTGCATACAGTGCATGTTTGGAAGGTTGAGCATAGGGAGTGGGGTAAAGGAGGTGGAAAAGCGAGATTTAGGTCACGTGATGTATACCCTCGGACGCGTCTCGGTGCGGGGATTCCAGTGGTGGTGTTATTTTAGCGATACGAAATCTGCTAGGCCTGCTGTGGTCCTGAAACAGACAGCTAATGGATCTACAATCAGGACTATCATTTGAATGGTTGTCAAGTGTGTTGTTAGAGATTTGCAGTTTTGGAAACAGGGTATACCAGGGTGTTTGTTTGGTGCAGTTCAGGAGTGCGGCAGTGCAGTTCTACAGTTGGCATGTCACTAGTAAATCATTAGTTCATTCTGTTAGTTATGTACGTTTTGGGCGTGTCAGGAGTCACGTGAACTGGAGAAACACAGCCAGCCCTTCCACTCTGTTGTGCTCCCTTCTCTCCGGCTCGTTTGCTGATCTACAGCTGAAACGTTGGGGCGTCATAACACACACATTATCAAGGCATCATGACGTGCCCAACAATAGAAAGAGTTGCTGAATCTGACTGTAGAGTTCTTGTAACAAGCTGCCGATAGTCGTATCTATCGTCTGCTATCGTCTGCTATCGTCTGCTACCCTCTTATCAGTCGCCACTGGCTCGTGATGGAAAAGTGGGCATCAACAAACGCTCTTTAGGGACAGGGTCATTGGAGAAATAGTCTGAATACAACAATTCAGACGCCGAAAGTCGCTCTTCAAATATGGATCTCAGAAAATCATCCCCTTTGATCTTGTCTCCAACATGATTGCACAGATCCAGCTGCTCAATCTCATTTCTTCCTCTTAGAAGCACTTTCCCTGTATCTAGCTCTTTAGTAACACACCCCACAGCCCATATATCAATGTCTGTGGTGTACTTTTCACCTCGTAACACCTCCGGAGCACGATACCATAACGACACGACCTCCCTAGTGTACTCTGCCTCCTTGTCCACCAATCTAGCTAGCCCAAAATCAGCTATCTTGGTCACTCGTCCTTGAGTATACAACAGATTGGCTGGTTTGATGTCTCTGTGGATCACTCCATGAGTATGAATGAAATCCAGACCGGTGAGAATATCCTTGACGATCCGTTTCACTGCTGAAACCCCAAAAGGAGATGTATGAGTGTTGATAATGCTCTTCAAATCATGTTCACAAAACTCCAGAACCAGCTGAAGAGGTGAAGAGATCACATCCAACAGTTTGATCACGTGATCACTCCCTTCCAATAGCTGCAAACACTTGATTTCACGAATCACCGTTATTGGAATCCCTTCAGAGCCTGTGTTTGGACTAGACTTGAGACGTTTGACAGCCACAACTTGACCTGTAGACGTCTGTAATGCCCTGCTCACGTGACCATAGGATCCCTGCTCGACCGGATTCAGAATGGTATATGGTTGTAGTTGTTCCGATCTTGGTTGATTGTCTGTTTTGGTCTTTGGTCTCTCGACTTTACGACGAATGACTCCAGACAGAGATTTTGGTTTCCTAATCACGTGTTTTTTCATCCTGGGAGATGACGAGGTGTGATCACGTGATTGGCAGTGACCACGTGGTAACAATCACTTGGGGTATCAAGATGTAGGGGAGAAAGATGTGCAAAAAAAAGTGGGGTTGAAAAGTTGTGCATTGGACAGGTATGATTGTGGCAGTTAGGTTTTGAGGATGTGAGGTGGAGGAGGGGCTGTAACTGGACAAATATTGTGGTTGGGGATGAACAAAGAAGTCTGGGTGAATTTTAGCACGTTGTTTGGTAGGAATGGAAAACCATGTAGAAATCTGAGCCGATCTGAGAGAGCTGGAGAGATGTTCGATGTCTTTGTATTTACTATAATGCCTTTCGGTCTTCATCAAATTTCTCCACTGCTCCCAACCACTGCAAGTCCCAACTGAGAACAACTCCCAAGTTCTACTTGGCTTTACTTGACGCCACCTTCTCTCAATAGCACAGTCTCATACCGTCTTACCGCCATCAGATCTTCACGAAACTGGGAACATCTACTCACCAGACTGCCTCCACTTGTCCCATTAACTCAGCTTCTTTCTACCACCCCCCAATTCCACTCTACATCCTCCACCTCCTACAACCACTGCCTCCCCAACTTAACCTTCAATTTCCGTCGACATGCATGATCAAAAATATCGACCGAGATTGCCAGACACAATTTTCACAGAACGACAATGATTAGACCGCTGCTGAGGTTGTGCGGCAGGAGGGCGGCTGCCACACCATTCGTGTCGTTGTCTAGAGCAACACTCACGCCACAGCCATTACCCGGCCTCTCGTTTGCTCGCCATTACTCTCCTACAAAAAAGCCGCCGCCAGACTTGCCAACATCTTCGGCGCCAGGCAACTATCTGGTGCCCATCGCTGGCGGGCCAACTGGAGACACGCCACGAGACACAGACTTGTTGATCAAGTCGCTCACACACAAATCACTCATGCCCGAAAACAACCTGGTGAGATGCACAGTGTTCGACAGTGATGGAAACGTGACGGTTGCTTCTGGCGAGTTCAAACGAACAGAGCTGCTGAGTAAGCATGGACTGCTGCCCCGGGACTTGCGAAAACTCGACACCGGTGTCAATTCCATTGTGCCTACCATTCTCGTTCGAGATAACTCCATTCTCATCAACTTGCTGCATATTCGGGCTCTTATCAAGGCGGATAAAGTGCTGTTATTCGATGTGTTTGGAAGTACGGACTCAAAGACCCAGTCGCTGTTCATGTACGATCTCGGCCACAAGCTCAAAAAGTCCAACAAGACCATGGGTTCGCTTCCTTACGAGATGCGAGCACTAGAGGCGATTTTCATTTCTGTGATTGCGGCTCTGGACGCAGAAATGAAGGTGCATACGACAGTGATCAACGGTATTCTGTCCGAGTTGGAGCAGGACATTGATCGAGAGAAGCTGCGACATTTGCTGATTCAATCGAAGAAGCTGAGTGCGTTTCTCCAAAAGGCTACTCTCATTCGAGATGTCATTGACGAGCTACTCGATACAGATGAGGATCTGGCTGGGTTGTATCTGACTGAAAAGAAGGCAGGTCATCCTCGAGCTATTGATGATCATTCAGAGGTGGAAATGCTGCTGGAGACGTACTACAAACACTGTGATGAGATTGTGCAGACGGTGGGTAATCTCGTTTCCAACATTAGAAACACCGAGGAGATTGTCAACATCATTCTGGACGCCAACCGAAACGCTCTGATGCATCTGGACTTGAAGTTCCAGATTGGAGCCCTTGGTCTGGCCGGAGGAACGTTCATTGCGTCGTTGTACGGCATGAACTTGAAGAATTTCATTGAGGAGAGCTACTGGGGTTTTCTGGGAGTCACGGGAGTGGCGTCGCTGCTGACCGTGTGGATCATTGCCCACTTTCTCAAGTCGTTGAGACAGGTTCAGAGGGTGACAATGACCAGTGATAAGAAGAAGGCAATGAAGAAGAAGGATACAGTTGCTGAGAAGAGGAGGAATCATTTGAGGAATTGGTTGACAAAGTAACGCGAACGAAAGCAGAGCGGAGCTAGCGCTATTGAGGTGAGCCTCTCGGGGCGAGTATTGCCGGGAGTGATATGAGAGACTGCCTGAGCTTACCTGAGCTTACCTGAGCTTACTGAAGCAGCCATCACTTCAATGAGTGCTGCCTTACGACCGGACAGGGTGCTACAAGTGTGAGCGCCGTTCAAACCCTCAGAGGGACGATAGACATTGGGACCCAGCTCATTAGGTAGACGAGGTTGACCACTGAAATCCCCAACTGGCTGAGTCTAGCCGTGGCAACACAAGTACAAGTACATATGTATATATTTATTGACTGAATAGAGAATGGTGATGGATAGAGGGAGGTTATGTCTTCGTCCTAAATCACGCCGAATTATTAATTGTATTTCAATCACGTATCTTTTTCTGTGACTTCCAGTCACTCCATCCCTACCAGTACGTTTCCAATTCTCCCAACCCAACCTCGCAGACCACACTCTCCTCAATCCCTAACCCTAATACACCCCACATCACAGTTCACACACAGCTCCAGTGTGAGATAGCCCAACCTCATAACTACAACTACAACCACCATGACTGACTCTTCTCTGTTCATTCGCGAGCAATTGGAAAAGATCCAGTCGTTCGACGCAGACCTGCGGTTCATGGCTCTCAGCGACATGAGTTCGGTCGTGTCCGGACCCGACTTTGTGTCTGTGGTCGCCACCGACTCTCGCCTGGTGGATCGAATGCTCACAGCCGTCATTGACAAGCTCAACGACCCGATATCCGAGGTCCAGAACCAGTCGGTGCGGTGCCTGGAGGTGCTGATTCGTCAGGTGAGCGAAACGCAGATCAACTACGTCATCAAGACGCTGATTGACTCGGATTCCGCCTCGGTGGGCAAGAAGGCCGACGCGGGCATCGAAAGCAACATCACGTGCACCGCGCTCAAGGCCATTGTCGGCAAATTGGAGGCGTCCAGTCGAAACGCCCGTCTGCTGGCCCGTCTGCTCATTCCCTGGATGACCAAGTCGTCTTCTGCCTCGTCCGTCGACATTGTGGACATTGGCATCGACTTTGTGCGACGGTTCGGCTCGTCGCTCACAGCCCCGGAAATCGCCACTCTCAAATCGCACTTTGTGGGGCTGCTGACCTCGTCCGAACCCATGATCCAGAAACGAGCAGTCCTGGGTCTGTCTGCCCTGGCCAGATACCTCTCCACGCCTGAGTTCGACTCCCTGGTGCAGCACTGCTTGAGAATGCTCGGCAAACAGCCCAAGATTGTCGTGACACTGATTGGCAGCCTGGTGAGTGGAGAACCCACCAAGTTTGCTCCTTACGCCCCCACCACCTTCCCCCTCGTTTTTGACTGTCTGCAGCTGGACCTGGAGGAGGACCCCGATGAGGACAACTCGCAGCTGCTGGAGCTCAGAGAGGTGACTCTGTACTCTCTGGAGGGCTTTCTGAAACTGCCCCAGGCAATTGTCGAGACCTTTGTCGAAAAGCTGGTGGAAGCATCGCGAAAGTTCATTGTCTACGACCCCAACTTCATTGACGACGACGATGATGAAAACATGGAGGATGACGACGACGACGACGAAGAGGAAGAGGAAGACGACGACGACGATGACGAGTTTGACTCGTACTCTGACGACGAAGACCAGTCGTGGAAACTGCGACGATACGCAGCCAAGCTGGCCGACTCCATTGTCAAGAACTGCGCCCAGACAATCCTGCCTCTTGTCTATGGCACTCTCTACCCCTGCATCCTCAAACGACTCGCCCAGGAGCGAGAAACCACCGTTGTTGTGGCTCTCCTCGACACATTGGGAAGCATTGTGGTGTACAGCGGAGTGAGTGGAGCCCGATCGCGGGTGCGACGTGGCTCTGACGCCTCCATGCGAGTGGTGGAGAACGACCCCATCGAGAGGCTGGACGGTACTCGAACAAAGCTCATCCAGGTGACCAGCAAGTGGCTGACTCAGCAGACCACCGCTCCCCTGGCCGCTTTTGTGTACAAGTCGCTGGCCCAGACCCTCGACACACACGTGCTGGAAGTGATCCCCGTGCTTCACAATGCCGTTATCGACGGCAAGCATGCCCAGACTACCCTGCTGGCCGATGCTCTGGAGATTTCGCAGATTGCCGTCTCGAAATCGGACTGGTCGGACTTTACCGAGCAGTATCTGGCCCAGATTCAGGATCTGATCCAGGCCGGTCTGAAGGACACCTTTTTCAAGGTTCCTGTGGCTGCCATTGATCTGGTCATGTGTCTGCTGGGCGTGAACCCCGAGTTTAAGCCTCGGGACGCCATTGAGGCTCTTATTCTCGACTTTGCGTCCTCTACAGCTATCGACTCGGAGATTCGAGTGCGAGCCATCTCGTGCCTCGGTAAGCTCAATGACGGACAGGAGAGCCACGCCATTCTGCTCAAGTCGCTCGAAAACGAGACTTTCCGACTGGCAGCTATCGGTGCCGTGCGAGATCTCGTGGCACGTGACCGTGTGGCTCAGGGCGAGTTTGCCAGTCACGTGGTTTCGCAGCTTGTGACCCTGCTGCGTCAGTCACAGCGACTCTTGCGACTGTCTGCCTTGGAGACTCTCAAGGAGATGAGTGCCAGTCACGTGGTGGACGCTGCCAGCGCTGAGCACGTGATCTCATCGTTCCTGAACAACGGGTCCCGTGATACCGACGATCTGCAGCTCGTTGCTCTGGAGATTGACGTCATTGCCAACCTCTTCTCGCTGGTGGCCTCCAATGACAAGCTGGTGCAGCCCGTGATTGAGCTGCCTCTGGGCCACATTCACGTGACCTCCGAGCTGTTGGCGGAGTCGTTTGTCAATTTTTACGCTCAAATCACGTCACAGCGGCCTGATCTGCGTCACGTGATCTACGAGCAGCTTCTGCGGGCCTGCGATTCTGGCCACAAGGGCATTTCCACGCAAATCATTGGTTTTGTGTGTGCTGGCGACGACCAGCTGACCAACACCTACATTTCGCGAGCCTCCGAGGCTGGAGACGCGTCTTCCGAGTCTCGTGCTTCTGATTTGCTCATTCTTGGTTACATTGGTGCTGTGAAGGCTCTGCCTATTTCTCCCGAGCTGTTTGCTCCCCATCTGACCGGATCCGATGAGGTGATCCGGTATGCCGCTGCTGTGGCTTTGGGTAACTGCGCTCGTGCCAACCCCAACTTTGTCACATACACCCTGTCTCTCCTCAACCAGATCACCTACCTTGCTTTGGTTGCTCTGCGAGAGTACATCAAGTCGTCCACCTCGGACCCCGAGCCTCTGTTTTCGCGTCTGTTTGACATTTCCGAAATCGACGACAACATCCAGAGCGTGGTCAGTGAATGTGTGGGCCGAATCTGTGTGCGGCATGAGGCATACGTTGGCGAGCTGAAGAAGCGGCTGGGAGACCCCAACCCCGTGACCCAGGCCATTGTTCTGTCTTCTCTGCGGTACATTTTCGGCCAGGTGTCGTCTTCCGAGGACGTTCCTGAGGATCTGCATTCTGTTCCTCGAGATCTGGTGACTCTGGTTGACAATGTGAAGGAGGATAACACCGTGGAGCTGAGCCTGACGTGTCTGAATGCCATTTTGCACAACGCGCCCACCCTGGCTCTTCCCATTCTGCCTGCTCTTGTGTCCACTCTGATCACCCACACTCACGTGAACGCTGATTTGATCCGACAGGTGCAGATGGGTCCCTTCAAGCTCAAGGTTGACGATGGACTGAGTCTGCGAAAGACCACCTACGACAGTGTCCTTTCTCTGTTGTCCAACATTGACGCCAAGTCTCTGACTGCTCATCTGCCCAGCCAGCAGCTTCTTGCGCTGTTTGAGCGACTTCTCGCCGGTCTTTCTGACGAGCATAACATTCAGATTCTGTCGCTCGTGTGCATTCCCAAGGCTGTGTCAGTGGAGGTGTCCCTGCTGGGAGCCCACATTGATGTTGGTGAGGGCACCAAGCCTGCTGTCAACGTGCTGACCACCACTCTCACCGGTCTGCTCAACAAGGAGGTCAAGGAGAGTGCCATCAAGCAGGAGTTTGAGAAGAAGAACGAGATTCAGCGAAACGTTCTGCGATGTGTGGCTTCCATCACTACTCTGCTGGACGACGCTCCCGTGCAGCCTCTTACGGATGTGGAGCTCAACTCATGGACCGAGTTTGGTCACTTTGTCGAGCGGTTCAAGTAGATCTCTGTATTCATGGCATTTACGTATTGTTTTGTTAGTGGCGGTTGGTTTATATGACGCAGTCTCTGTACTGCCCTCTCATGGAAAAGTAGTTGGCGCATGCAGCCCAGAATCCGTAGTATTCAAGTCTGACGCATATCCAGAAGATAGTTCCTACAAGTGTGGGAACGAGGCCGAAACTAAAGAGGATAGTAGCAGAGCCTACCGCCCATGGGGGAATTTCACCGTCCGGATCCTTCTCCGAAATCAGCCAGATCAGAATTCTGATGAGAGTAGCCGGGACCACGAATACCAACAACGCGCCCAAGATTCGGACAATCTGGTATACTGGCTTCGGTGTTGGTTTGACGTTGTTGGACGAGTATGAAGTCGATGGTGTACCCGTGAAGTCGTCCTTGGTAGCCTCATCTACAAACACCAGTGGTTGCTGTTCGTCATTGGACTTCTTTGTAGCCAGAAGTGTTTCGATGGCCGCCAGTCTATCGTCCAGTCCGTTTATTTTGGTGTTGGTTTCGTCGTTCATGGTGTGTAGTACGAGTGATGTGCTGTAACAGTGTACAAGTAGGGGGCTGTCACAGTGCGATAACAGTTCTCGTTGACACTAGTTTGAGCTACTCGTAAAGTTCAGTGCCGTGCGATACAGCCTCTCCTTATCGGGGCACTCCGTACCATGGTACAAGTAGTACGGTGGCTTGTTGTACAACTTTATCTTTGTTACCTTAAACACACGGTCTCTATACGGACCTCTCATCTTCAGGTAGTCGACACTCCCCTTCTAGGCTCCGTAGTACTCCAGCCTCGCGTCCGTCCATTGGTACATTGTGATCGCTGTAGTAACCAGCAGAGGAGGTATGATGAAGGTACAGTACAAGTGAAGAATGACCGTGGCTCTTCGCCGTCTGGTACTTCTGTTGTTTCTAGATAAACCACCAATCTCGTCGCACAGACGGGGGCAATGAACACAATCGCAGCTCCTAGCAGCGGCAGAACTGTTTCGGTGTCTGGAACGAAGGCGATGGGTTTCCAGCCATATTTCGACAATGTTGATTTAGCCTCACTTCTTGCCAAAAAGGACTCGATGGCGCTCAATCTGCTGCCGATAAGTCTGGCGTCAATATTCATTGTGCTGAGGAAAGGGTAGGATGCTGTTCAATGAATTTGTCTGGACTATTCCACGTCTTGTTATGCCATTTTGGGTTGGAGAATACGAGGTGATACGAGATGCATACGGAGACGGACGAGGAAGGTGGTGGTGTCAGAAAGGGTTATTGGTCGGTGTTGGGCAATGGATGTTTTGTTTGGTATTCCGAAATAATGTACTTGCCCTCAGTTGGTCAGATTAGGGCGGATATTGTCGTAACTACTATTAGTATGAAGTTGTGGTTCCGTAGAGCACGGGAATCAAGTCGCGTACCTTGTATCCCTATTATTCAGAGAACTGGAGCCATAATAAGGTCTTGTCGGCTAGGCAGGTGCTGATATTCAGCTACAGCGGCTAAACTGCTCAATATTGATTGTTGACGCTTAAGACTTTAACAGCATAGTCCCATGGCCGTCTAAGACTCCAGTGCTAAAATTCAGCTCAAAAAAATCACTAACAAGCGAGCTGAGATGAACGACTTGACACTCGGGATTCCCATGATAATGACGTCATCGGCCAAAAGCTTAATTCCCAATTAGGAAGTGTTTGGGTGGTCCAACAAATTGCGATTTCACGGGGTGGGAAAATTGCCGTTTTGACCACCTTTATTCGGGTTAAGGTTTGTGGTGTAGTAGTTGGAAAAGAGAGATGCAAATAGTTGACAATAGTTAAGGAATTGTTCCGATTGAGAAATCTCAGGTTGGACGTGATCCAGGTTCCAAAATCGGGCTGACTCTTGAATAGTCAGGTACTGTACTTGTAGAGACTGTCCCGTTACTTACCCCGAAACTACTTTCAGCTTTCAGACCGGGGATTTCACCGTTGGAGCCGTACATGGAGTGTTTCACATAATCCGTCTATCTCACGCTAGAGAACTCCTACTCGAATTCCAAACACACCAGCAGACTTAGACGACCCGTGTTTTCATAGAAATGTCGTTAGATTCCTGATATCGTCATTGGAACCTCTGTTGACCTGAGTAACTCTGGCCGCTAGGCTCGTTGAAGAGACTGGAGAACTGCTGTTAGATCCTGTCTTGGTTGTTCTTGTGGAATTTCGGGTGAACCGAATGCAAACTTCTAATACAGACACACCCCATACAGTAATATGTACATTAAATAAATACAAGTTAGTTTAGAAAACCTTTTCCACGCTCTCGTCGACAATGGCCGTCTTGTGGGCTCGTTCCAGATCGGCCTTTTCCTTATCGTGCAACAGAGTGGCGTTGAGCTCGGCGGTGTACTCGGCGTCGATCACGTTGAGCTCGTCCTCCATCTTGTTGAGATGTCGGTATCCGAACCACACAACCCATCCGGCAATGAAGGTGGCAGCAGCCAGACCAGTGTAGGTCCAGATGAGCTTGGGGTCCTTGGCTGTGGGCGACAGAGCGATACCGATAGCGGCACCGATGGCATTAGTGAAGAGGAAGATGGACATGATGAACGACTTCATGGAGGTGGGAGCCTTGGTGTAAGCGTACTCGAGACCGGTAATGGAGGCGAAAATCTCAGACAGGGCAATGAAGGCGTAGGCGGGAGTCTGGACAGCCACGTGGACGTTGTTGGGCGCGTAATGCTCTCCATCGGGCTGCAGAGCGGCGGGACAGGCGCCAGGAGACTCGTAACAGGGTCCGGCGGAGTAGATGATCTTCTGGACAATGGCGGCGTAGGCCATGGCACAGGAGGCAAAGAAGAAACCAAGAGTGATTCGAGTAATGGGTCGCATCTTGATTCCGACTCGTCGGAGACCGGGGTAAACCAGTTTCTCCATGATGGGAATGAAAATGATGATGGCAATAGGATCAATGTTCTGCATGATATCGTTGGGGATTCCGTGGGTCTGCATCTGTCCAGCCTGAGACACAAAGTTGTTCAGCATCTGGCCGTAGACAACCCAGTAGATGGGGTAGATGACAAAGACCTTGCAGGCAATAAAGGCTCGTCGAACCTCGTCAACAAAGAGATCGGTCCAGGGAACCTCGGGCTCGCCATTCTCCTGTCGGTAAGAGGGCTTGGCAGCATCAAAGGACTTCTTCTTGGCAGCAGCAAAGATAACTCGGAAGGCCTGGGGGATAACAGAGCCCATAGGAGGTCGCTTGACGTAGTACTTGTTTCCGAGAATCAGAGCAGCAATGGCAACGAAGAAGAAGGCAAAGGGAAGCAGGTAGGCGGCCCAGAAGTCGACGTATCGCTCCAGGTTGGTGGTAGCAATGGCAGAAAGAGATCCCACGTTGATGCACATGTAGAAGACCATGAAAATGGACTGAATGGTCTGGTTGGGGTCGACAACCACTCGCTCGCCAGACTTGAGGGTTCGGATGTAGTACTTGGTGTTTGTGTACTGTTCTGAAATCAGAGGAGACACGTTGGACTTAATTCCTCCAGTTCCCAGACCAATGACAATCATGGCAGTAACTAGACCTCCGAGACCGGCTCCGGCGTCCAGAGAAGAGGGCAGAGAAGTGACAAACAGAATCAGGTTACCGGTCACGTAGATGAGAGAAAAGACAAACAGAGTCTTGTACTTTCCCCACCAGGTATCGGCAATGATAGCTCCCAGAATAGGAGTGACGTAACACCAGAACTGGAAGAAGTACGACAGTGCGGAAGCGGTGGACTGACCGAGATCAAGAGCTCCAGCGTGTTCGCCAAAACCTCGCTTTCGCTGCATATAGTTCTGGAAAGGTCCGGTGATACCGTAGTAAGTGAATCGTTCACCGAGTTCGACCACAGCAACCATCCAGGCGGCCTTGGGAAGAGAATCGGACACTCGTCGAAGAGTCAACATCTCCTCCTCGGTGGGCTCGGGGCCCAGAGCGTTAACGGTAGTGGAAACTCCGTTCTTGGTATCGGCATCAGATTCGTAAGAAGGTACCCGTTCAGTCTCAACCACCTCCTCGGTCACCTGGGCAACCGAATTGGTCTCGGTGTTGGTTTCTGTGTACACGGGCTCGACGACCTCGCCCTGGTTGTTCTTTTCCATTGTTGAACTGTGAATTTGAGAAGCGGAAGGGGGGGGTGGACACTCACCTCAACATATACTACTGTGGGAATTTAGGTTACCTACCAAGACATGACTTCCATCTCTCCAAAAGCCTATCCTTTCTTTGTTTGTACCCCACAGAGAAAAGTCAGAGACAAGCCCAGAGACAAGCCCAGAGACAAGCCTAGAGACAAGGGCGGATCCTGGCGTTTGGGAAAACTGTTAGAAAAGACAAGGACGATGAGGTTGAGTGATTTGCCAAGCTATTGAGACTGATTGTGGTGAGTTGAAGACAGATCCTGACGCCTCTTCAGACACCCCCATCAACCAAAGACTGATAGAGAAAGCTGGACATTCTATTGGCCCATCTCCCGCCGCCACATCTCTCTCTCTGCTGCTCGGCAAAGAAATCCTGTTACGAACACGTCCAGCTTCCGTGTCTTATCGGCTTGCAAACGGCATCATGCCCTGGCGGTCTTGGCATGCATGTCGACCGATTTTCATTTTTCCGAAACTGGGAGGACGAGAACAAACTGTGATCGGAGGTGACGGAGACGTCCGATTGAGATGGAAGTAGTTGGGATCGATGGGGCCAGTTCAGGAGAGTACAATGATACGCTAACATTTACAATCGGTCGAGTAACACATGTTCTAAGGGCCCCCAAAGAAAACATAAAGTTAAGAGTGAACATAAGGCCAGCTAGCCGTGTTGCAAACTTGAGAGTGAGTTTTAAAGCCGATCCGGGGCCGATTAGAACGCGGGAAACTCCTGCGTCATTCTACCGGTGTCGGTGCGTGTATTTCCACCGAAGCCAGTCACGTGCCGCCTCTCTATAGGCTTCTGTAGCCATCTTCATCAAAACCTGCCTCACACGACCAAGAGTTAATTTTGGTTTGGATTCCTTCTATTAAACGAGGACGGAAGTTAAACTTGGGAGAGTGGCTTTTGTGGCTCTTGTGGCTATCCCACAACTTAGCTCTTTGCTGGAATCAACTCTCCACCGTCGTAATACCCCTCATTCAAAATTCCAGCCAGATCCGTCAACTGGTCAGTCTAAAATGACGATCCACTTTTATGTTAATAGCTTTCAGTTTTCGCTTTCATGCCTGTGCGGAAAAAGTCGCCCGAGCCTATATTGAGTTGGCACGGCACCAACTTTAATGAAGGGTCGCAAAAAATGTCACCTGGCGATCAACAGCCGGTAGAGGCGGCCAGAGGGCGATTTACGGGCTGAAAAGTTGTATGGACAGTGTCCTCGGTGAGCCCATTCCAGCAGTAAGGTCCGTTTTCCTATATGAGCAGTTTTGGACGAGATACAAGCTCTCCCACCGCAACCTGTAGATAACTTACCCTTATGATTGTCACCTATAGATCCACCTTTGAAGGGACCCACAAAAGTGGGAAAACACGGATAGTCGGATGCGGAGATGGTGGCTCAGTCTTGCCTCTCTCTCTCTGTGTGTGTCTCGGTTATTCGCTGGACAGCCGAAAAGCTCAGACAATACGAGTGACAGGTGAGACGTTTGCAAGACCCGTGCGACATGGTTCGACTTGGCGAGGCTACTACAAACCACAGGGCTGCTATGGTTCGTGGGGATAACCTACGATTCAAGGTACACTACTAAGCCTCGTAGGGCTGAACAAAAAGTGTATATTTCCCGGCTAATCGATGTGAGATGATTGTTTATGGCTGTTGTTTTGTCTGGTGTGATGCTGTGATGTGTTCGCTTACATCCTCGTACAGCATCACGTGAGCCAAGATACCCTTCCCCCTGGTGTCAGAAAACGCTGCTCCTGGCTGTCAAGCCACTTGGCGCCGTGGCAAAGCTTATACAAAGGAGCCCGGGGCCTTTAGGCCTTGTGGGCAAGGTTCACTTAGTGTCTGGGCTGAGTCCAAGCGGTTGAGCGGACTATAGGATGGGCTACAGTAGCTGGAAGGGGGTAGAAGGCTTTGGAGAAGCCTGTTCTACTGTAGGAATGTTTCTCCGATGTCTCTATCCCCCTACGAGAAGTTGCTTACTTGTATCTGTCTATGTCTCAGTCTGGAGCCTTGCACCACCGGAAACACCGCGGGCAATGAACGCTATTAAAGAATGAAAACAAGTGCTAAAGGTTGATTTAGAAGTCTTTCTGGTCCGTGTGAAACGGCGGCATTCGCTTGAGGATGGCCAAAACACGAAAGAAGGCTAAGAAACGTGGACTAGAAGTTTACTGTGTTGAGGCCGCACATTCCATGTTTTAGATCTCTTCCGTGGGGTGATTCTACGAGCCACTCCACACGTGTCCAGATCAAGGGAGAAGTTTCAGAGTCTTAAGGGGGTCCTCAGAAATCTCTAAGAGCGTCTGGAAACGCCTACTGGTACCTCCTCCTGTCACATTAATATACGCCTGGATCTCCATTCCAAACAAAGAGTTTGGGTCGAGGCGTTTTGGGTTTCGGAGGCCGTGTTTGAAAAAGTGGATATACGACGCATTTGGAGGAGATTTGTGGGGAAGCAGATTGAGGATATAGATTCGTCATTATCCTATCTGCATACCCCGCCTGTTTTCTCTTTGTGTCTCTTAGGGCGTCATAGGGGCGCAATTATGGCTATCGAAGTTGCTTTTTGCTCGAGCCCAATCTTTACGCGTCGGAGTCCGAGCACCCACCCGTTTTTCGTCCAGGGGCGCCTAACGCTGGCCGGAACGCAACAGGCGCGCTCCATGGGGTTTCTAGTGTATTTCTGACGTGCCCGCAGCTGCTGACAAAGCTGCCAAGCCCCGTAGCCGAGTTCTGCGAGTTCTGAGCCACACGGCACTGGAACAAGGAGGGAGGTGCATGAGGTCCAGAGGGGGTGTGAGGTGTGGAGAGGCAGGAGATTGGGTGGTGTGTTAGTGCGGTATAATCAGGTTATGAGGTGAGTTGGTGAGTGGTTTGACAGGTTTGTTAGAACGAAACTACCTTGTACAAGTACAGTACACTGTAATTACTGGTACAGATGAACGTGCCTTATTACAAGTACTCCGTACATGAAGAACATACCATAGGGACAGGACAGAGTACTTGAACCGTAGGTGTACCAATCAGGGCCAGATCAAAAGAGGTCTGGGACTTGCCTCCTCATACAATCAACCACCCCCATCGTCAAAATCACGTCCATTTTCTTTTTGCGACTCCTTGAGTGATTTTCAATCTGTCCATATCAGTCCAGTTTAAGTGCTATAAGAATGAAGCTTGGTTATGAAAGTTGGTGATATCAATATGGGTCAAAAAGCAACCGTTGCGAGTTGACACAACTTCAAGACTTTGAATGGACTCTTGATCTAGTACTTGCACTTGTATACTCGTAGATATATAGCCCGCCAGAACACCTCCACAAGTACCTGTTATGATGGTCCACTTCCAATTGCTTGCTGTACCAGATTCAGATCCAGCAACTCACAAATTTACTCTCTATGATAACAACCTGGTTGCTCTCGCACAGCCCCCATATCTCGCTTATCCGCACCTCCATTGATAACGCTGATAACCCTGAAGTGAGACACTGGCACGGCACCTCCTCCACCTGCCCAACTTGCCAGTGTCTTGGCAGAGCAGATCGTCTGAGACATTGTGGGGTATCAAACATGAGCATGCTTACAATAGCCGAAATAGACAACTCTAGACACAACAATCAATCAAATGCAATATAATATAGAAGTATGCTTAATGCAATCAGGCAGGTGAATAGGCGCCTGGCCTAGACCAAAGGACGCTCCTCACCTCTTCTAATCCCTAAAACAATACCGGAACAAGGCTCCAGTAGCAAAGGTCATGGCGGCAATCCAAAAGTAACAAGTTACCATGTAAGGGTCCTTGAACCACGGACTAATGACAATACCCATGGCGTAGCCACCGGCATTGGTGACGAGGAAGACGCTCATAACCAGCGACTTCATCGTCTTGGGAGCGTTGAGGAACGCATACTCCAAACCAGTGACGGACGCCAAAATCTCCGAAAATGCAATGAAAATGTAGGCAGGCACCTGCCAGAAGACAGACACCATGTTCTCCACGTCATGCTCGTCAACCTGAGTGCCAGCCTGACCTCGGTAGATCAAAACTTGCACTCCACAGGCCCAAACCATGGCCAAGGCTGCGCAGAGGAATCCGGTAAAGATTCGGGAAAGAGGTCCAAACGAGATTCCTCGAGCTCGTAGCCAAGGGTAAAACTTCTTCTCGACAATGGGGATGAAAATCAACAGTGTAATAGGGTCAATGTTGCTCATAATGTCGTTGGGAATGTGATAGGTGTTCATCTGGCCGGCCTGGGCAATGAAGTTGGAGGTCATCTGGCCATAAACAAGCCAGTAGACGGGGTAGAAGAGGAAAACCCGACACGCCTTGAGAGTCACCATGATGTCCTGGACAAACGAGGCCGTGTACTTGTTGCCGGATGACTTGGCAACATACATGGCCCGAGGAGAGATGCTGGTGTCGACAGGAGTGATGAACTCGGGCGAGGTTTCCAAATCCTGAGAGAGTAGGGACTCTCCGGAGTCACGAGCCGAAGACTCAGATGCGGTATCACGTGACACCTCAGTGGTGGTGGTCTCAGTGTCACACTTGTTGTTTCTCTCCTTGAAGAGCATCCAGGACACGGCCACAGCGTCAGGAACAACACTACCCTTGACGGGGGCACAGTAGTACATGTTTCTGCCCATGACGAGGGCGGCCATTCCAAAAAAGAAGAAGACGCCCGGAATGAGATAGGCGGCCCAGAAGTCGACCTTCATTTCAACGTAGGACGTGATAATGGGAGCCAGACAGCCCACGTTGATGCAGTAGTAGAAGATCATGAAGATGGACTGGATGGTGACGATGGGAGAAATGATAGCCTGCTTCTCGTCCTTGGTGTAGACGAGTCTGTACTTTTCGTTTCTGTACTGTTCTCCAATCAGAGGACTCACGTTGGCCTTGATTCCTCCTGTTCCTAGTCCGATGATGACCATGGCCAGAAGTAGGCCAGGAAGAGCCCATCCGTTTTCGATGTTCACTGGCAACGAGGAAACCACGAGCACAAAGACGCCGATGACGTTAACAATGGCAAACCTGAGGATGGTCTTGTATTTGCCCCAGTATGAGTCAGCAATGATAGCTCCGAAAATAGGGGTCAGGTAGCACCAGAACTGAAAGGCGTAGAGCAGAGCCACTGCCTTCTGTTGGCCCAGACCCAGAGCTCCCGGTAGTCGTCCTTCTCGCGGGTTCTGGATGTAGTTCTGGAAGGGTCCTGAGAGTCCGTAGTATGTGAACCGTTCACACAGTTCGACTACTGCCACCAGGTAAGCCGAGTAAGGGATTTTATCGGAGATATGGGGCACGTCTTCCGGGAGGTCTGGGAGAGAGATGATTTCTCCTTCCTCCGAATCTGTCAAGTCTGTCACGTCCGCGGTCATGTTTCGTTTCTTTAGTAGTGGAGTTGATTCTGAGTGGTTTGTGGTGGTTGTGGTTGTGGTGGTGACTGTGGTAATGTCACGTGACGTGTTTTGCGCGTTATCTCCAACCGCCCCGTAATTGTCAAGATCACAAACGCTGACGTAGCTGTTTGTGTTTGCTGTCTGGAGTTGCCTGTTGCTGTTGTAGCGTGTATCTGCGGCGGGTGAGTGGCTGATAGCGGTGTGAGGGATTGTGTTTGTGTTTGTGATGTCGTCTCTCTTTGTGTCTGTGTCCGTGGGGGTATCTTCAGCCTTGCCAATAATCATGACTCTCGGCGTGTCGTCTTCTAGATCTCCAGCAAGTTGTAAGAGACTGACTCCACTGGAATCACTCTGGGCTAGACTTGGAGTGTCCATATTTATTTAGGTTGTGGCCGGATGGGTGCTGGTTTGGGATGGGAGGGGAAATTACTGCACTTGTGTGGTGCAGCTGAGCTTGGCGTGGGTGTATAAGTATGCGGACGTTTCCCTTTGTAGCCTTGTCCTGTTGTGTGTGTGGTGTGTTGATTGTCGATTGTGTGCAGTGTAGGAGAAAGAGATTGGATCAGACAAGAGAGCCGATAATGCAAAAAGACACACGACCTCGAGAGCCGTCAATGCACTCCAACCTACTCCACCTCATGTGACGCTGGCCAGAAGGGTGGGTAGGGTAATGGTGAGGTGGTGGTCTGAGGGAGGTACAGCGGCTTGGCCGATGTCATAGGACGTGTCCTGTCGTACTATCCATCACTGCCACGTCACCATTTCTCTACAATACTACAACTTCCACATCCGTCACCAGGGACCCACTCATCACATGGGTAGGGAGGTGACTCACCAAAATGAGGGGTGTGACATGGGGACGTTTTGGGTTCTGGCCGGGGAGATAAGGTTGCTATGGCAACGGCAGCGAACGGCCGAAGGTCGTGAGTGGACAGCAGTATTTTTCGAGCTAGAGATCACGTGACTCATGGCTGTGATGGTGCTTTTCTGACTGCTGAGAATTCCCTCATTTTAAGAGTTCTGCCACCTTGGTGGTCACCTCACCACTTATGCTTATTCCATCGAATGTGGCTAGTGTGGCGCACGGGAAATTAGCTGGGAGAAGTTGGAGATGGTGGGAGGGGGTGATGAGGATGTGTGTGGGGGAATGTGTGTGGGGGTAAGTGTGGGGGCTGGTGGCGGTGGCAAAGTGATAAGAGGAAGGTGAGAGGGGCGCTGTATGGATGTATTGTACGAGCTTGGTACTGGTTGGCATTACTCGTTGAGTGACTATTGTAGTGGCAATGTCTTCTGTTGTGGAGTGAAGACATTACGTGGTTTGGGGGCGGAAAAGTGCTGAGATTGACGTTTTGGAATATGGAGTGAATTGGGAGTGGTATGGTGTGTATGGGTGCTTCATCGGGTTTCGTTGGAGACTTCTATGGCAGTTCCATCTCTGAATATGCTCTCTCAGTGTTATCTTGCATTATCAAAGCGAGGTGATGTGTTTCATTTGTTACGCCCTTGTGTAAGAAAGACGTTCTGTCACCGAGTGGGGTGAGCTCTGGATGATGCAGTTCTTCATTTAAAAAGCTGTCTTTGACGTTGTTCTGGAAGGCTGTGGATTAACACCAGTCAGCTCTTGATACGAGTCCCCTGTGTACCATCAACAGCAATGTTCTGAGAAGCCAAACTGCTATCATATCACAGTGGTGACTGTTTAGAAATAAGGGGTCAAGAATGAGCCTAGAGTAGTGTTACCGTCGATGTGATACTCTGACTGGCAAGATGGACTGCCGTCTAAACCTGCCCTGAGCTGTATAATGGTGGTAAACAAATTAGAGATGAAGACTGAGGGGTTATCTCACCGACAGGACCTTAGGGAGTATGTGCAAAATGCTGATGTATCTGGAATGAGTGAATTACTGATGTTTCTACAAGTACTCCGTAGCCAAGTATCTCTAAATCTGATGAGATGAGAGCCCCAAGGTGAGACTCTATGGCTATGTTATAGTGGACCATGTGCCTTACCCATCATAGCATGTTCTAGACATATGGGATACTGACAAGAGTACCAGCAAGAAGAGAAGACAAAACTGGTAAATACAAGTAGCTGTAGACATCACCATTCGCTCAAAGGATCTTTTCAGCTGTTGCCTGATACCATCCTACTACTCCATGTTGAGTACCCCCGTGACAGGTGCCAAACACTTCAGACGGCCCGAGCGGTACACACGGCTTAGACGCGACCAAACCACTTAGACCAGATTATTGGTGCTAGAAAATAATCCAACGTTAGCCGTATCTCCAGTATCCGGACTACAGCACCAGGTGTACCACTGTAGAATGTGTTCAATCCAGGCTGTATAAATAAATGAATATACAAACACCACTTGAACCACATTGACACATAGCCCCTGTACGATACGAAGTACAATCTGTCCAATATCTTTGTACACTTTGCACATGGCTGTAATTTCTTCACTGTCGCAGATACTACAAAATATCGCAGGACTATTCAGTCAACAGATTCAACAGATTGGACAAATATTGAGTCTCTGAGTTAGGACCACATACCAAGATTTAAGCACGTGATTCCAGAGTACTTATAAACAACCAACTAGTTGTCAATAGCACCCGTCACGTGACACATCCCTCTACCTCTTCAACCACCTCCTCCGTCTCCAGGACAACTGACGTGCCTAGACATGCGCTACACATGGCATACCTCCGGGGGGTGTGTGTGTACGAGTACCCTTGCCCATGGAGTGTGAAGGTGTACATAATAAGGGCAAGAAGGGGGTACCCTAAAAGGGGCAAAAGTGGGTTAAACGGAAATCTGAAAACACAGTCTTACTCCCCTCGGTCACGTGATTGCAATAGTACCACTCCCGTCTCTCTACCTCCTCTCCTTCACCCACTTCTCACCCCCTACTACCCCACATGCACATGCAGGCCAGAACATGACAGATAATATCCGGTCTCCGCACTGCGCATCGGGTAATATTCCATGTGTATCTTTTGCCCGATTCGACCGGAAAAGTGACAGTCCGAATTTGATGGCCGGTTGGAAATGTGACATAAGGCGAGGGTGTCTGGATGAGACGCGATACATCTGGCGACGATTTGACGGGCAACAACTTGCTTCAGACGGCAACGTGATTCGGACACAGACACACACGACAACACCAGTCAAGTTATACTGCCACGTTTACACAACCACAACCACTCTACCACAAACACAATCACACCATTTGCCGAACTCTGTGATCTGATCTGATCAGGAATCGTTCGACGACTCTTACGGCATTGTTCATTCTGCAGCTCTGAAGACACCATTGACACCGAGCTCGACGTTTGTGCATTTGATCTTCCAGCCACGTGACTTGAAGTACAGCACTCACTTTCTGTGAAGCACGTTCAAGGCTTACATCGTCTGTTCTCTCTAACAGCTGATCTACAACTCATTTCAAGCTTGACCAGTTTCACACGTTCTAAGTGAACCCAAGAAGAGTGTATTCAAAGCCTCCTTCTGGACTACCTTT
This sequence comes from Yarrowia galli, assembly GCA_900519055.1. Taxonomy (NCBI): domain Eukaryota; kingdom Fungi; phylum Ascomycota; class Dipodascomycetes; order Dipodascales; genus Yarrowia; species Yarrowia galli. The sequence continues at coordinate 1,518,276 of ULGS01000004.1, forward strand.
CATACTCAGCAACTCTTTCCATTCCAGACACCAGCTGATCATACTCAGAGTCTAGAGTAGCTGTCCCAAGGAACTGACTAGGTCTCTGCTCAATCGGGACGTCGCTCTATTCAGGACCCCTTCATACTCAGCATATCTGAGGACTCTGTTCTGGAACTCACTCTTCTGGAAGCCTCTCCATCCTCAGCATCTCTTCCAAGGCACCGTTCTCAGCATCTATTCATACCGAACCTGCCTCACAAGTCTCTGTCCATTCAGAACTCAGTTCTGTTCCAAGGCCCAGCTCTAAGGTCTCATCTCATACACAGCATCTCTGAGGCCACTGTCTAGAGCTCTCTCCTTTTCTGGATCTCTCCTAAGACCACTGTCTAGGCCTCTCAGTATCCAAGGCTACTGTCTAGGCCTCATTCCATTCGCACTACGTGCTCACTGCATTCTGCTACGTGCTCCCTCCGCTCGACACCATGTACAAAGCCAAAACATTCTCCGAACTCGTCTTCCAAGCCACCCCCTCCGACCAACCATGGCAACAAAACAATCTCTCTCCTTCCAATCGAACCGCCTTCCCCGTGAGAGTCTACAAACAAGAAGGTACTGTGGCTGGAGCTCCTTCTCTCTGTCAACCACGTGATAGACCTCTCTCCACCCTCAACCTCCACACTCTTCACAATCCCAAAAACGGAGCCACACGTGACACCCACTATGGATCCTGTCTCTTCACCTCCACCGATTCTCTCATCACTTTTGATTTCGGCCAAAACATTTGTGGAATCGTCACTCTCAGATTCGGACCAAAGAGTTCAAAGACAGTCCTCGGATTGGCATTCTCCGAATCAAGTGATTTTGTCGGCAGAAACTCGGATAAATCGGTGGACTTCAAGGTCGACGACGGTCACGTGACAATCGAGGTGTACCCGGGGATCTCCGAATACACAATGCCTGTGGAAAAGCTAAGAGGAGCGTTCCGGTACCTGACGGTGTTTGTGGCATCTCGGTTACGTGATAGCATTGCTCACGTGACTTCGGTTTCTTGTCAGGTGACCCAGATGCCCTCTTCTCCAGCTCTCAACAAGTATTCCGGCTTTTTCCACTCCAGCGACCCGCTGTTGAACAGAATCTGGTATGCTGGAGCGTACACGATTCAGCTGGCGACGATTTCATCGGTTCAGGGCCGAAAGAGTGATTACGTCATCAAATCACGTGGATGGGACAACTCTGGTCACGTGAGTCAGGGTCTGGAGGTGCTTACCGATGGTGCCAAGCGAGATCGAAGTGTTTGGTCGGGTGATCGACTTATCAGCACTTCGGCTTATCACTGTTGTTTTGGTGGAGGCAATTCTGCTGCCACAGCAACAGCTATTGATTGGATCTTTGCCGGTCAGCAGCCTGATGGACGTCTTCCTTATGCTTGTAAGCCTGCTGATTTGTACGGTTCCGATACCTTTCATTTATGGGGTCTTTTGGGCTTGTATGAGCTTTGGCAGCATAGTGGAGATTTCCAGCGAGTCCGAGAGTTCTGGATTCCGTTCAAAAAGGGCATTGATCTCGCTTTGGGCTGGATTGATCCTGATTACGGTCTTGCCAAGATTGTCTGTGGTCTTGATTGGGGTCGATCTGTTCTCCAGGGCCATGGTTTGTCCCTAAACATTCTCCTTTACGCCTGTCTGGTGTGTTCTGTCGAAATTGGCAGTCTTCTAGGAGAACCCGAGTCTCAGCTGAATATCTGGATCAACACTGCTGAGAGTCTTCATAAACGCATCAATGATCTTCTGTGGGATACAGAAAAGGGTCTTTACAAAGATAATCTCACGTCGACACTCTATCCTCAAGATGGAAATTGTCTGGCCATCTACTATGGAGTTTCTGATGGAGAACGGTCCAAGGTTGTTTCTGAGAAGCTCTTTTCTCGCTGGAACCAGTTTGGACCGGTGAATCCCGAAAGTAACGGCATGATCAGCACGTTTATCAGTGGTCTGGAGGTTATGGCACATCATCAGGCAGGAAGAACTCTTCGGGCTCTTGCTCTGATTCGTCAGACTTGGTCCTATGCTCTTTCTGCTCCCTGGAGTGTCAAATCCAGTCTTGTTGAGGGCTTCTACAAAGATGGAACCTGCTCCTATCCTTCTGACAAACATGATAGCAGCTACATTAGCCACAGTCACCCTTGGTCAACTGGTCCCACGAGTTTTCTGAGCTACAAAATCTGTGGTTTGCGGTTCACCAACGCTAATCACGTGACCTGGACTCTTCAGCCCACTCTTGCCGATCTGGATTTTTGCATCACCGGTTTCACCTCGGCTAAAACTGGATATCTCGTGGGAGGCTGGAAACGGGACTCCAAGAACCTGCTTCAGATTGCCGTCAAGTCCAATCCCGGCACCATTGGCGAGATTTGTGTGCCTCTGATTCTCAACAAGCAGTTGAAGATGACTGTTGATGGCGTGAATGTCAATTTGTTGAATCTTGAGATGGATGAGGGATGGGCTTATGTTAAGGGTATTGAGGGTGGTTCCCATACTGTTTACGCTTGGTATTTGGATTAGCCCTGGGAAAGGAGTATGATTATATAGTTAGTAATATATTTGTTTAGATGATATTAATTCACCCCGAACCAGGGTCGAACCGCCTCACACACCACTCGCATACATTATCTCGATAAAATTGTTCAAACTCTAAAAAAATTGTGCATGCATGAGCAGAAGATTTCAAACCTCCAGAACAGCATCTACACCACCACATTTACACACACACAAAAACACACAATGGTGCCCAAGAGATTTCGAAAGGAGAACGCCGGTGCGCGAGAGGTCAAGAGCGAGGTGTTTGGCGACAAAAAGGCCCGTAACCAGCTGGCACATACTTCGAAAAACTACGACAACGCCAACGAGCAGCCCCGCAAGTTCAAGAACCGGGTGGCCAAGCCCAAAGACAACGGCAAGCCCAAGGCCAAGAAGGCCCGGGTGTACACAGAGAAGGAGCTCGGAATCCCCAAGCTCAACACGGCTATTGATCCTGAGGGCGCCAAGAAGGCTCTGAGAGGCAAGAAGGGCAAGAAGTTTGTGGATTCGGACCAGATGAATCTGTTGGTTAGCATTGTCAACGAGAAGATTGACGTTCGAAACGCCAGTAAGCTGGAGAAGGCTCGACAGCTGGAGATGATTCGAGAACAGAAGCGAAAGGAGATTGAGAAGCGAGAAGCCGAGAAGGAGGCCGAGATTGAACAGAAGAAGAAGGAGATCAAAAAGACCAACCGAGGCAAGGGAGCCGACAAGCTGCAAAAGAAGATGGAGGAGCTCAAGAAGAAGGACGAGTCCAAGGGCGGAAAACCCAAGAAGAAGAGCGTCAGCTTTGCTTAGTCATGGAAGAGGAGAGAACAAGGAAGGAAGGAAAAGGAAGGAAGGAAGGAAGGGTATATACGTCTTACAATATGCATTTGTTTATCTGAGATATTGAGTTGTAGCAAGTGGTTGATCACGTGACTTGAGATGGTGTTGTGGGGTGTAATGGTCATGTGCTTGTAGTGATGAGATACTCAGTCTTGATTGTCATCCAGAGCAAAAACTTATCGAAGACAGGTGATAAAAAGTACATCATTCGAGTCCTCGTCTGCTGCTGATTCGAATGGTATAATGAAATCTCTGTGCTCATACATTCTGGTCCGTTGAAGTCACTCTTCTCGGTTGGTGCCTGACACCTTTATAGGAACGTTGATCATAGTCAAGAGACACTCGATCGATCTCAGCTGAACTGTGATTGACTAAATGGATGGGTATTACAAGGATTTTGTTCACCTAGGGTAGTTAAAGCTTCTCTGGCTGTGTTTGTTCTTATACTGTAGCTTCTCTCTATCATCAGCTGTAAACACGGTACCACTTCAGTTTAGTGAATATTCACTCGATCTGAGCGGGAACTTCAGAGTCAGACTCAGACAGTCATCGTCATCAGATTCTCTCATACAAACGTAACTCCATCTCCTCTCTGAGAGATTCTACCGGGTGTCTATCACTTTACTCTATGGGACACACAGTCGTCCCACCTCAAATCACACACTGCTCCGATCAGAGTGAACTTAAGTTGAGAGTACCCAGCCTGGATCTGGTAAAGGTCTAGAAGTACTTGTAGACGTTTTCGCCGAGGTATACCAACTCACACCTACTGTTAATGTGGAGTAGAACTATTCAACAAGACAGCTTCCCTTAACTCTCTTCTGGACCAAGCCCCAGAGACATACCACGATGAGCTCCCCAGGGATGCTAGAAGTAAGCCGAGTTTTTCTGTGCATTCACAGAGGCTCTTAAACCACATTTGTCTGTGTTTTATATCCTTTCGAGCAGCTGTTTAGTGTTTGAGTGACAATACTACCATACTGTACCAGTACCTGCACTATCCAATTAAGCCTAAGTGAAGTCTTAACTAAAAGCCCTTTTATTCCGGTCGCGAAACACTTAGATCTCAAAAAAACGGGAGGCACAGAACTCCCGGAACACCCTTTTGAAGTAAAAGACATCCCACTCTTAACTAAACGTCTAAGTATAGTAACCTGGAGCTTTCCAGATCTTGTGTCTCTGCCTTCATCGGCTTTGACGTCCCCGCTCCCGTTGGCCCTACCGCCATCATCGGCGATGCCTCCCTGCAACGACACTACAAGTACTCTGTCTACGACTTTGACCGCGACCCCGTTGGTCTGGCCAGGGATAATTAAGACACTTATTAAATCTGCAATTTAGCTAATTTTTCATTCTTCAGAAGCGAACTGGTCGCCCGCTCTGAAGAGAACTTCGACAGGGAGTTTCTTACGTGGCCAACAGCACGGTATACCCATCGCGGTAGTCGCGCTAGGGACTCTCCATGTCGACAGACATTAAGAGAGAACCGCCCTCATCATCACGAAAGAACTCGATACGGTCTTCGTGCTTAATAAATATCGACGTACCTTTTATGACCCACTTTTTGTTGACCCAGATGCCGTTTCGGCAGTCAGGATGAAGGGAAACCTTGAAGTAGCCATAGGGATTGCGGTCGGTCTTGATTAATACCCTCCTGAAAGTGCAGTGACGCGCGGAGACACGTTCCGCGGCAATCACAATCTGGTTGGGAGCAGCCACCCCTCCGATTCGGTAGTAATCAGCAGTAATGTCAAACTCGATATCAAGAATCGAGTCGGGCAAACTTTTGAGGTTCAGCCAAGTACTGGGGTTCGCTCGTCCGGATCCGGAGGCAGAAGGAGCACCCACCGTGCTGGCATCCTCAAGGTCACTCTCATCGTTGTCGGTATCAGTCTCGGCCATTCGCGGGGCCCCAGCTGCGGCACGAATACCAGTAGCCTGCTCGGCCGGAGCCTGCTGAACGGGCTGGTTCTCAGCCAGCACTCGAGCCTCAAGCTCCTCATGAATCCGAGCTTCAATTTCAGCATCTCGAGCCTGCTCGGAGGCAGCTCCACCAACCTGAGTCTCGACGTTGTCTGTGAGAACCAGGCCTTCTAAGGAAATGGGCTCTCCTCGGCTTCCGGTCTCACCATTATCGTCCTCCATCAGAGGAGACATGGAGTTGGGGTCGTGGCCGTCTCCGATGATAAGGGCTCGTCGAGTGTCCTGAAACCTGTCCGGGTCCAGGGTACCCTGAGGGGAAACATCAGCCCCGTCTTCATTGGTAGCACGCAAGGACTCGTCAGTGAACCAGGGATGTTGGAGAAGAGCTTCGGCGGAAGGGAGCATCCCAGGATCAGTTGTAAGTAGAAGATTCATGAAGTCTTGGCCCGCGGGGGAGAAGTGGAAGTAATTCAAAAGCGGCACTGGTCGGTCCGACCGAGTCGAAGAGGGCTCGTTCTCGGCTTGTTGTCCCAAAACATTGTCGTTCTGCATTTTAGATTGGTTTGTCGAGGAAAGCGAAGTTGAGGACCACTTGTTGTTGTCGGTCAAGTTGGCGTGGAGAACAAGTCGGGTGGTTTGAGAGCCGAGAAACGGTGGGACTTTTCCTTTTTGTATGTGAACAAAAGGGGGGGAGGTTTGGGTAGTGCCGAAGCTGTGAACCTAACGTTAGTGGACGTGACGGCAGAGGGCCCAGTTGTGGGTGGGGACGTCATGTGGTGTCTCAGTAAACAATCGTGATACTCACTTGCAGGACTCTGTACTTGGTGGTACCAATAGTCAGCGGGTTTCGTTAACTCTCTTTGGTTTTGTTTTCGTTCTCTTGTTGGCTGTTGTTAGTATCAATTCAGTATGAGTAGACCTGGACCATCCTTAAGGAAGTAAGGACAGTCGACCGCTGTCAGCGACAGGAGGAGTTATGCTGGCTAGGCTGGAGCGGTCCACACTAGGCGACTCCATGGACGGGCTCCTCCCCTCGAGTGGCTCTGGGGCTCATGTGACCTGAGGGTCCCCATCTGTGACACAGATGGCCCAGAGGGGGAGGGGGAGGCTAGTGACACAAACACTGTCATGGGTGCGAGAAGGATCACAGTCGGTGGTATCAAACAATCAAGTAGTGTACTAACCTGTAGTAGAAGTGGCGGTGGTCGGTGGTCGGTGGTTGTTGAGGCGCGGAATCACGGCGCGGAATCAAGGCGAAGTTGCTGGGTAACAATCAAGTTGTTGTGATGAGGGTAAAGTGAGAAAGTGGGTATCAGTGAACTAATATGGGTTTAAGGTATCGACACAAATCGAATGTGGTGGTTTGACGAGTCCAACTGCGTAACCTAATCCTCAGGACACTCTCCAAGGCGTCATAACCAACAACCACGTCTTCACGAAACGGGCTCCAAGATGCGGCATCTGCGATGACACTATCGGTCCGAGACCTGCACTAACACATGTTCTGCAAGTGTGAAGTCATGGGCAGGATTCTGGCCCCTGGCACAGATCCCCACTGTGGCATCCCTCAAGGAATGGATCCTAATTGAAGGACCAGGTTGCATGATGCCCCAAGTTGCCAACCACGTGACATGATGCCCCAAGTTGCCAACCATGTGGACCCCACCAGAACCAACAAGGAAGAGCAGATTCGAAAATGGCCCACGCTATCTGGAAGATCAAACGACATCTCCGATACACAGAAGCGGATGCCAGAGACACAGCAGTGCTTCTATGACGGGCTATGACGGGGTCGTACCCTTCATGACATCAACAGATGTTGAGTAAAACACGTAGACATGTTTGGATACCGGCGCAATGAACATGAGATGACGTAGTTCATCCTGGACTAATCGTGTCAGGGCTAAACCTTAATATTCACACTCACACCATGATCCTCACAATGCACCAATATTAAAGTTATCTCATGGCAATGAATTTCCGAGCCGCACGGCAAGGGGTGCGGTTTTGGGGGTCCTTTCAAAACAACCGAAAGTCAAGCAATTAAGCTGAACTTTTCCCAGTCACGTGACGTGGACCTTACCATGTGGTATACCATCTTTCAATCGTCGATCTTCCGGAATCAGCAAGTTCTGATGTACTATGTCTGCTTATACTGATTCTGAGTATGAGGGATTGAGTCTTATCCACATACTCAGGCACTCTAACTATAGTCAAGTAAAAGTCCAACTATAAGTTCGAGGCCCGTCTAAGATCAAGCAATTGGCGATATTCATGACTTCAGTTTATTGTTGATAGAGCTCGTTCCAGCACTTCAGAAAGCTGTCTGGGGGTAGCTGAGTCTGTGGAGAACATATCTAGACCAGTCATTTGGTTCTTGGGTGCTTAGGTCAGCCTCCGGTCAGTAATGCTCTGGTTCACTCGAAAGTAGACTCATTCGAAAGCCCCAGTTCTGGTAGTTCAAAAGATACTGTACTACTTGTACTCTCCCTTCTTCACATCACTCCAAGCCTTTCGAAGACGACACAAAGCGGCGGACGCGATCGTGTCAAGACTTGTGGCGGTTCTGGGGCGGTTCTGGGACGGCTCTGAGCGGTTAGAAGGTCGGCCATGCCGAGCAGACCGAGTCCTCTTCCGACCTGACCGCTGATAAGGATGATGATGTCATTTTTTAAACTAACGTGGGTACCAGTCCATAGATTGTAGTGCTGTAAGTATGGTCGCTGTATTGAAAGGTTCCCTACCGTAGGTTACTAATTTGTTTTGATTCTCTCGTTAAGCAGTCCGGATAACTTGACTCCCACCAAAGTTGCAGATTCACATAGAAATGACCAGGCACCTTCCCAGGAGCTAAGCGGCTACTGTAAGAGCTCTACTTCACTACTTACACAGAACACAGGTCGACGATACGAGTACATCGCCTCGTCCCTTCCACAGCCCTTCCACAGCCCTTCCACAGCTGCCCTTCTTCTTAGGCCATGCTCTTTGCTTCTTCCGCTTGTGAGTATTCACCTCATTCGACTCGAGCCTTGTTGTCTCTCATGACATGTTCCTTCCATCAGACCTTCACAAGCCATTACAAGTACAGTACCGGTACTTGTGCTTGTACCCACCCACGATACCCATTATCGATTCCCCCAAAGCTCCTTTCTCTATGAACACCCCCGTACTCGTACAGCTTCTCCCTCTAGCCGACCCTCAACTACGACTAGCCGACCTTACTATACTTGTCACCTTACTACGCCACCACCACCTGTTCCCACATAATCTGATGTAGTCTACTCGTACATAAATAATTTCTTGGGTCGCTTTGAATGTCGGGTCACGTGACCTGATCGAAACCCAGCTTACAACTCTGGACGTCAACCATGCTGGACATGTTTTTGTTTTGTTTCATATTTTTTTTCATTTTCTGCATAATACATTCATTAATCACAACTTCATTTGAATGACCCCACTTGGATAAGGTTAAACAGATAACCACTTTAGGCGTCATATGCATGACAAAAGGGAGCATCAAAGTGGGTAATTAAGAGGTCAAAATGACTCCCTGATGATATATAAATGCTCGCCGTACTTTTGCCATTCCATCAACACCACTCTCGTATCTTTTCCTCCTCTACCCCAGATTCTACCCTATAGTTGCCGTTTTCAGGCACTGATTATGCACTCAACCCGAACCCTCAACTCTAACCTTTTGTGCCCTGGACTCTGTTGGTGACAGTTGTTATTTCTCTCCTTCCCCACACACCACACAATGTATTCACACTTCAACAACGAGCCTGTGGCGAAACGAGTGAACAATCTCTTCACCGATCGACTCCGCCAATTCACCAGCGACGGCGAGTACAAGTCTCTCAACCTGCCCGCTTTTTACGAACGAGAACGACTCGATGGCAAGAACCATGTGGTGATTGAAACGTATGCTGTTTCGGATCTACGACGTCCACTGTTCAAAGATGCTCTCAAAGAGGCCGAGGGTAATTGGAAGTCTGCAAAGAAGGGATCCGAGTACGGTCCTTCCTGGGCCACTCATTGGTTCAAGATCCAGGTCTGTGTTCCTTCAGAGTGGAAAAAGGACTACTTCAAAAAGGGAGACCTGGTGGTGTTCAATTGGAACCTTAACTGTGAGGGTCTCATCTTCAGCGAGTCAGGAGAAGCTCTCATTGGTCTATCTGGTGAGGAGCGACGAGAATGGCCTCTTCCTGAGACTTGGCTCGATGGCAAATGTCACACCTTTTACCTCGAGGCCAGTTGCAACGGGATGTTTGGCAACGCTACCGGTTCCTCCATCCAGCCTCCCAGTGACAACAGATACTTTCGATTGGACTCGGCAGATCTCGTGGTGATCAATTCCGAGGCACGACATCTCTTTGTTGACTTTTGGATCATTGGAGATGCTGCCCGAGAGTTCCCTGGCGACTCTTGGCAACGAGGAAAGGCTCTTGATGTCGCCAACAAGATCATGGACGTTTTCGACCCCGAGAACCCCGATGAGAGTATTGCTGAAGGCAGAAAACTCGCCAAAGAGTACCTTGGAGACACGACGACAAAGGCTTACAAGCAACAGTTGCCTTTTGCTGATGGACTAGTCTACGCTCTGGGTAACTGTCACATTGACACTGCTTGGCTGTGGCCCTTTGCTGAGACTCGTCGAAAGGCTGGCCGATCATGGGCCTCCCAGCTGGAGCTCATTGAAAAGTACCCCGAGTACGTGTTTGTGGCTTCTCAGGCCCAGCAGTTCAAGTGGCTCAAGGAGGACTACCCCGATCTGTTTGCCAAGATCCAGAAACAGGCCAAGAAGGGTCGATTCTTGCCTGTTGGAGGAGCTTGGACCGAATGTGATACCAACCTGCCTTCTGGAGAATCACTCTTGCGACAGTTCCTACTTGGCCAGAGATTTTTCCACGAGCATTTTGGTTCCATCTCAGACACATTCTGGCTGCCTGACACTTTTGGATACTCTGCCCAGGTTCCTCAGTTGTGTCGATTGGCCGGTATGGATCGTTTCTTGACCCAGAAGCTGTCTTGGAACAACATCAACTCTTTTCCCAACTCGACATTCAACTGGGTTGCTTTGGACGGTTCCCAGGTGCTGTGTCATATGCCTCCAAACAACACTTACACCTCCATGGCCAACTTTGGAGACGTGTCTCGAACCCAGAAACAGAACAAGAATCTCGACACCACTCGAAACTCGCTCATGTTGTATGGTCATGGAGATGGAGGAGGAGGACCTACCGCCGAGATGCTCGAGAAGCTGCGTCGATGTCGAGGAGTGTCCAACACTGTCGGTGAACTTCCTCCTGTCATTCAGGGTCCCTCAGTGACAGATTTTTACAACGAGCTTCTCGAACAGACCAACAACGGCAAGGATCTCGTCACCTGGGTCGGAGAGCTCTACTTTGAGTTCCACAGAGGCACTTACACCAGTCAGGCCCAGACCAAGAAGGGCAACCGGGTATCGGAGAACCTGTTGCACGATGTGGAGTTGTTGGCCACTCTTGCCAGCATCCGAGACTCCTCGTCATACAAGTACCCCTTTGCCGAGCTCGAGTCTCTGTGGGAAGACGTTTGTCTCTGCCAGTTCCATGATGTTCTTCCTGGATCGTGCATTGAAATGGTGTACAAGGACGTGAAGAAGATTCACGCACGAGTCATTGACACTGCTTCCCATCTCATTGACAAGGCTGCCTCTGCTCTGGGTCTGGCAGGCCACCCCGCCAAAGACTCCTTTGATTGCACTCCTGTTGCTCTCAACACCATGCCCTGGTCTCGAACCGAGGTAGTGGCTGTTCCCAAACCTCATTGGGAAGCTACCGTGGAGCTTGCTGAGGGTGTTGAGGTTCAGGAGGACGCTGGCAACGTTCTTGTCATGTTGTCTGACTCTGGACCTGTTGCCACCACCACCGAGTCTGTCGATCTCTTCAAGACTGAAAACGCCTACATTCTCGAGAACACCCAGGTCAAGGTGTCCATTTGCAAGGAGGATGGAACCATCACCAGCATTTTCGACAAGGAGAATGACCGTCAGGTCCTGTCTGGAACAGGTAACCGATTGGTCCTCTTTGACGACCAGCCTCTGTCCTGGCAGGCATGGGACACGGAGGTCTTTTCTCTGGGCAAGAAGCAGTACATTGGGGCTGAGCACGTGACCCGTCATTCCATTGTTTCTTCGGGTCCTCTCAGATCCTCAGTCGCCTTCACTTATGAGTTCAACAAGTCTGTTGTGACTACGGAGATTTCTCTCGATGCCAACTCGTCTCTGGTGACTTTCAACACCCGAGCTGACTGGCATGAGAAGTGCAAGTTCCTCAAGGTGGAGTTTCCCGTGGACGTGCACAGCGAGTCTGCTTCCTACGAGTCGCAGTTTGGTGTTGTCAAGCGTCCCACCCATTACAACACTTCTTGGGACGTGGCCAAGTTTGAGGTCTGCTGCCACAAGTTTGCCGACCTGTCCGAGCTGGACTATGGAGTGTCAATCTTGAACGATTGCAAGTACGGATTTGCTACCCATGGCAATCTCATGCGACTATCGTTGCTGCGAGCACCCAAGGCTCCTGATGCTCATGCTGATATGGGCCATCATGAGTTCAAGTATGGAGTTCTAGCTCATAAGGGTCCTCTTGGTTCTGCCACCGTTCGAGCCGCCTACAACTTCAACAACCCTCTTCGGGTCAAGTACGTTGGGCTCTCCGAGATCTCTACCAAGCAGATCTTTTCTCTCAAGGGTCCTGCCAACCTGGTGTTGAGTCAGGTGAAACGAGCCGAGGTTGATCGATCCAAAAAGTCCACCAACGTCATTCTGCGAGTGTACGAGGCTCTTGGAGGTCGAACCAGAGGCAAGCTGATTATTGATTTGCCCAATGTGGTGTCTGTGACCAAAACTTGTGCTCTGGAGTACTCCAAGGAGAAACAGGTTGTGGTCAAGAGTGAGAATGTCACCTCCGTGGACATTTCCTTACGTGCCTTTGAGGTTGCCACCTACAAGGTTGAGTTGGCTTGATCCAGCGGGGCCAAACTATTGTGTATGAATTATGAATGAATAAATTGATTAAATACCACCGTTTCTACGCACCCATGTAATACCGTACGAGGTCCATTTTGGACTTGATTGCCAGCGACACGGTGCTCTCCATATCTGGCGACAGTCGCAGGACTCGAACCACCAACCCTACAGTGACTCTTCGCACCAGCGGATCGGGGTCGGAGATAAGCTCGGAAATAAGCGCCAAAAGCTGGGTTTCATGGGATGGAAGAAGATCCGGAGAAATCACGTGATACACCGTGTTGAGCAGCAGCAGCTTGTTTTGCGTCGTGCTGTCACGTGATCGGCTCAAAAGAAGAAACTCCAGCATTTCCGACGAGTCTGTGTGTGTTAATAGATCGGCCACCAGTTCTTCAATGGCGGCAGCAAGAGGTGATCGTGAATCAATATGGCCATTCACGTGATTGAGTGTTGAGAAAATCTCGGTCACGTGAGCCATACTGAGTTTGAGTCCAGGTTTAGTAAGCACCTGTTTGATTACCACCAGAGCGGCAGTAGTGAGTGCAGGAGGATGACTAATGTGTAGGTAAGCGAGAACAGTCGCAGTCAGCTCATCCACATCGTCAAGCTGAGGAACACGTGATGCCAGTGTCGAGAGTTGCGTCACAGATACCTTGTCACGTGACACAGAGTCCAGAATCGTCTCGTTTGTGTCTGAACAAGACGGGCTTCTGGCTAATCTCTCTAGTTCCAGTTTAGACCACGTGACTTCAGCATCAGGAACAATCAGGTGACCTGAAGCGAGCTGAGAAGGTAAGATTCGAACGGTCTTCACATTCTCCTTGACAGTCACGTGACTCAGTTTATCGGTGACATCTTCCACCATCATTGACGAATCGGGACTGGGGCTGGGTGCTTCCAGAAAGGCACGTGAAGTCAGCTTATCAGGGGGCCGCTGACTCAGCTTATCCATGGACTCAATCACGTGGATCAGCGAGTTGTGGGTCACGTGACCAAACTTTTGTTTGTGCAGCTCCACGGAGGTTGAGAGCAGGTGGACGAGGGAAGTTCGGTAGCGTTTGTTGGTGGCCAAAAGTGTCGAGGCTTCGGAAGATTCGTCAACCAGTTTAGTCAGCCAATCCAAGCACGTGACGGTCACGTGTTTGAGCTCCTCCACTGTTGCACGTGACCATCGAGAGTCAGAAGGGTAGACGTCTCTGGCACATACCATGACCATGGAGCTGGCTGTAGATAGAGCCAGATTAGTGTCTTTTGAAATGACATTTTGGGCGCTACTGACAAGATGATTTTTTTCGGCGAATAGAATCACACAGAGCAAGAAGAGCTCGGCAGGCACGTGATTGAGAATCTCCTTGTATTGTTCTGGGTTTGAGAGAAGAGCTGTGAGAGATTCAGCAGAAGAAGTGTTGAGCTCATGTTTGAGATCACGTTTTGAGAAGTCCATAGAATCTTGGTCATTGTCAGAATCACACATTTCCATGGGCTCGGATTCGTCATGGATGGAGTCACGGGACTCGGTCGAGTCCGGTTCGTTTTGATCAGTTTCAATCTGTTGATGTGACTCCTTTTGTGCAGGCTTCGATTCTCCAAAGGGATCCTCCTGAACAGCTTCAGTCACGTGATCCAGGGAGACTGAGGACTTGGAGAGGTCAGATCGGTCGGTGGTTTGTTCCTGTTTGCCGTTAGGGATGTCAAGTGGCTTGTTGGTAGTATCTGAAGCAAGCTCCTCAACCTCTTCTTCTTGCTCAGGTTCATCCTTGACGTCAGATCCATTCTTGGCGTCAGAGCCATTCTTGGCGTCAGAAGCAACCTCCTCTTCTGACTCACCTCTAGCCTCGACGTCAGACTCAACAGCCTTCACTTTCCCCTCCTCCTCTCCTGGCTCATCCACAACCATGGCATCAGAATCCAGCTCAAATCTAGCAGGATGAACCGGCCGAGGAGACAGAATAGGCACATCTGACGCCTCTACAGCATCACAAGACTCTGACTGAAAATCCGCTGAGTCAGCATCATGGGTTTGAGAGTCTGCAACCGCATCACGACACTCTGGCTCAGCTTGTTCGTTTCCCTGGAGAGGGGTAGTGATGGTGGGGTTGGGGTCACGTGACACAACCGCATCACCTGATTCAGCTCCATCACGTGACTCAACCGCATCACGTGATTCAACCGCTGCCTTCTTAGACTCTCCTTCCTCCCCACCCATGACCACATCTGACTGATCCGGCTCATCCACATCCATGCCACCAGTGTGGTCCTCTACAGGCTCATCACGTGACTCTACAGGCTCACCACGTGACTCTACTGACTCGGGCTCGTGAGAACCACCTTTCAAGTCACGTGACAGCTCATGCTCGGCTGTAGCTGGAGGACTGACACTTTTGCCCGTGGCTGGACTGGTAGAAATGCGTTGTGTGGCAGGAGACTTTGCCAGAACAAAGGGGGATGACTCTGGTGATTTGGAGGCACGTGATTCAGGGTCACGTGGTGGTGTTACTCCAGTGTTAGCCGGGTTAGGGATATCAATTGGAGCTGTTGCAACCTCCTCACCCTTGGTCTCCTCCTCGGTCTCCTCCTTGGTCTCCTTCAACTCCAAAGACTCACGTGACAACTCCAACGCCTCACGTGACAACTTCAACTGCCGAGTCACAAACGGATCATCTTCGTCCATATCAACGTCATATGTCGGTAACTCCTCTTTGGGTGGAGAAGAGTCACGTAATGGGATTGTCGAGGCATGAGAAGACTCACGTGAAGGAGCCACAGACGAATCACGTGATTGCTCACGAGGACGACCCAGATCACGTGACGACTGGCGACTATGGCCCCGCCGCTGACCATAGCGATTATTGTCACGTGTGATGGAACCCACCCGAGGTCGATTGCCACCGTTCGACTCAGCAGCAGCTCCCCGCTGTTTGGGCAACTCACGTGACCCTCGGGTGAGACTGGAGTCACGTGACACATTCTCCCGGCCGGCCTGTCTTGTTTGACTAGGGTCACGTGACGACCTGGTCAGACTTGGTTCCCTAGACAACCGTCCACTGATAGATCGAGTCATCTGAGTGGGACGTCCCGAAGAGGTATCGCTCACAGCTCGTTGTTGGTCACGTGAAGACGCGCTCAATCGATTACTACGATCAGTCACGTGACTTCCACTGAGCGATCTTCCCACCAGACTACTGGAGGACGTCCGTTGAGGAGCTCCCATCTTTGCTCGGGGAGCGCCAAAAGAGGAAGTAGTTCCTGGGTCACGTGATCCACCCTGCTCACGTGACCCACTAGATTCACGTGATCGTCGCATCACGTCCTTGAGACTCTCACGTGGTGCAGGTTTCTTCACAGGGGCATTTCTGGAGCCACTGGGATTCACCTTATCCAACATACCCTTGGCCTTGGTATCCAGCTTCTGGTAGATTTTATCCGCCTCGGAAGGCCAGTACTCTGCAAAAGTCCAATAGGTGACTCTTGTGTTTTCCTTGACTGACGGAGTGGCATCTTGTAAACCCTTGGCAATGGCCTTTTCAATCTGTTCCAGACCTCCATGGTTCTGCATGGCACTTTTGTGAGTTTGAGAATGGCTCAAAATGATGATTCGGAGCCAGACAGCAGCAAAGGTTCGAGGCTGAGCGTTTTTCTCGGTGGTAGCACTCGTCACGTGACTAATGAGTTTTGTAGAAAACGTTGCCGAGGTGATAAGACCACAAACGGTAATGTGGGCATTGTTTGAGGTGATTTTTTTCATCTGACCAGTGAGACGAATAATCTGAGGAAACACAATATCCATGACAGGATCCACAAAAGCACTTCCTCCAAGCTGTCCACTTTCTTTGACCAATAAAAGACCCTGATTGGAAAGAGTGGTTCGTAGAGATGTGGCTGATTTCAATACTCCATCAATGACAGATTTGTAAGCAGCAGCAAATTGAGAAGGGTAATCTTGTAGAGCGTTTCCACGCAACAGTTTTCGGATCTGGATCACGTGTTTTTCTCGTGCACTCCAGTTTTTCTCGCTCTCTTTATCGGCAAAGGCCACTTGCATGTCTTGAATCTTGGTTTCGAGATCTGAGGCAGAATAGACGTCTTCAGACGCGAAAGAGTCGATTCTAAAGCCGGGTAAACTGTCCAGAAATGCAAGTGATGAAGAAGGAGCGTTTTCTTTGCCTTGTTCTTGAGGGGGTTGAGACGCGGGTTGAGACGCGGGTTTTGAAGTCACATTTCTCTGTGTTGTCCCACTCAAGCTTCTAACTGATGCTGGACCTGGACCTGGACCTGGACCTGGACCTGGACCTGGACCTGGACCTGGGGTTGCCGAGGCTACAGAAGTTACAGCACCCGGCAACCCACCAAGAATACTCTTCTTGAGCATCTCATTAACTCCGGTTGCAGCTAGACATTCCTCCAGCTCGCGTCTATCGGACACAGAATAGACCTTTTTGAGCAAATCACACACAGACGATTGTAATTGGGGGTATCGCAACATGTCCACAACGGGCTGAACAAAGGCTGAAAAATTAAAGGCCGAAGAAAGATCAAAAACAGATTGAAGCCATTTCAGAGACTCGCCGAGAGTCACGTGACTCGAGCTCACCACGGCGCTCTGTCTCATTGCCACGGCAACGGCCTGGGGTACTAGGACCCAGTAATCGAGCAGCACCTTGTTGGCTGTTGCTCTGACTCCTGTAGATCTATCACTGAGACGGTCAATGAGAAGATCTGTTACCACGGCAACTGTGGCTGAGTCATCCAGAAGTTGTTTATCCTGGATACTGACTCGTTTGAAAAGATGGCAGAAGCACGAGAAGCACACGGAGGTGAGTTGGGGGTCTTGTCGAGATTCGATGGCTCGAGAGAGTGTGAGAAAGTAGGGGTGAATGAGATCACGTGGCACGCTGTTTTTTTTCACAAATGCTTTGAATTCGTTGGCAACAGAGAGTTTGCTGGGTAGGTCTGTGTTAGTAGGGGAGGAGAGCGGCTGATCTCTGATTGAGAGAGAATGATAGCCTTAGTCGTGTGGAGGTGGTGAAACATGACTGAATAGGGACGGACTGGTAGTGACCGTGTAGAGGACATGGGGAGAGGGTTAGGTGATTCCTGTCAGCTCTGGACTGTAGAAACATGACCATCAAGACATGCTCTGTTGGTCCGTGTAGTCTCATAAACGCGGGACGGTGGTAGAACCGGTACAGAACATAGCTATGGTTCCACCAAGCCTGGAGAAGACGAGCTGGGGGATTTGACCAGTCTGTTGGGCTGTGGCGTACCATTGGAACCGACCCAACATAATCACAAGATTGACATTGACTGGTAGATGGAGTGAGGCAAACTGTGTGGTTCGATTATGGAAGCAATGGGAGGAGAGGGGGTTGTGGTGTGTTGGTCAAGAACTGGGCCTGATGTAGTAATCGCAGAGAGCAAAAGAAACACTCATGGCGATCAGAAACTCGAAATTGAATCAGACAGCTGTGACTGGGAGAAGTATCAGAGTAGAAGAGAGAGAAGTAGAGCAGGACGACAGAGAATGCTCAACATAGTCACAACACAACAATTGTGTCCAGAACAACTGAGCAGCCAGCAACACCTTCTTGCACTTCACAGACTGACATCCCCAACATCCATTTGCCACTTGACCCTTCTAACAACACTTTCCCGTCGTCACCTGTTGTCACCTGTTGTCCGTCTTCCAAATTCCACACCCTCTTGAAAACCCCAGTAACCAGACCTCCAAATCAACACCTCAAACAACACCTCAAAACCAGCACATCTCCATAACACCACACAACCACAACCACAACAACCACAGTCCACCACATCCAATAACCCCCTCTAGTTCGTGAATCGTCCCTTTCTGTGTAACAACAGTTTGATAGCAACTTTGCAACATCCATTTTTCCACCAAACATACTCACCATCATCAGATAACACCCGGCCTAACTGGTCGCTCTTCATGCTGAGGGTATGAGGTACGGTCGTTGTTTCGTATCTCGTTTAGATTCGCGACACAAAAAGATACGCGTCAGAGGTAAATATAGGGTTAGGGTTGGGAGAGGAGGTTAGATGAGCCGTCAAGTACGATGCAAGTAAATATGTTGTCGATGGGTCTGAAGGGGTGGTGAGGGAATAAATTTTGGTCACGTGATTTGGCAAGGGCTCTGCAGCTGATTTTTTTTGTTTTCAGTCATCCTGTTTGTGTTATTAGACGTTATGGGGTGTACTCGGGGTGTACTAAATCTCCCAAGTGAATACACCAAATTAGAACCGTAATTGTTACACCCTTTGTTAAGAATGATGTCTCTAAGTTCTTCGAATCCGTCTAAATCCGTCTAAACTAATTAATGATATTCTATAATTTGTTACACTCTTTGTTAAGAATAATGGTCTCCAATTCCGTCTAACTAAATCCGTCTATTCTATATGCAAGATCACCTATCATACAACCCGTTAATGTTCATTTTGGTGTCCATGATTCCATCCAAATCCCACTCAAGATGAGTCACAGGAATACTGATACCCATAGCCGCCATACTTCGACGACTCTTTCGTCCTGTCAGTTGAGCCTGCTGAACCTCAAACTGGTTCTGGTAAAACAAATCAGCCTGGGCCATTGAACGAAGATACGGCAGAATCTGCGCCCGAATAGTCGCCATCGGAACAGTGTTAATCTGAGAGTAATAAATCACATCGTCAAACAACAGATTCTTGAGCTCCACACGATCGACATAGGTGTTAAGAGGTACAACCTTACCATCGTGGTGTGACTTGTCATCAAAGGACAATTCTTCCAACATATCAACCATTTCCCACTCTAGAGGATCTGACTCTCCATTAGTATCTTCTTCAAGACACCTCCATCCCAAGGGAGTATCATGAGCCAATGCAATATGTTCGTCAGAGGACATGGTCTGACTAAGTTCACTGTGAAAACAGTTTGTGTAAATATCATGAATGCTGGCATTGTCGTACTTTTCCAGAAGTGAGTGAATGGTGTCGGAGCATGTGGTCTGAGACAACTCATCGTCACGTGATTCCCCTCGCTCAACTCCCACAAACATATCTCTACTAACAACTCTTTTGCCCTGACCCTCACTGATTGGAATGACCCAGTTGAAACCACCGAGAGGATCACCAACGCCCATCTGACACCAAAACTGTAGATGGTTGATGGTCTGTCGAATGTCGCGGGAGTACTTGTCCAATAAGAAAGCGGTGTCAGCTGTGGACACTTCATATCCTTCACAGAGACATAGTAAAGAGAGATATGTAGGAAGAACATCGGTTGTGACAGACTCCTGTGTTTCAGGAGTAACACTTCTTTCCGGAGGAGAAGAGGGAGGAGCTGAAGTCGAGTCACGTGATTTGATAGGCTCGACACCCTCCACTATGTCACGTGTTTTGAAAGGTGCAACTGCACCCCCCTCTGTCTGCCTCTCAAAAACCTCCCAAACAACATGACCTTCAAAGCTCTGTGGAAACTCACGTTCAATAGTAACATCACTGGTTGTCACAACCACAGGAACCTTGCTCTTCTCTAGGACCTTTTCAAGAACACTCCAGAACCCCTTTTCATCCTCATACAACACATCCACATCCTCAATCAGAATAATGCAAGATTTCTGCTTGTGGTTGACCAGCTGGGAACCTCCTAGTCCTTGTAATGCCGACATGAGCTCCTTCTGGGTTCGTCGAGTGGTAGCGTTCAACTTGAAGACAAACAAATCGAGCTCAGCACAAGCTGCAATAAGAGACGCCTTTTTTCCAGAACTAGAGGGACCAGACAACACTAGTAAAAGCGGATCTGTCTCTGTGACATTATCATAGGTGGTCATAACGGCATCATCGTCAACAATGAAATCTGACGATGGAGTCACGTGAGAGGTTTTGACTAACCGAGAACGTCTAGAAAGACGTGTCTTAAGCCAAGAAACAATGTTGGAGACATGTCTGGAACTGGAGCTACCAACAAGCTCATCACGTGATCGAGGCCGGTACTTGTCCACCCACATCTGAGTTTCTCTATCAGCTGTATCAAAGGCTGACAAAGTTGTTACTCGAGTTAGTAGACTCTGAATAGCAGAAGAGGTAGATGTTAGATCACCACATAGTTCATGAGCTCGCTGTAGAATGTCGTCAGCCTGTAAAACTTGACGTGTGGGGAGATGCAAGGGGGGTGGTGTACTTTTAATGCTGGCAGAGTCGATCTGAGGAAGAACCAGCTGTTTCATCAACTTATTGTGGAATGCATAATTCACACCACGAGAATACCGCTTCTGAAAACTGAGCCGCTGGCTCTCGGGTGTGGGGGTCACGTGACTGGCGGGAATCACGTGACACATCGAATGGTCCGGAAACGGAGTCGTCTGTTTCTTTTTTCCTTCTTGACTCCAAACCAGGCCGATGGTGGTGGTTTCTTGGGTGCTCTGGAAACGGGTCCGATTGATTGGATCACGTGATTGGGCTGCGTCACGTGACCCGTTTGTTGCATCACGTGACCCGATTCCTGCTTCTCCACCCCCTGTTCCATCACGTGACTTGGTTTCTTCTGCTTCTTTTGGAAAAACGGATGCACGACCTTCTTTGGCGGCGGCTTGCGGTCAGCCAACTGTCGGAGCTGATCCGGAGCGACTCTGAAGATCAATTTGAGGTGGTCACGTGACGGTGGCGAGTTATCACGTGACCGTTGTTGCTCACGTGACTCCAGCTGTTGTAGGACATGACTTGGCAAGGTGAAGGAGACTCTTCCCGGCTGGTGGTTGTTTTCCGTCTGTGTTTGTGATCCGTATGTTTGTGTCGGAGTTTCTGTGATTGGTGCTAGTGGTGGTGGATCACGTGACACCGGATCGGGGATACCCCACAAGCTGTTGAGCGATTTCTGGCGTCCCTGCACCATCATTCTCTGTTGTGGTGGTGGTGGAGAGTACAGTATGATCAGACGCGTACATTTGACGCAGACGTGTATAATTGATTTTAGAGTTTTGCCAGATAATTTTGGGTTGCGTTTTGTGGTGGATGTGAGGGTGGAGGTGGTGGGGGTTGTGGGGGTGGTGCGGTGGTGGTGAGTAGCCAGATGTGTGTAAAAGGGCCATAGAAGTAATCTGGTGACTTTTCTGATTTTTCCAAATCTTACTGAAGTTATTGCCCATTATCTGGTGTTAATGTGCTCTTGAATCTACAGATATTCATCAGAAATACGTATAGTTGATTTTAAAGCTGGAGAAGCTGGTGAAGCTACTCACCGAACTGGTTATCAACTGTCAGTCAAGTACCTATCTTAATTTACTAGCTATTGCAGTAACAAGATGACTTTGTATACTCCATGTACATGTTCTGGTCAGGAAGCTGCCTTCAGAACAATGAGGACTTGGAGCAGTGACTCCGAAGAAGGTCGAATCGACTATACAGCTGCTAGACAATCATCTTGCGCACCTTTCACTTACTCGATCTGTCTCAATCTGGTAATATCATCAGCATCTGATCACTTCATGTATCTAATGTGCACCACAACATAAGTTAATAGCTGTCACGTGACAAAGAGACTTAACCGAAGACCGATACGAGTTTCTGAGATCTTTTGGCAGATAAAAACTCGGAGAACTTGTAAGGTGTTTTACTACAGTACTTGTTCACTTGTCCAACTAGCTACCTCCTCCCTTATCGGACCATGTAAGGTTCCGGACTAACTTCAGTTCATGCATGAATCAGACCATGCAATTATTTTCATCTGTACGATCCAACTCTTCCAACCATCACCAAAACACCATGGCTAAACGACCTCTGGGACTCAACAAGGCCAACAAGAGCAAAAAGAAGAAGCTCGACAGCGCGGAGAAGGCCGAGAAGGCCGAGAAGCCCGTTTCTAAGGAGATCTCGCCCGAAAACGACGATTTGGCCGAACCTGCTCCTGCCATTACTCTCGATGCCGATGAGGAGGACGATATGGGCCAATTGGAGAGTCTTTACAAGAACTGGACCTCTTCGGAACGAGACTCACCTCGTCTTTTGCACGGAGTGATTCACGAATGCGACTCTCTGTTGCAAAAGGCCAAGGGAGAGGGACTTCCTGCTCGATTCCACGAAATTTACGCTGCCTCTCTTCTTGATCTGGCCGGTTTTGCCGAGAAGAAAAAACCTGTCAAAAAGAAGAAGGTCAAGTCTGAAGACGTTTCTCCCGAGACCTCGGATATGTTCGTTGATGCGGCTCTGGAACGAGTGGAAACCGGTCTGGAACAGTACCCTGAAGACGCTGGACTGTTGTTTGTCAAATCTAGAGCTCTCAAACAGGATATCGACGAGAAAATGAGCGCTGTTTCAAAGGAAGATCGAAAAGATACAGCCAAGAAGATGATTTCGCAACTCAACAAGATTCTGGACGTGTTCAAGCTCGCTCAGAAACACGCTTCTACCGTCACTCCAGAGCAACTGGATGTTGTGGAGGAACTTATTGAGCTGTCTGGCGCTCTGGAGAGTGTTGTCAAGCAGTCTGATATTTCCGAAACCACTCTTGTTGCCTGCGAAAAGTTCTACAACGAGATTCTGGCGTCTGAGAAGGATGAAAACACTGTCAAAAAGGCTCATCGAGGAGTCGGTACCTGTAAGATGATCATTGCCGACTCTCTACTCGATCTTCTTGATGATGACGATGAGGACAATGATGATACTGTCAAGCTGGCCAAGAAGAACCTCAAGTCTGCCATTGAGCACTTTCAAAAGTCGGAGACTGAGGAGGACGGAGAATTCATGGTCACTCTGGCCGAAACAATGATCCAGTATGGAAATCTGTTTGAGACCGAAAGTGACGAACAAAAGAAGTGGTACGGAGAGGCTGTCAAGCGACTTCGACAGGCCCAGAGAATGGGTGTCGGTAAATACGACGAGATGATTCTGGAGTTGGAGGATGATGACTAATCGGGATTTAGAAATGTATATTTATAAAAACGAGTACAAGTGCGGCTGCCCAAATCGTACTTCATTGATAGCCTCCTCAGAAGCCCCCAAATGAACCACTGTTGTCCACATTCAGAAGAGAATCAGTCCAGCTATCTGTGTATCTACGGAAAGCTCATATCCGCATTGAAATCCATCCCAAATTGGACTTTCGTGGTGACAGCAGTATTCGTACCTGGTAGTGATATGTTCGGTTTCTCGGTATCACGACTCGCCCTTTATGTCTCAACAAAGTCTAAGTAAATTAGAACTACACTGTTTCAAAAAAGCGTGAATGTCTCAGCAGCACCTAGAAAAGCTGTCTGTTTTACTTCACAGGACCGATCTCCAAAACCAGGGCTATCTAATGACACCACTCCCATATCTCTGGCATCACTATAACCCCGGTTTTGCACCCCAAGTAAACTTTATCCTTAAGTAAAGTCCAAGTAAAGGAGATACTGGGCTGGAAAACAATCTGTGACTGGTTGTCAACATTGTCTTCAATAAGCTCGACCATTTTTACTCCCAACAAAGTCCAAGTAAATGGAGATTGTGTAAGTCTGGAAAAGTGCAAATAACTCCCGAGAAACGTGGACATCCTTTGATTTTGTTCTATAATATTACCCTTCAGAGTCGCAGCTATATAATGGCACCACACTTGAATGTCTGACATTTCTGGAACACAGTTTTTGCTCCCCCAAGTAACTTTTTTCTCAACTAAACACTAAGTAAATGAGATGTTGGGTTGGGCGGGATCACTCAGAATCTGCTAGAGATGAGCTACGGGAGAGATACTTGGACCGCTGTGCTCCCCTTGACGAGGAAAACACAATGGTCACACTTTTGAGCAGATTCGAGACACACCGGAAACTCTTACTTGTCCGTGGAGTAATATCAATTAGGGTCATTGACCGTCACATCAACTTGACGACAAGTAACGCAATCGACTCGAAAGTAGTACCAGTCGAAAGCTCTCAATGAGACGATTCGAATTGTGTGTCGAATGGCTTGTGCGAGGCTTCGGAAAGGGTGGTATGGGTTCTACAGAAACTGCATCCACGGTTCCACGGCAACGGTTCCACAGCAACTTGATCACCTGCCCATGCCAATGTGTACATAATCCATCTTTACTAATTCGACTTGCATTAATTGGATACGTCTACACCACAGAAATACTACTTTCGCGGTTCATTGACTCGGCTCCATTTAGAATCGGAGCTTGAGTGGAACAGGAAATACTCACAGAGGAGTCTCTAAAGCACCTTCTCTAGCTCAAGTGCAAATTGTAGAGGAGATTCTTGCAAATAGAATGGTACTGTAACTACCATACTGTACTATTTAGTTTAGGTAATACACGGTTGTTTCAATGTTCAACTAAATAAGACTGAGTTAGTTACCGAAGTTTTTGTGACTGCGGAAAAGGGGATCGCACTCACTAGTTTCAAGCGTTACGCTGGCGCGACATGGGCTATCGTCGTGAATCGGAGTCCTGCGGGTTTAGACTGGAATGGGGGGGGACATGACAAGAGAGAAAGGCGTATAGCCAGCGAGAGACAATCACAAAAAGATTGGGTGGTATGTCCACCATCTGGGGAGAAGTAACTAAAGTGAGATAACAGGGGGGTAGAAAAACGACGACGTGTGGAGGTGCGAGCTCGACATGGGAGGCATTTCGGTAGAGGGGGGTATGAGCGGGTGTGTCCAGAAGAATGGAATCACGCGTCTGCTGGCGGACTGAGAGAAGGGAAGATGAAGAAGAGGGAAGAGAAGAGAAGAAACGGGGGGAGAGAAAGAGAGAGAAGAGAGAAAGAGAAACGGGAAGAGAGAAACGGGCAGAACAGGGCAGAAGCGGGTTCTAGAGGTTGTTTGAGGGAAACAAGTCAAGAAGAAGACTTGACCAAAAGTGAGTGTCAATATGAAGAAGAACATGAACGAAACGAGACAACAGGAATGAAGACGAACGAAGAGGAACAGTAGAAGAAGAAGGCAGACGAAAATGAAATAGGAGGAAGATGAAATTAAGGAGTAAAGGAAGCCTGGAGGGTAGTAGAAATGGGGCACAGGAACGTCAGAGGAGGTAACAGGCCACCAGGAAGATGAAAATCGAGCCAAATGGAAGTGTGGATCAAAGGGGGGAATAGGAACGGGCAAGAGAAAGGGCGTCAATGAAAACCAAGAGTCTGAAGAGGCAGGAAAACGAAACGAAACGAAAGCAGCAGTGTCGCGCATAGGCGGTGTGGGGAGGCTAGGTGAGTGAAATGGATAAGAGGGTGGGGTGTTGGGGGTGGGATGATGGGGGTGGAGTGTTGGGGGGTATCGAATGATGTGGGTTTTAAACGAGACCTCAGTTTACGAGTGTGTACGGTCAGCTGAGGAGGGTACCGGTTGCGTAAAGGGAGGGAAAATGCAAAATGAATAAAAGCGATTTGACGAAGTGGGGGGGAACGTGTTCCAATGTATGGGTGGAGAGCAGTAAGAAAGCTGTGGACGGGGAAAACGGGGGCCAAGAGAAACAAGAGAAACGAAAATGAAGACCAAGACGAAAATGAAGACAGCAGTGGGGTCGTGCGCTAACGCACACAAACAACACCTGCTCTGTTTGTGATCACAGAAATGATTTCACGGGGAGATGATTGGACGAGAAATCACTCCATCAGCGAATAATATGGCGAGGGACATGTCGAACTGAGCGGCGTTTGTGTACTTTTCCACAGAGAGAGAAAAATCACAACATCGAGGCGCCGAGTTGTCACCATGTTTGGGAGGGAGGGAGGTCTCATGCTTATATACGTACAGTTGTACAAACAGGCGATATTAAAGCAGTGGAGGTAATAGAGTTTCGGGCTGGTTCATTTGTTTTGCCGAGTTTTAGACACAGTAATACTTGGGAATCTGATGGGGAAAATGTATTAACGGAGGACATCTAGTTGTAGCGACTATTTTTCCGAGTTGATCGCTATGCTTGGATAAGCCGTACAACGTCTCTAGCACAAGATGTAGACTGTTGCATTAATGCATAACTGCTCATTTATGAAACTCCCCCCGCCCTTGGGCAACGATTAACATTCCAAGCCTACAAAACGATCTTCTGAATGCTTCCGCTGGCCTTTATCAAAAATTGAGGGGACAGAGAAGTTCTTCGTAGTTGAGGGAATCGGCGCGGGAAAAAAGGTATCACAATGTCACGAACGAGAGGCATCCAGAGGTATCAAAAAAGACTTGTAGCACCTACAAACAAGCCAGGAAAAACACTACATCAAACGTGAAGCAATTGCACAATCACACACTCAGACAAAACCATCCATCACTTCTTTGGGAGCAACTCCAAACGCACCGATTGCACACAGACAAAAACACTAACAAGCAGGCTCTACAAATAGGCGTTCACGAGAACGTCACTGGGGAATGCTGTAGCAAAGAAGAAAACGTTGTAACCACAAAACCTCGGTCACTAAACGCCTGGCAATAAGATAGATTTTTCAGGACGAAAATCAAACGACTTTTGATAAACCTGAAAGGTCCGTTTCCGGATCGTGAAAATGACGAGCAATGTCTGGAGCCTTCAACCCTAACCACCATGCCTATCTGGGACCACTGGGAAATTCGCGTAATCATAAACGGCTAAGCGAGCTGCGGGTGGGGAAGAAAAACTCGACGAGACCCTAACCCTGGAGCACCATAACGGGAAATAAGGTGGCCAAAGAGGCACTTAACCCTGGCCCCCATGCGAGATTGTGTGGTTGGTTGTGGATTTAGCCGAGAGCAAAGCGGAAGGATATGCAAGTGATTTTTAGTGAGATCAGAAATAGGAGGGCTGGAAATGTCGAATGGGAAGCAAGAGTTGGAAAGTGGAGAAAATGGATAAAGGAAGTGGAGAATGGAAGTGGAGGAGGTTAGGAGCAATGGAACTGAAGTGGAAGGCGTATGATTGGACAGTGTGCGAAGTTCACAGTCAAATGTACCAATAATCGCAGGGAGTTGTTTTCAATAGATAGATCATCTTTATTCATAACATTATCAATCAGTCAAGAGCGGGGGCTGGCGGTGAGAGAGAGTCGGGCCGGGATCAAATCTGGTGGGCAGATTGAATGTGGCGTCGGAGAAGCGACATCGTGCGTGTATTCAGCGGCTGACATGGTTAGAGCCAGTGTCAGGTTCGTTTCAGCGATGTGAAGGGTGTCGGGACTCTAGAAGAGAGGAGGGGTGGTTAGTAAGCACAAGAAAAATGCGAGAGAGAACAAGACCAGGCTGATGAAGAGCCTGGGTGAGAGAAAGACGAGTAAAAAGAAAGACGAGAGTAAAAAGAAAGACGGGAGAGAGAAAGACGGGAGAGAGAGTCACTGGTAGTACCAGGTAGAGGAAGTCATAGGTAGATGACCATTGGTAGAGAAAATCTCTGGTAGAAAGAAAGACGGTAGAGAAAAACGGTGGAGAGAAAAGAAAGACGGTTTTACTAGTGTTAGCGATGTTGACTGTGGTTCCAGTTGAGAAACGTTCATGGATTACGGAGAACGAAGACAGTTGCCGAATTGCCGAGATAACAGTAAAAGAACATCTAGAGAAGATAGGTCAGTGGGTAAGAGTAAAAAGAAAGACAGGACAAGACATGACAAGACAAGAAACAAAGCACAACGAGTATCATAGGGAAGAGCAGAAGACAGTAGTTTGCAGTATCAAAAGTCGGTCAATGGCAAAGGTCGAGAAGTCGTCAACATCGCTGGAGATGGATATACATTGGAGGCGTGGATGTCGTGGAGTGGTGAGTTGGGAAGTTTTGGTGAAGGAGAGAAAAGTCGCTATGAGCTGAGTGGAGGTCGAAATGAAAAAACTAGATTGTTAGCCATGAGGCTAGATTGTTAGCCACGAGGAGAAGATGGAGTCAGGGCGGAGAATGCATTGGATAGAGGGGAACGATGGAGATATCGAGCTATGAGAAGCTAGAGCGGCGAGAAGAAGGTATGTGCTCATTAGCATAAAATCGGTTTGGTGAGAGAAGAATGAAACAAAAAAGAGTGACTGGACTGTCAACAAAGACATGGTCCCGTCAGACAACAATACAAACCAAAGTGTCAAGAGTAAAAAGAAAGAAGGTGGCCGGTGGGCGGCTATCGATGAAACTGCCGGTCAAAGAGCATGCTCAAATCCAGAATCAGTTCCACGGTACCGAGCGACAGTACAGATCGGATGAGTAATCAGAGATCAAATCGAAGGTCGGATCGAAGACCAGATCAAAGACCAGATCGAAGACCAGATCTAAGATCGTGTGGCGTGGGGATCGTGTTCAGGAGATTACCTGCAATTTCCAGATGTCGAGGATGAGACATGAAATCGGTACAGGGGAGAAGAGGGGGTATATAAATGTTTGTCTGAGCAGTTTTCTATTTGTGTCTCGCTGTGGCAAGGTCATTAAGTTCAGAACTCTATTGCAAAGTCAAACTTGTATTTGGTGATCGGAAAACAGAAGACCCCCCATCAAAAGCGGACCCTGAATCCGATATTAAATTTTAAAGATACCACCTGAATCTCTGAAACTTGACGAGTACGCATGAACTGTCCGATTCTCGATACCTGCTCTGGATCGCTCACCTGATGCACCCTGGTGTACACCTGCCCATGTCATTTCCGATCCATACTGTGCATGATTTCAAACTTTATCGGAGCCTACTCCTAAACATATCGCGACATTTTAAAATCTGCATATGATTGTTGACGTGGTTTCAGGAAATAACTCAGACGTATAGGACACATGAGTGGATCCCTTTACAGTTGTCCTAGCCTCGTCTGGAGTTGTCAGCCAAGATATTAGCTAGACAAGGCGCAATTTACGAATCCCCTCTTATATGTACTGCAGGTGTATGTGCGATCGCAGGACAGGATCAATCACTGGGTACCGAAGGAAAACAGCAGGAACACCTTCCAGCCCCTCTAATGAACCCACAACACCAGCCTCCACGTGCCCATCTCTTCCCCACATTCCTAGATAGCCCTATACGACGTTATATTGCTCCTGATTCCTTCCCGTCTTAATGTCTGAGTTTAAGAGTTCATTTGACATCAGAGATCGGAGCGAGACAAGGCTGTGAGACTGAGGATTCGTGGGGAACTGATCGGGACAAAGATCAAACAGAGAGATGGACTTGTGGGGATAGTAGTGACGTCACGAGTGTTCTATTAGTTACAGCAAGTAGTACCTACTACCGATTCGCCCAAAACACACCTCAAAACACACACCCGATCACACGATCAACATGGCTGTCACTCGTGATCGTATTTGGAACATTCTCGATGTCTGCAGTTCATGATCGTCTTTGCTCATCGGAGGCAGAGTGATTGTCAGTTCGAGCCTAGTGGTTGTTGGTAATTGGTATTACTCCAATATTGGTCCTATTCAGACCAGAAGTGAATCAATCAACTCGCTGAGGTTGTCTCTACACAATGATGCTTTCAAATTCCCGCCACCACCCGTCGTTGCTGTTTTACCCCTTTTACATACATACATACAATTCAATTTATTCAGTATTTTTAAGCTTTAAGCCAGTAATCTGTTGGTCGTCAGCAATCCCTTGCTGTAATACACACTTTATGACCCCACACCGATACCAAATGCATCGATGATCGGAAATTCCAAAATCTCGATGTCCAATGTTTTGATCCTGGATATTAAGGTTTAATGTACCATACCTTATTGTGACCATTATCAAAAGTGCCATCATATCACGTGATAGACTTACGCCATCTCCAAAGTAAGCTCAGAATCGGACTCCTTGCATTTTTGCGATCATTTTGACATCCTGAAATGACAGATTAGTCAGCAAGCGAAAAATGGGCTAAAATGGCTTTTCAACGCGATCATCAACAAGATTCAGACACACGCCCCACACTCAAGCCCCCAGCCCTCCTGACGGTAATGCAACTCCAAGCTCCGAGTCAGAATCACCACCTGGTATTCAGCAATAAACTTTCATATCGGTGTTGAGTTATGCCGCCTTCAAATTCGGTAGATTTTGGCGACCCACAAGAATGCGTTTGGTGGACTTATTAGAGACTGAATTCGAATTTTGACAAAGTCACGTGATTCTTCGAACTCAGATGAATACAGTGACACCTTCAAATCTCTCATACCACTTGGAGATCACGTGTTGCTATCACTGCCCTCCAATCTCTCATACATGCACGGGGAAACTTTATCAGAGGCAACCAGATTCCAAAACACCTCATAATCACGTGACTGAGAGGGGATCTGGGGTAGTTCACCCTTTCAATCGAATCACATGACCATGAACACCTCATCCACACTTTCGTCTTCTCTCAATTGCTCCTGTACCTCTCCCCACATCCCCCCATCAATCACAACCCTCTTATCTCTAGATTAGCCCATTAGTCAATATATGCAAGCTAGCAACTGACACCATATATCAGCCAACGACATTCCTTCTTCAGAATCACCAAATCATGACGGATAAGTCCAATTCTTCAACCACTCAACACTCTGAGACGGAGTTTGAGCACGCCAAACGAATCTACGAAGAACGACTCGAATCGAGCATTTCTCGTGCACATGAACTGTTTCCTCCGCCTAAAGACACACCTGAATGGAAAGTTCCTGAAGAGCTTCCTCTGGACGTGATTCCACTGTTCCAAAGCCTGGTGGCTCCTAGTGATATGGAAATCGTGTCTCTCGACGGCTTTGATCTGATTACTAAGCTCAAAAGTGGTTCTTTGACCTGTGTCAATGTCATTGGCAGTTTTATTCGAGCAGCCATCACAGCCCATAAACTGGTCAATTGTCTGACAGAAGTATTGCCCGATCTGGCTCTTGAGACCGCCAGAAAGCTGGACGAGTCACGTGAGTCTCATGAAAAGTATTCTCTCTTTGGACTCCCCATTTCCCTCAAGGAGCTCATTTCTCTCTCTGGATTGTCTTGTCATGCCCAAAACTCGTACCATATCGATAGGGTGGTGTCACGTGACTCGACTCTTGTCTCCTGTCTCTATTCTTCTGGTGCTATTCCTTATGTGCGTACTAATGGTCCTCAGATTCTCATGTCTGGAGAATCTCACTCCCCACTCCATGGGTATACCTTGAATCCTCACAACACTGTGTTATCTTCTGGAGGCAGTTCTTCCGGTGAAGGAGCTCTTATTTCTATTGGAGTGTCAAAACTAGGACTTGGTACTGATATTGGAGGCAGTGTACGTGAACCAGCTGCGTTTTGTGGCATTTATTCTCTTCGACCGACATTTGGACGACTTTCAGAAACTGGTGTGGACATGATGATGGCTGGAAACGAGTCGATTCGGTCTGTTTGTGGTCCCTTGAGTTCTGATCTACGACTAATTGACGCTTACATGAAAGACATGGGTTCCAAGGAGGTTTGGAGAGTGGATCCTTCTGTTGATAGATGGGTTTGGAGAACTCTTAAATTTGACGACAAGAAGAAACTTCGAATTGGTTACTGTGTTGATGACGGCTTTGTCAAGGTCTTCCCGCCTATTGAAAAGGGAATCTTCAAGTTGGTGGATCAGCTCAAGGGTTCTGAATTTGAGGGTCTTGATGTTGAACTTATTCCATACAACCCTCCTTCGATTTCCAAAGCAAACGAGCTGCTGATGGCCTTTTATTTCCCGGATGGAGGTGAGCGAATCAAGAGCCATTTTGAACGTTTCAAGGAACCCATCACTCCCCAGACTCAGGATATTCTAGATGGAGCCCAAGAGTACACTTTTGAAGAGCTGTGGAACATGCATCAAGAAAGAGACGAGTTCAGAATGGATTTCCACAAAGATTTCACTTCCAAGTTTGATGTGGTCATTTACCCTGTTGGAACGTCTATTGCTCCAGTCTTTGACTCTTCCAAGACTCTCATGTACTGTGGAATCTGGAACCTCATGGATTACCCTGCTGTGGTTGTTCCTACTGGTGCCAAGGTGTGCGACTTTAGCTATGGTGAGGAGTCTACCGAGTTCAGAAGTGATATTGAAGAGCTCTGTTGGAAACCCTGGACGGAGAATGGGCCGGATATCTTCAAAAACGCGCCTGTTGCTGTCCAGATTGTGGCTCCTCGATGGGAAGATGAGCTGGCAGTGAATGTGGCCAAGTGGGTGGATGAGAAGGTGAATAAGAAGCACTGGGCGAGTTGAGGAGCTGAGGCGTAGCCGAAGCGAGTCAGATCAGAGTCTTCGAGTTGACAAGAGCTTTTCAGTAGTTAAGAATGTTAGTTTAACATAGATGATAAGTCTTGATCTACTGTACAAATACTGTAGTAAAAGAATAAGAGTTTAGTAAACAGTACGTACCTAGCTACTGTAAAGGTTCAATCTTAGTTAAGGACGGAATAAGAACACAAAGAACAGATGAATCAGAATGTACTGTACCCCAGCACAGCTATCCTTAGAAATGTATCGAATAGATATCCAAGTGAAAGATGAGGAATAGACAGTGCTGGTATAGGGGCTTATATAGGCGACTTGCAGGTCACGTAGAAAGCATTTCCGCCATAAGTAACCATCATGTCTGTGAATGATCCTCCCTTGGGAAGTGATTTGTATGAGGCGTCAGCGTAGACCTTCCACTGACAAGTCAATCTGTGGTTTTTGGAGTTGAGGCTATAGACTGATCTGCTTCCGCCCTGGTTCGTTTACACACAGCCTGTTTTTAACAGTTCTACAGCTGCCCTTGACTACTCTACAAGTAGATTGTTTTTCAGCTGGCCTGACTACGCCACAAGTAGATTGTTCTACAACCGCCCTGACTCCGCAAAGCTGTCAAAACATCTACTTGTACTCTCTTGTCCATGCAAGGTAAATAATTCACCACTCTCATGGCCAATCTCTGAATGTTTGGGCAGCTGCATTGTTGGGGTAATATGCTGGTTGCATGTCGGGTCTTGATGGTCCATGGCGGAGATTTGATCTTCAGAATAAAACAGGTAGACACAAAGGCAGACTGCAGTTTTAATAGCGAGTAAGAGATTAAAGAGAATCATGTTGACGATCATGAGAAAGTAATAGCTGGTAATTATACTACTCCAGGCTCTTTGTGCTCAAGCACTGACAACGACTTGGGTCTATTAAATTCACTTGGAATAGGGCTGATGGGATCTTGCGACCATCCCCTTAGCTAAACATCACTTAGCCATCAGCTTAACTACGAGTAATTAAGTGTAGTACAGTGTATGTCTGCAATCAACACAATCTACTGTCACAATAGTGAGGGGAGTTACTCCTAGTCATTTAAGACATGGATGTAATAGTGTTATTAGTACAAGTCTCAAGACACAAGGATTCGATTGATGTGGTTGATGGTAAACCACTAATCGAGGGACAGTGTTTAGATGAACTAATTTGTGCTGTAAAGCTTTTAGTTGATCTACTCACTGTGTACATAAGCTTGTTGGAACAAACGAGTGTACACACACAATATACACCCAACCCAGGACATCACACTCCGAAACACGGTAGACTTGATAAAAGTACACCCAAGCTGTACCATTCGAAAGCCCTAGGCCCACTAATTCCGACCATCTACTTTGTTTACCCTCACCTCTCATATTCGGCATTTTAGGTGCATCCCAGTTCGGAACATAGGATTTCATCCCTTAACATCTGGCCCTTCAACCTCAACCACAACCATCTCCCCCACAACCATCCCCCCCACCTCTCTGAATCATACCATCATCTTATCTTTACTATATACAACAATGCTCAGTTCTTCTTCTTCTTCTTCTCTTTTCGTCTCCTCCTTCAATCTCCTCAATCTCCTCCAGATCTCTAGTTAACAATCTCCACACCAACAGAAAGGGCGGTTCCACAAAGAGACTTGCAAATGTTTTCAAGGGGCTGATCCTTGTGTCGCGAATCAGTCTTCTTGATCTTGGCCAGCTCGTAAATGTGTTTAAGAGACAGCTTTCCAACAGGCTCATCTCGACCAGGCTTGTATTTGGCAGCTCCCTTCTCGGCTCCAGCAGCTCGCAGCAGCAAGAAGGCGGTCTGGGGCGATTTGAGCTCGAAAGAAAAGGTTCGATCGGGCTTGATGGTCAGCACAACAGGAATGGGAATGTTCTCCTGGTAATGGGCAGTCTTGGCGTTGAACTCCTTGCAGAAATCAATGGCCTTGACACCCTTGGAACCGAGCACGGGACCCACGGGAGGCTGGGGCTTGGCGGCGCCGGCACCAACAAGGATCTTCACAATGGTGTTTGTCGTCTGGACCGCTTTTTTGGGAGCCATGGTGGTGGTGATGTTGAGGGTGGAATGAGCTGCAGGTGAAATTTCACTTTAGAGTTGGTTACCCGGGAGTGAGGGGGGAAATTGGTGTTTTTCGGTGTGGCGGATTTTGTCGAAAAAAATCGCACACCAAGTAATTTGGAGGTGTTAAGATCAACTATAGTGTTTGTTTCTCTCTGGCGTGAACACTCATTTGGTCAAAATTCAACCTGGGGTTTGTACCAGATTAAGGTCGCGTGAGAAAACCTTATTTGGATCAGATGTAGATAATCTAGAGTGGAGTATATCAGGTGTTTGAGGGAATGTAAGAGCAGTTTGGTGATTTGAATCGAGTCGCACAGGTATCACGAGCCTCCTTGTTTTCTCTGCCAACTTTTCTGACCTCTGGAACATAAGTTTTCAAGCGGTTCTTTTTCAATCATATTTCATTGTACTTGTAGATGTTAAAGACCTACTCGTTCCAACATAGATGAGATCAAGATCAATCTACAAGTCACGTTTTGTCACGTGACCAACATACAATGCACCTCACCTGAACCCTCCCACACCCCTCAGCCTCCCACTATACACAGATACACGTGTTTCAGATGAGCCCCTGTTTCATAGTTGACTTTTAGTTAACCTCCATTTGAACTCAACGTAATGACGTCAGTGTAGAATCTCCGTGAGGGGTCTGATTGGAGTAGTATCTTCAAGAATCATACCCTTACCGCTGTCAGAACATAACCCACCCCCTTACCCTAGCCCTCTACCATACCCTGGTACCCTTCTCCACCTACCTGCCATAATCCACCTTCCTGACTAGACTCCACTTAGCCTTTCCAACCATATCACCAATAATACCGCCTAACTCCGCCTAGCTCCGATTAACCCTTACCCAAACTCTAAACAATTAGTAAGCAATCGGTTAACTCCGTTATTTTTCATCAGCCAAACCGGCCACTTTTGTCACTCGAGTCTCACTCACCAAAATCCTCACCCTTGCTGTCTTGAAAAAGTCGTCCCATTTGGTCGCCAATGTCCGAGGAAACCCTAACCCTATCTGAAATAAGCCTTTGCCACATCCTTGCACACACAATGTGAGTGTGTGGGGAGTCTACAATACATACACGAAGATAGTGCCTTGTCGGTAACAGCAAAGTACACATCGAACCGAACCGAACAGGACACGAAAAAAAAACACACACGACACGAATTCAACACGTGACCACTCAATTACACGTGACCCAAGCAACTTGATAACCACGTGACCAGAACGAAACAGCTACAACAAGAACAACAACTATCGCCACAGATCTAGCTTACTAACAACCATGCTCAAGTTATTCCGCCGAAACAGCAAAGATGAGTCCAAAAGCCATCCCATGCTGTCCAACAACAACGGTCTGCCCGTGACAGACTCGCCACTATCGTCTTTTGCCGTGGGAGTCACGGAGGACAAAAACTCGCGGTGTAGACGGACCATGGAGGATTATCACGTTGCAGCACACAACATTTGTGGCACGCCCGATTCGGGGCTTTTTGCCGTGTTTGACGGCCATGCGGGCAAACAGGCGGCCGAGTACTGTTCCCAGGCGGTCGTCAGTGAAGTGGAGAGTCTCATTATGGAGTCTGAAGGATTCAAAGGTGAAGAGTCGGCTACCGAAGACTCGCAAGTGGTTCAGGAGGAAGGATTGGACCATCAGGAGAGCGACAAGAGCGCCAAGACGGTTCCGGAGCTGCTGAATCTCGCATTCATGGCCATTGACAGGTCAATTGAGGAGAAAAACTTCAACTCCGGATGTACAGCTGCCGTGGCTCTTTTGAGATGGGAGGATTCTCGAGGCAAACCCGTGACGGTGTCTTCTGACCATTCTCCTAAAGATTACACTCCTGTGTTTCCCCGAGCTCCAATGTCAGAGTGCAAGCGAAAATTGTACACTGCCAATGTTGGAGATACTCGACTGATTCTATGTCGAGCAGGAAAAGCTCTAAGACTGAGTTATGACCACAAGGGCACAGATCTACACGAGTCGAAACGAGTGACCAACAATGGTGGAATGATGATCAGCAATCGAGTCAACGGAATGCTGGCCGTCACCCGTGCTCTGGGAGACACGTACATGAAACAGTTTATCATTGGCAACCCATACACTACCGAGACGGAAATCATTGCCGATGACGAGTTTCTGATTGTGGCCTGTGATGGACTGTGGGACGTGTGTGATGACCAAAAGGCATGTGATCTGGTCAGTGGTCTGGAAGATCCTGTTGAGGGAAGCAGAGTGTTGGTGGAGTTTGCCCTGGAGAACTTTAGCACTGATAATCTGACCGTGATGGTGATCAGACTGAGGTGAAGAGCTAGTGACGGTGAAAGATGAGGGGGTGATGGGGGGTGATCAAAGGGCTGCCTTCAAGCCGCCTGAGCCGCCAAAGAGCCTCTGAGAGCTCTTTTGATACTTTTCTTTCGAGCTACGTGTTGACCCACTCTAACGAGTCCCCTGGAAACAGCGTTTGATTGGTTGTTCTCTACAGTATGCCAATGACAAGCCACCATACTCTAACCACTACAATCTTGCCCAAATCTTCGCTAACCGGTTTCCAGTACAAGTACAAGTACAGTACAAGTACCAGTACAAGTAGCCCCTTCACCTCCACTGGAACCTGTATAAACAATCCATTAAGTTATTTGAGTCTTGTAGATGTGCGAATTCGGCACTGGCTCTTTTGTACATATCAGGGCATCTCTTGAAACCCTTGAAGAAGGAAAAGGTAAGACATGTCTCGATGTATACCGTTAGAGCCGTTGAAAAAAAAAAAAACTGTTGTCGACTCCTCTTGTAGCCTAGCAACACCATAAGCTACAAGTACACACTAAGTCTACACGTACAAATCTCGTCAAATGGTTCACATGAATAAATAAATAAAATGACCGAATCGATATCGGATACCGCCAACTCGGTCTACTGGTCGTACGAAACGAAATCAAAGCCGTCTCCGAAAAGTCCTTCCATGTCATCGTCGGCGAGCCCAGTAGTGTTGCCCGCGTTTCCTGCTCCTCCATTCTCTCCATCGGCCAACAGATTGGACAGCTCATCGTCCATCATCATGCCGTCCTTGTTTGCGCCCTTGCCATCGCCCAGCATGGCATTAATGTCCACGTCGTTGCTACCAAAGTCGTCGAACGCGCCGTCCAGGTCAATGGCATGTGATGCGTCCATCCCATCGATGGTAAACTCCTCCTTGGCGTCCCCTGCTGTTTGCGGCTCGGTTTTGACTGTTGGTTCGGGCTCGGGCTCGGGCTCGGCCTTGACCTTGCCGTTTTGAATCAGCCCGAGCCGGTGCTTCTCGAGCTCCAGAAACTCCAGCGCAGACTCAATGTTGACACTGAGGTGGTCCAATGCAGAGTTGAAGCCGGCCACAGACTTGTCCATTTGCGACTGCAGAAGACTGGGAGGGTTGGGGAGAGGCTTCATGGGCACTCCCTGCTGACTAAGAAACGCCAGCAGGTGTCCCGCCCCCACAAGCACCTGTTTTGTGTTTTGCTGGAGTTGTTCTTCCATCCGTGGTGGTGGTGAATGTAGATGTATGTGTCACTGTGTTTGTGTGTCACAGGGGATGAGCCAGTGTAGCAAGCTGTTTGTGTCGCTGTGTTTGTGTCGCGCTAGGTATCGTTTGAACCGTTTCAGCCGTTGTGTTTGTGTCTGTGAGGAAAGTTGAGATTATAAGAGTTCTTGCAGCGATCGTGAGTCTTGGGTGTAGCTGTCTATCATAAACCATCCTGCTGCCATTAATGAGCGGCAACCTAATTTGCGCGTCTGTAGTCTGGGCTGCACGGGAGGTGGCTAGTTCGAGTTTTGGTCGGGACGTATTATGGACATTATGGGGAACGGTGGGAAGATGTCTAAGATGGAGTGAGGTGGCTCAGTGACGAGGAATAGTGAAAACAAGCGCTCATTGAGACTGTTTCGATCACCTGGTACTTACTACCATTTCCAGTCCATGTTCTTGTCACACTTCCAATAGGGCCTCTTAGACTGAGACATAATAGGAGGTTGCCAAGACGCACATAATCTGATCGATCTGTTCGAGGCACTTGAGTTGGGACCGTTTCTTTTGAGCATCTTTCAGACATCACTGAGAGCTCCATGAACGAAACAACTGGGCATATTGTATGTACCCTGGTAGTCATATGCTGAGTCAGTATTGGAAGTCGCCCAAGCATTTCAGGAGTCGAGTCTTAGATCAGAGTAGAGGGTTCTCACCAGCTCCATCAAGAGATCGTAACCATCCACTCGTATCGTATCCTCCTTGTTCTTAGCATGAACCCCCTCCTCCTCGTTCATCACACACCCGTTCGAATTTGGGTTGGGACAGTTGAGAGTCAATTGGCATCTCTTGCATCCTGCTCAAACATCTTGCACTGCTGCCGTTTAGAGTTTCGGATTTGGGAGTCTGGGCTAGGGTTGCTCACGCATCCGCCGCTGATTGGCCACAACCTTTTCTCTCTCAAAACCCACCACGTTGAAAATACTCCCACTCTCAACACGACACCTTGCACTAACAACAACACAATGTTTTCTGTTGCTCGAACCGCCATCCGGGGTGCTGCCCGACCCGCCGTGCGAATTGCTCGACGAGGTTACGCCGAGACTGCTTCTGTCGACAAGCTTCGACTTACTCTCGCCCTTCCCCACGAGGTGAGTAATGTGGTGATTTGCTAGCGATATGGAGGATGTGAAGATACACAAGCGACCAGCGACCCAGAACGACAAACGAGACAATCGACACAGACCGGCCAAGAGAATTGGAGGTCACACCGACACAATTGGGATTGATTCGACTTGATTGAGGCAGAGGTGGATGTAGTGCGGTGGTACCAGGTGGAAGTGTGTGTGGTGTAGTTGCACAGACAGGATAAAGTCTGTGTGACTGGATGTGGTGCTGGGAGAGCGTGACCAACGTGGCGTAATGTTGAACTGTTGCGTTGCCGAGAGGATTGGGTTCTGGAGCAATGGACTGGTCAATTGACCACCTATTTGTGCTCTTGATCTAAGTCTTCCATAAGGCTCTACAGTACTACGAAACGTGATACACCATATCACCATACACCATATCGCCGAATCACACGCACTGCGCCATCGCCCACCAACCCGCGCACAAGATGACACCCGAGTCGTGATACCCATTATTCCCTTATTGCTCCGTTCTCTATCGTCTTCTGGTGTCAGCCGGCAATAGTATACATCTGCCATCCATTATCCACGACACAACCTCGATCCGTACTAACTCAGTCTATCTACAAGCAGCAGGAGGTGACCCAGGTCAACATCCCCTCTACCGCCGGTGAGCTCGGTATTCTGGCTAACCACGTTCCCACCATCCAGCAGCTCAAGCCTGGTGTCGTTGAGGTCATCGAGACCAACGGTGAGACCAAGTCTTACTTCATCTCCGGTGGATTTGCTACCGTTCAGCCCGACTCCGAGCTGTCCGTCAACTCCATTGAGGCTTTCGAGGCCCAGGACTTCTCCCCCGAGGCCATCAAGTCTCTGACCGCCGAGGCCCAGAAGAACGCCCAGTCTGCTGACGAGGCTGTTGCCGCTGAGGCCGAGATTGAGCTCGAGGTTCTTGAGGCTCTTGCCCACTTTGCCAAATAAGTTATGACATGATGAATCTGTAGAAACTAAAAGCGGCACCTTCCGTAATGTGTAATGACACCTGACGATTGATCTCGAGATTGTAGGAGGGGGTAGGGGGAATTGGGTGGTGCAAGTATTGTAACCACGGGGTGTATTATCAGCATCGAGTTTCAATGAGCTACTCTTTGCTCCTTATCTGCTCATTTTGTTGCATCGGCTCAAAATCGGCTAAAGGATAGAGTTTTGATCTCTTCAGTTTGACGTGGTCGAATGTTGAACAATACTGCCAGAATCTGTATATACCTTTGAAGAAGGAGTCATCGGGTCTCCATGAGTCGATTTTCTGACTCTGGTTATCGAGACTCCATTTTTGCAGGTTTTGTCGGGTGTTGTCGGGTGTTGTTGCGGCCTCAAACACAGGCTGTTTTACACTCTCGTATTCTCAATAGACATCTGCTTGTGCACCTTGTTTGGAGAGTGTATGTGATCCAACTTTTGGCAAGAAACTGTGTTTTATGATTGAGAGCAGAAAATGAGGCTCACTATGGAATGTTCGTCATTTGCTTCCTGTTCTTTTCTTTCCAACCCTTTTCCACACGTCACCAACACGTTTTCTCCCATACCCATCTCACCGATGTATAATTATCTCCAGATGAAGTATGGGGTGGATCAGGAGAACGACCACGCCGTGAGATGACGCAATCTAGACTCAAGCCACAATCTGAGTAACGATTCGTCTGTGGTTCTCTCCTTTGCGTCTTTGGTTACACCATACTAATATGAACATTGATATATGGGTTCTACTACAAGTGCAAGAGGTAGAAAGAGTGAAGGTAGTAGTTGTTGGTGTAGACGTCAAAAATGTTGACTTTGACGTTTAAAAAATACACGTGTTCAAGTCAATTGTTCTTACTCTCTCGGTGCATCGACTCTGGTGCTCTTTTTGCATCATTCTAGCTCCTCAGACGCTTGGAACGGCCCGTCCACCAGGTGATATATGGACCTGATGAAAATTTGCACTCTCCACCAACTTCTCTCTACTGCTGTTTTTACCCCAGTCCATAAACCCGTATCTTTACCTAGACTCCATACTCCTTACATAGACTATTGTAATACTGATATGGCGTTTGAGTTGGAGGGATAGATTGTGGGTATGGTCTTGGTGGAGAAGTGGATTGAGCTGTAGAAGAGATGATAAGATCTAGCAATTTGTAAGTGACAAGCAAATACGCCAGCAGTAAATAAAACCAGACTATCCAACTAGAATCCCACCCAAACCACCACTACAAAGAACTACTCCACACATTTACCTCTCACCCGCACTCCCGTACTTACCTCTTCTTCGTTGACCTCCCTGGAACAGCATAAACTGCAGTTTGTCGCCAGGGCCCAAAATTTATGGTCGCTCCTGCTCAGGGAGTGTCCTAACCCTCCAGATGGTACTTAAAGACGAGCATTTTCCGAGAGATGAGTCCCAAAAAAAACCATCGAGTTCACCATGTCTTCCACCTCTTCCGAATGCCAAGGTCTGTCTTCCCAGTCTGAAGGCTCTCCTCTCTCTGAGCCTTCTTCCTCCAGACCCGTCTACGTTTCCACCGCCTGTGGACCCGACAGCCCCATCACTTATGATGAACTGTTTGGCGAGCCTTCAAAGTCGCTTCCCATCTCCCCGAGTGAGCTGTATGACTGCTCTTCCAACGAGACTCCTGTCAACGACTTTGAGGAAGAGGTGTCTGGGGAGAGTTCCACCTCGCGGGGCTCTTCTCCTCCGGCCGATTCTCCGAATGAGAACAGTCCTCCGGCTCAGTCTGCATTCAGCGCGTTTCTGAACTTCTTCCGGTTCAAGAAAGATCCGCCGACTACAGCCACTCTGCCCTTGACCTCTCTGACAAGTACGAGGGGTCAAAGGATGGATACGCCGCGTGTAGCGCCTCCCGAGGTAGCCAGACTGAGAGCCGTGCCCCACTCCCCGTCCTACTCGTCGGAGTCCTCCCTCAACTCGTCCACCACCAAAGTCTCCTCCTCCCGACTGTCTGATGACACCTCCACCGTCGACGGAAAGACCACCCGAGCCACCCAGACCGAGCTGGTCTACGATGGCGACACGGGAATCATTCTGTCGACTTCCATCAGCTCGTGTCCCACGTCCCAGGAACACTTTAAGGAACGATGCCGTCGATCCAACTGTGTCACCTACATTGTCCAGTGGGACGTTGTGAACGACTCTCGGTACCCCTTCAACTGGCCCAACTACAAGAAGTACCTTGTTGTTGCTTCTCAGGCTCTGTCTGCCATCGGACCCCAAATGTGCAGCTCCATGTACGGCCCCGCAGTCTCCAACATCTCCGACATGTTTGATGTTCCCCGACATGTGGCCATTCTCAGTACCACTGCGTACATGATGGGAATTGCTCTTGGTCCCATGTTCTGCGCCCCCATGACCGAGTCCTTTGGCCGAAAGATTGGTGTCTTCTGGCCCTTCTTTGTGTCTCTCATCTTCACCTTTCTGACCGTCTCCGTCACCTCTTTCCCCACCTTTATGGTGCTTCGGTTTCTGTCGGGAGCTCTGTCTTCGCCTCCCATCCTGTCTTCCGGTGGAGCTCTCAAGGACATGTTCAAGCCCGAGCGACGACCCTATGTCCTGCTCCTCTACGCGATCATCGTTGCTGGAGGTCCTGCCATGGGCCCTATTCTGGGATCTCAGGTCATCAAGTGGACTGGTGACTTCCGACACTTGTCACTTGTTGTCGGAGTCTACCAGCTCGTCATTTGCACAGCCAACCTCATCTTCATGCCCGAGACTTATGCTCCTGTCATTCTGCAGAAGATTGTGCGAAACTTCAGCCTGGACGCTGGTGGACTGCGAAACCTGGTGACTGAAAGGGATCTTGGTGGACACGCTCGAGGCTTCTCCGTCAAGAACCTGCTCAGACCCTACCAGATCATGCTCACCCCGGTCATGTTGCCCTTGCAAATGTACGCAGCCATAATGTTTGGTCTCATGTACATGGCCATTTCTCTGGTGCCCAACGCTGTGGTCAAGGAACACGGATGGACCTCCAACCGAGCTGCCTGGATCAACCTCACCTTCATTGCCGGACTGGTCTGTGCCTCTGGAGGAATCGTGTGGTCCATCTGGTACTTCAACCGAATGCTCAAGAAGCATGGGGGAAGCAACAAGGAGCCCGAAAAGCGACTTTTGATCATGCTGCCCGGCTCTCTGTTCCCTCCCATTGGCTGCTTTCTGTGCTACTTCTTCTTTGAGAAGACCTGGACCATTTCCATTGTGCTTCTGCTGCTGCTTGGTATTGGTTTCTTCACCATCTTCCAGTCGACTCTCAACTACGTCGTTGACATCCACTCAGAGTACTCTGCCTCCGCTGTTTCTGCTCTGACGTTCCTGCGGTCCATCTTTGCCGGAGTGCTGCCCTTCATTGGAATGGCAGCCATTGAGCGAGTCTCCTTTGCCAAGCTGTGTCTGATTCTCGGCTTCATCACC
Organism: Yarrowia galli; assembly: GCA_900519055.1. Taxonomy (NCBI): domain Eukaryota; kingdom Fungi; phylum Ascomycota; class Dipodascomycetes; order Dipodascales; genus Yarrowia; species Yarrowia galli. Next base: position 1,561,860 of record ULGS01000004.1, read on the forward strand.
TCGGCCATGTGCACTGTTCCCTGGTTCATTTTCAAGTGGGGTCCTGGTCTTCGAGCAAAGTCCATTTTCGTTGATGTCTAGAGGAGGAGTTCACGACTGGGAAGACGTGGAATGAGGCGGACGATGTGGACTAAGACTATCGCAACAAAACTATCAACTATAAAACAACACCATCAACAAAACTACCAATAAAATCATCATCATCACCAAAACCATCAACAAAATCATCGCAAAACTACCACCAAAAAATACACACACCAAACATCAAAAACAGCATCAAACATCACCACCAAAAATCATCAAACACCAAAAAACATCATCCAACACCACGAACCGCAAAGCCCAAAAATAGATCAATATATAATGTGTCAGAGAGAGAGAGAGAGAAAGAGAATAAATGTCAAAAGTAAACCGATGAGTAGACACTGGTGTAGTCAATTTGTAACCAATTCCGAACAGAAACCACCAGATCAATTCAGATCAACTCCAATCAGTCGACTGATCTGGTAGCTTCAAAAACTTCACCCATAGCCCACCCACAACTTGTTTTACACACTTTCTGTTTCCACCCCACGCAACTGCACATGCCAACTTTACCTGCATGATCTCAGAAAGATAGCACTGTGACCAACTCGTCTAATATTGCTCCGATTCACATGTAAGTAGAACCAATCCAATTCTCACACTCTCCACATCACAACCATACCACTTTCATCTCTCCCCCTTCCACACTCCCCATCCCACATCCCTCCATCCACTCCAACTCTAACCCCATCTAACTCTTCACATCTCAAAACCTCCTAAGCACATCAATCCCTTTTGAGTAGCTCCATCACCACACCATGAAGCGTGCTTTCAGTCGACTGAGCCCCTCTCTGCGTCATCTGACACAAACCCGCACCATGGCCACCACTGCCCGATCCACCACACCCCTCAACCTCCAGATCGGATGTCTGCAGCTCAAGCCCGAGATCGGAGAAGTCGATAAGAACATGGGAGTGGCCAACGAGCTCATTGATCGATACTACGCCACCGCCAAGAAGGACGATAAGACGCCCAAGATCGACATTCTGATGCTCCCCGAAATGTCGTTCACAGGATACAACTTTGAGAGTCCCGAGAACCTCAAGCCGTTCAGAGAAGAAACCGAGTCGTCCAAGTCGATCGAATGGGCCCGAGAGTGCGCAAAGAAGATTGACGGTCACGTGCTTGTCGGATACCCCGAATTCAGCCCCAAGGATGACGCCACTTACAACTCCGTCTCCATGGTGTCTCCCAAGGGTGACATTCTCTTCACCTACCGAAAATCGTTCCTCTACACTGCTGACGAAGCTATGGGCATGAGCGAGTCTCCTGATGGCTTCCAGACTTACGGACCCTTCCCTTCTCTGTCTCAGGATGTCCCTCTCAAGTTCCAGGTCGGTATTTGCATGGATATCAACCCCTACAAGTTTGAGTCTGCTCCCTCCGAGTACGAGTTTGGAAACTCCGTCAAAAACAACAAGGTGCCTCTGGTTCTGCTGCCCATGGCCTGGACCCACTCCAAGTCGCCCTCTCTGGTGCCCGTCAAGTCCTCTGATAAGATTCCCATGACTGAGGAGCAGGAGAAGACCAACGGAGAGCTCCGAAACGCCATTGTTCACAAGTGCACCATGCTGCATGCCAAGTCTACCTTTGATGGACTCATCACCGAGCCCAAGGAGATCCCCAACTACAAGGATGAGGATCTGGCCTCTTTCCACGACTACACTGCTGATGTTGACAACAAGCTTCCTTTGGTGGACACTCTGCAGTACTGGATCGAGCGTCTGCAGCCCGTGTGGAACCAGAACACTGACGTGGACTTCCCCGTCACCATGGTGACTGCCAACCGAGTCGGTTTCGAGCAGGGAGACGTTCTGTACGCTGGTTCGTCCATGTGCGCCGTGATGGATCCTCTTCAGCAGAAGATTTTCCTGCGAGGAGCTCTTTCGGCTGCCGATGAGGGTCTCATGGTGTTCAACGTGGATCTGAGCGTTCCCAACTAGGTGGACTGTTGTTACTGGCTCGCAGTGGCTTCACCATGGATTGTGTTGTAGGGATCTCTCCTCACAACACGACATAACCTTCAATGTATATATGTTTTTCGCCCCGAATGCCGGCTTGTGAGTGCTTGTGTCACTTCTGTTATTTCTGACATTGTTTCGTAATTTTCGCGTTCATTTACTGTGGTTTGTTTCATGCTCTTAGTCCACCTTCTCGCCATACATTCACGTTCAGACACGAGACTCAACTTTATGTGGGCCACTCCAGGGAATATCAGGAGCTTGGTCTGAAATTGGCAGTAGACGTGGGAAGCGAATAACTGATGTGAAATCAGAAATAACCGACCAGAATAATGCCAATGGAACTCTTGAAACAATAAATATCCCTCTCTGAGGCCAAATCCGGCTTCTGTCCTACGCCGAGCTAAAATTTCGTGATCTGTCAATTCTCACACTAGCGCAAAAAGAATAGCACCACTCGACTCGTCTAAATCCCCTGATCATTTCCGTACCAATCATTGTTCGGCTTAGCAGCATCCTAGACGATATTCGACAAACGACCCCCCAACCTGCCCCACCAACCTAAATCCTAACACGTACGCATCACAGCAGTTACAGAAGGCAAACGCTAGACTCTCAACCACAACACTACCACACACAAAATGGTGCTCTCTACTCTGATTATGCGGGCCTCGGACGGCCTGCCTCTGTCGGCCAGCGTGGACGACGGCCAGGAGAATCTCAGCGAGCAGAAGAAGCAGTGCAAGCTCGTCACCCAGAAGCTGTCTGCCAACTCAGCCGATCGGGCCTCCATTGAAAGTGGCAACTACGTGATCCACTACCTGATGAAGGACGGAATCGTGTACTACTGCATTTCCGAGTCGTCCTACCCTCGAAAGCTGGCCTTCAGCTACCTGGACGAGCTGGATCGAGAGTTCCAAAAGTCTCACGGCCAGGAGGCTCTCAAGGAAGGAGTGCGGCCCTACAAGTTTGTGGAGTTTGACACCTTTATGCAGAAGACCAAGCGGGTGTACCAGGACACACGAGCTACCCACAACCTCGACAAGCTCAACACGGAGCTGCAGGACGTGACTCGAGTCATGACCAAGAACATTGAGGATCTGCTTCATCGAGGCCACTCGCTGGATCACATGAGCGATCTCAGCAGTAACCTGCGAACCGAGAGCAAAAAGTACAGACGGGCTGCTCAGCGAATCAATTGGGAAGCCATGATCCGACAGTACATTCCTTTTATTGGAGTTGGTATGATCGGTCTGTTCATGCTGTGGTGGATGCTCTTTTAAGGAGTTGAGGAGTGAAGGGGATGTGATGAAGGTGGATTAGGATGATGATTGAGTGTGCGAATTGTGGCAATTGATGTGTCTGAGCTGAGAAGCTGCACTGAAGTTGTTATGACTGCGGTACAAGGAATAGCTCTCTATGGTGAGGCTATTGCCGGAGAAGAAGCTGGATTATACAATAGTAATGTATTGGTTGGGTTAACAGGTGGAGAAGGATTGGGGTGAGATGGGCATTGTTCGTGAAGCTGTAGCTGGTAATGCTCAAGTAGAGGTACGAGGAGGTCTTAATTCTGAGCACCGGGATAGTATTTAAGGAGTGTTACTTGGTGGAATTGTTCGAACGATTGTTAAGCCGAGGGAATACCAACTGGAGGGTCTGTATGATGTTGCTCTTCATTCAGCTTTACTCCCCACTCCACCTGGTCAGCTTACTAATACTCATAAACATCTCAACACGTTGCCAAGTCCGTCAATCTGAGGCCAATTGCGTTCAAACTAAAAGTGACGCATACACGAGCTACACAATACATGCCCTGCAATTTTTGGCCCAATGTAATACCTCCTCCGTTAGCCCCACCACCACCCCTAATTAACTCACTGTAATCACCCCCAGATCAAAGTCGAACACACACACCCTGGATCCCGAACTCTAATGTGAAATTTGAGTCTCATGCTCATAGTGACGTTCTCACACGCACAACAACTTTTGCACACATTTACACCAGAAAAGATGCTAGCAGTCAGCCGAGCCAGCGGATTTCGAGCAGCCCGAGTCGGCGCCACTCACGTGACCCGACAGCAGGTCCGACACAACTCCGGCGGCCTCAACTCGTTGTGGTCGTGGTTCAAGCGAAAGGACGCTTCCAAGAAGGAGCCCGAGGCTCCTGTTATCAAGACCAAGGATCTGGTCAAGAACATTGAGCAGCAGAGCAAGGCTGGTTGGGAGACTACCACTCCGGCCACTGAGCAAAAGACCTCCGAGTCCAAGGAGGAGCAGCCCGAGTCTCTTGCTTCCAAGACTGCCATTGATCTGGAGGTGATTGGTCTGCCTCTTGAGCAGCTTCCCCTGAGCTCCGAGAAGCTTGCCGAGGTTGGTCTGGGCAAGTTCCAGCTCAAGCAGGCCGAGATCAAGCCCGAGGCTGCTCTTGAGACTCTCAAGACTGTGTCTACGGCCGTTGCAGGAGGCATGGAGGGTGCCCTTGATACTTTGGAGAAGCGACTGGAGCTGGTCAAGCGGTTCCAGAAGGAGTCTGGCATTCGAATTCCCGATCTCATCATTTCCACCGTGGCCACCCCCCAGGGAGTCGCCGCTTACCTCGAAAAGTCGCTCAACTCCAACTTCAACTACTGGGAGCCCAACGCCATCTACCTCGACTCCAAGGACTTTGAGGGTTCTAACGTGACTGTGGTGGACGCCCAGCAGCTCCGAAAGCAGCGACAGGAGGCCATGGACGAGCTGGTGGCCGAGGCCGAGCAGTTTGTTGAGGAGCACGGCAAGGAGACTTTCAAGAAGGCTCTCAACTAATCGGAGAATGGGGACTAATGACGTTAGCGAATAACACCGGGTTAAAGTGGTGCTGAGAGAGATCTCAGTGCCATGGAAGGAAGATATCACACACGACTTATATCAGTCATTGGCTGATGAGAAAAGAGGACGGGTTGGATCACGCGAGATGTATCCTGTCCGAGGACAGCTGTAAATAGTGAAATTAAAATGTATATATGGATTTGAGGGGGTTGTAAAAGACAGGAGGCGGCTTGACAGTGGTGGTTGGGATGTTGATTGGTGTTGGACTGCGGTTTCAGTACCTCCATCGATATCTCCCACAGATTGATGTCTCCAAGACTCTAGAAATCACTGCGGTCTTATTTGAGGGATCTCTCAGAGGAACCAGGGCTCTTTGATAGCTCCTGGTAGAACGGCTTTCCAGGAAGAGTGGACTGAAGGCCGACACAGAAAAAGAAGCATCAATCAGTTCCGAGATCATTGAGTGTGGTGATTCGTTCTCAGACGTCATAGAGTAGCTTCAGGGAACAGTCTCTGATCCATTAAGGTCAAACGATAAGGACGTTTAGGGAGAGTCCACAGATTACACTAAACGAAGGAACAGCCAGCCAAGTCTCAATTTGCGTTTCAACTCTCTAAGGAGCGATATGCTAGTACTAAGTGATTCTACCCACTGTACATACTCCCTACAACGCAAGGGGCCTAACGAAACATACTGACGAGATCAGAGGCAAAAAGAACAGCATAAGCCGAGCGAAAAAAGAACAGCTGGAGCTGCGAAGCTGCCATCACCCAGAATCGAACTGAGGTTTCCACGGAATTGCGAAATGAACCACAACGTGGTGTACTAACCACTATACTATGATGGCTGTGGTTTTTGGGGGTGATTAGGACGTATTTGTGGAGGAGAAAAGCCATTTGCTGCGCGAATTTTGGAAACAAGAGCATAGTAGTTGAGAGGGAAAAAGGACATATGTGTAGCCCTTTCCAAGAGCTCTACGTTGAGTATCCCCTTCTGCTTGCCTGTACTCAGTCAAGTCTTACGAAGAGAGATAAGGTTTCCTTATCAAGAAGATGGACGTTGGTTTCTCGGTGTTGAGAGAAGGTATCAGGTAGATCTTATCACAAGAGATATAAGTGAGCCGCATGTACAGATTCGGTTTTCATTCATCATCGCAGCATCTCTTTTGACCGAATTACAACCCACATCATCTGAGATTAGCCTTCCACATCCTGCATGAAAATATGCACTACTCTCCCATTTTTTAAGATCACGACTTTTGTGTCCCCAACTTCTAAGAACATTACATCGCCACACCAAATGGACTCGTTCGCTCAGAAAAAAGCGTACATTCTTGAGCAGATTTCTCTCAACAGCGAGGACAACCCCGATGACTCGCCCAAGGGTACAATCGACGAGTTTCTCAAGCCCCTCATTGCCACAATCAACAGTCTGGACGACTTTGTGACCACCAGCAGTTGTTCAGGGCGAGTCTCTGTGTTTCTAGAGGGAGAGAAGGGAGTCGAGGAGAACGGAAAAGTGACTGGAAAGGGTGGCGGAAAATGGCTGTTTGTGTCGCATGATCCCAAGGAGATTGACGGGTGGGAAAAGAAGGTGTTTGGAGAGGACGATCAGATGGCTGAGGAGGAGTGGCTGGGTCACGTGGCACCCCAGACTAGCATGATTCTGTTCAAGTTTGAGGCCATGATTTTGCATGTTCAATGTCGGTCGTTGCAGGCCGCACAGGCTCTCTATTCTACAGCCATGGGTTGTGGATTCAGAGAGAGTGGTATTGGAAGCAACAACAACGTGGCTATTCGGATATCACTAAACATTGGCTGTCCTATTGGCTATAGCGAGGGTGAGAACGACAACAAGCTGCATCTCTTGGTACCCATGTCTTACTTGAAACTGCTTACACAACAAAGCCACACATTGTTCACTGAGAACTTCAGACGCATGGACATGTTGCACCGAGGCATTGAGGGGTTGACTGTCAAGGAGGAAACAAAGGAGGAAACAAAGGAGGAACGGGCACAACGGAAACGGGAAGAAGGACTTAGACGGCAGAAGGAAAAGCTGGAGGCCAAAGCGACTATCCAGACTAGTGCTGATCTGGAGGTCTAAGTGGTTGTTACGGTTTAATTACAGCACGACCACTTATCTCGTTGCCGACAGAGTTGACTTATCTTCCCTAAATGATACCGATTCAGCTGATATTGCAGCGACAACGCTGATACTTTTCCCAAGGTGGAATGCAGGACACTAATTTAGTCTGAATCAGCGGTGAAATACGATCATATTATTGCGTAATATTACCAATAAGTTGGCCCGATGGATCTGGTCGAGGAAGGAAAACATTTAATATTATATACAGATTGGCCGCGTGGATGTCAGGTTGGCACAAACACGTGTTTGGAATGGAAAACATGGCCTGATCGGGCAGCACCCTAGAATCCAACTGGTTTTGTGTATCCGCTTTAAATTGATTCCTGGACGAGAGGGTATCTTGAGGAAGCTATAGTATGTACAGTTCGCAACGTTAGTAAGAAGCTTGAGGGTGTATCATAGAGAGACATTATACATCATGTAGTGAGGCTCAATGGATCCTGGTTGTACGTACCAATAGATCATACTTGTCCGTACCATGCCCCAGACCCTGTAAGCCGGAACCGCTTCTCTATTGGAGGTGTCGGCTGTCCCCTATCAGTTCTGGTGTCCAAAACGGGACATGGGTCGAGACAGATAGACACATTATTATTATTACTAGTATCTCATTGTTCTCGTCACCTCTCGAATCAGATTCTTTATCGCGTGCTTGGGCAACCACGCCATTCGGCCTTCAATGTTAAAGAAGCTAGTCCAATAATTTTTCTTCAATATGACAATGGTGATAGATTACAGCAGGCGGAATGCGGTGAAATGGGTGGTGTTTATACAGAGGGTGTGTTGAGAAGCGTCATAGACGTTGTATCCTCCTTAAGCTGATGAAGTAGTTGTGGTACCAATGAGCTCAGAGTGTGAGATCGTGTTTTGAAGTTCGTATGATCACTCAGTCAAGAACACACAATAGTTGACTGACTAACAAACTTCATCTGACACACTGTTCTAATCATAGACCCTGCCACTTTTGTTTGGCTTCGGAATCACTCGACGTTCTAGTAATTTCATTAGACACAATATCGTTTCTAGGGCCTGTTCCGTGCTAAACTTAATGAGCCTCTTCTTGGCCAACCCGGATCTCCGATGGAACATAGATGGTTGTGAGCGTGGAGGGCACTGCACTTGTAACGGCATCATCCTGTTAACAAATAAATGATATGGCAACTTCTCTGTACCCTTCAAACACGTAACAAAGCTGTCCCCTCTACACTCACAATTTCCCGTTTGGCAAGGCCGCCTCGGTGATTTCGAAAATGTGGAGAAGAAAGTTTCCAAGGAACAATAGACTCATCAGTGTCTTGAAATACAATTTAACGGTCAATTAATGGACGTGCTTAGCTTTTAGCGCCAGGTGAATATTATGGGCACTGAATTTACCCGAGGCAGTGGTAATTTGCAGTATTTTGGGGAGGGTGAGTTGCACGGAAAGGGTTGCTGTGGGTAACAGTGTAAATTGAGTACCATACTCCGACTCAGCAATTTACACAGAACGGGTACGACAATGGGATTCTGCAGGGGGGTGCTTCATCTCGTTCAGGATGCATTAAATTAACTGTGAAAAACCATAGAGTTGATAATGAAACGGTTTTATGCAGCTAAGCGAAAACCGAGGCATGAAACTCTGTCAAGTAAGTACAATGGATGACAATAGGCGCTTCAGAAAATCGATTTGCAAATGAATGAAGAAGGAACTGGGGCTCCACGGTGATCACACAGGGAAAAATTCGGGCTGTCCTTGTAGGACATGATTCCTCGGCACTACAAATACCATTAAAGAGCTGATGAGTCTATCGTACGGAGTACAATTGTCTATTGCCTACTGTCTACAATTTCCACGGAAGACAGATTTGGTACTAATCTTCTAATAGTGGCCGATGTGAGCGACACCTTGGCTCAATCTTAGAAGAATCACTATAGTTCTCCAGGTGCTGGGCGGTTGGATATTCAAATCAGGGTTAAGGCTTGCAGGAAGAGTAGAGCCCTGCACGACAACAACCGCGTTCTCAGCAGTGTACCCTTGCACCAATAAACAAACAAAGAGTCAGTGAACCGCAGGTAGATATCACAACCGCTGTGCAGCTCACGATCCCCTGCTAGACCGGTTTTCACGCCACAAATGAGGGATACCAAGAGTTGCCAAGAAACTAGTCCAGCAAACACCTTGCAATGAAACGTCAGGCAACACGAGCTAGTCCAGTCCAGTGCTATCAGAAGCACAGATTACACTGTTCCACAGACAATGGAAAAGGTGGGTAAGGCGGCTGA